>CM052437.1:62855202-63055537 GCA_028533085.1 Varecia variegata
TTGTTTCATCTTTATATGTGATGTGATCCATGCTCTGGTGAGCTACAGAGTGTCCCCGTGCAGGGACTGTCTGGGACTCCCACGCCCAGGGCCGGTGGTTGAGCCATGGTCCCCGCATAAGCAGGACAGCACAGTCTAACCTCACTCTGAGAACCTCGCCCGACAGGAGGACCTTTCACCCACATTGCCATTATCCTGCTTCTTTTCTTCCCTCTGAGGTTCACTTCCAATTGCAATTTGCAGAGCCAGGACACGGAAGCTCCCAAGTGGCTGCAAAGTCACATTTTTTGCAGGAACTATTTGCCTTGCTTCCTAGTTATTGAATAAGGGTAACTGTGAACCTAAAGAAGCATGGGTTCAACAAACAGTTCAGAAAAACAGGAACCATAAATTCATGAGAAATTCAAGAAAAAAATAGTTTAAAGAACTGAGAAGTTGCCACATTATAGTGAAAGATGTCAGGTTTTGGAAATGACAAAAACGAGCAATTTTCACCTCGAAAACCCAGCGGAGTCAGTTACACAAGACATAACCACACACAAACACGGCATTTCTTATAATATAGCAGCATTTACAGTCAAGAATCTTCTTTCAGAGTATTTCATGGAAAGTTATTTTAGTAGCAAGGGTAGCCTTAAGCAATGAGTATTTGTCAAGAGAGTGAAACTTTGACTTCAAAGTCAGAGGCAGAGGAGAGAGGACTCAGATCTGGAGGCGACCTGCAGGGTGGGTGCCCACACGCAGCGCCCCAGCTGCGTGTGTCCCGTGCCAGGCAGGCCGGGGGGAGGTCCACGCGTCCCTGTCCACCTCAGAAACGTGACCAGGCAGCTCGGACTCCGGCCAGGACACCCTGTGGCAGGACAGGGGATGCATCCACCACGGGGCCCCCAGGTCACCGCAGTTTGCTATAAATGGCAGCTTTTAAATTTTTAAATAATCCTCTTATTGTAAAATTGAGGGCATCATTTGAAGCAACCAGAAACCATGTAAAAAATACTTTGGAAATGACAAAAACGAGCAATTTTCAGCTGCAGGATGTGAATGCCTTGTTACTTTAAGGTAATATCTGAAAAAAATATTCAGGCACCAGGCGAAAGACGGCTTGAGGACAGAGGTGCCCCCGAGCATTGACAGCACCAGGACAGAGAAGCCGCTCTGCTGGCTTCCGGGTGGCAGTGCCTGTCATGACGCCAGGTGCAGGGATTTGGAAGAAAAGACAAGGAAGAAAATACTACCCACATTCCCACCGCTAGAGCTGCCTGCTGCTCCCAGTCAGGCAGGTTTCCTTCCAGGCCTCGTGCTCCGTGAACATGTGATAACTGCATAAGTAATCCCTCACGTAATTAATCTCCTTTAACATTTAGAACAACATATTTGTTAGGATAACACAATAAGCATACAGAGTTACTTAGCATAATATTATGTAGGATGATTTCTGTAGCCGCCTTGCTTTGCAGTTGTGCCCTGCTGATCTCTTTTCAGAAGAACTCTGCCTTTAGGGGGTGTCCCTAAAATGTGTGCTCTCTGCTGAAGAGTTTTGTGCCAAAGATCCCATAAAATGTAAGCTATGTACTGAAAGAAAAAAGTAAGGGTTTAAACTCAGCATCCAGAAATAATAATCTGAAAAAATACATATATACACACATATATATCTAAGCTTGCAGATTGTTCTGGGGAGAGTTGGTTTAAAGGAGAAGGCCTGCAGCCTACTAACTGCTCTTTTGGAAATCGCTGCTCAAATTCTTTGCCCACTTTTTCCCTCTTTCCTTCTCTCCTATTCTCCCTTCTTCCCTTCCTTTTTTCTTGTTCTTCTGTAGGGGGTCTTCTACTATCCTGGACTCCAAACTTTGATATATCTGATGCCATTATTTTCTCCTAGCCTGTCTTTTTACTTTGTTCACTGTGTCTTTTATATTACAGAAATATTTAATTTTTAAGCAATTATTATTTTCCTTTTGATACCCAGGTTTTTGTCTTGCTTAGAAAGTCTCTTCTTACCCATAGAGTACAAAAATACTCTCACTTTTTTTCCTTCTGATACATTATTGCTTTATTTTTGAAGTTTAAAATATCAAATCCATTAGAATTTATTTTTGTTTATCATTTGAAATAAGGAAGGGGGTCTGAATTTTCTCTAAATGGACAGCAAATTTTCCCAGAGTATTTACTAAGTAGAGCACCTTTTCCTGCTGAAATGATGATATTTTAAGGTTATAAGTTTTATGCGTTGGGGGAGGGGTGAAATGGGCACGTTTCAGCTGGAATATGGGATGGAGTGGAGCTTCCACAGGACAGGGTGGAAGGATGGAGCCCAGAGCTGTTAGACAATATGGGATAGAAACAGGAAGGGGTCGGGTGGATAATGGGGCAAAGAGACAGTGAACACAGTGGAGGACATTGGAGCCAGAGCAGAGGAGGGAAGGTTTCAGGCATGAGCTCAGCAGAGTCTCGGCGTAAACGGATCCAGGTGGCCGTCAGCTTAGGAAAGGCTGACGCCCAGTGCTGGACGCAGACCAGGCCTGGCAGGGCCCCTGGGAGAAAATTTGACCTCAAGTGTGAAATGTGGACAAACAACCCAAGTAGAAAATAGGCCTGATTTTCCTGGGGCCAAAAATAAACAGTCAATGAAAATAACCTCATCAGTAGGAATGGACACAACCGGCAAGAAGGAGACCGACCCCTCCCAGTATGGAGATCAAGTCAAACCCAACAGTTAGAGGCCGTCAAGTCTGCTGGACTCCGAGTGGATGGGAATCCGGGCAGGGCACTGGAAGGCCAGGCTGAGAGCCCCTCTCCAAGGAAGTCTTTCCAGGATGCTGTACTTCTGTCTTGCCACCTTGAGGACCTCAGAGCAAGACCATGAAGTCCCCAGCACTCTCCCTGTGGGCCCATGGCGGACCCTGGCTGTGCCAGCCTCATGGGCCCGTGCTCTATGCAGTGCCATAGGGTGCTCCCCACCCCGCAGAAGGGCCTGGCTTCGTTTAATGCTCTTCTGTCACCATCTTGAAATTCTTAATCGTTTTTGAGCAAGGGGCCACACATGTCCATCTTGCACTAGGGCTCACGTGGATCTCAGTATTGGTGGGTCTTATCACCTTTCCTGCTGAGCCCAGAGGATGCTCCGGTCCTCCATGTCGGAAGGCGGGGCCAGCACCAGATGACATGTAGTTGCCTTTCATAACTTGGACTCCCCACCACTGCTTTATGTAACAACAGATGCTGAAATGTGGCTTAAAAGAAATTTACAGAAATGAAGAGGCGGGGATAGAATTTGCAGTGACATTATGTTCCCACGGAAGAGCCTCTAGCCCCAGGGCTTGCTGTGCTGGGCTGTGTTTTATGTGCTGGAAGCAACCACAGAGAAACGGGGCTGCCAGCAGGAGGCCTGGGTGCTCCACTGGACTGATGGCTCAGGCCTGAAATATGCACTCATCCTACCTGGTTCCCAGAGCTAAGAATCCAGGGGCCCTGAAGGACTAGCTATAGGAGAACTCTCTATCCCAGGCTAGGACATTCTCCATGGGGTGGGCTTTGGGGCAACCTTTCCAATTTGCCCACCCATTGCTGGGATCCCTTAGAATTGACAAATCAAGTTTTCTGTCCGGGATTCTTCTCTTACCACCCGTGTCCTGCCACTTTAGGGTCCTCCCTATATAAGGCCTGATCTCAGCATTTATAGACTGAGTGAACACCTATTGGAGGCGTATTTCTATTACCATGGGGACATTAGGCTCAGGCAGGTGATGCAAATGAGCACCCACTTAAGGGAGAAACTTGCTGTCCAGTTATAAAGAAAGCACCAGGGGGCCATGATGCTCACCCACATTCCCACCCAAACTCTCCTAAACCCACGGCTCCCAGATGAGTTCTGGATTGCATGGATCTGGCTCCAGCCAAGGTAAGCTCACTAAGGTCAGAGGTTGCAGAATCTGGTAGCTCAACCAACATGGTGGCTTATGAACTGGAACATGCCGCACACCCAGCTGTAGTTGCCCCATAGGAAGCAGAGACTTCGAGGAGACTTCGTTACAACTTCCTTTCTGCTGTTTTTATGTTCAGTCGACCTGTGGCTCAGTTGTTCATAACGTGGTGATGCCTGCAAAGACAGCACTGGAGAAGGTGAGGGGTGCCAGTGCGTGTGTGGCCGTAATAAACACTATGCCCCCAAAGGGTCTGCAGTCAAGTATAGAATGGGAAAATCCAGGATGGTCCAAGAGAAACATTTTTTTAACTGTAGACTTCTCAGAGCCTTGGGCCATGCATTGTAAATATCCAAATATGTGCTTTGAAATATGCAAAATGGCATAGAATTTGCAGTATATGGCAAATGTAGATGATGGTGAAACCCTCCAATTTTTTTCCTTAGAGAATTTCACAGGGCCACAGTTGTGTCCTAAAGAACACAATTTAGGACAAAACATAAGAATCTGATAGAAGATTAGAAGGAATAAATGAATATGGGGAAAAGATAAATGACATCTGGATTGAAATTTTTAAAAGCGGGAAAAGGATTCCCGCTGGGAGGAGTGGCATGGTCGGAGGCAGAGTGCAGTGGCCCTGACACATCCGGGGCCCTCTAGCTCAGCAGGTGGTGGAGGAGGAGTCGGGCCCCTGTGTGGACTGGCAGCCCCAACTACGAGGTCACCATGTGGGCCTTTCACCTGCAGGCAGTGTGTGTGTGTGTGTATGTGTGTGTGTGTGTGTGTTGCTTCAAGGTTTTTGAGCAGGGGCTAGAATGATGAATGCACAGTTTTAGAATAATGCTTTGTGGGAAAAACTGCAGTGAAGACCCACGGAAGGCCTGTAGCCCTCTTAGAAGTCACCCTCAGCACGAGGGTTCGGCCTGGCCTGGAAGGAATGGGATGGACACGTGAGAGCCACGATCAAGACGGACGTGGCAGGATGGAACTGGCTGAATTGTGAAACTTCGGGCCTCCCATGTCACACTGATATTTTGAGAACTCAGAACAGATGGCAACACCTGGGCCCCCGGCTGTGCAGATGGGCCAGGAGAACATGAGATGTGTGAGGGTGGGCACGGCGTGGAAGTAGTTTCTCTTGCCCAGGCATTGAGAGTATTACAGAATAGGACTATTACAGAATTGGTGAAGCACCTTTGGGAGACACCCCCTCCTTCACCCAAGTATAGTTGTCTGAGCAGCCACCAATAACATATGCAGACACCTGCGTGCCAGGAGGGCTCTTGCCGACTGCTGCAGCACAGCCAGCTCCTCTGCCAGGCGGTCCACATGGAGACCGTGCAGGTGACTAGGGCTTGCAGCTCTGGCAGCCATGGGAACATGGGAGGCAATGCAGGCTCTTTCACTGTGATGGACGGCTTGCCATTGCTGGTCAACAGCTACAATCCCAGGTAGTATTAGGTAATGTACAATTAATAAAGAATATTCCAACTGAATCTGCCTCTTTTAAAACAAGGAATTTGCTTGCTATTTAGAACCAGAGAAATCCATTGCTCCTTGGAATGTATGTCCTGGAATCTCACAAATTTGCACATTGAAGCTGTTAATAAAGGAATAAGTAGATAATTCAAACAAGCCCTGTGGTTTGGAAGTCACAGGTTTTGCTGCTTCATGTTCATGCACGAGACAAAGAGCCTCTGAGGAAGATCACTTCGTAGACCAGGGCTGTGTGCCTGGTCATCTCCCAAGGACAGTCAGGTAGTGTCTGCTCATCTTATGGCCTCATCTCCTGCACACGTTTATGTATGTTCACATTTACACGTGGACATGCTCTCATGTGCCCTCGTGTGCAGATGTTTTGTGTAGGAAACTTTAACTCCTCCTCCATGAAGGCATAGAACCTGAACAGACAGATGGAGTGTTCTTAGTACTTGGAAGGGCAGACATGATAGTCATTGTACATTATAAAGAACACAAGAGGAAGTGTACTTTGGAATATACTACTGGAAATATTTCTGCATTGTGATTGGAAAGTAATGAGATTCAGATGAAGTGAAAAAAATCACAGAGCTATAATTCAACACCGTAAGATAGGTACTGATGGGGATACCATGGTAAACCAGGAAGACATCCCAGGGGAAAGGACGTAGAGCCTGGGAGAAGTGAGTCCGAAGCAGTGGGGGTACAAAGGAGGAAGGGAAAGTGCTGAAGAGGGCCCAGGTGGAGGGACCTGGAGTTCAGGGAGGGGACGGGGACTCGCCCTGGATTTGCCATGGGTGCTGGTGAAGGAGGCGGTGTTTGGACGAGGCCTTGAGAGGCAGGTGGATTGGGATGTGCAATGGTGGTCCAGTGGGTGGGTGGGGGGGGGTGTGAGTGCACACAAAGGCTGAATTCCTTTGAGGAGATTACCCTGAGAGCATGGTCAGAAGCCATGGTGAAAAGAGCCCTCCCTGCTTTACCTTTGACCCAGCCAGGCCCCCACCTGGCTCATTCCACCTGACAGTCTCTAAATCTAAAATCTCTCACATGGAATTTGTCACTCTACTAAGCTCATAGAATGCACTGTGGGCCCTATTCCAAGAGAAGAGCCTGAAAATCGAACATCAAGCAGAAAGACTATGACTTCCAAACCACAGGGTTTGTTTGAATTATCGACTTAGTCCTTCATTAGCAACTTTGACGTGCAAATGTGTGAGATTCCAGACAGGCAGTTCAATGAGCAGTGGATTTTGCTGGTTCCAAAGGGCAAAAAATTCCCTTGTTTTAAAGAGCCAGATCCATTTGGAATATTCTTTCTTTGCTGCATATTACAGCCTTAATATGATTCCAAAGTACCTGCCTGGGGTCTTTCTTTTTGTGACAGCAGCTGTTTTTTCCCACAACATGGGCTTGTCACGGTGTTCAGCATGGATTCGGGCGCTTCTCCCCATCACTGCCCCTAGCTGGCTCGGTGCTGTGTGTACGCATCTGTGTGCTTCTGTGTTGTTGGTGTCCAAGCCTTGGCGCTATACCATTTTCCTTATCGTTCAGGATTCCACTGGGAGGACAGCATTTTGTGAACTCAAACTTCACATGTTGGCTGGGATCATGTGCGCTGAGTGTCCTCTGAGCACTTGCAGGCTAGGGGAGATATAAAACCTGGGCACTTTGCAACAGTTTGCAACCAAGTGGAAAAACTAAAGTAGTTTTGATTTGTGCATTAGTCTGCCTGGACTGCCATGACAAGATGCCACAGACTGGGTGGCTGAAATAACAGAAATTTATTTTCTTACAGTTCTGGAGGCTGGAAGTCCAAGATGAAGGTGAACAGAAAGGGGCCACCCCCTCCCACCCTACAGGGCCCTGTTAGCACACCTGGGAGCCCTTTGCTCAGCTGGTGGCCACGTGACACCTCTGTTAATAATGGAATCCCATAATATTTTTCCCCCTTTAATTTCTGCTACAAAAGACAAATCTCTTGTATTTTAAACTTATGGAGATGGTTTTTTGGTACCCAAAAGTACATAACTTAATGATTCCTTTATTAAACTGTATCTTGGAATATTTAAGCCATCATCATATCCCATCGAAGTCTTCTAATATCCTGTTTATGAATCAGTGAATTCACAATCCCCCCAGGGATTGGGTTATTGATAGACCTGACAAACACACCATCTGTATCGTTTTTGTGGACAGGACAGGGCGGAGGATGGAGGCACGGAGCGTGGCCAAGGAGAACAGCCCTCTAGGTGGCGCCAGTCAGAACTCCTGAGTCAGGCAACCAGCTGCGAGCGACATCACTAACCCAGTTCCTGAGCACAGATCTCCATCTTGGCTTCCAGGATTTCCTTGTTGGTGTCTTGCTGAGCTCTAGATAGGTTGCTTGCTGAATTGCCAATTTTGAAACCTTGTCACAAGAAAATGAGATTAGCTGGATGTGACCTGTCCGACTAACCCAGCTGGCTCCTGGAACTCCCACTTCCTTTTCTAAGGTCTTCTAAAGCATTATTTTTGGCAATCCATTTTAGAATCTTGTCAAGGGTAAATATAAGGTTCAGGGTTTATGGAGTCACATTCTGGCCCTTTTTGGCCACCAGAATTGCACATGTCTTATGAGCGCCTGAGAAGCTCTCTGCGATGGCTCTCAGAGCCTGGCTCCAAGGTGCTGGGCTGCAGGACACTGGGGCAGAAATTTCTTGTCATCTGGGTGTCCTTTCACACTCCCCACCCCATCCTGGGCTTCAGTTGCTACACACAATGTCTGTGTCTTTGTGAGGGTTAGTTTTATGTGTCAACTTTGCTAGGCCACAATATCCAGATATTTGGTCAAACATGACCCTAGATGTTTCTGTGAATGTATTTTTCAGATGAGATTAACATTTAAAGCAGTAGGCTTTGAGTAAAGCAGATTAATTACCTTCCATAATGTGGGTGGGCCTTGTCCAGTCAGTTGAAGGCCTCCAAAGAAAAAGGCTGATCTCTCCCAAAGAAGAGGGATTCTGCCAGAAGGCTTCAGCTGCAACACGGACTCTCCCCTGGGTCTCTAGCCCACCAGCCTACCCTGCAGGTCTTGGACTTGCCAGCTCTCACTACTGTGTGCGCCAGTTCCTTGAAACAAATCTCTGTCTCTCTGTCTCTCTCTCTCTCTCTCTCTCCCCCTATTGGTTCTGTTTCTCTGGAGAACTTTGACTAATACAGTGCTCTTCCCAGTATTAACATTATTTTCTTTGACAGAAAAGTTAGATAAAATAGAGGTAGAGAAGTTCTACTTTCTCTCACTACCAAGTTCTTCTATTCTCTTTTAGTCTGATTAGATTTGTGCCTTCCTGAGAGTATTCTACTAGGGCTTTGTTGAGTTCCACTTAAAAACAAGTATTGAGCACTGACTATGTGCTGGGTGCTGGCTCCCAGCAGGCAGGTGGGCACTTTCTTCCTTAGGCACCATCTTTCCATATTTCACTCAAGCCTTTTCCATTAAAGCTCTACCATGTGGCTGCATCAATTTCTTTAAACATCTCTTTCTTCTTCCTAACTGTCCTGGCTGATACACTCTCTGATCTCTAATGTCTAAAGTCATGGAGCCAATAGCATCATTTTGCTCCAATTTTGTCTCTTCCCCACCCTTAAAATCTACCAATGGTCACCCTGAACATCTTCAGAATCCACCCTCCTTGGAAGGGATGAGGAAGGGGATTTTACGTAACTCAGTTTAATTTTTATGTCTTAAATCAGCGGTCCTCAACCTTTTTGGCACCAGGGACTGGTTTCATGGAAGATAATTTTTCCATGCACTGGGGGTGGGGGGAAGGTTTCAGGATGATTCAAGCAGGCATTACATTTACTGTGCAGTCAAACCTCTCTGCTAATGATAATCTGTATTTGCAGCCGCTCCCCAGCACTAGCATCACTGCCTCAGCTCCACCTCAGATCATCAGGCATTACATTCTCATAAGGAGCACACAACCTAGATCTCTCACATGCGCAGTTTACAGTAGGGTTTGCACTTCTATGACAATCTAATGCCACAGCTGATCTGACAGGAGGCAGAGCTTAGGCGGTGATGTGAGTGACGGGGAGAGGCTGTAAACACGGATGAAGTTTTGCTCGCTTGCTGCAGCTCATCTCTTGCTGTGCAGCCCGGTTCCTAACAGGCCACAGACTGGTACTGGTCGGCAGCCTGGGGGTTGGGGACCGCAGTCCTGAATGATTAAATTTTTTTCTGGGAGTAATTGGCATTGGATTCTATTGGATGGGGCTCCATCTTTCTCTGTTGTGTTAATAGCAGCGCTATCCGAAAGAATCAGTCCTTTCCTACTATCCACCTCTGCTCCAGACTGCCCTGCCCAGACGGGTCAATGTGAGTCCTTGGAAGAGTGTTTCCCACCTTGGGAGTGGCATGCTGGCTAGGTGCGGGGGTGAGCTGTGTGCCTGGATCTTAGACACACTTAGTCACAGAACACAGGTTCCAGGGAAGGTCCCCAGGGTGTGCAGTGAAAGCCACATCACCCTCCCTGGGGGGCTCTGAGACGAGTAGAACTGATGGTCCCGTAACGCAGAGCGCAAGTGCACAGATTTCACATGAGTTCACAGGCGGGCTCAGTGATGTTCCCACCATGGATGCAGGGACCTTCTCTGTTCCCACATCAGCCCACAGCTCAGAACAGCAATCGCAGAGCTCCTCAGGGGACAAGGAAGGAAAGGGAGAGGACAAGAGTGCCCTGCAGAGTGGGAGGGACATGTGCACTCTCAGATTTCTGTCCAGGGGTAAGTGAGGGCAAGGGTTTCTTTGCAGGCCAGAACACTACAGAGCGTCCTGAACCAAAAAATATTTTTTTTTCCTCCCAGATATCAGCTATTTTTATTGACAGAGCTGTTGGAGAACATGGCTTGGTGTATGGGAACAATGAGATCCCTAACTCAGAACTGGCCAGGTGCGTCCACACGGACCAGGAGGGGCTGGGCACCCACAAGCCTGCCTGTGCATGGCAGGGAAAGGAAAGCTGTTCTTGGTGTTCGGGAGGTGGGTAAAATGTGTACATCTGGTAGTTCTGTTCTCCTAGAGAAGTAATAGTTCGTGTGGGTCAAAAGCAAATGCCTTGAGTTCTAGCTTTTTCATCGGGCCAGTTACTTAATGTCTCTAGCGCCTTGGTTTTATCATCTATAGAGATGGAGACAGAGCCTGTCTCATGGTTCTGCACATGTGCCAGTGATGGTGCTCAGGCAGGTGCCTGGCAGGTGATTAGCAGGCAGCCCAGGTGTCCTCTAGCTGTGCAGGTTTTTCAACCTGGCCTTAGCCCGTGACCTTTCACAGATGTGGAAACAGCCTCGAAGTTTGCTCAGAATCCCCAGCAAGGAAGTTTGTTCTTGTTCTTGACTTACATTTGGGTTGATCTTACAGGGAAGGCTGGGGACCGTCATTCTTAATGAGGGCCAGTTTTAAGTTGAGTGACAAGTCACTAGGGACTCACTAGCATCACTTCTTACTATTCAGGGCTTTCCGAGAAGGGTCAGTGTCTCTGTAGCTTTAGACTTAGAAAGGTTTCCCACCCACAGTTTAGTTTACAATTATTTTAAGGACTTTTTACAAACAAACTAGACTGTCTTTGTGCTCAGGGTATTTTACAGAGTTGTCAGTCTTTTCGTTGCAGCTGTGAGCTTTACACGAACCCTGCAAATGCACCTTGAAAATGAAACTGAGCATAAATGGGGACCAGGGAAGAATGATTTTGAAGGAAATAGAAATTACTATCCTTTTGAAAATGGTTCCTCCTGTGTGTCTGGTGATAGAAACCCTTGACATCTTTTAGAAACAACTGCAAAAATATCATTCACCAAGATCATCTGAATCTCGTAAATGAAATAATGATTATAGCTGAGTAGAATTATTCTGGTCTAAATTCACATAAACCTACCCCTAAGTAATTTATTTACCATGACAGCAAAGGAAAGCATGCCGTTGCCTTCTCCTGCCCCGCCCCAAATTTTACTAACTCTGTTTCTGGGTTGGGAATTTTTTGTCTGAGTGGATGTTAGCTCAAGTCACTTGAGTTAAAGTGCAAATGAATCACACATAATGCAGAAAAAATGACTGCATGCCCCAATTTCTAGAACATGACTTGAATGTGAACTAGACATTAGTTTCCCTAAACCCCTCGAGACCCGAGGATTCTAGACGCGTGCAGCGTGGGTTGCAAGGCCTGAGGACGCCTGTCGGCTCTCTGTGGGCCTGTCTCCCCTTGGACCAAGCGCGTGGGTCGAAACACACCCCCAGTTATCTTTTTCCTTCAGTTTATATAATTCCTGGCATGTGCCTTTCAACGCTCCATTTATGTTAGAAGTTTGGTGTTAGCCTCGGGGCTTTACTCTTGACATTGCTACTAATTCTCTACTTTATATTCATGATTGCCCTTCTGAAAGGAGAATCTTGTTTCAAAATTGCACCTGGGCATTTTAAAGTAAATAGGATGCAAATCCTTAGTTAGCCTCGTGTGTACGTGTGTACGTTAACTGTTAACTCCAGAGTGAAGAATGAGTCTGTGAGGCTGTGGGCGGGGGCGGGGTGGGCAAGGAAAATAATTTGCATAGTGGTGTTTGCCGCCTAGTGAAACTGAAACCCAAGCTGTGTGGGCGGGGCCTTGTTTCCTAACGTCAGCGCCGCTGCCCACGAACGCCCCCACCAACGCCGGGCGCCCGCAGGAGCAGGGGCCTGGCCAGGCGGAGGGGCTTGGGGGCACCAAGTGTGAAACCACATGAAGCACCTGGAGCTAGGCCGGCTGCAGGCTGCCTGCTTGCACCCTGTGAAGAAACACACACGGTCCTTTTCTTTCTTGATGCATATTTGAACCTATCGGTGGGGTCTCATCAAGTGTGACATGGCAATTTTCAAACAGTGGGGGTAAATCATTTCTGAAGAGCTTCTTATTTCTGCCCCCCACCCCAGAGTCATTTTCTGAGTCAGTGAGAGTGTTCCCAAGCCTGGTGCCGAGCGAGGGTCAGTGCAGGCATGGCCCACTGTCCCTAGAGGACGGGTCAGCCCTCGTGTGTCATGAAGGGAGCTCCACAGACCAGCTGGACCACCGGCTTTTCTTCTACTTGATCTTCACCCCCAGAGTGCAGTGCTGCAAGGCATTTTTGGTTAGCAGCAATCTGAATATTGTGTGATCTTATATCTTCTGCCCTGTTTGGCTAGCTAATGTCTCTAAGTAGCAGGGTGATTTTTTTTTTTTTTTGGGTGGGGCGGTGGCTATGTCAGGATGTTTCCGATATAGGACTGATTTGCTCCAAGGACCAGATTTTCTACTGTAAAATATATAGTCCCTATAGGGTTGGAAGATAGAAGCCCTTTGTAGCCATGTTTCTTTTGACTCTGTCTTCAACCAGCAGCTGCCCATATCTTTGCTGGTAGACAGAAGGCAATGTTCTCCTTGAGGAGTGATTTCCACCTGGGAGGCCTTGGATCTGCAACGTTTGCAGGGACCCTGAAATCCACCTGCCTGTCAGCCATAGTAAATAACAACTAATGGCTCCGGCATTTATGAATTCTATGATGTAGGGGCTTTTTTGATGTAAATTATATGAATTCTTTTGCATGCATAATTAAATCTACATTATGTTTTTTCTTTAATTACCAAATAATAAAAATACAGCCATTACCACAGTGTAGGGGGTGGTAACTTAGGCTCAAAAGGTGAGCATCACAGCCCCGAGGTTGGCTTTGGTGTTGCAAGGACAGCCTCAAGGAGGGGGCAGTGTGCTGCCAGCAAAGGTCTTGACCAGGAATTTTCGGTTATAAATTGTGGTCACTGCTCATTTGGCCCCAAGATGAATATCATGGTACTGCTTTGCATTCTTCCATAATGAGTACACTTTTCACCGTCAACTTCATATTTGGAAATATTTATTTTTATAGGAATGTCGAAAAGAAGCTAATTTGCATATGTGCAACTCTATTCTGCATTTGTGGGGTGTTCGTGCTGAAACCATATGGATGAAGCCAAAAGACAGGAGTAGGGGGCTTTATTTAGTTAACCCAGGATTTTTAATTGGTCTGTGTTACTTTTCTTGCTGTATTTTTTAAAGCCCTAAGTGAGCAAGTTATATTTTAAAATAAAGAGGAAAACCCAGTTTTAAAACTAAAATTGAGTTATTATACGTGTTTATTTCCACAAACATTAGCTGGGTGCTCACTATGTTCCAGGCACCATGCTGTCCTAAGGAATAGTGCCTTCATCCTTGAGAAGTTCACAGTCTGGAAGGGCAGACAGTTCTGAAAGATCATGTGATATCCACACTCCTGTTTCCTGAGGGCCAAAAATGTGCCAGGCTCTGGGTTTTGTTAATTGTGTGAATTATCTCATCTCATCCTCACATAATCCATGAGACAGATACTATCGTTGTCCCTATTTTATAGGTAAGGAAAATGAGACACAGAGAGGTTACATAACTTGTCCAAGGTCACACAGCAGATAGGTGACAAGGCCCAGATTTGAATGTGGACAGTTGGATCCAAAAGTGCACACTCTTAATTACCATGCCACTAAACCACACTATGAACAAAGCACTCTGGGAGCACACAGAACTCTGAGAGTTCTGTCTGTGGGAGTCAAGGGCATATTAAAAGAAGAGCTTTCGAGACCAGCCTGAGCAAGAGCGAGATCCCGTCTCTACTGAAAAAATAGAAAGAAATTAGGTGGACAACTGAAAATATATAGAAAAAATTAGCCGGGCATGGTGGCACATGTCTGTAGTCCCAGCTACTCGGGAGGCTGAGGCAGGAGGATTGCTTGAGCCCAGGAGTTTGAGGTTGCTGTGAGCTAGGCTGATGCCATGGCACTCACTCTAGCCCAGGCACCAGAGTGAGACTCTGTCTCAAAAAAAAAAAAAAAAAGAAGAGCTGATATTTCTGTCAGCCGGGAAGGGTTGGGGCACCAGTGTTGGATACACACATAAGATGGCATTTGCTGCTAATGACAATAGAAGAAAAGTATAAAACAGGGTCATTTGTTCACACCTCAGATACATTAAATTTTAAAGGACCCTGGCTATTTTTCATCTTCTTAGGTCTCACGCCAGTGCTACATGGTTAATGTCAACGCGGATAGCATCCCTGTCTCGCATGGTAAGGCGTCACTTCTCACACACGTAATTCTGAGCAGAAAGGGAGTGAAAATGTAAGACTGAGGAGACTATTTCATCAAGATACGCTGACTGGAGATTTCACTTATTGATACTCGAAAGCGTTTGCGTTTCGGAACACGCTGAAATAGTTTAGCACTTGCCTGAAAGATGCTGAGGCAGGTGATGGAGAAGCCAGTCGCCCCCAGCTGCCCTCTGGTGGCTTTTACCAGTCAGAAAGCAGAAGAGGAGAAAGGTGTTTTATCCCGGGAGAAGGAAGCGCTGCCTTGGTGCCTACCGTGCCCAGCCTTGCACTAGATGCTCCGGGCACTTGTTCCCTGAGAAGGTCACAGGTGAGTAGGATGGCGTGGGGAGGAGAAGTTTAGCTCAGTGGGAGCCCCGCAGGGACTCAAGGAGGACAAGGCAGTCAGGGCTCCGTGGAAAGAAAAGTCGAGGCTGAGCCTTGAAAGACAGACCAGATGAGGTGAGGAGACTGAGCCCTGGGGGAGGGAGGAGAAAGTCCTGCCATCCTCCTGTAGGAGTAGAGGATTTATCTGCCTGAGAGCAGTGGCCGTGTTTCATCCGTCTCTGTCCCCTTCCCTGTCCCTGCCTCTCTTCCCTCCCCCATCCCACGGCATCATGTTGGTGCTTGTCATGGCCTGAATTGCGTCTCACCCCAAATTCACATAGGGAAGCCCTAACTCCGAGTACCTTGGGCTGTGACTGTATTTGGAGAAAGGATCTTTGAAGAGGTAATTAAGTAAAATGAGGCCATATGGGTGGACCCTAATTCAAAATGCCTGGTGTCCTTATAAGAGGCGATTAGGACAGAGACATGCATAGAGGGAAGACCATGTGAGTGTAGCAAGTAGGCAGCCAGGTAAGTCAAGGGGAGAGGCCTCAGAAGAAACCAACCCTGCCCACAAGCTGATCTCGGACTCCCAGCCTTCAGAGCTGTGAGGAAATCAACTTCTGTCGTCAGTCTGTGACACTTTGTTACAGCAGCCCAACTAATCCAGTGCTCAATGTGTTTTTGTTGAATAAAAGCTTGAATAGGTTGATGGGAGGAAGAAAATGTTGCTTAGCTAGGGTAGGAGCAAACCATAGAGGTCTTTCTCGGCCTGGGCAGAGAATTTAGATTCTGTGTTGGAGCCAGTAGGGAGAGCCGTAGGTCCTCGAGCAGGGGAATTCCATGGCCAAAACAATGTTTTAGGAGGACTGGCGTGTTAAGGCTCTGCCTCTCTGAGCAAGCATGAGGAACCATGGCTGGGAGCCTTGAGAAAACTTGTCCAGGGGCTCGTGATAGCTGATGGGCATTGGTACACCGGCAAAATTGTTGGCGGGGTCAGGGTGGGGGGGGCATCTTTCCTTCCCTTTATGTCAGGAGTCTCCCCAGAGGGGCAGATAAAGACCTCTGATGGACCAGGAAATTGAAATTCTACCTGGGAGTGAAGCCCATGGAGTCCTGATCTGATTGGACAGAGACCAGTTCTCCTCACCTGTGAAATAAGAGTGAACAAGCTGGTCTCAGGGCTTCAGAATCCACAGCCATGGAGCTCCACAGGGCAGGTGGGATTTCAGGGGAACCAGGTATGTCCCCAGTGCCAGACGGGGACTTTCACCAAGGGACTGCAGTACCCCAGATATCTCTCAGCAGAATGGAGAGAGGCTGAATTGCGGCCTCCACAATCAGAAGCCTTCATAGACCAAAGAGGCCTGGATGGGTGAGGCCCATGGGTAGCTGGGGGCTCGATGGGCTCCCTGGCCTGACTTGGGCACGGGATTTCCTACTTGCTTCAGCCACTGCCCATGACAGCCTAGTTGACATTGCTTCCCTGGTCCTTAGCTTGCATGGATAGTGGTTTCACATTAAATTTTAAGCTCAGTGACATGGTCCTTTTTATTTGTATTTGGGGATGCACAATGATGAATGAATGAATGAATGAAAGATCAAGGCAGGTGAAAAGTCAAACCTCAGCAGATGCCCTTAGAGTTGTTTCTGTGAAGCAAATCAAAGCTTATAGTACAAAGAACATTTTTTAAAATTGCATCTCAATCACAGTTGAATCTCTACTTTTGGTTATTTCTGTGTTCATTGTGAACATTTTAAAAGCCCTTATTATACTGAACTATTTGGAACCTCAATGAGAAACCAATAATGCCAAGAAACCTACTAACATTATTTGTTTATACTATAAAAGCAAGATCTCTTTGAGCATTATTCTATCCTAGTTGGTCAGATTCCACAGCAAAGAACACAGCCCAGAAGAAAATGAGGTTTTTGGGGGTAGAGGGAATTTGTGTTTTATAAAATGGCTGAATGAGAAATAATGTTGAAAATGGAAGAAGGTCTAATGATTATTTCATGTAGTCTCTTGTCATTATTTAGTCCTCTGTGTTTCAACAAACCATTTAATCTGGTGTTCTATTTTTTTCTGGATGTTTTCATTTTAATTTCCTTTGTAATTGGGAGTCAGAGGGACCCGCTTTGGCATCCTAGGGTGATATCTCTGGGAGGAGGATCTCCCGCCTTGCTAAGGGCCAGAGGCACTAAGAGAACTGCTTTCCGCTCCATTGTATTGGCTCTTTCAGTATACATTTCTGTGTCTTTAGTTAAATGGCAGGGACTGTGGGGTAACACTAAGCACTTTATGAAGAAAGAGGAATCTACACTTGTAGACCCTCTCTTTTAGGGTAGATAAGTAGATAATTGCAGAGGCATTTCTGATTTAATTAAGAGTCTTTTGGTTAAAAGTGGCAGAAAACCGAACTCAAAGTGGTTTAAGCACAATCCAGAATTTACCATCTCAGGATCTAGGAATAGGGCTGGCATATATACAGCTCAAATGAAGTCAAGGTGTTTCATCTCTCTCTTCTCCTTCTGGCTCAGTTTCTAATGTGTTGTCCCTGTTCTCAAACTCAGCTCTCATCATGGTCTTAAAGGGGCCGCCATTTGTCCTTTCAGGTCCAAATTCAGCAGGAAAGAACTTTTATCCCAGCCTTCCTTTAAAAGAGATTCACCCTGATTGGACCAGCTGATGTCATGTGCCTGTCCTTGAGCCAATCACAGTGGGTGGGGACTGGCAACGTACTGATTAATTTACCTGCCATATCTCCACCCTCTCCTGAAGGTGGAGTTATGAAGATTGCTAATGGGACACTAGGGAAGCAAGCTGCAGATGTCCAGGAGCTTTTACTCAATGACATATGTGACCCACTAAATTTAAGCTTATTGGTGTGCCAAGGAGCCATGACTTGACTTGCAAGTCATCACCTATCATTCATCCATCACATTAGCTATCCCTTTTGTAGGCTGTCTGGAAGAGGGATTTCAGTAGCTTTCAAGGTAGCCTCTTACCCAGTCGAGCACCCATTATTCCTAAACCCAGTCTGAGATGGTGGCAGGACAGTTCCTATTCAGAGATGGCCTGCCCTTGTTCCTTGGTCTGCCATAGCCACCCAGCTCCTGGTTCCTAACATCCAGCTCCTTCCTTATTAGCCAGATAGTTGTCTTTTGTGTTTGAGGAGGACTTTATTATATTGTGCATCCACATTTTCTTTCTGTGAAGCAGACACGGGAGCTTTGTCTTTCTGACTTATCATATGAGTCGTATGGCTAGAGTCAATGAGTTGCTTCACAAATACTGACACTGGTGAAATATACTCTTAAACTCAAGGAGCAATTCCTTCCTTAGCAGAAGTTAGTACTTAAAGGTTCACCTATGTTTGCCAGTCAAGAATGCCACAGAGCCAACCTAAGTGTCCATAAAAACATGAATGGATAAAGAGAATGTGGTATGTATATATACACAATGGAATACTACTCAGCTTTTTTTTTTTTTTTTTTTTTTTTTTTTTGAGACAGAGTCTTGCTCTGTTGCCCGGGCTAGAGTGAGTGCCGTGGCATCAGCCTAGCTCACAGCAACCTCACACTCCTGGGCTCAAGCGATCCTTCTGCCTCAGCCTCCCGAGTAGCTGGGACTACAGGCATGCACCACCATGCCCGGCTAATTTTTTTTCTATATATATGTTTAGCTGTCCATATAATTTCTTTCTATTTTTAGTAGAGACGGGGTCTCGCTCTTGCTCAGGCTGGTCTCGAACTCCTGAGCTCAAACAATCCACCCGCCTCGGCCTCCCAGAGTGCTAGGATTACAGGCGTGAGCCACCGCGCCCGGCCCTACTCAGCTTTTAAAAAGAAGGAAATACTGTCATTTGCAACAACATGGATGAACCGGATGACATTATGTTAAGTGAAATGAGCCAGACACAGAAAGACAAATACCACATGATCTCACTGATAGGTAGAATATAAAAAAGTTAAACTTATAGAAGCAGAGAGTAGAATGGTGGTTACCGGGGGCTGGTGAGGGGGTTGTTGGGAAGATGTTGATCAAAGGACATAAAAAGTTCAGCTAAAACGAGAGGAATAAGTTCAAGAGGTCTATTGTACTACATGGGGACTATAGTTAATAGCAAGGTATTGTATTTTGAAAATTGCTAAGAGAGTGAATTTTAAGTGTTCTCACCACCAAAGCTAAGTACATGAGGTGATGCATATGTTAGTTCAACTGAGCCATTCCACAATATGTATCGTTGTACACGATAAATATAATACAGTTTTTGTCAATTAAAAAAATGACAAAAAAATAAAAAAGAATGCTACAATGATATTCTCTCCAGTAAGGGTCCCCTCCCTACCTAGACCTGACTACTGACAGGGTTGATCAAGGTCACTGGGCAGAAGGAAAACCGCCCCAGGTTTCTTTGTCCGCCACGTTCCAGGCGCATGTGGTGAGCACTCGGTGATTACTACCAGCGAGCAATTGATGGCTGCTGTGTCATTTGGTGACCTTCGTTGTTTATTGTGATTGTTCAGTTCACTTTGAGCTCCTCACAGCCCTTTCAGCCACTTAGAAAGACACTATTTGTTCTGCTAGAGCATTCGCAATCTGTTTCTGATTAAACTGGTCTTGACCAGTGCGAAGTTCATGTTTCAGCTTTGATTTATGCCTTCCCTATCTGCAGAGATGTTTCTTGTTACCCCGTACAATAGGAGGCCTCTTCGTATGGATTCCTTCTCATTTGCACGTGAACGGGGTAATGGGCGTCAGGAATAATTAGGCAAGGCCGTACTGCTGATGTCACGAGACCGAGATGTGGAGGGTACATCATAGCAAGGCTTCTGATGCCTGGGACACAGAAAACAATCTTAGGTAATCCCCTGAGCGGATAATCCCACATTTCTAGATGTCCTTCTTGAGGAGGGAAAACAGGATGTTAGAACTACTCAAAATAAATGAGACTCAGTGGTGTTTATAACCGGAGACATAAAAGAGCAAGGGTCCCATGGAACTGTTCCAAGGCCCAGGCCTTTCATGAACACGCATCCACAAAGGTAGACTGCACATTCTGGGCTGTTTTCAAGGGAAAACGTGGCCATCAAGGCCAACAGATTCTGTACTCAACCTCATTGCCCTGAGCCTCGTGCAGACAGTGAGCAGGGAAGGACCCCAAAGAATAGCATGGCTGGCAGGCGAAGGGAGAAAGGCAGAGTTCACAGAAGTCACTGACAATTCTGTAATGACCTCATGACTTAGCTGGAAGGACCCCAGCAGAGACCCTGTTTCTTTGAGGAGAAATACAGGTGTCATCAGCCCTTTGTCCACCCTTGACCTGGGAACCTCAACGGACGCCCTTCACCTCGACCACACACCCTCTCCCTTCTTTTACACAACCAAGCTCCGCAACAAACATTGTGTGTGTGTGGGCGGGAGAGGGGTGGTGCCGCTTGCATTTTCTTTGTGTTCATGGGCATTTCTGGCAAAATACATAATCTTACTGATAAAACGTGCACTTGTCCAGTGTAGAAATGAATACTGTCATATAGCTGTGCAGAAAACAAGCCCATTTGTTTTTTTTTAAAGTTTTAATATTATATAATTCTTATAAAATAATGAATTTCATTTATTTCTTCTTAACCTCTGTCATCGGAGACATTTGAAGGCCTGAGGTGGGTTCAGTGAAAAAACATCACACGACAGCACTTGAAGAGGTGTTGTGCATGTGCCTTGTGAATAGCACTTTACGGCACATTCGTTTTCTTTTCCCCCATTTATACAGACTTTTGTTCTGCTCTTAGATAAAATACTAATAAACAGGAAGTTGAAAAAAATGTGGTGCAATTGTTCTGAATGTTGTTTTCCTTGTAAGGCTGCGTGAGCCGAGCGGAGCCGCACCATCCTATTCAGAGCAGTCCTGTAGGTGGTGGTGTTAATAAAGAAATGAGGCTGCCCACGGGCTGCCTGAGCCTGCTCTGCGGCTGCCTCGCTCCTGCCCAGGGCTCAGCCTTCACAGCGGCTTCCTCTTATTTGTGCTGAACCAAGCTGTAGAATTTTAAGGACGTGGAGTAAGACAATTTCTATGGAAAATATATTTTTCTTCTTTATTTCTCATGCTGTGTGCGCAAGAATACATTATTTCACCTGAGTGGTCAGTGTGTGTGTGTGTGTGTGTGTGTGTGTAAAAGAACCAGCAGCAAACAATTTAATAGGAATGTGCAGTCCTTTGTTTATCTCTAGGACACTTCATTAGCTACAACCCTGGACCGTTGTCATTGGAACAATGTGTTAAGAAAATCTGAAATGGTGTTCTCTTTTTAAAAAGGATGACTTTAATAACCATAGCAACACTTAGTAATTTTATGATCCACTGTGGGTAAGATCCACTTGTGGGCAAGAACAGATACTCCTGGAAGTAACCCTCACTTCTCCAGCACCCCTGCCCTCAGCAAGTCCTGACCTGTGTGAACTGAAGGGTTTGGAAGCTCTGACCTTTGGGAGCACTTAGGAGCTGAAAGGGGAGGCCTGAGATATACTGTATTAATTCTCAGGGAGCAGCTGTCGGTTGCAGTGTAGCGCTACCCCAGTTGTTCAAAACAGTATACAGGGGTTTCATCTCTTCTGGAGCCTCCTGCCTTTGTGTCAGGGCTTGCAGAACTAGGCGTGGAGTTTTGGAACCCTCCAGCCTTTGCCTTTTCCCCCCAACTATGGAGCTGCCATCTTGGGTTCCCCACAGCACGGGGTGCCGGGAAACAGGAGCACAGGTTGCAGGAAGGGAGAGCAGAGGAAATAGGGGCTGCTAAGGAGGTACCCAGGCCAGGCTCTGTCCCCAGCACTACCAGGGCTCCTGACAGGGAGGTGAGGGCCAAGAAAAAGCCTCACCTCCACTGCCCCCCAGAGGCACACAGAACTCCCCCTCCAGGCTTTTAATTCACACCCACCCAGGCCTCCCTGGAAGCCCCAGACCTGCAGCTGATGCCTGCACAATCCCAGATGGTTGTCTGTCCGAGGCCTGTTCTAGGCCTGCCCTTCTGTCCTTTTATTTTTATGTTGTTCACTAAGTGAAACACAGTGTTACAACTAGAAGAAAAAGATAGAGATGCTGTCAGGGGAGTGTGAGGCTGGGTAGGTGTAAAAGGGACCCTGCTCCAGGAATCCGACCACTTGAGCTTTCAGGCAATTAAGTAGTTGTTAACATCAAAAAAAATGGGAGAGAGTAAACAAACCTCTCCTCTGTTATTCTGCGCCAGGAGGAAAGCAAGCTCCTTGGGCACAATAGGCTCTCACCAGTTGCACATCCCAGGAAGGCCTCCGGAAGAATGGAGCCAGGTGTGTGGGTGTTCACCCAGGTTCTGGGGAAAGAGTCCAGAGCGGAAAAGTCCCGTGTTGAGTGAGTTTAGGGCAACTTTTATGGCATAGCTGAAAAGAAGCCCGAATTTCACAGGATCAGCTCGTTTCCTTTGGGAGTCTAGTGCAGTGGTCACTGTTCTTGGAGACAGTGAGCAGCGTGTTTCATGAACACACTGCACATTCTAGAGTTGACTACGTAGCTATTCAGCACTCTCGTTACTATTTTTAACATTTTATTTTCTGTTCAGGGTCAAGAACTTCACCCATCTAAGTCAGTCCCTGTCACTAAATGGAATGTTCCAGCCATGAAATGTGAACTTAAGATATTTGGATTAAAACTCCAAAATCAAGTCAGGTTTAAATATTCTTCAAGAAGCAATGGCCTACTTTTATATGTTTGGGCACGGTTTTCACAAATTATTAAGGCTTTTCTTAGATGACTGAGCTCCGTGGTTAGAGAGCAGATAAGTTATTTTTCCCTTTAATGCTGAGCATTTTCACTGATTTCATTCTTACTCATTAGAAAATACTGTGCTCACCCGCAGATGCCAGGGGTTCTAGAACACAGCCACTCTGCCTTCTCCTGTAGACATTTTAGACCATCCCCGTCCTCCGCCGGGGCTTTTACAGTCAAATTCGAGTAGACTAGCAATAATTTGTGAGCGGTATTTTTAGAGCTTGCCCCCACCCCCATACACCCCAGAGTCCTGTGAAGGTCACATACTCAAGGGTTCTCCCATGGGGACATGAAAGCTTGGACATTATTACCAAAAAATGCAACATGACTAAGCACCAATTTGAAACAGCTTTTTTTATCGTCTTGTAAATTTGTAGGGATTTCCACGACAGATGGCATTTTAGTCATTTTAAAACTTCAGCACACGGAGCCTAATAAGCATATTTTGATTTTTCACATTTTAGATTTTAGAAAGGATCGAAAACTAAATTGATCTGTTTCATTTTGGAACTTCCCTCAAGGTCATTTTACCAGCTGTTTAGACCAACGTTGATAATGCTTTCATTTTAAACACGGCTATTTTCTCTCATTAAGTGGTCGCTCCTTGCTTGGTGTGTGGTCTGGTGACTTGTTGATTTCAAAATCCTTTGGTGCAGGAGGGCTTGGTGTGGCCATCACTCTGGCTGCCTTTGCCTCTGCTTCAATGTTTGCTTTTGTCCAAAAGAAGGAAACAGTAGAGGATTTCAGTGGTGTCACTTTAGGGCTTCAGTGTTGGGTTGTCTGCTCAAAAGATCCATTCTCTTCTATAAATATATGTGCACTAATACCTCCTCCAACCTCTCCCTCTACACAATTAAGAGAGCCTACAATTAACTGTGCCAAATCAAGAATTTGCTCTTTTACATGATTTTCTCCCTTTTTCCTAGGAAATCTATTAATAAATCTTATCTATTGTAATATTTTATGTTTTATATATATTTATATATTCTATATTTTATATAGTATCTATGTGTGCATGTGCAAACTATTTGAGGCTTTAAAAAAAAAGAAATAGTATTAGTTATTAACTTCAATTTCTTTTCAATATCAAATGTGTAATAACCCTAATAGGAGAGGTATCAAAAATTAAAACAAGTTAACATTTTCCCACTTCTGAATTAAAATGCAGCATTTGGCTTTTGTATTGTTTTGTTTGTCAAGCCTTAGTTTTTCTACAATATCAGGGCTTTTCAGATCTAAGGTAAATATGATTTAGAATTATATTTTAAATTAGAACTGTCATATGCCCACACACATTTTGTTTATTATGACATAGTAAATAATGCTCTTTAATCAATAAATCATGTTCTGGGTCAGTGATTTTTATCTCCATGGTCACCCATATTGCAAGGCATCAATATTTCATATTGGCTTACCTATTAAATTAATATTTCATAGAAGCTTACCTATGAAATTCATATTTCATATTTGCTTGCCTATGAAATTAATTTTTGTGATGTTGAAGCTCATCCTGTAGCATACAAGTAGAGAAAATTAGTAAGCTGCATGTAGTTCCTTATGGTACAAAACAAATGACGTATGCTGTCTTTATCAAGAATTTTTTGTATTCACTGATGAATTTTAAAAAATAAAACTTACCTTTTCTATGAACAAGGGAAACTTTTTCTTTTTCTCCAACCCCCTTCCTTTTTTGCTGATTCTTTTTTATTTTTAAACACTAAACAAATAATCAACTTCAGTCATCTCATCTTTAGGGGAATTACTCAGTGTATTTTCTGCTTACAGTCACCGGGGGCTAATGTTAGGATCCATGAGCAACTTCCTGTTGTTTCGCACAGCTTTTTTCAGTGGTGAGAGACCATGTACAGAGTATGCACAGTGGCTATGAGATAGCAGCCTGGTTTATTTTACTTCTGAAATGACTTTTAAAATATCAGTTTTGAAAGTGTGTCTTTTACCAAACCAAAATAGCATATCCCTGACGCTTCTCGCTGGATGCTCTCCCCGCACAAATGCTTTCTATACAACTTGATGTTTGGGCTCAACTTCCATTTTTTAAATCTGTGAAAGCACTGCTCATGCCAGTGGCCCTAGAGAGGGCCACTCTGTTTTAGTATAATTTACACGTAGCAGGACAGAAAAAAAGATAGTGTATCAAATACACTGTAATCTTGTTTTTGAATATAAAAAGTATCATATGATTTCACTCATATGAGATACCTAGAGTAGTCAAAGTCATAGAGAAAGAAAGTAAAATGGTGATTACCAGGGGCTGCGGGGAGGGAGGGTGGGAAGCTTCAGTTTAACGGGGACAGTTTCTGTTTGGGAGGATGAAAAAGTTCTAGAGATGGATGGTGGTGATGGCTGTTCAACAGTGAATGTGCTTAATGCCACTGAATAGTGTGCTTAAAAATGGTAAATTTTATGTTATGTCTTTTTTAACATGGTAAAAAAACACACATTAATGGAACTAGGGCTTTTGAATCACTTTGTGTGATAAAGTTAGAAGCTAGATGTGATTCTCAAGGAATTATAGAAATTATGGGGGGGGGGAATCTCAAAAGCCACCACCAAGTCCAGACCTCTCCTTTTACAGACACGGGAGTTGAGGCCCCGAGAACCGGTGCTTTGGGAGTGACGAGAGCTCAGTTGCAGGAGCCCCGTCCAGGGCTCTTTGCTGACCCTTTGCTCCCTCCCCCCATGGCCATTCCTTATTCCAAGTAAACGTGCCACTGATTAGATTATCCTCAAGATAAAGACCTGCAGCGAAGTTGTTTTTAGTCCTTTAATCTAGACAGTTCACAAGTTCCACTGGTGTGTCTCTGGGGAAAGCTCCCAGACCAGAGGCTGGTTCCACCTCGCCCTGTGACCCCGGAGTGCCATTAGACTCCGAGGCCTGTGTTTCACGGGAGAATTGTTTGAAGCACAGTGGCTCCCTGGCAGTCAGCAGCACACGGGCTGTTCAAGCAGACAGCACAGAGCTTCTCGCTGCATGTAGACACTGTTGCTTTATGGGAGCTTTGAACTTGGTAGGGTATACCTGTGCTTTTACGACCTAGCTCAGATTTCATTTACATTTGAAAGTGCATCATTTTCCTAAGGGAAGTATATAGGTGAGAATTATCCATATGATTTTTGTTAGTGGTTAATATTAGCTTAGGAGCTCAAACCTCATGAAACAAATGTCAATAACCACTCGGTGGCCTCGGAATATCATTCCCATGCCTTTTCTGCGGTATGCCGTTATTTTTGATGCTAATATATATCCCTTACCAACAAACAAGTTCATGAGCCAGATCTGATATTAAAAAAAAAAAAAACTCAACATCACATTTACCCTATAAAGATATACAACTACTGTGTACCCATAATAATTAAAAATAAAAAATCAGAAAAAACATAGAAAAAAACTCTACCTCAGTGGAATTAACACTAATTATACTTAATTCCACACAAGCTGTTGTCCTAGTTGTAGCAATTTCCTGACTTTCTGACAGCAAACACTATACTGGTGCAAGTTGTATGGTATCACATTTGTGCCCATTACCCGCATTAATAATTCTTCGTGGAGGCGGCGTGAAATGAAGACATTGCCTGAGCGTGGGACCGCAAATGCCTTAATGTGTGAGACAGGCATCTCAGTGAAACAAAAGCCTGACATACTTTTTCTTTCCAAATGAGGCAGCACCACAACTAAAAAACCAATTCGCCTTTCGCTTTCTAAAATGCATCTTGCTGGAGAAAACGGTTGTTGAATCCCATCCATTGCCCGTGTCGATGCCATGCAGGAAACCGTAGCATGCATGACCGTGCTTCTGGTGGATTTATAACTGGGGATTGCACGCTGTCCCAAGGTGCAGCCTGAAATATCACATTCAACATCAGGGTTGTCCCAGGCTATTTCTGTGGTTAGGTTTATAATTCAACTAGCTGGGTATTTTAGGCTAACGTATATTTCTCCTAATCTGATGAGTGTTTTCCCGATTCTAAGCTCCTTCTGAAATAGACCACACACATTCAGTTGGGAACACCTAGAGGGGGGAAACAGAAAGAGGAGAACCCAAAGTGACTGAGGGAAAAGTCGCTGAGAACAGTTTAGTGGTGGGAAGGCTCTCAAGAATTCAGTATGTTGAGTTGCTCGAAAGGAGCTGGGGCAGGAAAAAGACCATCATTCTCACATATGTGAAGGTTACTGATACCCAGGAGGTAAAAGAGGCATTTAACATGCTATAAAGAAGGGTAACCAGAGTAATGGGGTGAAACCGAGGGAGGACGTCCTGGAATGTAAGATTAGAAATAAATTTCCAGACAAGAGAGTGTCCATCAGCGTGTGAAATAGGCTTGTCAGAAACAAGCTGGCACGCTGGTTCCATTGACATTGCAAAGAAGGTTAGAATGAAAAGCTAACGAACAGGAAGAAGAAAGAGGCAAATGGGGTGTGTGTTGAGAGAGGTGGAAAGTGGAAGGTGGTACCTTTGGCCAGGCTGGGGCTGCTGGCCCAAGAGACAGTGGTGGATTTTTTACAAAGCATTCTCCGAACAGCAGGGCAGTCAGGAAAGCTGAGTTCGACACCTGCAGACCTGCCCTGAATCAGAAGCTGCCTCTTCCTCTATCAGTTCCTAAAGTTGGGCCTTTTGTCACCATAAAACCATACCTTCCCAAGCCTGGCAGTCAGTGTTCCGGCAAATGCCTCTTTAATACTGTGAATTAGTGTTTATGGAGTGACAACTAAGAATTATATAGAAAATATAATGGGTGTACCTTTATTTTTTTTTAAACAATCTTTTGACTTTCTGAATAAATTGCAGAATTAGCACCAATGTTGAAACATTTTCCATTAAAACTCTGATTTATTAAAAGTGCCAGAAAGGATGCCTCCTGCCGCCTCCCTGAGTCACCCCTTTGGATTTGTTCTTTCCCTAGAGGCAAAGAGATTTATTTCCATAGCAGAGGTTTCCCGTGTCACGTTTACAGTCTTGAGATGAGTCTTACTGGCTTCATGTCCTAGCCTGCTTTTAAAACAGTCCTGCACAATGCTCGGTAGGCAAAGTGATACTGTTAAAACCAGGGAAGAGTGATTTTTCCCAGCGGTAAAGGATGGTGCTCCATAGAACAGTGAGCGTCTGGTACCCAACCACCTTTTCCCTTTAATTTCTCCAGCTGCTTCTTAAACATTCCATGAAATAAGCAGCTGAGTCAAAAAGGAGGCTATGGCTTTCTTCAAGTTCTGTCTGAATGGGGTCAGTATCTATGTCAATTTCCCCTTCCTTTTTTCTTTCCTCCCAAACTTTCTCTCCTCTCTTCCTCCTCTTTTTCCTCCTCCTCTTCCTTCTGGGTCTTCATCTTCCCTTTTTTCTATATTTAAAAATATATATATATACACAGGTGGCTTTTAAAAAAAAAGATTGAGAAGAGGATTTTTATATTTTTTTCTTAAAAAAAAAGACATGAAATTAAACAGTAAAACTACCCTTAAAATATTAGTCTATAGGAGGAAAAGAAGATCAAAGCAAGAAGCAAATGAAAGAAGAACAACTTTCATTTTTCCAATTTTGGAGTGACACGAAGAGGATTCCACTCCCACCAACTGGGCGACAAGCATCCTGCTCACTGCTGTGCAAAGGAATAGAAAAGCCACAATGACCCGGTGGTCTGAGAAGGGTGCCGCATGGAGCCCAAATCCTGGCCTTCTCCAGGACCACAGCGCCCCACTCCCCCAAAGTGGGACCTCAGGAGAACTCAGGCGAGGAAGAACAGTCTAGACCAACAGAGAGCGACCCCCCCCACCCCGCCCCCAGAGAAATCTTGTAGGCCACCTGCTGATGAGATAGGTCTGTCTCCAAACATCACCTCCCCTCATCTGCAATTTGGCCAGAAATGAGACCTGAAATCTCACTATTAGAATTTCACACACACACTGGAGCCTCCTCTGGGAGTTCCGTTAACCGCTGGTCTGGGCAGCAGAGCTCAGTGACCCAGTGCCACAGACGGTCTCCCCAGCCTCCCCAGGAGAGGGGATGGGGGCTGTCCTGGAGGTAGAGCTGCCATGGGGTGGGAGGGGCCCTGGAGTGCTCCCCGCCCCACCCTGTGGGAGCTGGAGGGACCGGAAAATCTAAAGAAGGCTGACCCAGGAAAGGGAAAGGATGCTCTGCCTGTCCTTTTTTTCTTTCCTTCTTCTCCTGCCACACACAGTCTCGTGCTCTCGGAGCCCAAAGTCTGCCACTAGTGCTGTGATGCTGTCGGGGAGTGGACCCAGGAGCCTGATTTACAGGGGTGTGTGTTAAATAAACCACTGAACAAAGGAATAAATGAATCTGCCCCTCCTGATTCCCTGGGCAGTTTTGAAATTTAGATGAAACCATATCTATAAAGGCTCCTGTGAATGGAGAGTTATTAATCCTTTGCAAACCCAAAGGGGTTAATAATAACAATGATAGTAATATTCTGATACGCTTCTAATTTCTATGAAAGACACATTGTATTCCTTCCTTGGCATGAAAGATCCTGCTTCCTCCAACACATCCCAACTCGCTAGGGCACAGGGTTATGGCACCTTAGAGCAGACCCAGTGTCACAGAGAGGTGGTTCCTTCTGACTTACCAAAGGCCACCTTCCAGCAAGGTGCCCTCCTGTTTTCCTTGATCTCTGCCCATAAGAATGTTCAGCAGAACATATTGGATTAGGTGTGCCAGACATGCTCTAGCCTTGACCATGAAGATTGTACACACACAAACCACCAAAGATAAATGTTATTTAATTTGATAAACAACCTTTGTGTAGCTTTGCTTTTCTGTTTTATTTCGAGGTACTGCTGACATGGCTAACAGGGCAATTTGTGAAAAGATTTTTATTTAAATCCTCATCAATGTGAAAAGCTTCATTCTGGCATGTACTAACCACTTGGACAGACAATGGAATAGGTAAATGTTAGTAAATTCATATGCAGGGTAATGCCGAAAGGCAGCCCCCCCCCCCCCAGGATAATTACACTGAATGCGATGAACCTTCTTTAGGTCCACTAACTTCTGGCTCTTAGCAGAGACCCAAACACCCACTACTGAAGACAGTTTCCTCTTCGCTTTAGAAGTCCTAGTGTGCAGGAGATGAAAAACCATGTCTTAAAAACAGAGTCCTATAAATATGTGTCAAGGTCCCTGGGGCTCTAGGCAAGGTGCTTGGTGCCGGAGAGACAGGATCATCTGAGCTGGTCACAGTGTCTGTCCTGGAGCAGTCACAGTCCAACCAGGAAGGCAGGGATAGGGACCAGACCCACAGCCTCAGGGGAAGGGGTCCTGTGGGCTGTGGGGTGGTGGCCACTGACTCTAATGGCAGTGAAGGCTTCCTGGTAAGAAGGCAAGAATGTGGGCTGGGCCAGCAGACACCTGCAGTCCTCCAACACTTGACTTACTGTCATCTGCAACAGGTTACCCACCCCTCTGTTGGCTTCCTTCTCCCTAATGAGGATAATAAGAGTATTTGCCTCAGAGGATTGAGCAAATTTGCTAAGTTACACTATGTGCCTGGGATAGCACAGTCGTCCCTTGGTATCCCTGGAGGAGTGGTTCCAGGACTCCCATGGATACCAAACTCCAAGGATGTCCAAGTCCCTGATAAAGAATGGCATAATATTTGCATATAACCTATACACATACTCCCCTATGATTTAAATTACCCTTAGATTACTTATAATACCTAATCCAATGTAAGTGCTATATAAATAGTTGTTCTAATGTATTGTTTCTTACTTGCATTATTTGTATAGAGGTATTGTTATTTTTATTGTTTTTTTTGTTTGTTTAAATATTTTTGATCTGCAGTTGGTTGAATCCAGGAATTTGGAACCTGTGCATACCGAGGCTGACTGTGCCTTAATGAATAGTAGTTGTCAGCATTGCTCACCTCCTTGTACAATCTCTGTCAACCCTGGAACTGTACTAGAGTCCCAAGCTAGGAAGTCGGTTCATGCTATCCCTCCCACCATTGTGAACCCACCCAACAGATACTCGTGCCACCTCTTAACCAAACACTGTGCTGGGCAGGGGATACCGTGGGGACTGCAGACCCTGGCCCTGCCCTCCCCACCCAAGGGCCTAATGGAGCCAGTCTCCATGCTTGGGACCTGAGTATCCGAAGGAAGCCTGAGCATGAGGTCTGTGTTGCCCAGTGACAAGGTCCATCCTCCCCACAAGAGGGAAAAGGAGGTGCCCTTTTCCACGAAGTAACATTTGGACTTCTATTTAGCGTGGGGTGGTACCACCTGGAGAGAGAACTGCTTGCTCTGTCTCTACCAGCTTCCTCGTCACTGCAACCAGCAATGGCCGGACTCTAGCCACTCCCATGAAAGGCACATAAAAGGGTTGGGGCCCCCCACATCCTGAGAATGGAGGTGAGTCAGGGTTAGAAGACAAAGGTTTTCCTTCACTTATCATGTCAAGAAGCAAATATGGATAACTGGCACAAAAATGATTTTATGCCTCTAATGGAATACTAATGAAGGATGGCAATGGTTTACCCAGTTACTTCTTGGAAATAAATTGTGGGTAAATAACATCTGCTTAAAGCCTGGAAACCCAGTTTCCTTTGGTTTGTGTTTTTAAATGCTTTGACAATGTGGTTTGCTTTTTTCTCCAAGAAAAAAAAGTAAATAGAGGCTGACAACTGAGCGAGATCCACAGCCAAGCTATGCTAAGAGCCAGCAGTCACCCTGGGCACCCAGGTTGGTGACAAAGGACAGAAATTCAATATGGAAATAAGATCCACTTCAAACACACCATACCCAACATCATGATAGTGAAAATATATATTTCATTATGAGGCATACGTTGTCATCCTTCTGAGGGAAAATGTCAATGAGCATGTTTTTAAGGATTATTTGTACTTTGTCACCAAACTGAGACATTTGTGCTCGCCGTTTGGCAAATGAAGATTGGTGCTGCTGTTGTTCTCTCGCAGTGATTAGGGTTCATTCCCTAGCAACAGGCAGCAGCAGAAAGCAAGCTTTGCAGGCAGTTTCACCTCATAAACGCAGTAGGAACAGTATCAACAACAAAGAGGGAGGGCTGCCTGGAGCAGCACACGTCTCCCCACAGGCTTCTCTCTGTGCCTGTGGCGGGGGCAGGTGGGAAGGAGACCCTGACAACGCAGGAAGTCCCTTGGATTTGCTGAAATGGAGGACCTCACATTTGGTTGTGCAGGCTAGCCTTGCCATTCTGGGTTAGTTCCATCAGAAGTGCTTCAGTGCTGTATTGTAACTCTATTTGTCCTTCTCAAAACCAATCCTAAAGCAAATTTCTGATTGGCTGTCTCGGGGACTTGTGTGCACTGGTTCAGAATCTCAGCCTGGTGTTGAAAGGCGCTGGCAGAGCAGGGTCCGGCAGCATGGAGAACCCAGGAGCAGAGGGTCGAGCAAAACCCCTTTACTCCACCCCTCCTTGCAGACCAGTTTTCCTGGTATTCATGCACTGGCTTTTCTAACTTTTCAAACGAACACCGCAGCTCAGGCAAGTGGAATAGAGGTTCTTAATAAACGAAACCTGGGTGCCTTTGAGCTTATAAAATAAATCAAAGTTGCTATTTCCTGCTAAGAAGACAGGTGCAGAGCAGGTAATAAGTCACAATCATTACTGTCCCTTGCTTGTTCCCTGCCAATCCCCCCCACCCCCGCCCCTGGCCTGCTTCCTTTTCCAATTGCTGTCAGAACCCTGGCTGGGGACTTCCTCTGGCCCGGCTCTCCTGGGCTTGAATGGCAACCTATATGTTTAGGTTTTATGACACAATTTTTTTCAAACAAGATGATTAACAATGAAAGAGTTGAGTTTGGGGAGAAGGGCTTTATAAAACAAAGTATGGAAAATAATTGATGAGTAGGGCAGTTTTATAAAAAATTTTTTTCCCCATAACCCTTTAAAAAGTATGTTGCTAACTGCACATAAACACTGAATTAGCATCCTGGGGCATCCTGGGGCTTGTCTTTTGCAATATGAATTAAGGTGGGAGGGTCATAAGGAGCAGAACTGCTAACTGAATGGACATTTTTGTCCTGTAACATTAGCAACCATTTCCCTTTCTGTGTGAGAGGTCTGTGTGGCCCCTGCATGAGGTTCTGTGGCTCAGCTGCGCTGTCGTGCTGTCGGCCACACAGTGGTGACTTCGCTTGGGTCTGCTCTGAATTGTCTCTTGGAGCTCAATTTCCATTCCCAACAAATTAGGTAAGATGGAAAGTGACATTTAGAAAACAGTGAATGGATGTTTAAACATGCCCCAAACATCATTCTTACAACAGTTAAAAGATAGTAATTCATTTATTCATCGCTTGATAAACGATAAAGCATTCATTTTTGCTTGCTAAATAAACTGAAAAAGCTACTGAACCCTGTTTCTGGTTGACGATACCTGAAGGCAGATGCTTATCCGGGATCTTTTACTGTTCCTATGTGTGACTTCTACCGAGGCAGCTTTCAACGAGGCAAAATGTTTGGTGTCACTTTGGGTTTTCCTTGATGTCGACAGTTTTTAAGTGTTAACTGAAGGAAATCCCGTGTTGTCAGAATGTTCTTTTCAAGACACGTCGCAGTAGAGTAATGGGCTAGAGAGTTGTGGACCCTTCTGGGTTTTAGGGAACGTACGCTTATTAATAACTGTCTTTGCCAGTGCTCTGTTCACTATGGTTTGCCTGTCACCAACCGCGGGTCTAGGTGTGAGAGTGGGCTTGTATTCCAAACGGCTCCAAATGGTAAAATACTTTCTCTTTGGTAAATCTTAGGTAAAGATGTGAGAGGACATAGAAAAGATTAGTGTGAAGTAAATAAGGGTTAATATGTTCAGATTTCTAGACTGGAAATCAACAACAGAAGATCTGCTGGCAGGAGATCTCAACTAAGTATAGACTGGAGATAAATCTGACAACCTCTGACATCTTTAAATGTCAAACCCACCGCACATCACAGATGACATCGTACCTAATGATCAAACTCCCTTTAAAATATACTTCATGTAAATACATTTTTGTGAAACCACAAGCTGTTTCTCTCAGTTTTGTTTTCAGCTGGCTTTGATAAAGAGATTGGTTGGCATCCTACAGCTAATCAAACAGCTTTCAAGCCAACATCAATGAAAGGTTTTAGGTGACTCTCAGAAATATACTCCGCTCTTCAGGGCCCAGGGGTATCCACAATGTCTCCTAGTTGTGCTAATAGACCTTGTTAGAGGAGAATTGTTTGGCTCTAATCTGAGTTTACAACCAAAATTATCCTTTTTTTGGTTGGATAGATCTGCCTTGTCAACTCACAACAGCACCAGCACAGAGGGTTGCACTCACGCTATGAGAAATGCAATTCACCTTTTTGTGTGCACTTAGATATATTGGTGTCTAATATATTGCAAATTTCTTATGCTTGCTACATATTTAATTTTATAATTAGAAAATGATTTTATTTTGTCTTTGTGAAAAATAGAAAATGAAATTCAAGAGATCCTCAGTTCCAGGGCAAGAATTATGGGTTTCTTGGCTTCTGTCATTTTTGTCTGTCTGGTTTTATTTGGTATTGTTTTTTTTTTTTTTCTCAATTGTAATTGTTCCTAGATTCTGGAAAATTATTCTTTGCTTTAAAAAAAAAGCTTAATTTTCTAATCCTACAGTTGAGGCAGTCTTAACCTCTAAAGCCAGCTTGCTTTAACAAAATTGTCATCATTTCATACATGGTAGATTGGCTTCAAGTAAAAAGGTAATTTAGAGGAAAACCATATTTTACTTACCCTTAGGAATGCCTCTAAATATAACAAAGTTTTAAAAAATCTTAGTGTTAACAATTGTATATTGTGAAAAGGAGGAAGAAAAAATTAGCTAGTTTGCCTGGGAGGTAACTGTGCTAAAAAAAACATTCATTTTTAATATATGAGAGTTCACATTTTGATTTATTTACTTGCAAAAAAAGTGGGGAATTTTTTTTAAATGCTTTGACTATTCATTCAATGAGAGCTTTTGTGCTGTGCCATTCTGCTCTTAAGAAATTCCAGCGTTACAGATACAATTCAGGGTGAACTTGAATTTGTTCCGTGGGCACGGCCTTTTCTGTTGTGGTAAAACAAAGTTAAAATGACAACGGTTCTGAAGAAAGTGCTTCAAGACCATGTCCTGTTTCACTCTTTCCAGATGACTAAAATCACCCTCATTTCCCAAGTCTTAATCGGGGGAAGAAGATATGTGTGGTTTTAAAGAGTGGCAAGTACTAGTTAAGGTCAGGCTTGTTCTGAATGTGAGCATTCAATTATGCTGCATGAGGATGGGGCAGGTATTTTAGATTAAAATTCTTATACAGAAAATGTCTGAAAGCAGCAAATTAGGTGACTGCCATAGTCTTCTTATTCACTGTCATCTTTAATTGTAGTGTTTTTTCAAGGTGGTTTTGTCTGTTTTTTTTTTTTAAATGCTGTTGTCTTACATAAGCCAGGCTGCTTGCTTTAAAGTATCAGAATTGTCCCATAATATTGAAAGAATTGGAACATAAAAAATGAAGTGTAAATTCTGAGTCACATGTTTTAGGTATAGTGTTAAACAACATAGCACACTGTATTGAATGGAAGATGTTATTCCACTGATGTTGTCATCGGTTCAACTTTACCAGAAGCCGACCTTTCACTGAGAGTCTTTTAAGTTGAGCACAAGTGTGTCTGTCCTTCTCAATGATTCAAAACTTCTCATGCTGAAGTTTCTGTCCATCAATATATATTTTTCAGTGTTCTTCCTGAGTTTTGTCATTTGCTTTAAGTCCTTCCCACTGTTTATTTGCTGGTTTATGTTTTAGGAAGAATTCCACTTTGAGAAGAAATGCTGACTACTTATTCTCTGTGATGTTTCCTTTCTTTATTACTTTCAGAATTTTCAAGTATGAATAGATTATGAGGCTACATATTTGTGCAAGGAATGTGGGGGGAAGAGTTAACTAATTTTTAAATTGAAATGAGAGAAATACTGTGCTGACTCTACTGGTGTTTTTCAAAGTGTTCCTCAATTTAATTAGGCAAAGTACTGAGTAGTATTTCTTTCTAATGGAGAGGTTACAAATGACTTAGCTTTTCTAAATGTAAATAGCAGGGACTAATGCTCAAAGTATTGTCTGAAAAATCTAGAAATATCTGCAGGTTGTTGTGAACAATTCTGTCTCTTTATGGAGAGTTGTTTGGGCTTTTTAGAAACTCATTAATTTGATTGTAAGCGCCTCAGTGTTATCAGGAAAAGAAGCTTTAGAAAATGGTTTCAGAATGTGTCATTTTCTCCTTGGTTTAATCTGAGACAGTGTGTGGGCATGCTGGTATTTTAAAAGGCTAAAAATGTACATATTGCTGTGCCTTCAAATATGAGGGAAGATTACAAACAGAGAAGACTTTTCTTCAGTCTTCTGTCTGAAATTCTGCTTTTCTCCTGAGTGGTAGTTCTTGAATTTTTAGGAAGGCATCTTTCATTCTTTGTTCATTTTCAATTTGTTGTTGTAATTAAGCAAAACAAAATTTTAAAAAGCCAAGTCAGCCTTCCACCATTTAAATCTTAATATTTAATGCTTTTATAAAATAAAACCCTGGGTTTTCATTTTAACACGGTTTCATTTTTTTTTTATGAAATGATTTGCGGTATAAGACTGCCATTTGGTTTCAATATTAATATGTAACATGAACTACGTGGGTGTCATTTATTTTCAGTAGTAAATAACTGCTTAACCGATTATTTTACGTTAGCATAGTTCAATTGACTCCTTGAGAGTCTTGCTCTGCATCTTCAAACAATATTTGGTTTTACAAAAACACATTTAGTAAAATAACAATTACATGTTGTGTCATTAAAAGCGTTTCATGGTGTCATGGTGGTCAGAATCAGGGAATGTCATGTAGTTGGTTTCAAAATTCATCAGTAGGTTAATCATTAATTATTCTTTTTCCAGGAAAGACTGATTAGGTTGTTTCAGAATTTGAATTTACTAGAATTCTTTTTTCTAATTATTATTATTATTTCTTTGCATTTTAACCTTAAATGGGGTTAATTTGGTAAGAAGAGGTACTTTTTCTGTTTGTATTGTGGCTTGTTCATTTTCTCGTAAACTGTATTTGGTAGCTAAAATGTTGAAAGCAGTTTGGGAACAAAATGTCTGCTTAAACCATGAAAAAATTGGCCACAATTTGCCGATTGGGCTGATAACAAAAGGCAGCAACACAAAATAGGTAGAAAAACAGTCTGTTCGGTGATGTGAGACCACTGAAGTTCTGTTTTTGCATTTTTTTTTTATTCTGGTGTTTATGTTGTGATGGAAATACATGAAGAAAAGTTTCTGCTCACCCATAGTTTTTGATTAACCATTTCATCTTTGGATTTCTTTTAAAACTTCAGAAAAGAAACTGCTCACCTGGCTGGCACCTGAGACACATTTGAATTAAAAGCCAGGTCTGCACCTAAATCCCATGTTCCATCCAGGCTCTATCCGGTTATAAATGTCTCAAAGCTAATATTTTGATTTTTTAAAACAGTATTTAAATTCCATTGTTTCCAAGTCTTCAACATGGAATTGTATGGCTGTTATTACACTTTTGCAAATGTAAAACAAAAATTATAGTTTGCAGTTTAAAAGAAAAGTTCTCTACCTGGGCATACAGTTGACAAAAATTTCAACAACCCCAAGTACATGTTGACTGTCATTTTATCTTCACAGACTGTAAACAAATATTAATGTTTCACATGAGACAATATATCTTTTTCAAATGATAGAACGAGATAACAGCATCCTCTCCCTCGTCTTTCTTGTTTTGACTTTTCATGGCTTGTGTGTGTGTGTTTGTGTGTGTGCCTGTGGTGGTCTTATTTTTTTGTCTTAAAAATCAGATACTCCAGGACAATAATTAGTATGAGGTTTATGTTTCTACTTATCTAATCTTTGTTTTCACAAACAAATACAAATAACTCAAACTGAAACTTGATGGCTTTGGTGATAATATAATAGCAGCCACGGGGAAATTTTCTTCATTTTAATGTTCTTTCACAGCCCACATTTAGTTTCGGTAGGAAAATTTAATTAACCTTTTCAGTAGCGTGTTAAAATATGGGTTCACAATAGACTCCTGAGTATGATTTGCAGGTTTTGGTTCTATTTTGAGATTTTGGTATACAGAGTTTCTTTCTTTTTTTTCTTTCTTTCTTTCTTTCTTTCTTTCTTTCTTCCTTTCTTTCTTTCTTTCATTTCGTTTCTTTGACAGCATTTGAAATGATTTTAAATCCTTTAGTTGCTATCTTTTCAATGTGTGTACACTGTATAGTGTTTGCATTTATTTTTTATTATGGGGAGGGAGGATTCCTATTTCCTATTCTGTTGCATGGTTCTGTGAAAGAGGAAATGTCCTTTAGTCTCAGTATTTTTCTCCATTCTAATCCTCATATGGAGGTTGTGAGTCCCCCACCCCCATTTTAAAAAATCCAGTTGAACCACATTTCACAGAGAGCAGATGGGTCTGTGTGAGGCATTAGACCTGACTCTTGTCTGCCCCGGTGGCCTCGTGTTAGTGTCCATCAAACCAATCAATGCAAGTCTGCCTGTTGAGTTGTCCTGAAGGTCTGTGCAGCCTTAGGCTCTGACGGAAGGCCTGGGAGGATGGTGTCTCCCTAGCTACCTGCTGCTGGGGCTACAAGTCTAGATGGGCTGCGGGGAGGAAGGTGGTCGTGACCTTGTAACTCTTGCTTCTTCACTTGAAGCACACATGGGGGCAGGACCTGGGGCAGGAGAGGCCAGTGTGTGGGAGGATTTCAGGTAGCAGTTTCTGTTTTAGACATCCCCTTCTCCATGTCCGGCTGGGACAGCCACACCTGCAGGGACATGGACCTGAATGGGGACATAGTCCTGCCCTGTGCCTGGCAAGCCTGTGCCCAGTGTACTCAGTCACTTCTTTGCTTTATCCCCATCACCCCCTCAGTGTCATATCCTACCTGTTCCCACCATCCCTGCAAAGTTGAGTGTCAAAACAGAGGAACACACATTTTATCTGTAACAAGTGTGGGCACTTCCAGTATCACAGCCTGGGTGTTTTGCTTTTTTTTTTCTTCTTCTTCTTCTTTTTCTTCTTCTTCTTCTCCTTCTCATACTTCCTGTATGAGGTTAGTTTTTTTAAATGATAAACAAACTATTTTTTTTAACTTTTATTTTTGGCCTGGTCGTCTATTGCCTCCTACCTGTCCCATCACGAGCCTTTTGCTGGTACTCTTCACCTGTGCACAGAGGTGGGTGGCTTTGCCCCCACCCCTCCTCCCCAGCGTGGCAGTAAGGAGGGTTGAGCTGGTGAAAACATTTCTATTCTCCTATTTGAGAGAAATGCTGGCAGACATATGCCTCAACTGTTCTCTGCAGGCACAGTGTGGCAGCACAGTGAGCTGAGGACAGGAAGGCAAAGGGAGGTGGGGGAGGCTCGGCTAGAGGAGAAATGGGGTCACTGGGGAGAGACCACAGTGCAGGCTGAATACCCCACAGTGCTCAGCCCCATGTGCCGAGGACCAACACCCACAACAGGAGGTGAAGGGATGGATCCTGCCTACACTTCTCCCCGGGTCACCTTGAGAACTTGTTGACAATCCTAGACTGTCTGGGCTGTTCTGTCTTTCCTCCCGTGGTGGGGATCTGAGGAGTGAGTCGTCCGGGGAACGGCCTGGGTACAGATGACTAAATGTGAACAGCAGTAGACGGCCAACCCACCATCGCCCACCGCCCCACATCCAAGAGTGTCACCGGGAGCAGATATCACTTGCCATCAGTGGTTCTTGCGTGCATCTGAATCACCTGTGGCTGTAAGAACACACATCCCTGGGCCCCACCCTCATAGTTTCCTATTTAGAATATCTGGGACAGGCCTGAGAATTTGCATTTCTAACAGATTCTCAGGTGATGTGATGCTGCTGTTGTGGAGAGCCCGGCTGAGAGCCGCTGCCTGGGGGGTGGGGGTGGGAATGAATGCCTGAAGACCATGTCCCATGGGGTCGATGCTTGTCTCCACTTTTCCCGAAGGTCCCTTTGTGTGTCCTACCATAAGCTTAGAGGTCAAGCCCGCCTTTCAGAAGGCGCTTTGCATTTCCCGGTAACTGCCCAGCAAGGTTACCTGTAATCCTGGCTTTTCACAGTGTCAACCGGACTATAAAGATGCTAATATGCTTTTGAGATTTGGTTCTTTGAGAAATGGATTTTATTTTACTTTCTAGTGGCTCATGTGCAGGGTGTGATGACCGACCAGGGAATAATCTAGCAAGGGCCAGCCCTGGGCTCGCTGACCCTTGTCTATTTTCACCCCTGGCACGAACTGAGGGAGCTGTCATGGGTGCCTCTCTGTACCCGAAGGCAGGCAAACCTGCAAGATCCTCCAGGGCTCAGGTGTTTGAATTACCTCTGAGCCTCTGAGCCTCCCGGAAGGCAGCAGAGCACCAGGACCAGTACGCTGGGTTGGAGGCTGGTGCCACCGTTTATCTGCCAGGTGTGGACATCCCCCACTGGGTCCTCCCTGGCTGATAGGGATGGTCCCAATTGCTCCAACCCAAGAGGGCCCAGGTGAGGCTTAATGAAAGCACACAAGGGCAGCAGCTGCTGGCACATGGGATGTTCTCAATGGATGGTGGCCAAGAGCACACGGGTGTGTTCCAGGGCAGCCCCGGGACTGACACACTATGCTGACAGGGCCATTAAAAGTCCCCGCTCAAGGACTCAGAGTCTTCCTGAACCACGTGTAGGTATTTTGCAGAAGCCTGTAAGGGGCGGTGCCCCGGAAAGCCTCTAAGTCTGCTCTGGGAGACGTGGCCGGAGCTCTAGACACGGCGTCCCCACCAGAGACAAGCATGGGGGTCCCCAGTGCTGGTGCCTCACTCCCCTCCATGACATCTCTAGCAGCACAAAAGCATGGTTTACCCAAAGAACCTATCTCACTTATCCCTGAAATCAGCCTGTGACAAGCAATAAACATTTCCTGAGTGTGCCCTCTAGGTATTAATATCCTGACAAATAAAAGCAGTGCTCAACACCTTGGTGTTGGTGAGCAGGCCTCATCCTCCTTGGCAACTCTTTCGTTATCTCAAAAAGCTGGCATCCAGCGCTGTCAGAATCTGACATGAGTGGATAGGGACAGGCTGTGAGTTCCCCACTGGTCCTTTTCCTGTGCCTTGACGAAGTCCTCCGTGCTGCCAAGGGGCTGGAACAAGCTGAGATGTGGCTTTGCATATGGGTGGCTGGAGGTGCTGGTGTGGCCTCTCGGCAGTGAGGTATTGGCAGTGCCTTGGATGTTACAGCAAACCCAAGCTGGTGGTCTCCACTTCCCCAGGCCTTGGTTCTTACTGCCCAGGAAGTAGACGCTTGGATTGATTGACTCAGGGACAAAGCAGCCTTCCTGGAGAGCCACCCAGTTCAGGGGTGGGGTTGGAGGTGGGTGTCTGAGCCGCTGTTTCTCCCCCTTTCTCAGTTTCCCATGGCAGGAGCTTTTCTTTGGATTGCTGTCAGGCACAGAAAGAGCATGATTTGGGAGCCAGCTCGGGGAGTGTCCAGAAGATGGCCTGGGCTGCATTTTGGGGTGCTAATGAGGGCTTGCATTCAGTGTGATGTGTGTGACACTGAGGCTGTCCCTCAGATCTGGGGGGAAGCTAAGTTATGTCCCCCACAGTGGGGAGACCTAACAGGCCCCCTGAATGTTAGAGACCTACAGGGACAGCATAGCTCAGCCAAGCCGGGAGTAGGAATGGCCCCACATGTGACCAGAAGCTCCTTTGGGACTATCCCAACACTGATGGCCTCCACCCACTCCCAGTGTATGTGTGATCAGCTCTGAATTAGGGGCAAGTCTTTTTTTTTTTTTTTTTTTTTTTTTTTTTAGACAGAGTCTCGCTCTGTTGCCTGGGCTAGAGTGCCGTGGCATCAAGCTCACAGCAACCTCAAACTCCCGGGCTTAAGCAATCCTTCTGCCTCAGCCTCCCGAGTAGCTGGGACTACAGGCATGCACCACCATGCCCGGCTAATTTATATATATATATATAGTTTTAGCTGTCCAGATAATTTCTTTCTCTTTTTTTTTAGTAGAAACAGGGTCTCACTCTTGCTCAGGCCGGTCTCGAACTCCTGACCTCAAACGATCCTCCCACCTCGGCCTCCCAGAGTGCTAGGATTAGAGGCGTAAGCCACCGTGCCCGGCCGGGGCAAGGCTTTTATAGTTCCTAGAGGAACTGTCCTGGGTTCCTTCAGTGATAGCTAGACAGCCAGACCAATGGGGAGTCACCAGAAATTTGATTCATCCATGCAAAAGCCCCCAGACAAGCTGTCTCAAGCCTTGCAGTGGAGAGCTGGAATTCAGAATCTTCTCAGCTTTGGCCACTGACCCACAGGGACTAGGTGGGAGACCCAGGTTCCAGTCCCAGCCATGTGCCTTCCAATATGACCTTGGGGAGGTTACTGACCTCCTTCTGTGTGCCTCACTTTCTCCACCTGTGCAATGAAGGGCTGGTCAGATGAGCCTTAAGGCCCTGTCACCTGTCCCCGTGATTTTGGTCCAGGTTTGCAGTTGGGTGTTCCGTACCATAGCCCACCTGGGCTAACACATTTTGTTTCTTCGTCCCATTCTGCAAGGAGGGGACTGGTGAGCACGCAGGTTGGTAAGCCACCTCTCTATTTCAGCGGTGAGCTGAAGGAACCAGGTTTCCCCTTCTGCCCATGCTGGCCACTGATGCATTACTTAGTTCCTGTTTCTCTTTGCCCACCCAGGAAGGCGCTGCATTATGAAATCCCGGCCCAGATGTCGGATTTTAAGCCTCGTTAGGAAATGCTGGCTCATAGAACACAAAACGGGAAGCTGGCTTTCCCGACAGATTCATCTAGGCAGTGTTCCTCCCAGACTGTGTGGGTACCACGGAGCCAGGTTTGTCAGCTCTCGGAAAGCACAGTGTTCCACTGCCACTAGCAGACGAGGCCTTTAAGAAAAACACATAAATAAAAGCTGCAGGAGTTTGTGTGAATCAGCTAACTCATAAGTGCAAGACACTGGGGAAAGACACTGGGAAGAAACAATACAGAGTTTCAGAAAGTGAATGGCCTGTCACAATTGCCACATGTCCTGACGGTACGGGCTGTGAGCCCAAGAGAGGCTTTGCTCTGTGGCCTGCAGGCCTGCGGTGTCCTTAGGAGGAGAGGTTTGCCGGGCCTCACAGGCTGGGGCACTCTGCCCTCGGCAGGCAGCGTTTCCTAGCACCATGCGACAGCCCTGCTGGCACAGGCCAGTGTGCAAAAAGTGATTCTGCCCCAAATATGTTTGGGAAGCACATGATCATTCCAACAGCTTTCTTTATCTCTTCACTTCTCTGGGTCTTTTGTATGCTACCGTGCACTTTGAGTGAATCACAGGGGGAAGGATGGAGCTTTTCCAAAATTGCACACCTCTCCCATCTCATTTTACACAAAATTTTGTGCCATTAACCAAAGGAAATGGAGAGGGACAGGGTCAATGGGTTTTCATGGTGAACCCAGGGTTGCATCTTAGACAGGTTGTGTGTGGAGGGGACAGCAGAGTTCCCAAGAAGCTTTGCATGGTCATGGGTAGAGCCCATCCTTTCTCCAGCCATCAATAGTGCCTGGTCAGGGAATATGCTGGAACAGCCAGATAGCTTGGGTTCGGCCTCCCTCTCATGGGAGTGCTGTCTCTGGCTCTCTTCTGGAAAAACTGCCTCCTCCCAAGTGCATCTGAACGACAGATCTAAGCAAGGAGCTGGTTTGTGGGGCTAGAGTATGGACTTTGGGGGGATGGTGCCATCTGTATTTTTGAGTCTACTGACCCTCTGTGTGTCTTTGGAAGTATGTTTTCACTTGTTTGGGAGAACTGAGAAAGATCTTCCACAGAGTTGCTGCTTGGGAGCCAGACACACAATGGTCCCAGCAGCAAAGCAGTCACTGATGGGATCCCAGCTTTCTGGAGCTGTGCTGGCTCCGTGCTGGGGCCTCTGCTTCCCGGCTGTCCTTCCCTCCAACTTGGGCCAAGTGTATCTGCTCCTGACTGTTTGATGGACCCGGGAGGCCCCCTCTCCTGGGGAGGCTGTCCTCTCCTGAGATGGGAAGAGGCGAGGTACCTGGAGGCTCAGGACCTCACTGGGCTGGAATTCCATGGTGACCTCTCATTGGGTCTCTTTGGGGCCTTTGGGGAGGGGAGCTCAGGACATCACCTGGGCAGACACCAGGCTCATCCTGTAAGTTCTCATGTGACTGAGCCAAGCCGTCAGGAGCACATCGGGGAAGAGCCTCAGGGCTTCTCAGGAGTCACACCCTGGCCAAGAAGTCAGAACTGACTTCAACTTTTCAGTAAACACACAGAGTGGCTCAAACAAAGCAGCAGGCTTCTGGGAATATCTGCCTCTTCAGTCCCTCCTGAATTACTTTCTAACGGACACCCCACACCATCACCACCTGCAATTTTTGTTGATTGTCACACTTTAAAGAGATGCTGATAAACTTTATTTATCAAATGCCATCTTACTGTGGCATTTGTGATCTGTCTTTCCCTTTTCAGTTTCCATATTCTAGAGTGACTGTCTCTCAATGCGGTTGGCAGTGACCTGTGTTTTTCATGCATGTTTTTGTTTCAGAATAACTGGGAGATGAAACAGGAAGCCCTATGACACACTTGATCGAAAATGACACAGACACGAAAATCAGGACTCAGCCCCCTCCGGCACCTCTCCCTGCTGCCCGCTGATCACAGCCGGAATGCTGGGGAAGGCTTTTCACGGGGGCCCAACTGCTGGGACTCTAAGGGCCTCTGCACTCACCGGTGGTGTGTCTGCCATCCTTTGGTCACAGTCTTGTCTGCTTGGTTTCCCATTTGTCAGGCCAGTCTCTATGTGTCTTAATGCCTTGTCCTTCATTAAAAGTAAAACTAAAGAAAACTGAATTGTTTGTTTCTTAGCTATCTTTAAACATAAATTTAAAAGATATCAAATAGTGTTTGAGATTAATTTCTATAAGGCCACAAGGAAAAGGAACCCTGTCATAACCACACAGATCATCATGACACCTTTAAAAGTGTGTTGAAACTGAATCTCTTATTACTCAGCCACGTTCGCCTTGTTTCTCCTTATACCTCTCTAGATCGCTCTAGAGTTAGTGTTGGCAGATTGACAGTTGAGAGCAATATTGGGATTCATCTGGAGTTTCCTTCCACACCCACCCTCATCATGGCCCATAGACTGTGACCCCAAGATCCCCACCAATCTCTGACTTTCCAGGGGAGACATCTGCCTTCTCTGCTGCCTCCCTCCCTCCACACATCTGTCCCCCATTCACTTAGTCATTCCAGAAAGATTTCTTTGGGAGCTGCTGTGTGCCGGATTCTGGAGACGAAGCAGTGGAGGAGGTTAACGCAGCCCTGGCCTTCCCAGCATGTCTGCTCAGGAAGCTTTGGGAGGCGCTGAGCGGCGCATCATGGATGGACAGCTCCGCCCCATTTCACAAAGACGCCCTGATTTCCTAAACCTTCCCTTCCAGCCCGAGACTCTGGAATTGGCACCTGAGCATTCTTTAAAATGGTTAAATGTCAAAGCCTTCCTTCTGTGGAGTCCGACTCTCTTGCCCAACCTGGAGTAAGACAGCTTGACCCTTCTGAGGACATGGCCAAAGAGGCCATTGAGTGCCTTCCAGAACTTTTCATCAGTCTTCACTTTTAAGCATAGCAGGCATTAAGGAATACTTTCAAATGGCCATGTCGTACCGTTTCACACTTTTCAGAATTAGTTTACCAATAGACCATGATGGCCATCACAAGACCCACTATGTGCCTGGCACAGTGCATATTGCAATGCATATCCAGGTCTCAGCCCGGATGCCTCCCTGAGCACTGTGTCCTGGGACATCCCTCCATCTCCCCACCATTTCTCTCTGTCTCATGACACTATTTTATTTTCTTCATAGAACTTACCACTATCAGCATTTATCCTGAATATTCAATTATTAATTATCTGTATCCCTCTCACTCTACTGCTAAAATTTCTGCTCTAGAAAGGCAGATGGTGGTCTGTCTCCTTCCCCAGTCTGTCCCTGCATCTGACGCTTTGTCCAAATTATGTGTCATCTGGGTCCATCCTCTTCTTGCTTCTTTTTGCTGTCAGCAACCCCACCATGCTGAGCACTGTTCTGACCACTTTTGGTGGATGAAGACACTGAATCCCTCTGCGTGTGGTAAGTGGCGTTGTAGGGTTGGGACCCAGGATTTCCTCTGGGAAACCATCCAGCAGAAAAGGTTGATCGTGAACTCTCTGCTGTCTGGGTAGTCAGATTCTCATCCGAAAGCAAACTTTGCCTTGCTGATAGATGTCCTCAAGTTAAGGTTTTTTTGCTCACATACTGGAAGATTAAATGCCACCCTGTTGTGGAGGGATGTGTCCTCACTAGAGCATCTCTGGATGCTCTTTCCCCAGCGGAACACCATGAAGACCAGATGAAATGAATCCAAAGATTCTACCCTGCCCTGACCTTCTTCTTCTCATTATTATTATTTTCCTTTCTGCTGGGTTCTCTTTGCCTGGGTTCTAGCAGAGGAGAAGGCAGTGTATAAGGTTAACACAGGCAGCAGGAACAAAGCCTCTGGGAGTGCTAAGGATCTGGGGCCAATGGTGGATTTGCAGACATGTCCCAGGGCTCCTTCACACACACCTACCTCTTCCCCCTGGACAAACCCCTGCCCTGGTGCCTTAGGAAGAATGTCTCCTCCCTGGTTGCTCCTTCCTTGTGTCCTTGAGCAGAATTCAGCTGCATCCTCTGCCCATTTTCCAGTCATACTCATTAGGATTATTTATGACATTAAAAAGATGGGAGTCACAGGCTCAGGAAAAACCAGAAATAACTCATATGGTGTTCTCATCCCCCACAAGGATGATGGGAGAAAGAGCCAAACAAAATTGATTACACAGTTCTAGTCAGTTAAGGTAGTAGTTCTGACTCCAGAAGACATTAGAATTACCCAAGAGTTATGAAAAGTCCAGAAATCCAGGCCCCACATGGACCAACCCCATCAGAATGGGAGCGGGGAGGTGCAGATGTCAGTATTTTTACAACTTCTCTAGGAAATTTCAATGCACAGCCGAGGTTGAGAAACATCGATCTAGAGCTATTCTCTCCAATACAGTAGCCATAGCCACATAGGACTATGGGACACTTAAAACACGCTCGTGTACCCAAGGAACTGAATTTTTAAATTCATTTTTATTTTAATTAATTTAAATTTAAATATCCACATGGTGATATGGTTACCAGACTGGACAGTGCAGATAAAGAACATGTCTATGATCACAGAAAGTTCTACTGGACAGTGTGGTCTAGGGGAACCCTGAGTCCTGTAACTGCTGACTGAAATTATGTTGAATCTGAAGGGAGTTTAAGGTCATTCTCTCTGTCTATTAACTTGACTGAAAAGCCCTCCTGTCTTGTGCCTGCAATATATTTTCCATCCACATTTTAAGCTGGGGTTTGTGAGCAGCAAAGGTGACATGCTTTCAAAGCACTGCACTGTAGGATTGGACAGAATTTAAAATACAGCCATGCACTGCATAAGGAACAGTGTTTTGATGAGTGACGGACTGCACATACAATCGGTTGCCACAGGTTATAATGGAGCTGAAAAATTCCCTAGTGATGTCGCAGACTTGTATGTGTAGATACATTGAGATACACAAATTCTTACCATTGTGTTACAATTGCCTGTACTGTTCAGTATATAGTAACACGCTGTATGAGTGTATAACCTAGGTTTGTCTAAGTACACTCCGTGATGTACGCACAATGATATCGCCGAAGTACCCATTTCTCAGATGTTCTGAGCGACCCATGACAGTTCTGTGAAAGTCTGAGGCCCAGATCTGAGCCCCTTGGTGTCACTCTGATGGTTTACTTGGTTTGCGTCTTTGAAGACCCAGCCCTGGAAAGGGAGCTTTCTGCATCACTATTTAATGACTGTAATCCAAGAATGTAGGACAGGGTGAGAAGCACTGTTGAAAGAGCAGAGCACCAGAGGTGCTACCTTTCGGAGGAGGTAAGGCTCGGTCAGGTGGTACAGTGAGTTCAGCTAGTTTGGGGTAGAGATGGAGAAATAGCAGCCAAAGCTGAATCATTTTCTGCTTATCACTCATAGACTGTCAGATTTTCTTTTCTTTTTTTTTTTTTGTTGGAGGGAAAGCACCTTACAACAAATAATAATACTATTTTGAATTTCGGAGCTTTCCCTTTTTCAAAGCACTTTACCATGTCTGACTTATTTTGTCCTCTCAGCAAGGCCATAAGATAAGCAGGGGAGGGCTTTATAGGGCTTGTCTAGCTCCCCAAGAAAAACCTCAATATTTTGAAAAGAACTTAAAAGAAAGGTTTTGTTTTTTCATTCCTGGCCATACTCAAGTACTCAGTGATATAACCTGAAGCAAATGGCCATAGACTTTTGTCCTCCTGCAGTGGATGGTGTTTTTAACAGACATGTAGGACTTCACATTTGTTCTTTCTTGTTTCACCCCAGGCTTCTAACCATTGTGCCTTGATTCTTGGGGGCCATTTCTTCCTCAGAGCTTTGTGTGATCTGCAGATTTGGTAATTATGCCTTCAATGTCTGCTTCCAGGTTATCTTTAAAATGGTCAGTGGGGCTGGGTGCGGTGGCTCATGCCTATAATCCCAGCACTCTGGGAGGCTGAGGTGGGAGGATCACTTGAGCTGAGGAATTTGAGACCAGCCTAAAAAAGAGCAAGACCCCGTCTCTATTAAAAATAGAGAAATTAGCCGGGTGTTGTGACACACACCTGTAGTTCCAGCTACTCAGGAGGCTGAGTCAGGAGAATCGCTCAAGCCCAGGAGTTTGAGGTTGCAGTAAGCTGTGATGATGCCACTGCACCCTACCCAGGCGACAGAGTGAGACTCTGTCTCAAAAAAGAAAAAAAAAAACGTTAACAAAATAAAATGGTGAGTGGGACAGAACACAGGACAGAGCCCGTGACTCTCCACGAGGAATGTTCCTGTGTTCTCCAAATGTCCTTCATGCAGACCCAGCCTCAGGCTGCTGCTCTCACTCCGGGGTCCTCAGTGTTCTCATATGCAGCGCTGGAGAGAGTCATCTTAAACCACACTTGCCGTGGGCAGAAAGCACTGGATCACCCGTCCAGCTGAGAACTCAGGGGCCACCTGTCCGTCCTGGCGTCTCCAGCCACTGCAGAGGGAGCAGAGGCGGGCAGGACTGCCATGAAGGAGTTGGCCTTCTCTGGGGATGGTTGTCCTGCCAGTTGTGGGTCTTTCTGGTACTATCGTCATCAGGCCCATCTTTTGCATCTTAGATACATAGGATAGGATGAGAGGTTTTCAAATGCTCTGCTGAAAGCAAGACACACTTTCTGGGGCATTCCCCTAATCGACTGTTCTGGTGAAGCTCGTCAAAACAGGAAATGAGGTTAGCATGGAATGACTTTCTCTTAGAGAACTTGAGTTGCCTCCTAGAGACCACCGCTTTCTTCCCAAAAGCTTGTGAGCCTTGTTTCATGCCTCTTCTGGGTTTCCCTGGAAATTGGAGGGAGGCTGCTCTTCTGCAGTCTTTGGAAGCCATTCCTTTGGAAAAGGGTGGTGACATTTGCTCGTTCCCAGCCTTCCAGATTTTCTCCCTTTCACTCCAGTATCTCTAAGATGTTTGTGGGTTGGTCTGAAGTTAGAGCTGCACGCACTTTAACCACAACACAAATGTGGTTGAGGCAAGGGCTCGGTTCCCATGCCCGGGCTGAAGGGGTCACACGGGGCTCCCTGGCATGGGGTTCGGGTAGCTCCTTCCCCTAAGGAGCTGTGAGATCCACATGTTCCCACTTTATCAGGGATGCAGTAGGAGAAAACTAACCCAGCGGAGATGAAAGCTTAGTGGGAACAATGCGCTCCCCTCCCCTGCTCCATATGTGAGCGTTTGGCTCAGATGTGCACTGACTGAAACAGCTGGGCTGGCTTCATTTAAGCGAATTCCCATGTTGGGTTCTTTGACTCTGTTATCAAAAGCAGTGAGGGTTTCATATCTACGCAAGCTGCATCATGCTTATCTTCACTGAGGCTTTCTGACAAATGGCTGTACTTGAAATTTCCAGATTGAAATGTCATTTTTATTAATACTAAAGTACTTTCGAGTCATATTTGCTTTTATGTAGTAGAAGGGAGTCAGTCTGAGGAATGTCTGACCTTGACTCACAGGTGTTTGACGGGAACTGTTGTCTTCAAACACTAGACTTGGATTACCTTTCCGAGATCCACCGACCCATGCATTATGCCCTCACTTCTGGACTCACGGGTTTGTTTCACTTTTTACGTGACTTAGCAGGACCTTGAATACCATCCTGAGTTCCCATGGGTGGAATGGGTCAGATTCCAGTTCCTTCTCCTTCAGCCCTGGGTGGACCTGCCTCACTCTACCCAGGTCTAGAGTACTGTGTTTTCAGTGATGATTGTCTATGTCGATGGATTAATAAATATGCACCTCTATCTTAATCCCAGCTACCATCTAAGGCTCTAGTTTGCTCTGGATACATCTTTTGGTGGTTTACAATATGATTTCTAGTTCTCATAACAGGCCCCAGAGGCAGGATTACCACCCCTTTGTTTCAGTTAAGGAACCTGAGTTTAAGTGAAGATAACCAATTTGATCCATGTCAGAAAACCAGCCCTGTGACAGCACATCCTGGGCGTCAGTCCAGAGCAGTTTGGCTTCCCCCCACCTCTCTATTATGCTGTTTCTTTGTATTACATTTTGTAAACAGTAAAAGCAAATGCCATTTTTCTCAAAAAGGACTGTGGTAAGTGACAGTTGGGAAGGGGGACACCAGAGCATAAATGAAAACGGAGCATAAATGAAAATGGAAGTCGATGGTGGGTGCTGAGTCCTCCACACCCCTCTTGCTGCAGCCCCCACTTGAGTCTCTCCCACCGTGGACGCTGGTGGCCCCATTGGCCCTGCGTCCCGCCGGGGTTGTGTGAGGATCCACAAGGGCCGGGGTGTGGGCAGACGTCGTTCTCTGAAAACTGCCTACTATTCAAAAGTGTGGTCAATGGGGCAGAAAGGCAGAGGCCCCACCCTGGCCCTGGTACAAGAATCTGCATTTCAGCAAGATCCCAGGGCACTGCCCACGGTTGCTCGCTCTGCACTTCACACCTGCCTTGCCGAGGTGCCAAGTGTAATGTTTGTAAAGTGAATTCTTCTGAGGCACGAGTCACAGGGGTGGGGACATCAGGTAGGGACTACTGGGGGCCCAGGCAGGCTTCCACCTATCAGCTAATGGGGTGTTTGAGAATCCACCACTTGAAGAAAAGGAACAGCTGGGAAACCATGAAATGAGTTCCACCTACCGAAGGGGTCGTTGCTGCCATTCGAAGAAGGAAGGCAAAATAAGGAAAATATTCTGTCAAAAACTATCACTGTCCCACCTCCAGCCCTCATCACCAATTCCTATTCCATGATTTTTATCTCCAAGACCTTGGTAGGCAGCAGAACATGACTGACTGTAACGTTGCCCCTAGTCGCTACAGGCCGGGTGGCCGTGTACCCTGGTTAGCTCAGGATGGTCAGGTCCACATCTGTCAGAAATCAACTTGGAATTCCTTTCAGCTCTGCCTTTCACTCTCAAGCATGGCCTGGTTTGGACAGCCTTTCTTTAGGTTGTCTTCTATCTGCTTGTATATGTCCCCAAGAAGTTGCTTAACAAGCACTATCTCCTTAACACAGGGGCCACCTCTCTAAGTCGGAGCAGTGTTGGCAGTTCCCCGACAGTTCTGCCAGCGCTGCCGTAGAATGAGCAGAGGCAGCCATGGCGGAGTGAGGATGAGTGTGTGCACTTGTGCGCATGTGTGAGGGGTGTGTGCACTTGCGCGTGTGCGATATGGTCATGTGGATACTGTGTACATGCACATGTGACACGAGTACCTGGCGCGTAAGAGGTTATGGGGTAAGTGTCTGGCACATGGCACCTGTGTACAGGTGGAGTAGGTATCTGTGGTATGTGCGGGTGTGTCTATTGTATGTGTGTACGTGTGTCTGTTTTTGCATATGTGCCTGTGTGTTTTTTGGGTGTGGTGTGGTATAATGTGTGGGAGTGCATGGGTAGATATGTATGTGGGTATCTGGTGGATGTGTACATGAATGTGGGGTGTGCGTGTATGTGGGTATAACATGTGCAGTGTGGGTGTACTTTCCTGTAGCTTATATGTTTGTGTGCAGTATCATATGTGTGGTGTGCATGCCTTGTGTGTGGCTGGGTGTGGGTACCTGTGGTGTGTGTTCATGTGTGTGCATGTGGGTATCTGTGCTGTGTGTGGGGTAAGGTGTCTGTGATGTGTGCATGTGGGTGTTGGTGGTGGGTGCGTGTGGGTGAGTGTGGTATGTGTGTGCTGGTAGCTGTGTGAGTGTGTAGTGGGTACATAGAATGGCTGTAGGTGACACGTGGTGCCATGTGTGCTTCCTGGGCTTGTGTGGGCTTGTTGACAGACCCACTGCAGCCTGGAGCATGGCTCCATGTGGCACCACCTGTAGGGGAAGGCTCTGGGCCCTGGGAGCTGGCAGAGAAGGGGGCACAAGGACAAGGGCACCCACTGTGGCCACGGCCACCCTCCTGGAAGCCACTGGCACAGCGGCATTGCTGTGTAGGGCAGGAATGTGACCATGGGTGGTGAGTGCAGACCTGATCCACCTGGCACCGGAGCCCTGGAGGGCAGGCCCTGGCTGTGTCGTTCCCATCCAGCTGGCACCTGGTGCTCTGTGGGGCTTCAGGAAGGTTGTGTCCAGGGCGGAATCACTGAATGGAAGCCCCTTCCTCCTGCCCTGCTCCGTGACATAAAGGCTCCAGTTTCATGTCCAGTCGCAAGGATGGAGGAGACATAAGTCCCTGCCCCATCTGTCTGCTGATGTACCCAATGTGCTTCCTCCTGCAGACCCTGCACAGGAGGCCAGGCCCAGGCTGCTGGGGTCCCTTTCTGTCACTGCTGGGCCCCCTCCGTGATCTACTCGGCTGCAAGATGCTGATGGGTGGAGGGTGGCCCACCTGGCCCCCTGGGGCCTCTGGACGAGCGCAGCTCATGTTAGCTAAGGGTCACCTGCCTCTCCCTGATCTCTCTCTCCTTGAGCCAAGAGTGACCCAGGAATGTAAGTCTGCAGGTGGAAGATCAGTGCTGGGCCCCTCTTTCAGGGTGGAGGAAATGGAGACGTGCCCAGGTCTGCTTTGCACGCCTTCCAGCTCGTTGTCGCTCTCTCTCAGCCTCTGTTTCCACATCCATAAAGTAGGAAGAATAACGCGGGGGTACTTGCAACAGCGTACAAAAGCACTTAGCATAACACCTGGCACAATGTACAGAGTCAATGAATGGTGGCTATTATATTATCATTTTAATTCATAAAAATGGAGTGTTTTTTTTAAAATAAATATATCAGGAAGTAGCAGGACATGCCATCAGAAAATACTCTGAAGGAGTCCTAATGATCTTAGCCATGAAATATAAACTACCAAGATAAAAAAAAAGACATGAAATCTAGAAAGAAGGGATGGCAGTAGTCTCCGAATAAAAATAGTTCGGAGAGTGTGAGAACAGACATGGGGCCGGCCAGCCTGCCAGCCGCTGCTTCCTCTGCCCGTGATGACGGGACAGGGGCCCGGTCGTGAATCTGCAGCGCCAGACGTGGTATAGGAACAGTGATTTGCCCTAATGTAAATATTTTGATGTCTTTCTTTTCCTGAACTTTTAACCTTGCTGGTAAACAGAGTACGTACAGTAAATGAATTGTTTTTCTGAGAACTGAATTTTGAGGAAATAGGGGGGGAAAAGGGATTTTTATTAGCTAATCGTCAGTCTGGTGCATGATTGAAAACACAGTCTGTTTCTTAACTCTGCTTCGGGAGACACTTGACCACCAAAAATAGCTTTCCTTTAATTTATGAAAGAAAAACCATGAAAATATATAAAAATGCCAATTCAAAGTTAACAAAACTTACAAAGGCAAAAGAGGGGAAAGTCATTCCGTAGAAGGTTTCTGGTTATCTTATCGCAAAACAATCAGTCCAAACTCTGATCTGTTGTTTCTCGTTAGAAAGTCCGCGTGCTACACTTCCATCCATCGTAACTTCTGAGACGTTGCAAGGGAAGTGAAGAGTCAAGCTTAAGACGGGCTTTTAATATCCAAGGAGCGACTTCCCTCCTCCAGGCAGGAGGCTGACACATCATCTGTATTCACAAATGCCAACCACGCTCATGGATTGTGTGGGCTTCTTTTGTGACATAGGAGAACGGTGACAGGAACCACACCTCAGTCCCACCACTAGCTTTTCACTTGAAAGTGTCATAGCATCCCCACCCTGTCATTTCCTTAGCTGTTAAATGATGATGTGACTTTTTGGCTTCCAAGCCTCATGGAGGTGCCAGAACATGAGGTCTGTGAAGTGCTTTTAAATATTTGGAGGATGAAAGAAACCCTCTTGATCCCGAGTTGTGATGTTGTCTCACCAACATTGCTGCAGAAGATGGCGCGTCCTCGAGGGTTGACAAGACGTGGTGGCAACCCCAGCTCAGAGCCACTCTCTCTCTCCTGTGTACACCTCCAGCATTTATGCCTGTTCAGATGAATGCTGACAGCGTCTGTCTTTCAAATAATGCTCCCATTGGAAGGTAACTGAGCACATTGATAATAAATATTCCAAGATCCATGGCAGTGTTGCTAGGACATCCAGGGAAGTTTCTCTGCCATCTTAGAAGGAGGAGGAAGAGCAGAAGGAAGCAGAAAAGATGAAACAAACTGCCAAATTTTTTTTAAAGATGGTAATGACATAAGCCACAGTGTATTAAGAGAGGCAGCTTGTGGGAAGCCAATACCTAACACTCTCAGGCCCCATCCTTTCCCCCTCCTTTTCCTTTCAGAATAAATTAAAGTATCGGCCAAAATCCAAGTTGTGTGTGTGGTATCTTTATCTGATTGACCTTGTACTCCTAATCATATCTTATCTTTGCTTGTAAATTATTAGCACCCCCTTCCTGTTCTCTGGGCATGCTGCTTCTTTAAATGTTATGAACGAACACACACACACACACACACACACACACATCTGCTCTGAAGACAGACATAGCTACTGTGAGGTCTTCAGTCCTCCGCAATTCATGTGCAGATTTGGTCTGGAAGGCCTGGCTGGCATTTTAGCAAACTGTTCACACACATTCCAGCAGCCCTGCCAAAAGCCACTCCCCCGAGGCAAACAAGGTGAGACATCAGGTCAACACTGGAGGATGGCAATTTCACCCATTTTCTCACCTGCGTCCTTTCTGGGCATCAGAGAGTATCCACCAGTACAAAATTTGTTGAGACTGGTAAGTTTGAGGATTAATTTGTAACGCTGTATTAATAAAATATTTTTGAGAAATTTAGTTGCCTCTGATTAATGTTTTTTTTTCCCTTGATTCATTTCAAACTATTTAGATTGGAAAATTGTGTGCTATTTTAAGATGCACTCATAATCTTGAAAAACTGATTTTGTTGTGATGGTGCTTGTCCTCACTGCTCTTGTCTGTTGGTTGGTCCTTGTTTCTCTAAGGCTCCTACTCTCTGGGGTCATGTAGGTCACGATGCAGCCAGCAGTTCCCCAGCCAGATGACTTTTAGGAGTTTTTAAGTCAAAGACTAGGTGGGTAGTGTTAATGAAGATAGCTCCTAGGTGTGTGTGCATATGTGAAAGTTCTTTGCAAATGTCTTGAAAGTTCTTGAAAGATCTTTGCAAAATTACATCAATATTTGTGTGTCAGTTGTGTTGTGCATGTGGACATGCCTCATTACGAGATAGATTTTTAAGTATTCCTTCCATGGTAAATACGGCTTCCCTGATAATAAATCTTTACAACTGCTGCCACCTTCAAAACTCCTTGTGCTCTTCTCTCTCACCCCAGCCTCCGTAGGAGAAAGGGCTCCCTCTGCCTATTGCCCTACTTGTCACAAGTTGGGGGGCTATTTCTTTGTCTAACTTAAGGTTTCTTGCTTTGAGTTCAAACTGGGAACTTCTCATGATTACAGGGGAAGGGGGGAGTAGTGTCTACTTTAAATCTGTTGCAATATACTGGCTTAAGTGACAAAACAAGCAAACACACAAGACTAGAAAGTCTGAGACCCTCTTAGAGAAAAGATTACAACATCATAGTGACCACTTTAGGTGGGACTTTTGGATCTTCTAAAAATAACATGTCGAGGTGTCTTGTAGCTCCCCCCATGCCTGCTGAATGGAAAGAGTTTTAATTTGATATATGCCAGTGTTTTGTGATTTTGGCATAAAATACAGTCTCCCCTGGTTTCTCCCTAAATTAAAGGAGAAATGCATCTTTCCATCAAATTGAGATAGGAACCTAACATTTATTGAACATCTAGAGTGTATATTCTGAAAAGCACTTCTACCTACTCATCCATGGCCCAATGAGGCAGGTAGTAGCTTCATCCCATTTAGACAAGGAGAAACGAAGGGTAGGCAAGGAACTCACCCAAAATGACCCAGTTAGGAAATGGCAAAGCCCATACTCAAAGTAGGTTTGTTTAGCCAAACTGCTTAAAACGTCAATCTACTCAGTCTGCAAAACAACTCCATGCGGTTGGTATTATTGTCTCCAATTTATCACCAATACACCAGCCCCAAGGCAAAGTGACACAAGTAAAAGCCAGCGTGACCAGAATTGGAGCCCACCCCTATACAGCTCCCATCACACCTGTGCCAAGGTGAGAAGATGCACTCTCCCGAAGCACTTCCAGCTCATGCACTTGGTTACGTCCTTGTCCAGGTGCAGTATGAATGTTCCTTGTGCTGCATCTTAAAGGAACCCTCTTTGAGAAAGGGCTTCCTACCTGAGTGGCCAGCCCCAGGGCCAGGCTGGTGCATCTTCCTTCACTGTGTGAGACCAGAAGGCAACGCCCACCTGACCGACAGAAAGGAGGTGGGGAAACTGAGAAAGCGGGAACCCTCACTTTTCTGAAGTCACCAGCAATCAGCTCCAAAAACTGTAACCAGGAAGCACCGAGAAGCAAAACCATCAACAGGGAATGGGAACGTGGTGGCTTCCGTCAGGAATTCTCTGAGGCCCTGGTGAGGCGGGGCAGTGGTCAGATGTTCCTGATTCACCATCAGGGCCAGCAGGGGGGTGACGCCAGCATCTCCGGCAAAGCGGGGCATTCCGAGGGTGCTGCAATAGCCCTTTGCCTCGCAGACAGCTCATTCCATCCGAGTTGCACATTTTCCTCCTTCCGCTGAGCTCAGAATGGGGAAGATCAACAACACACGCTTACCACCCTGAAGGCTTTTTACAAAGTCTCTGCACACTTGCACCAAAATCAGGAACTTGATCACTGTAGCCTGACGATGTGTTTTGAAAAAAGGGAATGGGGTGGGGGTTCATTCTTTCCCTGAAAGTTCCCATCCTTTGTTGAGTAAACATCATAAATCTATGGCACAGACAGGCTGCCTGTACTCAAATTACCTCCTGCTACAATTTTAGCTTCAAGTTTTAATGCCCTAAACATGAATAACGTTGTATCCCAGCACAGGTCTGATTAATGAGGCAAATTTGCCAACCTCAGGGCCAGAGAGTGGCTCCTCACCCCCTTGCTTTTCTTCCCGGTGGCTTAGTAACCACTTCAGCAAATTTCCCTGTTAAATATACAAGGCGACAGAGTGCCATAAAAACTAAAGGATAAGGCAGATAAACACCAGCGTCTCTCTGGGCAGACCTCACCGGCTGACAGAGAGCAGGTCAGCTCAGGTTTGTGCCATGGAATCTAAAATGTCCCAGCATAAAAGCCACGCACACCTTGCTGTTCGTCCATGGGTCTTCAGTCTGTGGGTTACACTTACAGGACCATCTGCTTCCTGGCGGTCACATGGTTTGTACATGGAGCTGCCACTCGTGTCCTATTTGCATGTAAGGTGACCAGTGCCAACACGTTTGAGAATGTGGCTGAAGGTCACACTCAGGAGGTGACCCAAATTAGCCCCTGATGTCCAACCAGGAAGGAAAGGGGGTCTTACCTTGCCCAGATGTGGTCTGCCCCCCAAATAAGATGGTGTCCCTTGACAGTGCTGGATAGAAGGCAATCTGTTGAGTACTTAATACATGCTGCGCACTCTGAACAGGAAGTGCCGAGGAGCCCCAAGGACTTGCTGAGTCTTCTAGAGATGGCAGAGGTGCTATGTGATCTCATTTACTGTTCACAACAGCCCCGTGCAGTCGGTGACATTGTCTCTCTGCTTCTCACATAATGAAGCTGAGGCTTATGGGTAGACACAGTTTCCCTAGTGACGCAGCCTCAATTGCTCTGGCTCCAAATTCAATATTCTTAAGAAATAAAGCTTCTCTCCTTTCTCCCTGTCCTGTTCTTACTCCCTGTCTCTCCATTCACACACACACACACACACACACACACACAGACACACACTTGTCTACACTGGAAGCTTTGTGTGGGTCAGTTACATTGATAACATAACCACAGAAGAAACTGGATTGGTCCAAACTGTAGGGATTTAGAATCTAGATGTTCTATGCTATTGAAGCTTTACAGAGCCAATCCTGCAGATAAACCTTGACTTTCTTTTAAGCCAGGGTTCAGCAAACTTTTTTTCTAAAGGCCAGATAGCAAATATTTTAGGCTTTGCAGGCCGTATGGTCTCTGTCACGACTACTCAGCTCTGCCATTATAGCTCAAAATGTCATATATCAATGCCACAGTCATAGTCGATATGTAAAGGAATGAGAGAAGCTGTGTTCTAATAAAACTTTATTTAAAAAAACTGTCAGCAGGCAAGATTTGGCCCATGGGCCATAGTTTGAGACCACATAGTTTTCAACCTAAGTTTTCAATTAAAAGTGTTATCAACACCTTAGGGTTTTAGGTGTTGGATCTGTTTAACCTGTCAGAGGCGAGATTGGGGCTGGGGTCCCTTGTGGTGAGGCCATAGAAACTCACGGCTGCTTAAGAAACACACTGCTCCTTAACCCCAGATGGGCCAGGCCAGCAGTTGCAACATGTGTTCCACAGGGAGAGAGCAATAGGCATTTTCCTAGAATGGAGTTCTCTGGACTAGTGAGCGCAGGAAACCTTGGGCTAGTTTATCAAACTGTTGCCATTACTGCAGGACTTTTTACTATGGGCTTTTTACTATGCTAATGAACATCATGAATTTCTAGGAAGGGAAAGTTTGTGTGCAGAGCATGTCTGCACAGTATTCTTTGGGAAGACTTCTCTGGATCCCCGTAGTTTTTCATGTTGTCTTCCTTTTCTACCTCTTCTCCCAGCAGTTGCCACCTACTGTCCTGAGTTGCGACCACCCACATAGTATCTAACTTCATCCTCAGAGCCACACTGTGGTCCCATCAGGGACTTTGGCGGCCCTGCCCCCCAACAACCCCATGCAGATGTGCTCAGTTTGGAGGGCGTGGGAAGGGCAGAGATTGAGTTCAGGTTGGCATGTCTCTTTCCGTCATTTGTACCACCTGCAGCTGACACCACAATTGCTTCCAGGTCTGGTATTTATGGTCTCCTAGAATCTCCCAGAACCTCACAAGTATCCCTGGGCCCCCGGTTTGAGAGACTGGATGGAAAGCCCCCTCCCATGAGAACACAGGCCCAGAGCTTCACAGAGCCTGAGGCAAGGGCAGCTGGCTGTGGTTAGGGCATGTGAGGACTCTGATGAGAGCAAGGCTATGGGACAGTCATGCCTGCAAGGTCATCACCACTAGAGACCTTGGTGAGGAGGCAGGACTTGGAGGTGAGAAGTCCCTGCTGTAGTGGAAAACCCAGCCAGTGCAGATAGTTTTGTGTAAGACTCTTAACTCTGCACAGCCTTCTGTTCATGATCTGCAAAATCACCAGCCTGGGTGGAGCATAGGGGGCTAGTGGAGAGGAGTGTGAGAGAGCTTTGCAAAGAAGGCTGGCCACAGAAGGCGGAGGTGTTGTCTGGAGGAAAACTCTCAGGGCAGTTTGGATATTTTTGGGCCCTTCTAAGGGGAGAGGCATTGTACAAAGTTTGGGATTTGACTTACCAGAAGCCCTAGCTTAAGCACAAGCTTTAATCACCAGCGTGAGCCTGCTAGGCGCAGTGGCTCACACCTGTAATCCCAGCAGTTTGGGAAGCTGAGGTGGGAGGATCGCTTGAGGCCAGGAGTTTGAGACCAGCCTGAGCAACATAGTGAGACCCCATCTCTACACAAAAGAAAAAGTGAAGTAGTAAGTAATAAAAAGCCTGAAAACCCTACACAGTCTGCAGAGACCCACGGCAAACAGAGTACAGTGCTGGCCTGGGGAGGCCCCTCGATCCAGACAGCAGTCAAGGGGTTCTGGCACCTTCTTTACAATGTTGTAATGTTTTACAAGGAGGCTGTGCATTATTTCTCTAATTAAAAGTTACTTTTTAAAAAGGACAGAGAGAACCAGGAAAAAACATGTGAAGACTTTAGGCCCAGATCTGTTTCCATTTCAACGAGATGGGCAAAGATGGCGAAACTATTGTCAGATTTGTTGAGCCGTGTACTCAGCCCATGTTGTTGTTTATATGTGTGTGTTTGTGTGTGTTCCTCTGACTCTTTCCCAGCAGTGATTACCAGGAAAACTCCTAAACCAAATCAAAGCAACAATGACAAAAACAAAAAACCCCAGTCACCACCAGCACCATCAGACCCTCCTGGCCAGCGCTGCTGTTCCCAGGCTGTGTCTGTGCTTCCTCTTCTCTCTGACTTCCCGGGTATCACTGAGAATTCCTCCTTCTTGCTCCGGGACCCCAAAGGAGACGCTGGGGCAGGACTCACACGGGTCCTGGGGCAGCACAAGCCCCAGCCCTCCTCACCCCTCCCAGCCCGGGACGGAGGACCCTTCCCGCCGAGGCTTCCTCACCACCCGGGCCAGGTGCTGGGCCTGAAGCCTAGTGTGGGTGCTTGCTTCACCCAGGGGACACAAGGTCTGTCAGGCGAGCCTTTCTGTGGGCAAAGCAACTCATTTCTTATAGGGAGTCAGTCCATGGGGGACAGCAGCCCATCAGCAGGGACCTTGTATTTTCCGCCTGGGGAGCACTGTCCCCTGTTTCCCTCTGGGATGTGAGGAATTGGTTCTAATGCTCCATCCCCACAGCCTCCTTCCTCCAGCTCCAGCTTACAAAGGCCTCTGCAGGCCCCAGGGAACCGGGCAAAAGAGTGAGCAGAGCAGGCAAGATCTGGGTAGGTGGGAGCTCACATCTCAGCCCTGACCCTGGCCAGCTGTGTGATCCAGGGCAACTCACTCACCCTCTCTGAGCCTCAGTATCCCCATTTAAAAAATGGAAACAAGGCCAGCCCCTTCTCCATGGGGTTGTCATAGGGGAGAAGCGAAGCGGTGCCGGTGCAGGGCTGGCGCCCAGGGAAGGGGCTTCCAAGCGGGGCCTGCCAGCTCGTCAGGAAAGGCGGCCGCCATCCATCCTGGAGAGACAGTGCCAGATCAGAGGGAAGCTCAGCAAGCCACTTAAAAGGGACCTTGACTCATTCTGTGGTAACTGAATGTGCAGTTCAGGAAGTGCTTCGCAAAAGTGAACTGGGCTCCAGCCGCCCCCTCGTCCCCCTGCCCTCTGCTCTGTGCTGTGCGATGACGATATTCCAGGCTGCTCCCGCCAGACGCCACCTGACGCGCAGACAGCAGCGCCCACGTGCCCTGGAGCCCACCGAAGGCCGGCGGGGTCAGCTCGCAGACAGACCGCCTGACCTCCTGGATTCAAATTCTGCTCCGTCCTTGAGGCCGGGTGCTCAGCCTCTGAGCCTGTCTCCTCATCTGTAACCGGCACTCCTGCATGCAAGGGCCCGTGCTGAGCTCTTGACAATCCTCGATCATTTAATCCTCACAAACTGCTCTATAGTAGTGAAATTCCTGCTACTTAAGGATGGGGAAACTGAGGCACCCAGGGTTTAAGCTATGCCAGGGTACATGGAGGGGAACTAGTGGAGCTGGGATTTGAACCTGAGGAGTCGTACTCCAGAGCCTTCCCTCCTAACCGCTGGTATCTAGAACTGGTATGTGGTAGGTCTCGGTGGTTTCTAATATGAGTAGAAGAATAGCCAATTTCTACTAACCACACACCTGACGTTGAGTGTAGGTGGGAAAGAAGTCTTCAAACCTTGCTGCTGCTTGGCTGGCAGGCAGGGGAGTGGCCTGAGCGTGGAGAAGCTCAGGGCAGGGCCCCCTCTGCCTCCCCACGGAGGGCCCGGCTGCCCTAGGAGTGGATGTGGTCGTGCCCACTGCACCCATGTGGACCCCCAGCTCCCCAGAGCTCCAGAGGTGGTGGTGGCAGAGCCCCTGGGCTCAGAGTGCAGAGGCCCACAGAGGAGAGCCATGGGGGTACCTGTTAAGGAGGCAGGTGCCCCCAGGGACTAGAGACTGAGGGGTGGAGGGAGGCCACAGGGAGGAAGAGGCTGCCCTTGTCATTAGCCGGGATCCATCCCACCCACCTCCCTGTACTTGCCCTGTGTGGGTTCTCAGGGAGGGAGGTTGAGGGGGAGGGGAGAGAGCACCCCACTCCCCCACTCCCAGAACAGTGCCCATAGGTCATGAGAAAGGCCCCTCCTCTCTCCCCAGCTTCACAGGCCTTGGGGACAAGTTGAGCAGTATCCCTGCTGGGAAATGAGCCTGTCTTAGTTCCTCATCTAAGGCACACACCCTAATTCCCAAGGCAGTTAAGAGCCCCGAGTTGCCCAACTCAGTCAGGGGAAGCTTGTCCCCTCCGTCCCACCAAACCCATCAAGCCCCAGTGTTGGTGGCCAGAGCCTCGTCTGTCTGTCCCCCAAGGCCGGGCAGGGACTGGCTCTTGGTGTCCCCAAGCCCACACATAGAGGAGGAAGCTGACTCTGATAGCCCAGAAACATCTGTTCCCCATTTGTCATTGTCAAGCTCTGATGTCTTTTAGGACTAAGTTTGAAGGACAGTTTTTACTGTTGTAACCAAAAAAGCAAAAGGAAGCAAACAATGACAGCCTCCCCCTTTCTTTGGGACTTTTTTCTTTGTTAGTAGAAAGCCATTCCAGTAAGCGGGAGCACCTCACCCCGCAGTGAGTCTCTCTGGCATCTCCCCTCCCCCACTGCACACCCCACTGTGCTGACAAACACTCAGGTGAATACCTCTGGGCTGAGGCCGGGACAAAACGAGCCAGGAGGAACCATTTCATTTTCACCTGGACTTGTTTCTGCATTTTTGAAGGATATCTGCGACCAGTGACCCAGTGCGGTGTTTCCTGTGCGTGGTGATATGATAAAAGTGCCTGAGTAGCAATGGTTGCTCCAAAACAGCAGCACCACGGCCAATTTCTCAGCCTTGCATGGCTCCCCCTCTCCTCTGGATGTTTCCAGTGTGTGCCTGTGCGTGCAACAGATAAGCCAGTCATGGTCCTCCAGCTCATGGGAACTAGGAGGCACCCAGATACACCCTGCTTGCTCCTACAGCTTTCCCGCTCTGCCCTGGCGAGCCCACGCCAAGACTTCCGGCACACACACCCGCATGCTGTGCCCGGCTCCCTGCTGAGTCTGCAGAGGGCGGATGAGCCTGCCCACTCGGAGCTAAGGATCAGGATTGCAGTTTGTCCTGGCCTTTGCTGTACCCTGGAGGACCCTGGCCATTCTCTCTTTGAGGATTTCAGGGAGGCTGGAAGACCAGGAGGATGCCTCCCGGCAGGAGGCAGAGGTTGGGGTTCCTGGACTCCCCACAAACCAAGAGACTGACTTGGTCCCTCTCTCTGTCTTCCAACTTTTCTCATACAAAGTACACTCCTTTCCCATGGCTGCTGTAAAATCCATGATAGCTTAAAACAACACAAGTATATTCTTGTGTAGTTCTGGAGGCAAAAGCTTGAAATCAGTTTCACTGGGCTAAAGTCAAGGTGTCTGCAGGGCTCTGGGAAGAATCAGTTTCCTTACCTGTTACAGCTTCCCGAGGTGGCCAACATCCTGGGGCTTGTGGCCCCTTCCTCCATCTAAAAGCGCATCACTCCACTGTCTGCCTCCATTGTCACACAGTCTTCCCTTATTTGACCTTCCTGCCTCCGTCTTATAAGTGATTACATTTAGGGCCCACCCAGATAATCCCTGGTAAGCTCCACATCCCAAGATCTTTAACTTAATCACATCTGAAAAGTCCCTTTTGCCATGTAATGTAACGTTCTCAGGTTCTGAGGATTTGCAGGTATCTTCGGGGGCCACTATTTAGCCTGTCACAGAAAGTGACAATGAAGACCCAAGGGCAACCTCCTGAGTGCCTGTGCAGAACTTGAAGAAGCCTAATAACAAAGGAGCCACAGCACCTTGTCAGGAGAGCTGAGTGTATTTGGGGCCATCTTGCATTTATCCCCATTTCCGTAGTCCCCTGCTTCCTCGGGGACAGTGCCCCCTCTATTGCATGGTACCTTGGGGAGGAGTGGATCCAAATGCCAGCCTACACAGGAGCTAGAGGGTCAGCTCTTCCTCTCCTCTCTTGGCACAGCCAGGGGTGCACATGCCACTGTCCTCTGTCATTGGGATGCTGCTCTCTGAGTCTTGGGGGCTTACTTGTTCAGTGCAGCAGTGACTCACATTGTTCTCACTTCGTGCCTATTTTTGCCGTTCTTATTCTCTGCCCCACTCTCCCACCCGGCATGGTCATTCCCAAACACGAAGCCCCTTGCCTTCTCCATGGCTCAGAGAACTGCCAGAACCAGGGATGGGGAACCTTTCCATGTTGGAAGGCCACATTAATTTAGCTGTAATCAAAAAAGGCCACGTTCAAGAAACTTCAATTAGATATACTTAAAAATGTATATTATTTTGTAAAAATCTAACTACTATGTACTTAACTATTTAAAAAATGAAAGCTATTTGTTAATTTTAAAGTTATCTAACCTTTTAATGACTTTGTTGTGTCTGCTTTTTGTTGGAAAGCATTTGAATATTTGGTTGTAGCATGGAGGTCCACAGTTACAGTTGATCTTCTAGATCTGTGGTCCCCAACCCCTGGGGCCGAGACCAGTACTGGTCCATGGCCTGTTAGGAACCAGACCACACAGCAGGAGGTGCGTGCTTGGTGAGCCATGGAAGTTTCATCTGTATTTGCAGCTGCTCCCCATCGCTCACATCACTACCTGAGCTCTGCCTCCTGTCAGATCAGCGGCAACATTAGATTCTCATAGGAGCTGGAATCCTACCATAAACCAAGCGTGTGAGGGATCTATAAATAGGTTGTGCACTCCTTATGAGAATCTAATGCCTGATGATCTGAGGTGGAGCTGAGAGGGTGATGCTAGCCCTGGGGAGCGGCTGCAAATACAGATTATCATTAGCAGAGAGGTTTGACTGCACAGAGACCATAATAAATCAATTGCTTGCAGACTCTTATCAAAGCCCTATCAGTGAGTGGCAAGTGACAATTAAGCTGCAATCTGGTGGCATGCTTTATAGTGGCAAGTGAGCGTCTTACTTCAATTGTAAAGCTGCATTTAGTGGTAAGCTTTACAGTGGCAAGTGAGTTGGTGTACTTCAGTTGTATAGCTGCATCTGGTGGCAGGCTTTAAGTCAGAATCCAGCACTTACTGTAAACCTCTCGTGGCCCACCCATTATTTTATTTACCACTACCACGTGCCGCACACTTGTCTCAGTCACAGTTTTGGTAAGCCCCCATGCTAACCCTGGCATGAGTAAAAAATAAATGTCACTGGAGAGCTTCTCTGAAAAGGGGGAAAGACCAATCCTGGTTTGCTTGCATGGAACTAAGAAATTCCCTGAGATGTTGGACTTTCAGTGCAAAAACGAGAATGGTCCCCGGGAAACTGGATGGTTGTTCACTCAAGTTCCAAATTGTCTCTAGAATTCTCTGGCTATGAAAGAACTTCACCCACTTTTTTCTTGAACCTGAGGTCACCAAGATGCCCCTCTCATCCACTGGTTCTTCTTGGGGGTGCGCAGGGTGGGGAGACGGTGGAGGGGAAGATCACCCTGCCATTCTCTCTTCGAGCAGAAGCCAGGGTTTTTCCAGGATTTTGGACGCTGAAGTAGAAGGAGAACACTTAAAGCCCTCCAGGATTTCATGAGAATAACAAGATTTTATTTTAACAGTAAATTCTAATATTTGACAAAATGCAGATATATTGTTTCTCAGAACCAGTACTGAGTCAGTATGGGAAATATTCTTTCTCCAGAGGTGAAATGGCACTGGGTAATTTGAATTACAAAGGGAGAGCAACTTACCTTAAGCTAAGACAGCTCGATGAAGCCTGTTGTAGCATTTTTTATTCCCGGGGATACACTTGTGCAAAGCAACCCATAAATCTAGAGCTGGAGCCCCTGAGGTCTCCAGCCACCCAGGTCTCCCCTCCTCTCATCTCTCTTGGGCGGCTCCTCTCCTGGCCCATTGCTAATATTTAGATTCTCTGGAAACAAAAAAATAATAGTTCAACTGTGTGTCAGAAATGCAAAAAGTATAACTGGCATTATATACATATATCATACATATACTCATCTTACACTCAAGGCCCCCTTCCTCTTGTTGGCAACAAAATACTTCATTTCACTAACTAAAGGTTTCTCAATATCTACTATGTTAAAACTTAGACTCAGTGAGGTCTATGTTCCTGATGCCACCCAAGGTTTCTCCACTCCTCTTCCTTCCCAAAATGCAGTGCAGGTGCCAAGAAAAGTGGAGGTGTGTGCCCTGTGGCATTTGGGGAGGAGGATACCGCCCAAAGAAGTAGAGCTCCTCCCTCCTGGTCTTTAGGTGTCAGCCTCATCGAGTGCCCTGTCGAGGTGTCCATGGCTGGGATTACTTGTTGTCCGTCCTCACCACAGACACGGCACTAAGGTCCACTGTGACTTGTGTGTATCCTCAGATTAGCTGAGAAGTAGTTCGTTGTACAATTATACCACAATTTGTTTAGCCATTCACCTGTTGATGACCATGTGGGCTACTTCCAATTTTGGAGTACCATAGTCCCCCAGTGTCTGTGGGGGATGTGTTCCAAGACCCTGCAGTGGATGCCTGAAACCGCAGATAATACTGAAAGTTGCACTGTAAGAGACAGTTGATTTGATAACTGAGAGGGCTACTAAGTGACTAAAGGGTGGTGAGTGTACATAGCCTAGAGACACTGGACAAAGGGATGATTCATGTCCCTGGTGGAATGTAGCAAGACAGTGTGAGATTTCATCACATTGCTCAGAAGGGTGCACAATTTAAAATTCATGAATTTGTTTATTTCTGGAATTTTCTATTTAATATTTTTGGATTGTGGTTGATCGTGGGTAGCTGAAACTATGGAAAGCAAAACCTCAGATAAGGGGGGAGGACACCATTGTGTTATGAATAAAGTTATTAAGAGCACGTGTAAGTCATTTTGTGAGAAAGTGTTTTTATTTCTCTTCAGAAATAACTAGGAGAAGTATTGCTAGATCATACTATAAGTATGTGTTTCAGTTATAAGTAAACTGCTAAACAATTTTCCAAAGTAATTGTATGTTCCCACTGACAAAGTATGAGAGTTGCTTCATGTTCTCATTATTTTGTGTGGCCAGTCTCTATAATTTTGGTTATTCTAGTGCATGGGAATTGGTATCTTATTGTGGTTGTAATTTGCATTTTCCTAATTACTCATTATGTTGAGTATCTTTGCAAGTGCTGATTGACCATTTGTAAAGTGTCTGTTCTAGTCCTTTGCCTATTTTTATATTGGGTTGTGTATCTTTTATTATGGATTTCTAGGAATTCTTTTTTTCTTTTTCTTTTTTTTATTTATTTATTTATTTATTTATTTATTTATTTATTATAGCTTATTGTGAGGGTACAACCGTTCTGGTTAAATATATTGCCCATGCCCCTTCCAACCTCCTGAGCCTGAGCTTCAAGAGTCCTTTACCAGATACATATATTATATATTTTTTCCCATTCTGTGGCTTGTCTCTTTTTCATTTTCATTTTATTTCTTTCAAAGAGAAGAATTTGATGAAGATCGAGTTATCATTTAAAAAACTTTATGATTAGTGCTTTCTGTGTCCTAAGAAATATTTACCTACCCCAAGATTGCAAAGATCTTTTATGCTTTCTTCCAAAAGTTTTTGGTGTTAGCCTTTTACTTTTAAGTTTATATTGATAACTAAAAGTGTGTTGCTTAATTCTTACTTGAAGATTTTCTAGCTATTTATTGTTGTTGATTTTTGGTACCCATGTGGTCAGAGAACATATGATATATAACATAACATATATACATGATATATATGCATGACATAACACAACATGTATATGATATAAATGTATGATATAACATAGACAATAGGGAAGAGCAATAGGCAGTTATCTTTTTTAAAAAAATGACAGAAGGACAAAAAGAGTAATCCTTTTTATTTACCCACATATTTTATCCATTCATGGTTGTGGATGTTCTGGTGTCTTCTTTTCATTCTAAAGACCCAAGTTTCCAACTAGTGTCATTTCACATCAACCTGAATAATTTTCTTTCATATTTCCTGATGAGTTGTCTCAGGTTCAGTTAACTGAAAATATCTACATTACCTTCATTTTTTGAATGATATATTTTACTAGATGTAGGATTTCAACATTTATTATGTCATTATCATATCACCCCATCATCTCTGGCCTCATTGCTTCTGATGAAAAGACAGGTATGATTGACATCATTGGTCCCATGTATGTAATGTGCCATTTTTTTCTCTGCCTGCTCAAGGTTTTTCTCTTTCTCTTTATTTTTCAACTGTTTGACTGTGATGTACCTCTGTGTGTGTGCACGCATGTGTGTGTTCATTTTCCCTGAAGTTTTTTGAGATCCTTGGGTTTATAAGTCAATATTTTGCATCAAATGTAAGACATTTTCAACTACATTCTTTCAAGTATTTTTTATGCCCATTCTCTCTCTCTTACTCTTTTGAAATTACAATTACACATATATTAAACTGTTTGATATTGTGCTAAATGTCACTGACACTCTTTCATTTAAAAAAATATTTTCCCCTCTATGTTCTTAAAACTAGATAATGTATATTGATGTGTCTTCCAGTTCACTGACCCTTCCTTCTTTTGCCTCCAACTTGATGTTAGGCCTATCCTGAAATTTCCATTTCTGAGTCTTGTCATTTTTTGAACTTTGTTTTTTTTTTAAATTTTTTCTATTGCTCTCCTGTAATTCCTTATCTATTAACTCATTATGGAAATGTTTTTCTTTATGTCCTTGAACATTTTTATAATAGCTACTTGAAAGTTCTAGTCTACTACATTTGGAGTACCTTGAAGTTTATTTCTATTAAATAACTTTTTTCCTTGGAGTATGAGTCCCATTTTTCTGTTTCTTTGCCTGTCTATAATATTTTATTGCATACTATTTTGTAGATGATAGGTTTAGAGATGCTGGATTCTACTGTCTTCTTTTGACAACATCAGACAGTTAATTATGGACTATCACCTTAATGTTGTAGAAACTTGGGTTCATATCTTTAGGGTAGGTTTAATTTGTTTTTTCGTTAGTCTGAAGGCAAATCTTTAATCCTGGGGGGCATAGTCTTTGCTCTTAGGTATGACCTTCCCCCCCAGGATTTGAATGAAATGCCCAAGATGTTTACCAAAGCTCTCTTGGAAAAACTGGCAAGATTCAAACTGTAAGCTCTGTCTCCCAAGCAGTGGGCAATTCAGTCTGTTGAAATCTTTATTCAGCTTTTAAAATTTTTAGTTCTTTCTAGGATTTGCCCTCTCAATTTCCAGCCATTCTGGCAGCCCTGAACTCTGTCCTCTGGCACCAAAAGCAACAAGATTGCAGCTTTCTGCCCAGTAGACTGGGGAGAGCCCTTAGGGGAAAATAGTGTAAACACAGATCTTACTGGTGCAATTCCTTCTTTTAAAGGTCAAATTCCCATTTCTGTCTGCTTCTGGTTTCTCTCCAATGCTTTCAAATAGTTGTTTTTTAATATTTTGTTTGGAGTTTATAAATCTTATCTGCATAAAGATTGGACCAGTAGGAGACACTCCACTATCATCAGAACGGAAACTTCCTCTATACCCATCTTAAGGTTTTTAAAATGTATTGTAAAATTGACTTCCACAAAGATTGTACCAAATTACATTCTCACTTGCAGTAGATGAGAGTCCGTGGTATCCTTTTCTCTTGGCAGCCAAAATTTCTTAAGCTCAATGTCACAGAATTCCAGAACCTTAGAGAACATCAAACCCAGTACTTCCCAGCTCAAGGTGCCTCGATCCCAAAAGAGTTCCTGAAGGTAGAGTAGAGTTGAAGGGCAGTTTCTATAAGTTATAAACACTACGTATTTCCAAATATAAAATATACAGTTACTCATAACTCGAATCTTAAATGCCATTACTTTTGGTTGGAATTACATCATACTTTTCATGGAGACATGGGTATTCTCTTGCTCATCAAAAGCACTGCTTGATAGTTAAGTACATTTTTGCCAACCCGAACTGGAAAAATACATTTATTATTGATAAATGAAGTATGACTTTTAGGACACAGGAACCTCAGGGAGAAAGTTAATCAGAAGAATTCTTGGTGGCCCTGGGCACTTTGAGCAGTGACGGATATTTCTGGTTGACGAATTTAGATTTTATCATTGGATCTATCTTTGTCCATAAGAACTGCTATAGCTTGAGCTCCTTTATTTGCTGAGGCCCAAAGAGATGAAAGAGCTTGCCTGGAGTCACGCAGACTAACTCCCATTGTGGGTACAGAGATCAGAAGCCAAGATCTGACTCTGTTCTGAACACAGCAAGCCTTTACAACTGTGAAGGAGTAATGCTGATAACCACCATGTGTCAGGGAGAGTAATATGAAAGGGCAAACTTAGAGAAGAGCACTTTAGAGAGGCATCCATGGAGAGTGTTAATGATTGGATGGACAGTCTCAGTCTTTTGAAGTGCTTGTAATTCCTGTTTCATTAACCACGCAAGAGTGAACCGATTGGAATCTGGGTGAGTGAATTTTAATTGAGCACAGATCCATTATATACGGCCAGGTTTTCCTTTATCTTTCCACGGTGTTGATGTGTGTAGATTCACATCAACCCCATCTACTAGAGTTCCAAAGGCAAATGCTTCCCCACCTTCTGTAATCATGCAGGAAATGAATGGTCCAGGGCAAATGTGCAGATGGCTTTTCCTCCGTAACTTCTCTAATGTCCAGGCCAGTGTTACATATTCCTTTGTACATATATTTTCTCTAGCAAAACTTAGGTTTATTTTACATTTTTCCCAAAAAAGTCAGGGTCCCCATTTGAGGAAGCAATTATGAAACTATGAAGAATTTCATCGAAGTCTTAATGCTTCAAAAGGACATAGATGAGCCTTTAGTACCTCCACTGGGAGATGCTTGGTGCATTTTACTGCATGTGTGTGAGAGTGTGTGTGTGTGAGAGTGTGTGTGTGTGGTTGAGTGTGAGTGTGTGTGTGAGGTTGAGTGTATGTGGGAGTGTGTGTGAGTTATTTCTGCATTTCCTCTGTCTCCTCTAGGCCATTTCATTTCTAATCATCAGAAGACGGACCAGCTAAGAAGGGTCTGGCAAGGCTGGGGCACTTATGCCTGGTGTTGGCATAAAGCTTGTCTCTAGGAACCCAAGACTCAGTTCAGATTTGTTCAGACCCGTCTCAGAGGTCTGGAGTTAGGATGACCAGATCCTTTGGAAGGCAAAGAAACTGCTGCACAGGAAGGAGAATTGAGTCAATTCCAGGGGAGTTGCTATGGTTTGAATATTTGTCCCTTCCAAAAACTCATGTTGAAATTTAATCCCCAGTGTGGCATTACTGAAAGGTGGGGCTTTTAAGAGGTGACTGGGTCATGAGGGCTGTGCCTTCATGAATGGATTAACCCACTCATGAATAAATGGATTAGTGGGCTGTCACCAGAGTGGGACTGGGGGCTTTATAGAAGGAGGGAGAGAGATATGAACTAGCACGCTCAGCCATGTGGTGCCCTGTGCCACCTTGGGACTCTGCAGAGTCCTCACCAGCATGAAGGACCTCACTTCACGTGGCCCCTTGACCTGGGACTTCTCAGCATTCATAATAGGAAGAAATATATATTTTTTCTTTATAAATTACCCAGTTTCAGGTATTCTGTTATAAGCAACAGAAAATGAACTAAAATAGGAGCTAAGATAGTCTTGTAACCCCCAGGATGGCCACAGGTGTTTACCCCCCTTATCCTTAGGAGCAAACTGTACCCACTTGTTTTTCCATCCAGCCAGGCCAGCACCGTACCCGACAGAGAAGACTCCAGGACCCCACATCCTGGCAGTGCAGCCAGGACTAATGTCCAGAAAGATACCGGGAGTGGCGCTGTGGCTGGATTCAGCCAGAGGGAAACAGCTTGGCAGAGCCTGGCTGTAGGAGGAGGCAGCAGGAGAGGCTTCCCAGAAGACTGGGTGGGGCAGGGTGGGGTTCAGCAGTCTTTGGTCAAAGGTCCAGTGCATTCCCAGCAGGAGACCTGGCAGGCTGTCCTCTCTCCACCATGAGCCTGGTGAATTTAGTCAAGGGCTTCCCTTCTCTGGGGCCTGGCTCTTCTACTGGGAGATCAAGGTGGGGAGCAGAAGTCACCAAGGTCCCTTCCAGTTGTGCAATGCTAATCCTGAGAACAGGGCCAGGCTGAGATAAACAGAAAGCACTGCTTCTTACAGATATGATGTTCCAGGGTCTGTTCCTCCTTCCAGGTCCTGCAGCACTTTTAGCAGAGATGGATATTTCCAGCTGGGGGCTTATCTTTCTTTGGGTAACTTATAAAGAATAGGAATGTATTGCTCAGAGTTCTGGAGGCTGGAAAGTCCAAGATCAAGGCACAGGCAGATTCGGAGTCTGGTGAGGGCTCCTTGTGTGCTTCATAGATGGCGCCTCTTGCTGCATCCTTACACGGTGATGGGGCAAACAAGCCCCCTGCACCTCCTTTATAAAGTCACTAATCCCATTCAGGAGGGCCCCACCCTATGACTTAATCACCTCCCAAAGGCTTCATCTCTCAATACCATCACATTGGGGATTATGTTTCAGTTTGATTTTGGAGGGACACACTCAGACCGCAGCAGGGCTTCACATCCTATCACTCCATCTGGTCCTCGTTCTTGCCCCTTCACTATTCTCCTGAAGCTGGAACTGAGAGAGCTCAAATTTTCCCTCTGCTTTGTCCTCGTCACCATTTTGTGACAATTGAAGAAATTCTGTGTGTGGTGAGAACAGAACTATGGGACCCCATAGGCTTTAGAACTGTCCATTGGGGTCTGTGGATGTGGATTATGTTTTTTCTCCTTTCACTTGAGCTCTTCACATAAAAGGACTTGAGAATCTGAATACACTGGCTGTATATTGCAAAGGTATAGAGATGTGTGTGACCTCCGCAGCCAGACTTTCTGGTTTAGTCCCAAATCCAACACATATACAAGGTGTGTGATGCGGGCAAATCACTTAAACTCTCTGGGCCTCAGTTTCCTCATCTGTTAAATAAGACAAGGGTAGTGCCCATCTCATAGTGTTGCTATTAGGATTATGTTAACTACGATATATGAAATTCTTAAACAGTTCCTGGCCCATAGAAGGTACTATATAAGTATGAGCCATCATTGCTTTTATAACTATTATTTTGCTTCCTTTCTTCTTGATCATTGCACATTGCAATTTCTAAAAGAGATCCTGATCTCTACGATTAAGATGTGTGGAAAGCCTAGAGCTTCCCCTCCTCCCCAGCCCTGGCCTGCACACGCCCCGAGCCCTTGCTTTCCTTGCTGGAGCCAGAGCCACACAAGTCTTGCCCCCGCACGTAGGTAAGGGTGTTGGGATATTTACTAGACTGTGCTTTGGCTCCTCTATTGTCTTTCAACTTATAAAATGTCTGCATAGTTATTTTTCATCACTAACAACAGCATTCTTTTGTTAGAATTACTTTTTTGAAAATTAATATATGCACATTGTAAAAAATTTCAAGTGCAATCCCCCACCCCTGGTCTGAAGGCCAGTCTCCTTCCCCGCCTGCCGGACAAGCCTCATGCTCCCATTCTGATACGAGACTTGAAACCAGGGAGCGCCGAGGGACTGAGCTGGCTTCGATCCATCCCGGATTGTCTCGGCCATCCAGAACACTTCCATGTGTCTAAGTTTCTTGGAGGGTGCGTGGCAGTGAAATGATAGTAACAGTGGTGGTTGACCTTTACTGAGCAGGGACCGTATGCCAGGCCCTCTGCCACGAGTGGTACATGAAAGATCTCGCGATCCTTGTGAGGAGCTGTGGAGGAAGCTACTGCTGCCACCTGGGATCCAGGTGTCCCGGTAGAGGCTCAGAAACTGGAAGTTAGGCCTGCTAGGGCCTGATAAGGCCTAACTAACAAATGGGGGATTGGTATCTAATCCAAGGAAGTCTAATTCCAGAGCCCACACTCTTGGAATCTGGAAAACTCCATGAGGACTAATTCAGGAGCATCTCAGAGCAGAGTCACTTTCCCTGAAATTCCCTTTTCTATAAATCTAGTAAGGATTTTTTTCTGCTTCTTTCCTGCAAGTTCTTAGCTTTCTGTGGAGAAAGAAAATACAGAGTCTCCTTCATCCCTTTGATGTGGGCCATGAGGCAGCATGAGACCTGGGGGTTCTGTGACCTCTGTGGCTGGCCGCCAGGTGTCCTTGGGCTGCCCCACCTGCACGGGCTTTGGTCTCCTTGTTTGAAAAGCGGGGAAGGAGCAGGCTTGCCGGGATCTTCCCCAGGGTTCTTGCTATTACTCGGAGTCCACCTAGTAAGCGTGTCTGTCAAAGTGTCTGTTTGCAATGGTGAGCTCATGGCCATGGGAGAAGCAGAGAAGTGGGTGAGCAGGAGCCAGCCCTGCCCTGCAGAGCTCACGTCCTGTAGGAGGGGGACGCACAGCCACCTGGGAGGCACCTAGACCTGCCTCTCCCCTGCTCCACACCTAGCGGTGTTTTCCCAGCAGCAAGTGTCCCAGAAGCCCATGAGAGGCCGATGCTGTGGCACATGCTGTGCTTGATGGCAGGAGGGGCCAGAAGGCCTCCCAGGGCTACTTCTCAGCCACAAGCCAGGGCAGGGTTATCAAAGCTGTGCCAGATTCTCCATAGATTATCCTCTGTGCAAAAACTAGCAACTTAAAGCGGTAAAGTGAGTCAAACCTTCCCCTTAGGACTCAAAATAGCTATTTTCGCTTTGAGTTTTAAAAAAATCACTCAAAAGCACATCTTATTGTTCTCTGACTGGTCTCATGCCATTTAGGGGGGCTCAGTCCTGGCCTAGGGCAATGCTCACTTGCTCTGGTTGCCATCTTCAGCATCTTGGTGATGATGATGATGATGATGATGATGATATAACAAAAAACTAGCAGTAACAAGAGTTGCCACCTCCCAATTGCGAGATTATGTTGATGGCTCTCTGGGGCTCAAGGCTCTCTCAAGGAGTAGTCCCTGGGGGCCCACGGCTCCCGGCCTCCAGTGCTTCAGGTTAAAGCGGTGACCCCATCTCCAGAAATGCGGGCCCAGCCATGGAGTCATAGCTCAGATCAGGGCAGAGGGCGTGGGCTCCAGGACAGACATCACCACCAACTGTGTTGAACTTGGAAACGAGGACAGAAATGGTCACACATTTGTGGGCTTTGCAGAGTGGCTGTTCTTACAGGGAAAGGCCATCAGATCTTACTGGTTCTGTCTGGTTGTAAAACCCTGGGGGCTCCCCCTTTTCTTCCCTCTGCACCCTCCCTTGTTAAGCCTCAATCTCTCCTTTGAGTCTGATGGGCAGGCCCTCTCTCTACACACTCGGCGCTTCACCTGAAAACTCAGCCGCTGCCCGTGCCCGGCCTGCTCTGGATGGCGATTCCCCCTCATCCCGCCCCAGTTTCCAACATCCAAGCCTTTTCTCCTATTTGCTTCTTTACATCTGTATTTTTCCAAAGATTGAGAAGTAAAAATGTCGGGATGACAGGTGAGTATAGCTAGGTGGAAGGACGGTGGTCAGTTTTAATCTTCTTGCTTTTCTCTATTTCCAAAAGTTCTAGAATGAACATCTATTATATTTGTAATCAGAAAAATAGTCCAATAAAAAGTAAGTTGGGGGCCTTGAAGCTGAGTATTTTGATTGACTGTTGGCTGGGGATCCAGCCTTCCAAACATTAGTTAAAAGCTCTTTCTCCTGCCCTGTGGTTGTTGGGGCAACAGCCCAACCTCCCAGGTCATGAAATTGCAGAGGATTATTAATATCTTTGTCCTGAGCTCCCAGCCTCTGCGGATGCGATGTGGGCAGGGCTCTCCTGATGTGGAGACCTGGTGTCCCACTGGCTCCTACAGCTGCAGTCTTTCTTGAGGGCTGCGGTGTTGCCCAGGGCCCCGAAAGTGTGCCCCCATCTCCAGAGACCCGCACCTCGGTCTGGGCTGCTCGTCTCACCCAAGGCGGCTGGGGCTGTCTTTACTGGGCGCATTTTCTGTGTGGTGTGTTTTTCTTTCTTGGATAGCTCATAAAATTCCCCTGTCTGCACTGGGCCTCTCGATCTTTAATCTTCAACCTCTGATGGAGCTGTCCCTATTTCTTTTTAATTATGCCTTCTTTTTTTTTATAGAAGTTTCCTATTGAATTTTTATGACAATATAGAGACGTGGATACACTCCAACAAAAATGAAATCTTTATGGAATAGTCATTTCTCTCCTGGAGCCCCCCGACAGGCATTCCTCTGGATATATACACACAGGGACATGTGGTAAGGGGCGGGGGACGTCCCTCCAGTCTTGGCTGTGGTTGGGCAGGCCGCACTGCAGGCAGCTGATGTCTGCCTGGGGGGAGTGGTGTGCAGCTCAGCCAGGCCTAGGGGTGGTAGAAGAAGTAAGAAGTAGAAGACAAGGAGTACATCTTCCCTAGGTAGATCCCTTTGCCTGGTGTCAGTTGAATTAGCACCGCCCTAATCCCAAGCAATCAGGCTCGGGGCTTCACGTGCATGGGGAAGATATGCTCTGCTACTCCTTAATCAGAACCTCCCGCCCAGACACTCCTGCCCTCCAGCCCCCAAGCCTGGCTGAAAAGCCTTTGTCCCTGGACCTAACATCATACCTGACTGTCTTCCCTTATGCCAGTTGCACAAAGGGTGGTCTGGGAATGGCTTAGGATCTACAAAAGGCTCTCCACAGGGGGCCAGAGGCCAGGGTTACTCCTGCAGGACGTGAGTGCTTGTGACAGGGAGGGACGGGGCAATCATTCATTCACAAGTAGGTATCGGAACCACAGGGCCAGATCTGGGCACCAGGGATTTCTCAGTCAGCCCATGGCACAGGGAGCTGATGTTTCTGAAGAAGGAAATAGGCAAAAATCAACTAAACCGGTAAATGAGGTGATTTCAGATTGTGGTGAGTGCCATGGGGCCAACGGGGGACAATGACAGGGCTGCCGAGGGGGAGGGAAGGGCTCTGCTTTAGACCATGCTGAGGAAAGCTGCCTGCTAAAGTGACTCTGGGAACGGGGCAGGATGGCAGGGGCCAGCATGCTCAGGTCAGGGGCAGAGTGTTGCAGTCAGTGGGAACAGCGTGTGCAAAGGCCCAGAGGTGGAATGGGTTTGTCAAATTGAGAAACAGAAAGATGAATGTGGCTGGGGTGGTGTGGGCCATGGGAGAGCAGACAGACACGACAGGTCTGGGGCCTCGCAAGCCTTGCTAACTCATTTTAAATGTCTAAAGACACCATGTGACTGCTGGGCAGAGAACGGGAGAGACTGTAGAATTGTATTAAAACCAAAAAGTAAAGTTTTCAGAGCCGCCAGAAAGGCAGCACAATGCCCCTACTCTTGAGGGGCCTGGGGGAAGGCAGAAGGTGGGCTTATTGTTTCTTCAGGCTGTTTGGATTCAGAGCTGTTTCCTTAAGCTGCAAGACCCCATACAAAACCGGATTCCTGTCTAACTTTGGGGGAAAACTGAGAAGTGATACTTATGTTTGCCTCCCTGCACAGAATAAACCTTCAGGAGAGGAGACAGCACTGTAGAGCTTATATATGAATTTTGTCAAGGAATGAAGTCCCCTAGCGAGTGTGCCGACTGTCTACTCAATGGGAAGAACAATCATACCTACCCTAATAAGGAAGGAAGTGAACATCACCTACTATGTGCTGGCCTCTATCCCACACATTAGGTCCTATAATTGTCACGCTGAAAAGTTCTGTTATATATAAGACCTGGGACCAGAGAGGTTAAGTAAATTGCCTAAGGTTACACAGCTACCAACAAGCAGAGTTGGGGTTTGAACTCAAGTAAGCTCGACTCCAAAGCCCTTGCATCTGTCACTCACCACCATGACGCTGGACAATGTGCACGGGCTGAGGGGGTCAGGGGTCCACTCTAACAAAAGCTGTCATGGGTCCTCAGAGAGACTGGGGACCATGGTTGGGTGAGGCTGAGGAACCTCAGGGGAACCCTGTGCTATCAGGGTTCTTTCCAGGCCTTTCAGCCACCCATGCACGGGCACAAGGCCCACCAGAGGTCTGCAAGTTTTCAAAAAACATGCTTGACACTTCAGCTAAAAATGTAAGAAGAAAGCTGCAAAACCACAGTTAGCAATTTAGATCAATTAAGAACAAGGAAAATGAATGATATTATTTCTTCTTTATTCCTTCTCCAACACTCGACTCTGCTTTATGCAGATCCCAGTTTCTGACCCGTTTCATTTTTCCTCCGCCTGAAGAGCCTCCTTAGCATTTCCTTCAGGGCCAGTCTGCTGGCTATGAATTCCCTCTGGGTTTTTTTGTTTGTTTGTGTGCTTGTTTTTGTTTTTTGTCTGAGAAAAATCTTTATTTCTTCCTCACTTCTTTTTTAATTAAACTTTTTAAATCTTAAGATCATAAATTCATATGCAGTTATAAAAAATAAATCAGAGAAATCCTGTAATGCCCTTACCCAGTTTCCCCCAAAGATAACACCTGGCAGGACAATAGTGCAGTTTAACAACTGGAATATTGACTTGAGTACGCTTTTCCTGTGCTCACTCTGTGTGTGCACATGTGTGTGTGTGCGTGCACGCACGCACATTTAGTTCCATGCAAGTTTATCCCATATATAGGTCGGTGTGTTCATCACCACAGGCAAGATGTTCTATCTCCACCACCGCAAGGATTCCTCTTGTTGCATTTTTATAGCTTCATTATTCTCTTTCTCCCTCCCTTTCTCCCTAACCCGTGGTGACCAATAATCTGTTTTGTCGTTCCTGGAATATTTTGGGAATAGAATCAAGGCATGGATGTCTTTTTGCTCAGCATAATTCTCTGGAGAGTCATCCACATTGTTGGGCGTATCAATATTTAGCACTGCTAAACACGTTACTGCTGTGTAGTAGCCCACGGTGCGGATGATCCACAGCTTGCTTAACCATTCAGCAACTATACAGAGGGAGGGTGGAGAGAAAGGCAGGTGAGAGAGGGGAGAGGCGGAGACAGGGAGAGAATTACAAAAGGCAGAAGGTTACGAGTATATAACCCCCCTCCCTCACAGACTCCCCAGGAAATTTGCAGTAAAACCTATGCTCTCAAACAAAAACTTTCTTGGTGACTTTTCTTCTTCTGGGAAAAGAGGCAACACAACTGACTCAGATCACCTGCCCACATACACACATGCACACCAGAATGCACCCTCGTGTGCTCATGCATCCATACTTTTGCACATGTGCACACACAGATGTGCCTGGGGGGGGCAGCCTCAGCGTGCAGCAGTGTTGTGAGGGTCTCTGTCCCCAACTCTCCTAAGGCTGATGTTTCTGTAGACACAAGGCAGTGGCATTTTCTTATGTAGATACGCTATTAATAGCTCCTGGTCACACCTGGCATCCTGAATTAGAACTTGGACATTACTACCCACTAGAAATAATGCATGGGACATAGAGATTTAGTATTAACATTGCTTGTGGAAAGCCACAGGACTCCACACCCCAAACATTGTGCCGATGGCATAATGCACCTTGAGTTCCATCTTGCAGATGGGTGTGTATGGGTTTGGGTTTTATGTAAGCTGTTCATAATATCCCAGTGATAAATTCTTACTGTAAAAAAAGTTACAGAATAAAGAAGAAAGCAGACATTACTCATAATTTTTTTATTGCATGCATTTTTCTCTTGTATTAATGAAAATGGTATTACATTGCACATAATGTTTTGAATCATGCATATTTTTATTCAGTAATTACATAAAGCAAAGTTTTAAATATGGTCCCCAAGAATCTGTGCCTAAGCCCCACAAGCTGTGAATATGATGAGAATCATGCCCTGAGTATGTCACCTTCGATGGCAAAGGAACTTTGCAGATTTAACTAAGGTTATTAATTAGTTGACCTTAACATAGGGACATTATCCAGGATTACCTGGGTGGGTAAACCATGGGCCTTTACAGGCAGAAGAGGCAGGCAGAAGGGGAGGTCAGAGAGAGAAGACACATCAGGGGCTTTGATGTAAAGTTGCTGTCTTTGAAGATGAAGGCGCCACAAGCCAAAGAAAATGGGAGGATTCAAAGCTGAGAACGGCCCCGGCTGACACCCACCAAGGAGACGGAGCCCTCAGTCCTACAATCCCATGGAATCAAATTCTGCCAACAACTATAATGACCCTGCAAGCAGATTCTTCCCCGGAGCCTCGAGATGAGAGCCCAGGATCTCAGGCTGCTAAGACCCCAAGCCAAGGCCCAAGTGGGGCCCACCTGGACTTTGACCTACAGAACTGTGGGATAATTAATGGGTGTTTTTTTAAGCTGCTTCGTTTGTGATAAATTGTCAGGCAGCATCGGGAAACTAATATAGTCATAAACCACAAGCATTTTCCATGTTAATGACTCTTTTGACGTCTGTTTTAGTGGCTGCAGAGTATGGCATTACATGGATGTCTCATAGTTTGGCGAACATCCCTTAAAGATAGACACAAAATCATCACTGGGCTTAACACCCACATCCGCAGACGGGACTTCCAAGCTGATCCTTACATATCTCTCATTCACTAGGGCAAAGTGTTCTAAGAATTATCCTCTCTGTTCGTGGGTCACAGCCAGAGCAGACTAGACTCACCATTTCCAGTCTACTCTGGGTCTTACTGCCACCATGTCTTAATTCAGCTATGGAAGATTACTTTTAAAAAGCAGATCCTTCCAGCTTCCAATTAAGGCCAAAAAACATAAAAGAGAACAAACTTATCCTCTCACATGAAACAAGAAAAAAGTGACAAAAATGTATGGATTTACAAAAAGCTACTGGAACTAATCAGTGAGTTTAAAAGGGTACAAGATATAAGATCAATATTAAAAAGTCAATTGCATTTCCATGATTAACAATGAACAAACAGAAATCAGAATAAAAATGCCATTATAATAACCCCAGAAATATGAAATATTTAGGGACAAATTTGACAAAAGATGCAAAAGACCTGTATACTAAAAACTGCAAAGTGTTGCTGAGAGGAATTAAATAAAATCTAAATAAACAGAAAGGCATATCATGTTCTGGGTCAGAAGACTATATTGTTAAGTTGCTAATTCTCTCCAAATTGGTATACAGAATCAACACAATCCCTGTCAAAAATCCCTGAAGACTTTTGTTTTTGTAGAAATTGACAAACCAATCCGAAAATTCAAAAGAAAAATACAATAGATCTGGAATAGTCAAACCAACTTCAAAAAAGAACCAAATTGGAGGATTAACACTACTTGATTTCAGATCTTATTATAAAGTCACAGGAATAAAATAGTGGTATTGGCATACACATGGACAAATCAATCAATAGAACAAAATACATATTTCAAATACATATTTCAAAATACATATGTCAACATATATGGACAACTGATTTTCAATGAGGGTGCAAAGGTAGTTCTGTAGAAAAAGGTATATTCTTTCAACAAATGATGCTGGAACAATTGAATGTCCACACACATGAAAAACTGAACTTTGAGGAATATCTCACACCCTGTATAAAAATTAACTGAAAATGGATTATAGACCTAATTTTAGAACATATAACAATATAAGTTCTACTAGAAAATACAAGAGAAAATCCTTGAGACTTTGAGTTAGGCAAAGACTTTTTAAATATGAGAATAAAAGCAGAACATATAAAAAATTGATAAATTGAACTTAATATAATTTAAGAATTTCTGCTTTGTGAGGAGAGACACTCTTAAGACGGTGAAAAGATAAGCCATAGACTAGGAGAATATTTTTGCAAATTGCATATCTGATACAGATTTGAACCCAAAATATTAAAAAAACTATAATAAGGAAATCTATAATAAGAAAACAACCCAATTTTATAAATGGTACAAAGAATTGAACACATATTTCACTGAAGAAGAGATATGGATGGCAAGTAAGCACAATGTCATTAGTAATTAGGGAAATGCAAATATAAACATTAATGAGATACCATTATACACCTATTAGAATGTCTAAAATTAAAAATACTGACCACACGAAGTGTTGGTGAGGACGAGGAGGAACTAGAACTCTTATATACTGTCGGTAAGAATGTAAAATGGTATATCCACTTTGGAGAACAGGTGGGCAGTTTCTTAAAAGTTAAACATGCGTGTATTATATGACTCAACTGTTCCACTCCTAGGTGTTTACCCAAGAGAAATAAAAGCTAATGTCCACACAAAGATTCTTACATGAACGTTAATAGCAGCTTTATTTGCAGTGGCTCAAAACTGGAAATGATCCAAAGGCATAGCAGCAGACTAATGAATAAATAAGTTGGGGCATATCTGTACAATGGAATACTACTGAGCATAAGAAGGAACACACTATTGATATATGCAAGAACATGGATGAATCTAAAAATAATCATGCTGAGTGAAAAAAGGGAAAGAAAAAAAGATACAAGCAGCATGATTCCATTCATGTAAAATTTTAGAAAATGTAAACTAATTTATAGGAACAAAAAGCAGAATAATGGGAATTTTTAAGGTTAAATGTATATATTTATTAGAAAAAAAAGAAAAATACAAAATCAGTCATTCAAGTTTCTTAGGAAACTAGAGAAAGAAGAGCAATTTAAGCCTGAGGCAAGAAGAAGAAAAGAAACAATAAAAATTAGAGCAGAAAGTAATGAAATTAAAAACAGGAAAACAATAGAGAAAATCAATAAAACAAAAGCTGATTCTTTGAAAAGATTAATAAAACTGATAAATGTCTAGTCAGGACAACAAGGAGAAAAAAAGACACAAATTACCAGTATCGAAAACAAAAGAGGGGTCATCACTATTGATCCTATAGACATTAAAAGGATAATCAAGTTATACTGGCCGGGCGCGGTGGCTCACGCCTGTAATCCTAGCACTCTGGGAGGCCGAGGCGGGCGGATTGTTTGAGCTCAGGAGTTCGAGACCAGCCTGAGCAAGAGCGAGACCCCGTCTCTACTAAAAATAGAAAGAAATTATCTGGACAGCTAAACATATATATAGAAAAAATTAGCCGGGCATGGTGGCGCATGCCTGCAGTCCCAGCTACTCGGGAGGCTGAGGCAGAAGGATTGCTTGAGCCCAGGAGTTTGAGGTTGCTGTGAGCTAGGCTGATGCCATGGCACTCTAGACCGGGCAATAGAGCGAGACTCTGTCTCCAAAAAAAAAAGTTATACTACAAGCAACTCTATGCCCATAAATATTGCTAAGGTGAAATGAATCAATTCCTTGAAAAACACAAACTACCAAAACTCACAAAAGAAGAGAAGTCTTACATTCAAAGACATTGAATCCATAATTAAAAATCTTCCAGAAAAGAAAGTACTAGGCCCAGATAGTTTCACTGATACATTCAACAAAACTCTTAAAGAGGAAATACTTACAATTCTCTACAGCATCCTCCAGAGAATAGAGGCAGAGGGAATGCTTCCTAACTTATTCTAGGAGGCCAGCTGTCTTTGTTTGGGCTGCTATAACAAAATACCACAAACTAGATAGCTTATAAACAACAGAAATTTATTTCTTATAGTTCTGAATCCATAATCAAGGCATTGGCAGATTTAGTATCTGACGAGGGCCTGCTTTCTAGTTCTTAGATGGTGTCTTCTAGCTGTGTCCTCACATGGTGAAAGGGGGGACAGAGTTTCTCTCGGGCCTTATTTTTTTATCAGGGCACTAATTGAATTCATGAGGATTCCACCCTCATGACCTAATTATCTCCTACCAAAGGCCTCACCTCCTAATAGTGTCACCTTGGGTGTTAGAATTTCAACGTATGAATGGTGATGGTTGGGGGTGGGGTTGGGGAAATGTAGCACAAATATTCAGAGTATATCACCAGCATTACCCTAATACTAAAACCTGATTCAGACATTTTAAGAAAGGAAAACTACAGACCAATATCTCTCATAAACATAGATGCAAAAATTATTTTAAGAATTAGTGAATAATATTCAACAATGTATAAGATGACTTATACACTACAATCAAGTAGGATTTATTGCAGGCGTGCAAAGCTGGTTCAATACTCAAAAATCAATGTACTCTACCATATCAACAGGCTAAAGAAGAAAAATCATATGACCATATCAATTGATGCAGAAAAAGCATTCAACAGAATTCAGCATCCATCCATGATAAAATCTCTCAGCAAACTAGGAATAGAGATTTACTCAACTTGATAAAGAACATTTACAAAAAACCTATACTTGACATCATACTTAATGATGAGAAACTGGGCACTTTCCTCCTAAAATGAGAAATAAGACAAAGATGTCCTTCTCAGCACTCCTATTTAACATCATACTGTAAGTCCTAGCTACAGCAATCAAGTAAGAAAAAGAACTAAAAGGAAAATATATATATTGAAAATAAATAAATAAATACATACTGTCTTTATTAGCAGATACATTGTCTATGCAGAAAATGCCAAATAATCTACAAAAAAAAAAAAATGCAGAAAAGCAAAAAAAAAAAAAAACAACAACAACAACAACAACAAAAAAACCTATGGAACTAACAGGTGATTATAGCAAGGACACAGATACAAAGTAAATATACCAAAGTCAATTGCTTTCCTATATACAATGAACAATGGAAATTTAAAATGAAAATTCAAATTTTACAATAGCACCCCCCAAAATTAGTACTTAGGTATAAATTTAACACAATATGTGTGGAATCTATGTGTAAAAAGCTAAGGAATACCAGCAAAATTAAAAAAATTAAATAAATGGAGGGATATTCTATGCTCATGGATTGGAAGACAATATTGTTAAGATGTCAATTATTTCTAAACTTGTTCAGTACAATCCAATTCAAAATCCCAGTAAGTTATTTTTTAGGTATCAATAAACTGATTCTAAAATTAATATAAAAAGGCAAAGACCTAGAATATTTAACACAATATTGAAGAAGATCAAAGTTGGAGGACTCACAGTACTGCATTTCAAGAATTACTATAAAGCTATAGTAATCAAGACAGTGTGGTATAAGCAAAAGGATGGACACATAAATCAAGAAATGGAGAGGCCAGAAGTAGACCCACACAAATGTAATTAACTGATTTTTGACAAAGGTGCAAAGGCAAGTTGATGGACAAAGTAAAATCTTTTCAACAAATGGTGCGGGAACAACTGGATGTCCATAAGCTAAATCAATCAATCAATCAATCAATCTAGATGGGGAAATTACACCTTACAGAAAAAAATAACTTAAAATGGATCATAGACCTAAATTTGAAATGCAAACTTATCAAACTTTTGGAAAAAAACATAAGAGAAAATCTATGTGACATTGGGTTTGGTGATTAATTTTTAGGTACAACATCAAAAGCATGATCCATGAAAGAAAAAATAGATAAGTTGGATTTTATTAAAATTAAAAACTTCTGCTCTATGAAAGGTACAGTTAAGATAATGAAAAGACAAACTGTAGACTGGGAGGAAATATTTGCACAACATGAACCTGATAAAGAACTGGAATCTAAAATGTATTAAGAAATCTTAAAACTCAACAATAAGAAAACAAGTAGCCAAATTAAAAAATGGGCAGAAGATCTGAACAGATACCTCACTAAAGAAGATATTTTTGTGTGTATGTGTGTGTGTGTATATATACACTATATAACATATAGTATATATAACAAGTGGCAAATAAGCATGTAAGACATCATCTGTCATTTAAAGAAATGCAAATTAATGTAACAATGATCTATCACTACACACCTATTAGAATGGCTCATATACAAAAAACAACAATACCAATTGCTGATGAGGAGGAGTAATAAGAATCCACATTCATTTCTGGTGGGAAGCAAAATAGTACAGCTACTATAGAACCTGTTTGGAAGTTACTTACAAAGTTAGACATAGTTGTATTATATGATCTAGCAATCATACTCCTTGATGTTTATCCAATTGCTTGAAAACTATGTCCACAAAAAACTTGCATACAAATAATTGTGTGTCATAACTTTATTCATAATTGCCCCCAAACTGGAAGCAACCAGGATGTCCTTCAGTAGGTGAATGAATAAACTGTAGAACATGCATACAGTGGAATATTATTCAGAGATGAAAATAAATGAGCTATCAAGCCATGTAAAAACATAGAAGAATCTTAAATACATATTGCTTACCCCCCCAAAAAAAAAGCCTGCCCATTTATATGACGTTCTGAAAAGGCAAAACTATAGAGATGATAAACAGACCAGAGGTTTTGGGGGACTTGGGGAAGTAGGAAGGTTGAAAAGGTGAAGTGCATGAGATATTTTTAGGATGGTGAAACTACTGTGTATGATACTGTAGTGGCGGATGCATGAAACTGTATTTGTCAAAAGCCGTCAGTGTACACAAATTTTAAAAAATCATTTAAGATGTTAAGGGGCTCTAGGATGGAATGCTAAATATGACAAAAGAATCTAACTGCACTACAAATGTATGAAATAGCTTCACAGACGGGGTAGGGGTAAAATGTGCTGACCAAGTGAAGAATGTAAGGTTACAAGCAAAAGGAACTGCACATAACACTGTATTCTAGTTGTAAAGTTGTTTCCCACAGGGGTATGAGTTCTGAAGCCATCAGTCACGTATGCTGAAAAGTGAACTAACTGGGTGGCAGAGGGTGGGAGCCAGGTTTCTCATTGTTGGAGGGGGAGGTTACAGACAAGCAAGGGGAAGGTTGGGACGATTCATATGGTAATGATTAGTGTTGGAGACATCAGTATGGAATCAAGTTTAGCTTAATGTAGATACAGATGGGTACATACAAACTATTTATAGATATGGGTTGCTATTTAGTTCCTTGTTCTGTCAGCTGAGAGGGCCTAAAGAAATGTCATCGCAGTAGCAATGAGCATACCTAGTGTTCAGGTCCTAGTTTTTAAAACCATCCTTAATATTAACACCATTTAATGAAAGGAGCTAGGCCTTCCTGGAGAAATGGCTGATTTTAGGACAGGCAGGGAATATACAAGATGAACCTGGAGCATTTTATAGTGCCAGAGAGTAAGAAAGTGCTCAGGAAAACAAACAGCACCACATAGGTCCAGGGGACACAGGAACCATTTGGAAGAGCTTTCAATGGCCAAGCTAGAACACTTCGAGTGATAAAGTAGTACTGCATTGTAAATAACTCAAGTAGAAAATAAATAGCATGGCTTCATACTGATATATATGCATAAATATTAATTTAATCATGTACATATGAATAAATAAATGGAGGAGAATAGGCAAATCTCCAGAGTGCAGTGGAATTTCAAATAATTTATGTGGATACTCCACTCCCAAGGAGGTAGAGCATAACAACCCACTCCTTAAGTGTGGGCCGTACATAGAGACTTCCTTTCAAGGAACACAGTTTGGAAAGGGGGAAGGGGAGAAACTTTACAGTGGAGAAATCCAACAAGCACTACCGCAGCCAGATGACCAAGGTCAGTGTCAAGAGTGATGTCATGTCGATGGTATGTACTCTTGATATGATGTGATGAAAGTGGCACTGTACCTCTGTGATCTTTTCCCAGAAACTCATGACTCCAACCTAATCATGAGAAAAACACCAAACAAATCCCAATTTAGGAACATTCTAGAAAACATATGACCAGTCCTCCTCAAAACTGTCAATGTTATCAGAAAAGGAAAGTATGAAAAACTGTCACAGTCAAGAGAAGCCTAAAGAGACATGACAACTGAATGCAATGCAGTATCCTAGACGGTCCCCACAACAGAAGAAGGACATTAGGTAAAAACTAGGAAAATCTGCAGAAAGTATTGACTTTAGTTAATAATAATGTATCAATATTGGTCATTAATACAGACAAATGTACAACACTAATGTAAGATAGTAATAACAATAGGAGAAACTGAGTGCGATGTACATGGAAAATCTCTGTACTATCTTCTCAATGTTTATGGAAATTTAAAGCTATTCTAAAATAAAAAGTTTATTTAAAAAATTAAGGCAATTCCTCTCCTGGTTCTCCCCTCTCCTCCTCTCCCTTTTTCCTCCAGTCCCCTGCTCCTTTTCTTTAAAAATATAATAGCAGTAGCATTACACATATGTCCAGTACTGTGCTAGTCCCTTTTGCCTTGCTACAAAGGAAGACCTAAGACTGGGTAATTTATAAAGAAAAGAAGTATGTTTGCTTACAGTTCTGCAGACTGTACAAGAAGCATTGCACCAGCATCTGCTTCTGGTGAGGGCTTCACAGAGCTGCCAGTCAAGGCAGAAGGTGAAGGGGGGCACACATGTCACACAGCGAGAGCGGGAGCAAGAGAGGGAGGAGACGCCAGCCTCCTTTAAACAACCAAGTCTCATGCGAACTAGCTCAGTGAGAACTCGCTCATCATGGGGAGGGCACCAAGCCACTCATGAGGGATCTGCCCCCATGATCCAAACACCTCCAACACTGGGGATTGAATTTCAATATGAGATTTGGAGGGGCCAAACATGCAAACTATATCAAGTCCCTTGTCATTTCCTCTCTTCCCTTGCATTACTCTGCAGGAGCCTGGCCACAGCCCGATGCTGTGTGCTATGCTCTAATGCACAGGTGGGCAACAGAGTCAGGGAGGTGAAATGACCTGCTGAAGAGGTTGCTGAGGTGTAAGCAGTGTCCCCAGGACTCACAGTGGATTCTCCCAGCTGCACCCATCACCCTGTCATCCCACTTTCCACGTGTCCCTCTGATCGCAAACCATTTGAAACACAGTGTAAGGCTACACTGATACTCCAAGACTGGACTTGTCTTGACCTACAGATTGGAGGCAGCTCTCATTCCTCCTTCCCCTTGGAAACAATACATCATCTCAAGAAGACAACATCCAGGAGCTGGCAGTGGCACTGGCATCCCCTCCTGTGCATGGAACTGCCACTCTTCTACTCCGTGCCAAGCCCTTTCACAGGTCATGTCTCATTTGGTCAACTCCCCAAACATCAGGGAAGGACATTTTATTATCTCCAGTTTGCAGATGAGAACACTGAGGCCAGAGGTGATTACAACTGAATGCAAACCCTTTCTTTTTTCCCATCACCTATGCACCCTGACTCTGGGCTCTGACCGGCTCCAACCTGCCCAAGGTCCCAGGCAGCAGTTGCCCATTCCTCCAGCTGTGAGTTCATTTACACCCATCACCATGCTGTGTGTGGCTTGGTGTGGCCTCACTAACAAGCAGGTATCACCTGCTCTGAGCTTGTACATGTCCCTTAGGGAGCTTATCAAATCCCAATGGAGAAACTGCATCCTCTGGGGAAAACATCTGCAGTGAGGTGACTGCCCCACGTCCTTTCCCTGTTCTTTTGGACCGCAGCTGAGTTCCCACGTGTGCACTGTGGCACCCAAGAGTGTGGGCAGAGGCACTTCTGCTGAGTGGGATTTCTGCTGAGTGGGATGAAACATCTTAAGTGCTCTGAGGGTTGAAGCTTTGAAGAGGTTGAGATCTGTGAGAGCTGAAGAACCTTTGAATCTCCCTTCAGCTCTCCCTACGCCAACCACAGCCCTTCTCTTGATGTAAAACATGTGTTAAGATTGAAAACAATGAGGCTCACTTCTATGCCAGTAAGACTGTTTTGCTTTAAGCTTCCTCAGTGGTTGAAAACAGAATACTCTCTGAGGTTTGCACAACAGTGTAAATGGAAGTCATCCCATCGGTCATATCCATGGATTTGCGAGACGGAGCAGGAGGTGGTGTCTCTGTCGCTCGGCACTGGGAACAGGGTCTGTGCGGCCTGGTTGAGTTGGGGGTGGGCCCCTCGTCCAGCTGCCCCCATGGAAGACTTGAGGGGAAGATGGGATGGAGGTGGCTGGATTTACTCGGAAGTGTGTTGAGGTTGAACCGAAATGTTCAGGGGCCAAAAGAGGGAAATTTCCAACAAGCGTCTGACTTGCTCTGTCACCTCACACCAGCCATTCAGATGACACCTTCATCTACGTGACAAGCAGCCTCACTTAAGCCAGAACATCTGCCTTCCAGTCCCTTCGGCTACTTTACCAGCTGTGTGACCCTTGGGTGAGTGAGTCACATGTCCTCTTATCAAAGAAACGGGCTGAATATTTTCTAAAGAATCTTCCAGCTCTGAAAGTCTATACGTTCTTTTGTTACTGAATTAATAGGAAATTCGCTTCATTTAATACTCCTCTAGATTTTTTCTACATTAGGAGATAGCATCAATAGATGGGCTGACCGAATGTCTGAAGTGGGAAGGATTTGGGGACCAAAACAAGTAACAAGAGTAAATGAACACAGGAAATGCAGGGTGACTCAACCTTCAGCAAGTCTTTACTGAGTAACTTCTGTAATACAAGTAAGTCACTAAAGTCTGAGAGGGGGGAAAGGGGAAAAGGATGACTCCCTCTCTAAGAAGACTGTATTTGGATTGACGCTTCAAGTAATGCTTGGTGCAAGACAAATAGCCCAGAACAGTAAGTCCCTGTAACAGTAGAAAACTGTGGAGGCACAATGAGGCTAAAAGAGGATATCTGGGAGGCAACTGTAGATCCACGGGTAGATTTCAGGTACAGAGCAACCAAAGAAAAGGAGAAAGAGTGGCATTCACACATCCAGTCTAATAATATTTTATGGTCCACCTGAGCACTGCAGAGTTTAGCCCTGGCCAACACCATGTCCAAAGCTCCATCACTAGGAAGGGCTGCCAGGGTGCTTGGGATGGTGACATTTTCTCTGAGGACTTCCCTAGTCTGTGAGGCCCCTGGCGAGGCAGGCATGGAGTCCCACGCTGCCGTGGGAGGCTGGGGGTGATGCAAAGGCATGGGGGTGCCGATGACGACGGGCCAGGAGGAGCTGCCACCACTCAGGAGTTGCCTGCCGTTCGGGACTGCCTACCTGGTCAGGGGTTCAGAGGAAGTGGCCCCACCCCATCTTGTGCCTGCTTGGTTACTGATGCTCTCTGCCACCTCAGTCCCCACCCACGAGAGCTCACACTGAGCTCCTGACCGTCACTTATACGTTAGTCATGTGAATGAGTGTTTGGGTCTTCTCTTGAAAACCAGCTGGGATACCGGTAAAGCTAGCAAGAGTCTGGGTCTCCAAGCTGGCCGGGAAAGAGGGATTCTTCCACGTCATAATTTGCAGAGGCTCCCGCCTATGTCCAAAAGAAGTGGGTTCTTATCTTGGTTTTGAAACATTTTAGGAGAATTAGGCAGAATATAATTTCTGTTGAGAACCAAGTAGGGTTAGGATTATGAGAAGAAAAACAGCTCTTCCTCTCTTCTCAGGGGCGTTCGGAGCAGAGAACTCGTGGAGTGTGTTTGCAATCGTGCAGTATTTACTCTTTGTTCGAACAACACAACAGAATGAATGTCTGCAGAGCAGAGTGGCAGGGGCCTAACGTTGGTTTTAAAGGTAAACTGACCACAGACACCAGTTTTCCTCGCTTTGGCCTTCTTAGCTATGAGTTAGTCTCCTAGGGCTGCCATAACAAAGTGCCATAAGCTGAGGGGCTTAGAAAACAGAAATGTATCATCTCACAGTTTTGGAGGTTGGGCAGGGTTGGCTCCTTCTGAGAGATGTGAGGGAGAATCTGTCCTCGCTCCTCTTCCAGCTTCTGGTGTTTGTGGCAATCATTGGCATCCCTTGGCTTATAGAAGCACCACCCAATCTCTACCGTCATCTTGACGTGGCATTCTTCCTGCGTACGTGCCTGTGTCCAGATTTCCCCTTTTTATAAGGACACCAGTCATATTGAATTAAGGGCCCACCCTACTCCAGTTGCCAATGCAGACTGAGTGCACGCCCATGGCAAAGCCCAGTGTGAACTGAGATCACTGGACACCAATCTCGCTGCGGGGGCTGGGGCCAGGGCAGGACTCCCAGGCCCAATCTGAGATCAGGCTGCACCAGGCCAAGGATGGCCCCACGATTCTGGCACATACTCAAATGTGTAACCACAGCCCTGCACCACGGAGACCAGCCCTGGAGGTGTGTCTGTCCCGAGGGCTGAGCAATGGGCTGTCTCTGAACCAGCGGCACCCACCCAGGCAAGGGGTGGCCTCACTGTGCCTTGACCTCCTCCACTGTGAAATGGGATGATGCCATGCCCTGCCCTGCCCACCTAGGGTCAGAGGAAGCTCAAATGGAATAACAAGATGGAATGGCTTTGAAAAGACCCCCACCCCATGGCGGCACATGGGATTAGCATTATGACTATTGATGCTCTATGTAGCCTTGACTGGTGGGTGCCAGCCGGTTATCTCATCTCTTCAAGGTGTCCTGAGCACCTGCTGGTGGGGGGAAATCTCTAGTGACTAAAACGTACCTGGCCTTCCTGTGCCCAGCTTTGCACGCAGTGGAGGCTCCCAAGTCCTCGCTGGCGTCCTGCCTGCCCAGCTGCTCAAAGCAGAGGCTGAAACCCACCCGGGTTGCATTCCAGGACTGGCCTGCTCTCCCGCTTAGTGAGCTTCAAGCGGAGCAGCCTCTCGGCTGGGCTCTGGCCAGGTGAGCCAGCCTGAAGGAGGAGGAGAGGACCCCCGGCGTGCACCTGTGGCTCAAGTTCCTCCCTCACGGCCAGCTCTCTCTGCCAAGTATTTTCCAGAGCGCCTCCATCCTGCCAGATTGACAGCTCACTCTGGGTTGGGAACAGAGTGTAGGAAGTGGTCTTTTCAAACTTCCCTTGCAGCGCTGCCTGCCAAAAGCCCCACCACCGGTTGCCTTATTTACCCTGGCCGCCAGGCTCCTCTCGGCTGCTCTAAGAAAACGAATTACCGTCCAGAGCAAAGTCCTCGCATGTTTCCTTTCTGGAGGGGGATCAAGTTCTGAAAGAAAGGTTTCCTGCAGCCTGTGACACCGTTTTGGTTTGTTTTATCTGTCTCCACCTGTGGAGCAGGGAATTAACCTGCCGTCCAGGGCCCAGCCGGCAAGTGACCGTAAGGAAAGCGAAGCTCGGGGGTGTGCGTTTTCGACAACACACCATGGCCTTGTTCTCCTCAGCCGAGCATTGTGCCCGTGAGGCCCAGGCCCACATCTGAATAGGACTCTGTGTAACCTGATCTGTTTTCCCTCTTTGCTATAGTCTCCGTGTGCCAAATTTAACTGTAGTCTGTATATATAGTGTTGTGCACGAGGGCGGGGTGGGCCAGAGGAGATGGGGGAGGAGGGTGTATCCATGTGGTTTTTTTTTTCCTATCTTCCTTTTTTTTCCCTTGCCTGCTTAGCTCACTGTTTGCTATATATAACTTAACATGACTGTCCTGAAGTCTTCGGTCATTAACCCTTTAGAGGTAACAAGTGTGCCTCTTTGCACAGGCCCTGCGTGCCCTGCCTGGGAAGCTCTGGCACTGTCAGAGTTAACAGCCACCCCCTGGAAAGTGAACTTCCCCAGAAGTGCTTGTGCAGCCCTTAGCAGGTCCCCACTCACATACATAAAAATGCCCCTCGCTTGCAAACACGCAGCCAAAGGGCCTCAGAGCCGAGTCACCACTGTGCCCGAGGCCTGTGGTGGCTGCCTGCTCTTCAAAAGTCTTGTATCCTGTACTTTCCAGAGGTGTTACAAAAGCTGGTGCATGGCGGCAGGGATCCCAGGGGAGACAGGAATCTGCTATCTGGTTGAAAGCCTGCCAGGGCTGGGCCTGGCTCCTGAGACTGCAGATGAGAAGCAACCCAAGGGTCGTGGAGAGTCACTCACTGCTGGCCTGCATGGCAGTGACCCTTCCTGGGTGAACAGAAGCCTTGCTTCACTTTGCTGGAGGGACACAGCAGGCTGACAAATATTCTGGAACCTACTAGCAGTTGGTTGTCAAAGGGAACTCCTCACACAGGGCAAGCTCCCTTTGGCTCTTCTGTCAAAGAAGAGTGGACCCAGAGTCCACGGGGTCAGAGAATGGGAGTGAAGGGCATCAGGTTTCACTGCTCATTTCTTTCAGAAATCACAGAAATGTTGAAAACACAGAACCACGGGTCTCCTTGCAAGGGGAAGATGTCTTGGGTCATCTTGGGCTATATTTAGAATGGAGAATGTGCTGGCTCTGAGAAAACTGGGTATGTGTCTGTCTCCAAGCAGGGTGCTGTGAACCCCCCATCCCGCTGGCCCTCCCACCCATCTTCATGCAGCCCTGACACCCCTCCTCCTCCAGGTAGTCTTCCCAGCCAGCAGGAGGACGGAACAGGTAGGGCCCAGCTTCCCCTGCTAATAAACTTCCCTAGCATGCCCCAAGAGGGTTGGTGGGGCAAGACACTGTTCACAAGGCCCGTGCCAACTCAGAAGTGCATGCTCGGTCCTCCGGTGGGAACTCTGCTATCGCCCTGCGTCTCCAAGTGTGAGTGTTGGGGACAGGCACCTCAGGGAGTGGACATGGATCCTGGCCTGAGGGGCAGTCCCTGGGTCCAGCTGACTTGTACTTACTCCAGAGTGTACTGTCACCATGGACACAGTGGGCTTTCATGATGGTGATGATGTGTCTGGTCCACATTGTTACCCTGTTAACTTTCTTTTTGCAACCCTCCAACTGGTTTTAAGAACCTGGAAATTCATTGCATAACTGTTTTGCTTGTGGAGCTGCACATGATTTCTCAGAAAGATCAATTTAAACTGTCACCCCTCTCGGGCCAGGCTCCACTTCCTGCTTTACTGGGGCAGGAGGATCAGAAGTAGCACAGCCAAAGACAGACGTCCATCCTCCGCTCGTGAGGACAAAAGGAGGCAACAGGAATGCAGCCAGACCCTCACTTCCGGGGTCCCTGTGGTGAGCTAGCCACAGCATGCACCATTTCTAATGCTCATGACAGCTCTGACAAGGAGGAATTATTAGGTTCTTTCTCCCAATAGGAAGCCAGGGGGTTAGATCCTTGTCCAGGGACTCTGTCTGACCTCACCTGCCTCCCCCAGCTCCTCCCCTTGTCTTGCTGGTTCTACTCGGAGAGTCCATCCTTCCAGGGTCCCATCCCACATCTCCCACTTGGGCCCTCCGACTCCTACTGCAGATAGAGCAGCATGGTCTTTGGGAAATGTACACTGAGCCATGTCCTTCTCCTGCTTGGAGCCTGACAGTGGCTTCCCGAGGCTCTTAGGACAGAATTCACCCTCCTACCTGTGCATGGCAAGCACCTCCTCAATTTCACAGCTGTGGTTCACCCACTCTGCACTGGACTGGGCCAGGTTCAGGGCCTTGAATTTTCTGTTCCAGACTCCTGGTTTGGATCCTGCATTCCAAATGCATTTTTGTCTCTTCCTCGGGGAGGTTGAGGCACTGTTCTAGCTTGGGGTTAACTCTGCAGCCTGCTCCTGCCTACTTGTTTTCTCAGGGTGGAGCAGACACTCCTGCTCTTACACTGCAGGGCCAGTACCATTACCCCCAAGACCCAAATCCTTCAGGAAGCATGGCAGGCCTCACCCAACACCCTGTAGCCCCCTCTCCTGCCCCAAGTGAGAGGCAGGCCACCAGTGGGCCCCGAGGACATGGGTCAGCTGCCTCCTTCTTGCATAGGCTCCGGTGGATATGAATCTTCCACCACGGGACCCTTGGCCAGAAGTCAGGCTTCTGTGGTTGGGACAAAATGGCTACTCTTTCATGGGGCTTCAGGACGTGAACTGACACAGCAGGTCCCAGAGGCCTGTCCAGAGAGGACATAGATCACTTTTGCTCGTGTTAGATGGCCTTTTCTAAAACCAATGCATTGACATGTTCTCAGCACTTGGATGTTCTTATTCTGTTGTTGCATCATCTCAGAAGAAAATTATCTTATAATTAATGAAACTCAGGCTGTGTTAAACATCCAGTTTCTGCACCATTTAATCTATTGCTTCAAATAATTTGCTCCTTCCTATTAAGACTAATAATATGACCTTCTTAAACCAGTCACCTGAAAGCAGCACCAAGTTTCTTTCTCAAAAAAAACAAAAATGTCTTTTAAAGGACTTTTCTAGAGTGGTCTGGAACAGTAACCATTTCTAGTGAGACGTGTAAGACAACAACTGGTCCTTTGCCCAAGATGGCATTTGAGGACCCCAGAAGGCAAATAGGGCTTTCCCTCCTCAATTCCCTGCTATCCCACTGACCTCCCCACCTTGGATCTGTACAGCTTGGATTATGGCTCTACTAGTTCAAAACTGAAAGTTTCAAATGAAAAACAAAAGACAAATACTAAGTAACACTGAATAGATAATTGAGACAATCTGTCAACCATAGTTTGCCTTCCTGATTTTTTTTTAAAGCCCTAGTGTTGCACCTTCCTTGTCATCACTTTAACACATTAACATTTTTTTAATTAAAATTCAATATCCTTGAACAGGTCATAGAGTGTGAGCGATATTCTCTTTGTTCTAAAAATCCAAATGTAATGAAGCTGCCATTCACAATTGTTTTCCACTGGGCTGCTTATTAAAAAAAAATTATTTTCGATGAACAAAGATAGGAGAATTTTCACAGCATGGGGTCCAGCAGGAGTAAAAACCTTACCAATCTCAGCCCGGCCCCAGGGGGTGCAGTGGGGAGTGTTGTCAGATATCAATTCTGGCTGATTGTCTCTGAGGCCATGTGACTGCTGTTCCTGTGTCCTGCGGTGCATTTTATAGACTGATGTCACTTTCTTGAGATAAATTATTAGATAAATGTTTATAGATGAATGCACATTTCACAGTGTGCCAGAGTCAAGGTGAGGCATTCAGTGAAGTTTAGCAGGGAGGTAGAGACGAGGGTGCTGGATTGTGGCACCAGTGGCCTGTGACAGAGGCCTCCTGCACCCGGAAGCAAGAATCCTGAAGGTCAGATGCCCAGTCGCCAGCCAGAGAGGGGACAAAGTCAATGGGACCCCTTCCTCCCTCCTCTGGGGGCACCAAACAACCCACAGTGGGGGATCAAAAACCACAGCAGGGTCTGTGTTGTTTGTTTTCCATACTTGAGCCATCATGTAACTATCTAGTGATTTCTAGCTTTCTTTACAAAAACCAGATCTGAGCCCACCATGTCTGCATTTTCCCCAGTATCAACCTGCTAAAGCTGTTTCTTATCTGCCCAGGGCCCCTCATTGCTCCCATGCCTGCAGTGCCCTGTGGGTATTTGGAGGGGGGGGGGGTGGGCCTTGCCCCAAGGCGTATTTAGATGGGAGGAAATATCTTTCTTCCTTTAGAGCACCTCACTGTCCACATGGCCCTGGGCAAATCAACCTAGAGCCTAGAGACTCAATTTGCTCATCTCCTTAATGGGAATGACAGTGGGACCTCATAGGGTGGCTGTGAGTACTACACCAGAAAAGACTCCTGAAAGAGCACAGGGCCCCAGTAGGAGACCCTCTTTGCTGCCCGCACATCCTCAGGGGACCCTGGTGTTTTTTGGCATCTTTGAAAACCACAGGGAGGACCATTGTGTGCTCCTTGTGGGAGCAGCCTATGCACTATCTTCCTCCTGAACAGCTTGTTGGGGGAGTGAAGACAGACTTACTCAGAAATGAGTGATTTCCCGACTGCAGTCTCTGCTCTGATAACAAAGGACCGGACCCAGATTGGAGGCGAGGCAGGAATTATGTACTGCAGAAAGGCTGTGGGGACATATTGAGTTTGTTTGTAGCTAATCTCAAATAATTCAGATCTTTTTAATTTGCAGCAAATCCAATTCCCTCAACACATCTGCGGTAAAACGTTAGGAGCGTGTGCGGACACCAAGTGTGGAGTTTTTAGTTTTCCCTACCAAATCCATAGTTACCCTCCAAGTTGTAATCTTATCATATTTAACTGGTTCCACATAAACAGATCTATGTATATTTTCAGTAGTTTCAGCTGAAACCTGTTAAGAACAGATGTGCAAATTGTTCCCCGGCACTGATCCATTTAAATGTGTTTTTCCATGAACCACTTTTTCTCTCTGCCCGTTTTTGGAAGGGAGAAAGAATAAGAAAGTGGAACTGTCATTAAAGTGGATATTACATGCTTCTGGGTTCTCTGCAACTGGTGTTTGCTGTTGGTTTTCAAACAACAATTTGGCACGTGAGGCTATAAACACAGAGTGTGTGTTTGATGGACAGGGTTTGCTCTGGGAGACTGTGCAGCCGGGAGGATGGGCCGAGAGCTCTCTCTAGCTGCCGCCGGAGCCAGGGGGAGCCTTTTCTTTCCCTGCTGATGGGGAAACAAACAGGCCCTGGCCAGAGGCGTCTGCAAGCTGTCTACCTCTTTGACCCTGAAGTTTTTCAGATGCCAAAAAATGCTGCGGGGGGAGGAGATAAAGAAATCCTACAAGTCAACAGCAACAACAAAACAGGCAAAAGACTTGAATAGACATTTCTCCAAGGATGATTTACAAAGGGCCAACAGGCCTGGGAAAAGATGCTCAACGTCACTAGCGATTAGAGAAATGCAAGTAAAAATTATAATGAGATATCACTTCACATATTAGGATGGTTAATATCAATAAAACAGAAAATACCAAGTGTTGAAGAGGATGTAGGGAAACAGGAACTCTTATGCACTGTTGGTGGGAATGTAAAATGTACAGCCACTGTGGAAAACAGTATGGCAATTCCTCAAAAAATTAAAAATAGATTACCACATAATCCAGAAATTCCACTTCTGGGTATATATCCAAAAGAATTGAAAGCAGAGACTTGAACAAATATACCCATGTTCATAGCAGCATTATTCACAATATCCAAAAGGTAGAAGCAACCCATGTGTCCATCAACAGATGAGTGGATAAACAAAATGTGGTACATGCATACAAAGGAATATTATTCGGCCTTAAAAGTGAAGAAAACTGACACATGCTATAGCATGGATAAACCTGGAAGACATTATGCTAAGTGAAATAATCCAGGCACGAAAGCACGAATACTACATGACTCCACTTATATGAGGTACCCAGAGTCGTCCAATACATAGAGACAAAGTAGAATGTTGGTTGCCAGGGGCTGGGGGAATGAGGAGTTGTTGTTTAATGGGTACAGAAGTTCAGTTTTGCAAAGTAAAAAGAGTTTTGCAGGCTAGGTGGACAATAATATGAATGTACTTAACACTACTGAACTGTACACTTCAAATGGTTAAGACGGTTAAAAAGAAAACATAGGAGAGAGAGTCTAATCAAGACACCAACCTCCTAGATGAGTGAGGGGGTTCAGTGAGATGCGCACAGGTCTCAAGACGTTGGGCCTTTTGCCTGTGGGGTTTATAACTAAGACAGGAGAAGTTTTCTTGGGTTTGAATTTCTGTTCTCAAGAACACTCCTCTCTCTACCTTCCTGCGTCCCACCTGACAGAGCTGACCCAGCCTCCCAGCTCTGTAGTCTGTAGCCGTGTGTAGGAGTACCCTCTGTCCCTGTCCCTGACTCTAGAGCACAGAGCTCTGTCCCACTGTGGCTGGAACGAGGCACAAGAGGCACCTCTAGCACCTTCAGGGGCCTCTGCGTGAACCACGGGGCTGCCGTACGAAAGCTTCCATCTCGCTGACTCTGCCCTGGTGCTGGGAAGAGGGAAGTGAAGGCTCCGGGAGGGGGTTCGATGGCAGCTGAGCCTCAGGGTTCCGATGCCAGCTGGGAGAAGCAACACCAGTGCCAGTCTCAGTTCTGCCACCCCCTGGCAGCGAGGCCCCAGGGAGCCACTTTGCTTTCTCACTGATGAAAGGAGGATGTGGGCAGGGCTGGACTGCATAATCGCTCAAGATTCCAGATCTTCTGGGGGCTCTGTCTTCCTCAGTTCTGTCCAGACAGGTGAGTTGCACAGGACAGTATCAGGGAAACTTAACATGCTTGTGTTTCTTAGCGTCTAACACGACATCCAGGGTCAAGAATTACTGCCAACACCTTTGTGTTGTCACGTGAGCTGGGGCCCCGTGGTGATGCACCCTCAGCTCCAAGAACAAACTGGGGCACAGAGAGTCCCCGAGCCTGAACCAGAACCCTGGTAGAGGCTCTTTGGCAAGGTGGGCATTTCTGCCACCTGACAGAAGACCCCCTGGAAGGCATTCGGCTCAGCTGAGTACAAGGATGCTGGTTGGCTAGGGAGGTGAGATCAGCTTCCTGGGGCAAAAGAGAAGCCACATTTGCCTTAAGGAAATCAAGGAGCAAAATCAAAGTGTTCATTAACACTTCAAAGAGGATGAAAGAACACACTTGGTTCAAAATCACCGCCCGCTGGCCAGGCAAGTGTCTGATGGAGAAGCCCATTATCCTAACTCAGAAGGAAGATGCCAAGGGCTGCTCTTGCTGGCTGAGACTTGCAGGGGAGCTCCATGCCCTGGAAGGGCCTGCTTGCCGAATCCCCAGCCCCAGGTAGACCTCGGATCTGTGAGAAGCCAGTTCTAGTGATTCATACTTGTCTGTGAAAACCTTGATCTTCTCCAAGCTTTTTCTATCTCTTTTGTATTACTTTTGCCTAATTATTTTCTCGCCTACTGTTTTTGTTGTATTTTCTTTTCCAAAAGTAAATACTCAAAGGCCTTGATTTCTATTACCGGTTCTGGAGTTTACAGAAGCAAAAGCCAAGAAGCTCAACACTCAGTTCCTTTATGCACTTGGCTCAGCCTGGTCTGGGGAAGCGCTCTGAGCCCAACCCAGAAACTGTCAAAAAAGGGGGCTCCTGGCCCGGCGAGGTGGCTCACGCCTGTAATCCTAGCACTCTGGGAGGCCGAGGCGGGGGGGATCACTTGAGGTCAGGAGTTCGAGACCAGCCTGAGCAAGAGTGAGACTACGTCTCTACTAAAAAAAAATAGAAAGAAATTATATGGACAGCTAAAAATATATATAGAAAAAATTAGCTGGGCATGGTGGCGCATGCCTGTAGTCCCAGCTACTCGGGAGGCTGAGGCAGAAGGATCGCTTGAGCCCAGGAGTTTGAGGTTGCTGGGAGCTAGGCTGACACCACGGCACTCTAGCCCAGGCAACAGAGTGAGACTCTGTCTCAAAAAAAAAAAAAAAACCAAAAAACAGGGAGGGGGCTCCTGTCTGGAATCTTGGAGGTAATCTGGGAAACTCAGCGAGTGAGCAAGATGTCTCCGGCTGGTCCAGGGTGTCAGTCCAGCACTGTCCCTCCCAAAGAAAGAGACCAAGGTGGGATGGGTCATACTCGCCCACTCTGCCTCCATCTTCACCTGACTTCATCAGGTTCCCTTCGTTTACTCATGTTGCTGCCCTCAATTCATAAGGTTTTCAGAACCTATTTTATTCACATTCATCCACCACTATGATTTCCAAATATCATCATTATCAACACAGTGGTGCTTTCCCCAAATGACGCAGCACCATGACCTTTCTTTTCAGCACCAAGTGAAAGGGGACTTAAACGATGTATGTGCATGTGTGTGTGTGCATGTGTGTGTGCACGACTCACTGATGGACGTACTCCTCATGAAAAACAGGATAAATTGCAGGGAATGGCAAAGTAATGAGTACAGAAAGGTATATGAGGCAGAACCCATTAGTGAGCTACATTTTGTTCAGAACCAAGATACTGGCAGGCAGAAAAACACGCCTTTGTGCGGGAAACGCATTCAGCTGTAGCAATGACTAATAATGTAGTGAGGATCTGTTCACATTTTCCCCCTTTTGTGCCTATTTTCATAAGTTAATAACTCAAGCATGAAAATTGTTTCAGGCTGAAGGCTGTTGGTAAGAGCTGGTCAAACTGTGGGAAACAACTTTTGTTGTTGTTGTTACTTAATTTAGTTTGGCTGTTTTTAAGTTAAAAGGAGTGGAAATGTCAGTGTTAATGTAAGTCTTCTTTTACAGTGTGTTTTTGTTAAGCCCAAAAATGTTTAGGATTTTCTTATACAAAGTAAATTTTTAATAACTATAAATAGTAGTTTCTCTTCATACAGGTGTATGTTTCTGTTCGGTATAGGTTGGGATTGTTGGGGAGGGTGATGAAATTGAAACAAAACATTATAAATGACATCATCCTGGACTTACCTGCCTTTGGCTGGAAAAATCCTATCCCACCAGCATATTAAACAGCCTGGGAAGCAAACAGCTGTCTTAGACAAATAGGGATGAGGGTGAAGGTGAAGCCTACTGTGAGTTTTAGTGAAATCCTAGAGCAATGGAAGGAATAGAAACATGATAAATAACAGCAACATCTCTCATTCCTACAGCACTCTGGTGTGCTGAGCATTTTCCTGTACATAGAATCAAAGACAGTCTACGTGGAGGGGAACAGATTTTATATAACCCTTTTCTCCTTCTTTGTTTTTTTTTTTCTTTACATTGGGGAAGGAGACTTTGAAAGATACAGAAAAAAATATATATACAGAATAATACAACAAACACCTGTGTACCCACGATACAGAAATAACAAATGTTAATGCTTTACAATGGTTGCTCCAACATTTTTTAAAAATGAAATTAACTGAAACATTACTGATAAAGCTGTATCTTTTCCTTGGTCTCCTAGACAAGAGGAGTGGACCAGTCGAGGGCTGCAACCTCCACATCTTTCCCATCCTGATGAACTGGATCCCCACAAGGAGGCTCTAAGGCTGGTAAGACAAACATTATTGTCCCACCTTACAGATGTAGAGTCTGGGGCCCCAGGGTATGTGTATGAGGGTCTGTGCCCCTTGCTCTGGGCCCTATTCTGGGCTCTGGGGACAGAGCAGAAGATAAAGCCCAGGGCAGCCCCAAGCAGACATCGTCCCCTGCCCAAGGAGCCCTGCAGAGAGCACCTGCCCTGGCAGAGAAGCTGTCCCGTCCTCCAGCCAGGCATGTATCCTACAGAGACAAGGCAGGAAATGCGTAGGGAGACATTTCATAGAAATATATGTACTTCATAGAGCACGTTTTAATCCATAAATCAATCATGGGTCATTGCAAAAGAAAACAAAATATCCTGCCACTAATTTGCCATCCTGTGAGCACAATTTGATGATGTTTATTTTGATTAGGAGATTGCTCCATTTATAAATCTTTGATATATCATGTCCCCCCAAAATGGCATCTGAATCTTTTGAGGGTTTAAAAAAAAAGGCGACATTTGACAAGGGATGCGAGCTGGTCTTCTGTGTGTCGCGGAGCTTCTCGGTCCGCAGCTCCGTGTCTAGTGTCAGTTGAGCCCAGGCTGGGGTTGCATCATATCCCACAAAGCCACATGCGCTGTGAGGCCGGCAGGAGCCCGCGGGTCGGCCAGCTGGAATCTCACAGAGAGCCGGCTCTAAAAATACCCAGCTCTGCCGACGCCGGACCCAGGGGGCTTCTAGACTGACAGCTCCGTTCAGGAACCAACTAGTGGTTTAAAAGGTTGGCGTGTCTTTTCTGCGTTGATTGATTTTGGCTCCAGAGAGATTTCGCTGGTCATTTCAGAGTGACTGAAACTCCCCTCTAAGAGCTCCCGGAATTGTTTTAGGAAAGGTAATTTTCCATGACAAAGTAAAGCTGAGCCAGCAGCCTGGCTTTGTCAGGGTCTGGGGCTCCCGCGCGCCCGAGACGCCCAGCCTCTCCCGCGGCCAAGTTCACGGAGGCTGAGCGCCCCCGGGACCGCGCGGCGCTGCGGTCCGGACACAGACCGGACCGCGCCACCCTTCTCCCGCCCCAGCCAGGGGGCTGCCTCCCTCCGCCCATCCTGGGGGCAAGAAGCCCAAGCCGGAACCTGACCGTTAAGACATCTAAAAGGAAAAAACTGTGGTGTCCAGTTCGCCCAAAATGGAGCACTCAACCCTGGGTGCTCGGGTTCCACAGTCTGGATGCGTGCCTGCTGCTTCCCCTAGCATGTAGAAAACGATGCTTTGGGGGAAAATACCTCTTCCTAGAGAGTGTCCTCTCCTCCTGAGGCCCCAGGGGGAGAACTTCCAAAGATAATCTTGTTGCCTGCAAGGACAGAAAACCACAGGGTGCTGGCAGGGAGTTTTGGCATTATCAGCTAAAGCAAAGTCCTTCCTGGCCTCATCCTGGCCCCTTCCTCTAACTGTAGGCAGGGAGGCAGCGTCAGAAAAGCGCACATTCAGGTGCTGAAATGCACAACGCTTTGTTCAATTCTTTAAAAACTGTCTGGAGTAGATTGCTAACGTCGCTGACAGTCGTGGTGCGTTATGCCTCGCCTTTCAAGACGCCTCAAAGGAACCAACAAGCAAATCCAAAGAAGGCTGGGCAGACTGTTGAACACACAATAACCTGGTGCCTCAAAGAAAACGCCAGAGAGATTATTTCTAAACTAGAGCCACCCCAGATTGCAAAGTGCTAAACTCACTACTGCTGGAGGTAGCCTTGTCTGGTTTGACAGTGACCCTGTAAAGTGGAAGACGGAGCAGGAAAGAAGTTAAGACAGTGATTCCTTTAGTAGGATTGGAAAAGAGTTGGTTAATGACAGCCTCATCATTTCTTTCTTTTTTTTAATTTCAGAATATTACGGGGGTACAAACAATTTAGTTACACATACTGCCTTTGCACCCGTCATAAAAATCAATGGTGAACTAATACCCCTTGTATTATCCTGGGTAGAGCTGGAGCCCATTGTTCAAAGTGAAGTATCACAGCCCCATCATTTCTAAAACCCACTAGAAGTGTGTGAGAGTTTCGTTTGTTCTACATCCTTGACAATGCTTGTTGTGGTCAGTCTTTTTTATCGTAGTCATTTGAATGGGTGCATAGTGGTAGCTCACTGTGATTTTAACGTGCTTCTCCCTAGTGACTAATGGTGATGGGCAGATTTTCATACACTTACTTTTCACTCATATGTCTTCCTTAGTGAAACATCTATTTAAATATTTTGCACATTTTTAAATTGGGTTGTTTAATTTCTTATTATTGAGTTTGGGCAGTTCTTTATATATATTCTGGATACAAGACTTTTATTCGTATATGATTTGCAAATATTTTCTCCCAGTCTGTAGCCTGTTTTTCCATTTTCTTAACCATGTCTTTTGTTTTTAATTTTGAGGAAGTCCAATTTAGCAATGTTTTCTTTTCTTTTTTTTTTATTTTTTGAGACAGAGTCTCACTCTGTTGCCCGGGCTAGAGTGCTGTGGCGTCAGCCTAGCTCACAGCAACCTCAAACTCCTGGGCTCAAGCGATCCTTTTGCCTCAGCCTCCCAAGTAGCTGGGACTACAGGCATGCGCCACCATGCCCAGCTAATTTTTCTCTATATATTTTTAGCTGTCCATATAATTTCTTTCTATTTTTAGTAGAGACGGGGTCTCGCTCTTACTCAGGCTGGTCTCGAACTCCTGAGCTCCAACAATCCGCCCACCTCGGCCTCCCAGAGTGTTAGGATTACAGGCGTGAGCCACCGCGCCCGGCCCTGTTTTCTTTCATAGATTATTCTTTTGGTGTAAGAAATCTTTGCATAACCCAGGGTCACAACAATTTTCTCCTATTTTCTTCTAGAAACTGTAGATATTTCAACCTATCATGATCCATTTTGAGTTAATTTTTATATATGATGTAAGGTGCAGATCAAGTTCACTTTTATTTGCATGTGTGTTTAATTGTCCCTCAACATTTGTTGAAAAGACTGTCATTTCTCCACTGCATTATTTTGCACCTTTGTCAAAAATCAGTCTATTTTTGGACTCTTGATTCTGAAGTTTCATTGATGTTTTTGCTTATCTTTGCTCCACTGTCCTGATTTTGTGTGTGTGTGCATGCACCTCAAAACAACAATTTATCGTCTCTCCCAAGATTGTGGGTTGGCTGGTTTCAGCTGAGCAGTTCTTACTTGGGGTCTCTCATGTATTTTCAGTTGGATGGTGGCTGGAGCAAGAATCATCTGGAGGCTCAGCAAGGCTGAAGGCCCCCGATGACTTCTTCATTTCCATATCTAGCTCCTCAGCAGGGTTGACTGGAACAGTCACATGGTTGGGCATCTGACTTTCTCCCTAGAGCCTCTCTGTATGTGTAGTTTGGACATCCTCACAGTATAGCATCCTCAGAGAAGTCAGACTTATTAGTGGTGGCTTACCCTAAAGTGACTTTTGCAAAAGCAAACGTCCCAAGAGACCCACGCAGAAGCTGCAAAGCTTCTTATAACCTAGCCTGAACATCCTATAAAGTCCCTTCTGCCATATTATATAAGGAAGCAAGTCACAATGGCCAGACCAGATTCAAGGAGAAGGGTATGAGAAGCCACCTGCCCATAGCAGAAGGCTCCACTGTCCTGATTATTGTAGCTTTATAATGAGTCTCAAAATCAAGCATTGTTAGTCCTCCAACTTTGCTCTCCTTTTGCAAAATTGGTTTGACTATTCTAGGTCCTTTGCATTTCCATGTGAGTTTTAGAATCAGCTTATCAATTTCTACCAAAAAAAAAAAAAACCCGATGAGATTTGATCATAATTGCACTGAATTTAGAGATCAATTTGGTGAAAACTTACACTTTTAAGATCAATTTGGTGAAAATTTACATCTTAAAAATACTGAGTCTTCTGACTTATGAACACAGAATATCTCTATCTATTTAGTTTCTCTTTAATATCTCTCAGTAATTACATTGTAATTTTCAATGTATACATCTTGTCCATCTTTCATCACATTGGCCCTAAATATTTTATATTTTTGACATTGTTGTAAATGATATTTTTAACATTTCAATTTCCGATTTTTCATTGCAAGTATATAGAAACATAATTGATTTTTGTACATTAGTCTTGTATACCGTGTCTTTGCTAAAGTCTTTTTTGTGTTCTTGAAGTTTTTTTGTTCCATAGGATTTTCTACATAGACTCATATCATCTGCATATAAGGACAACTTTACTTCTTTATTTCCAATCTGGATCTCTTTTATTTCTATTTATTGCCATGTTGTGCTGGATAGCACCTTCAGTACCATGTTGAATAGCATTGGTGTGAGTTTCTGATCTTAAGAGGAAAATATTCAATCTTTGACCATTAAGAATGACGTTAGCTGTAAGTTTTCCATAGATGCTAATTAACAGGTTGAGGAAGTTCCCATCTATTCTTAGTTCACTGAGACTTTCTATTAAGAATGTTGGATTTTATCAAATAATTTTTCTGCATCTATTGATCCCACAGTCTACTAGTGCCATCTTTATGTCCCATTATTCTCTGTTTATAATATAATTGCTTAAATATTTCCTCCACATACATTTAGGATCACATTAGATAGTGTTATAAAGTTTGCTGCACCTGTCAAGGTAATTTAGAAAATTTAACAGAAGAAGGAAAATCCATGTACTTACCAATAATGTTGCTTACTGTGCTCTTTCTTCTTTACTGATGCTCCAATATTCCTTCTTTTATTGTTTCCTTTTTGTTTAGAAAACTTCTTTTAGCCATTTGTTTACAGTATGTCTACTGGTGACAAAAATTCTTAGTTTTCCTTCCTCTGAGAATGTCTTGATTTTCTCTTATTCCTGAAGGATCTTTTCACTGGAAAGGGTCTTTCAGCTGGATGTAGCATTCTGGACTGGCAGTTTTTTCTTTCAGCACTTGGAAGTACTCTGGCCTCCTTAGTTTCTGATAGAAATTTACTATTTTTTCTCCGATAGGTAAGGTGTTGTTTCTCTTTACTTTCAGGTTTTTTCCCCCCTTTGATCTTTGGTTTTCAGAAGTTTGACTCTATGATGTGTCTTGGTGTGGATTTCTTTGGGTTTATTATACTTGGGATTTTCTCAGCTTCTTAAATCTACAGGTTAATGTCTTTTGCCAAATTTGGGAAATTTTGAGCCATTATTTCTTTGAGTGTTTTTTTTTTTTTTGGTTCTGTCCTCTTTTCATCTCTTTCCAGAACATCAGTGCCACAGAAGTTAGATCTTTTGTTATAGCTTCATAGGTCTCTGAGGCTCTGTTCATTTTTTCTTAAGCCTGTCTTCTTCTCTCTATTGTTCAGATTGGGTGTTTCTCTTGTCCTGTTCTAGTTCACTGATTCTTCCCTGTTGTGTACCTCCACTGAGTTTGTTAAAATTTTGGTTACTGTATTTTTCAGTCCTAAAATTTTCATCTGCTGCTGTTCCTTTATATTTCTTCTTTCTTTCCTAGGACTTCTTATTTTTTCTTTTGTTTCAAGACTGTTGTCATTGCTCTTTGAAGTATTTTTTTGATGGTTGCTTTAAAACATTTGTCAGATAATTCCATCATCTCTGTCATCTCAGTGTTAGAATTTATTAATTGTCTTTTTTTCACTCAGTTTGAGGCCTTCCTAGTTCTTAATACGATGAGCAATTTTTACTGCAACCTCGACTTTATGTTGAGAGACTCTGGATCTTACTTTAATCTTCTGTTTTAATTGACTTCCTCTGACAGCACCCCAGTAGGGGAGGGTTGGGGGAGTGAAGCAGGGTACTGCTTCATTATTGCCAGGTTGGGAGGGAAGTCCAGGTTCCCCACTCAGCCTCTGTTGACAGGGTCTCTTTCCTACTGCTGGGTAGAGGCAGAAGCTCTGAGGCTCCATTAGTCCTCCTCTGATACCACTATGGCGGGGAAGGGGAGGAATGCCTCGTTCCTGCTGGGTGGGGTGGAAGTTTAGGCTCCCTGGATGTTTTCCACTGACACTATGGGGGAGCTTGTTACCACCAGGCAGGAATGAAAGTCTTAGTTTCATCCTTAGCCTTCTCAGACACCACCTGGTGGGGCTTGGGGCAGGCAGGGTGGTGGGGCACCTTGTTGCAGCCTGGTGAGGATACAAGGGGAGATTTTCCACTTGGCCCTGCTGGTGGGGGTGGGGTGCAGCTACAGTATTTCCCGTAGTGTTTGGCTGGAATGGAAAGGTTATTGCCCGAAACTTTTCTGTCTTGCTAAGCTGCCACTTTCCAGGTCATTTGGCTACGGACAGCAGGCTTCTGTCGGGGCTTTTTTGATCTGCTCTTATTTGGAATTTCTGAGTTCAGCTTCTGCAGCTCCAAGCCAGGGGACTCCCCACCATGTAATGTTCCTCTGGTTCCCAGGTCCCTGGTCCTTCTGTCTTCTCTCCACCTTTCAGAGTCTTCTTGTGTTTGTTTTTTATATAATATCCAGACTTTTTAGTGATACTTAAGGGGGAAATGGGACAAGTAGGTCAACTCCAACTATCTGGAAATTCAAGTCCTAATGTTTTGGATACATTTCAAAGTAAGTTGTAAATATTCACCCCTAAACACTTCAGCATGCATTTCATCAACTATAGTTCAATAATTGTGTTTTTATTTTTTGAGATAAAAATTGTACCTCCATTGAAATACACAAATATTACATAGACCATTTGATGAGTGTAACCCACCCCTCTGACAAGATGCAGAACTTGTCCCTCACCCCCCACGTCCCCTCATCCTGCTTCCCAGTCAGTCCCTTCCCCAGCCACCTCCTAGTGGCAAACGTTTTGTTTTGTTTTTAATCTTAGATTAGCTTTGCCTGTTCTAGAGTACTGTATGGACAGAAGTGATACCATGCACTCTTTTGAGTCTGGCTTCCTTCTTTTAGCATAATGCTTTTGTGATTTATCCATTTTTGTAAGTCATTCTTTTCTATTGCTGAGTAGTATTATATTGCATGGATATACTACGGCTTGTTGATCCATTCTCCTATTGATGGACATCAGAGCTGTTTCCAGGTTTTGGCTATTATGAAAAAAGCAAAGGAGAGCCATTTTAATTTGGGGCATGTTTTAAAATGATGTGATTAAACTTTCATTTGGACACAAAGTTTGGTGGTAGTAATGTTTGAAAATGTCACTACAGCTCTGACATGTTTGTAAGTTTGTAATTTTCTTAAATGATATAAAGAGTCATTTCTTTACCTTTTCGTGTGTTCGTTCAACCACTATTTAGTGAGCCTACTGTCTGTGCTGGGACATTCTGGGCTCTGGGACTTAGCAGGGAAGAGAACAGCACAGATCTCTGCCTGGTGCAGCTGACACACTGGTGAGGGGAAAGGCTATAACCCAAGCGAGAAATGGACACACAACATCAGTTAGCAATGCATGTTATGAAGGAAAAGTAAAGCCACCTGGAGCGTGACAGGTGGCCCACGGGTGGGCAGGGCATTATTTTAGTTCTGGAGGTCGGGGTCATTTGGGGGAGATGGTCAGGAGGGACCTTTTGGGAAGAGATCAGGGAGGCTTCTTGGAGAAGGTAAGGGTTGAAGAAAACACAAGTATTTTTTTTTTAAGTCTGTCTTAAAAGCGTCTTTGTTCCTGGGAATTCAGTGCACTTCGGAGGTGACTTCCAAGTCATCCATTGAAGGCAGGGAAGAGCAAAGGCCCAGAGTTGTCCATGAGTTCCCAGTGGCAAGGCTGAGATTAGAGGTCTGTACGCAGCAGCCAGCTGTCAGCGAGCAGACCTTCTCCTCCGCTTCCTAAAGGGAGGCTTCAGTCCTGTCATGGGCCTCACTTCCCCAGGCCCCTGCCCACCCCCCTCCACTGCTGCAGGTGCTTCCCCGCAGGAAATGGTAGCATAGAGTTAGAAAGCCACATGCATACTGTGGGTTCTTGAGGCTTTCTGGTTTGTGCGTCTTTGAGCAGATCCTACCCTGATGTTGGAGGATTCTGACAGTCAGAAGTTGGGGAAGGAGTGAAATCTTGGTGGTGGGACATCCACCCACATGTCCTCTGAGCCTTATTGCTTTTGTCACCATGTGTACAGCAGAGCTGCCTCTCACCTGCCAACATGGGCTGGGAGCTCTTTATGTTTCATCTCATTTAGTTCTTACAACCACCCTGTGGGCTACCCATGGCTGCAGATGGGAAACTGGAGAACCACAGAGGCTGAGCAGTTTGCCCAGGCTTGGCAAGAGGCTAAAGCAGAAGTCTAAGCCAGGCTTGCCTGATGCTCGTGCTTTTAGCCACCATGTTTTAGTGTTTGCTCAGTTCTGAACAGAGGGAGAGTGTCCTTTGGAGATGAGAGTTTGCAGAGGTCAGAAGGAGGTTCTAGAATAAAGCTATTCTCTAGTTCCCATGAGAGAAATGGGGTAGCAATGGACCTATGCCCTTTCTGGAATGTTTAGCTGGGAGAGAAGCTCTCCGTGGACCTCCACGCAGAAGGGAGAGAATGGCAGGGTATGATGGAAGGAGCTTGGGTTCTGGGATTGGAAAAATTGGGTTCAAATCCAGACTCCACCATGGATCCCACAAATGGTGGCACTTTGGGCAAGTTGTTGAAGCCCTCTGAGATTCCATTGCCGCGTCTGTAAAATAGGGTAATAATTGTGTCTCCCTCGAGGGTTACGGGGCAGGTACAATGAAACAATGCAAATAAAGTACCTAGACAGTACCAGGCTCACAGTAAATGCCTGGTAAATGCTGGCTGTTGTTTTGATTCACTATTGTTCTGAAAAGTGGCAGGCACACAGAAAGTTCAGACAGTGGAAGGACAACAATTCGCTATGGGGCAGCGGCAGCCCAGAGCTGCCCAGGGCTGGCGTCTTGCCCAGAAGTGGGAGTGACCCAGCGCAGCCCAGGACCTTGCAGGAGGATATTTGCAGACACCGGCTTCTGGCCTCAGTGGGACTTAGCCACCTCCAGGGTGCTTTCCAACCTGGAGAGGTCACTTCGAGCCTTTGCTACAGTAGCAGCAGTGGCTGCAGCAAGGCAGGGAGAAGCAGCTTCCATTGGCTCTCGGCCACTCCAGTTGTCATCTTTGGGAATGTGTTTATCTGCCCCACAGGGAAGTGGATGACTGAGAAAGGAGGCGAGCAGGAGAATTGGGCTTTACCAACAGTGACCTGCCAGCTCCGGTGCACTTGCCATGGGCAGCAGGCCCGTCGCGGCGGGTTAGGGTGTCCTGCATGCTCTCTACGCCAAGGAAGGGCATTCTGCAAACTTATAATAAACAGATTACATTTCTTATCCTCATGTGGCTGTTGGCAACCTGCCCATGAATTTTAGCCTCCAGGAGAAAAACAATTGCTCGGCTGAGCATTCTGTGCTTTTTCCCCCTAACCCCAAATCTCTCTCTCTCTTTCTCTCTTTCTTTCCTGCTTCCTTTCAGAAAGCCCCCTGTCATCTTGTGCTTAACCAGAAAAGCTGGAATCTGTGCTTCCTTCTGTGCATTGGCCAATAGGGTCCTTTCCTCCCAAGGCGGGGAGGAAGGCCCACAGTGAACTTCCAGGCTCGCCCCTCAGGGCCCACAGCATCACGGGCACAGGGAGCACCTCTGTCTCCGTGTCCACTGACGGATCTGCCACACGTCCCGGTGGGCAGCACCTGTGCCCCAGGAAGCAGCCCTGCTTGCTCCTCTGAGCACCCAGATGTTTGGACTTGCATGACAGACAGCTGCTTTCTCCTGGCCTTTCCTTGTCCAAAAAATTGGAGGAGTGGGCCAGTTCCAGAACAGATTCCAGGCAGACCACGGAGTGAGTGCATGTGGGCAGCGACTGTTGTCCATGTGGACACGGTGCTCACATGTGCACACACTCATGCATGTGCACACACGCTCATACAGGCTCACGCACAGGAGTCGCCCCAGGTCTCTCACTCAGCACTTTGTTCATTAGCTCATCTGAAAAAGAGTGTGCCTGGACATTTGTAAGAGTAATCATTGCCGCCTGCATTGCTGCTCAGGCCCCTATGGGACAGGGACAGCCCTTAGCTGGGACCACCTGACCACCTGCCTCATGTCAGGGGCCCGAGGGACGGCCAAGGGGGAGACACCCTTCTGCAGGGGCCCGGGCAGCCTCCAGCGCCTGCATCCAGGGCTGAGGAAACTAACTGGTAACATCCGCGGGCAGTCAGCCAGGACTTCGAGTGCCAAGATGCCACCTCCTTCACAGTGACAGCTGGGAGCATGCTCTGACCAGCCCCCTCTGTGAAACCAGAAATGTACCCGTTCTCCACTCTCAACACCTGCCGGAGGAGCCAGGGAGGGAGTGCCACCAGGGCCTTGGCACAAGGTTGTCACCACACTGCTCGCCGATCCAAAAGACAGACTCTGAGGCCAGACACTTGAGTGTGGTGCTGCTGTGACGCTGTGACAGAGCACGCAGCCGCAGTGCACTCGCGTCCCTGGCAGCCGGAATCAGGCCCTGGGATGGGCTCACCTGAGTCTGCAAGTGTTTGTTTTTAATTGGCGTGGGGTGAGAAGGGCAAATTGTGGGGTTTTATTTCAAACCTGGACCGAGGAGAAGTGAAATTAGGTGGTCCAGAGCTGTGAAACATGCCCTGGTCATAAACACGTTCACCATCAATTAACACCTCTGGAATACCTAAGGGTTGCCAGCAACTGCCACATTTTAGTTATTTAAAATTTAAAACCTGCTCTTCTCTGCCTACCCCCAAGAGGACTGCAAAAGGCTGTAAGATTCCTTACCAATGTGTACTTACTAATACACAGTTAGATGAAACCTCAGAGCAGAGAGCGGGCGTGAGCAGGCCCCAGATGCTGCAACTGAGTGTGGGGCCAGCTGTGGCCAGCGGGACCCTCCCTCATCCTCATGCCTCAGACACTGGCCCGGCAGTGTGACTGGCCAGAAGACAGAGAGGGTCGCGTCCACTTGGGCACTCAGCTACTTGCCTGCTGTATCTGGCTGCCCCTGGGGAGAAAGTAGGACACAGGTGTTTTGTCCTTTAACTTTTAAAAGTATTTGTAATAGACAACCTTTGCAGGTAGAACAAAATGTAAACAAATGCAAACCAGTGTGCTGGAGAAGGGTCTGCCTCTCGCCTGTCCCCCAGGAATTCTGTTTCCTTCCCCAGAGGCAACCACCCTTATCTGAGTCCTCGGGATCCTTTGGGGGCTGTTCCTTGCATGCACAAGCCATGGCACCTCAATTTGCTACATAAAGAGTCGCACACTGTACCTCTAATACTGTACCTATTAATATTTAACCAGCTGCAGAATGTTGGACATTTGAGTTGTGCTCCGTCTCTGATGAAGAAAAATGATGCTGTTTAAAAATCCTTAGATGTACATACAGCTCACACCTGTGTGAGCATATCTGTAGGTGAATTCACAGAAGCAGAGTTCCTAGGTAAAGTGTTAAGCACATTTGTAGTTTTGATGGATATTGCCAAATTGCCCTCCGTTAAAATTGTACTATTTTACGAACTAGGATGCATAAAAATGTCTGTTTCCAAACATCTTTGGATCATGTCCTGTGATCAAAACTTGACAGTCTGAAAGGTGAAAAACGGTACCTTTGTGTAGATTTCAATTGCATTTCTCTCACAGTGAATGATATTGAGCATCTTTTCAAACGCTTGGAGGCCATTTGTATTTCAATCGCTACATCTCATCAGTTTATATCCTTTGCCCACTTTTCTATTAGAGTGTTGGGATTTTTATTATTAATTTACAGGTGTCTTTTTACACTAGGTGTATTTGTACTTTGTGATATTAAGTTAAAATAGTTTTTCCCAGTTTGCCTATGGTAGGTTTGGCGATGCAGACAAAACCTGATTTTTTATGTAGTCATTTTTCATCAATTTATTTTTTGGTTTTGGTTTTATATTTTATGTTTATGCTTATAAAGGCATTCCTCCCTCTGAAATGAAAAAAATAATTTAGTACTTTTATGGTTGTATTTTTTACATTTAAATATTTGATCTGTATAGACTTTATATGGGTCTGTAATGTTAAGTAAGGATTCAACTTTTTTTTCAGATGGTTGCCCCATGGTCCCAATATTATTTACTGAATGTTCCATCTTTCCCCACTGATTTGCCACCTTCATCCTCTCACAAAGTCCTTGCATGTTCTTGGTTCTCCTCTGGGCTTTCTACCCTGAGGAGCAGAGATGCTTTTAAATGAACAACACATAAACTCAGAACCCCAGACCGTGGAGACATCCCAAATGGCCTTCCTTTTTATCTATGGTTTAAAGTACAGAGCAAAATGCTTCTCACTGTAGAAAGTATGATCTTTTCTGTTTGCTTAACTTCCCATTCGACCACATTATAAACCTTCCTCCACCCACCCCACGGGTCCCTTGCAGGCAGGTCCCTGGTGGTTTGGGGAGGAGCTGTCACACTGCTTGCTCCATCTGCATAAAAACTCCAGACAGTTGAGCTGTGAGGGAAAAACCTAGCCCAGAGCGGCTTAAGGAGGAAATGTACTGTTCTACATCTGAAAAGTCCACGACCAGCTGAACCACAGGACTGGGTCTTGTTCACCCCATCTCTCTGCTGCATCTCCCTAGGTGCTAGCTCCGTCTTAGTGGGGTGCTGTAGGTGGATGTTTGTCCCCCAAATCTCATGCTGAAATTTGAGCCCCAGTGTTGGAGGTGGAGGCCTAATGGGAGGTGTTTGGGTCATGGGGGTAGATCCCTTATGAACAGGTTCATGCCCTCCAGAAGGTAGGAGGTGAGTGAGTCCTCACTTTGCTAGTTCCCTGTTAGTTCCCGGGAGAGCTGGTTGTTTAAATGAGCCTGGCACCCCTACCCTTTCTCTGTCTCTCTTTCCCTTGTCATGTGATCTCCGCACACGCCAGCTCCCCTTCACTTCCACCTTGAGTAGAAGCAGCCGAGGCCCTCACCAGAAGCAGATGCTGAGACCTTGCTTCTTGTACAGCCTGCAGAACCACGAGCCAAATAAACCTCTTTTCTTTGTAAATTACCCAGTCTTGGGTATTCCTTTATAGCAACAGAAACAGTCTCGGCCAGGGGCCCTCCCCTAGAGGTAACTGGGAGGTGGCTGCCAGCAGCTCAGTTTGTAGCCCATCTTCTCAGCAGCCCAGGTGACAGATGCCCCAGGAATAGCACGGTGGGACCAGATGCCCATCCTGGGCACTGTGACTGGGACATGAGATGTGCAGATTAGTGGTTTGGGGGGCAAGTGGCCCCACCTGCATGGTGAGGGCTAGGTGTGGGAGGATTCTGGGGCCAGGAGAAGGGCGACTAGATCCTGGAGGGTAGAAATGGCAGACTCGCCCCCTCCTCTATGCCCTGGGGGACAAGACTGCTCTGCCCTGATCCTCTGCACCTTCAGAGGATCAGGCTGCCGCTCTTGCTGAACATATGACTGTGTTCAAGTAACTTCTCTGAGTCTCAGACAAGGATAGTGAAAGAACCTTCTGCTTAGGGCTATTGTGAGGATTAACTACAATAATGTACCTCGAGTATCTGGCACTGGTACTCAGCAACTCACTGCTCATTTGTTCAATGAGGTAAAAAGGTTCTGATCCCAGTGTCCCAGGACAGAAAGGCCAGCCCTCTGTAGCTCCAGGTGTGACCCAGCATAGGAAAAATGGGGGGTGAAAGGTAGCCAGGTAGAGCAAGTAAGAAGTCAGACAGCACCTCTGTAAGACACCTTGATGCCACAGGGGCAGCCGTTCCTAGAACAAGTCTGCTGAGCAAGGAGTTAAATCTTACTGAGCTGTGATGAAGCAATTTCTGAGCTAACTTTGTTTCTGCTACAGGGTGTCACAGAGTTCCAGAAATGGATCCAATTTCATTTTCCTAGGTAGGGTAGAACGTTACTGAGGATGGAGAGTCTCATTACCCTTGAATCTGTTGATGATTATACTGGCTCCTCCTCTTGGTCTCATAATTCAATCATTTTACAGGTTTCCATCTTAAAGAGAAAGAGAGAGAGAGAAGAAAAGGAAGGAAGGAAGGAAGGAAGGAAGGAAGGAAGGAAGGAAGGAAGGAAGGAAGGAAGGAAGGGGGGAAGGAAAGAAAGAGAGAGAGAAAGAGAAAGAAAGAAAGAGAGAGAGAGAGAAAGAAAGAGAGAAAGAAAGAAAAGAGAAAGAGAATCTTTAAGCCCAAACCCCATGCAGGGCAGAAGACCTCTCCATGTGATCTACAGAATGGGTGGGTCTGTGCCTCCTCTCCTGTGGGCCAAGGTGCCCACCAGCAGCTGGGAGACTCTCCCCAAGGCCCAAGTGTGGCCCCAAGTTTCTTAGGACGCACTAATCTTCTTCCATGGAGGGTCTTGTCATTGAGAGGCAGGTGATATGCTGTTTCAGAGGACAAAATTGGGACACATCCTGACATGACATCTATCAAATATGTGCAGATAGGTGTCACAGCCCCTGGAAACCTTATCTCTTCTAGGCTGTACATAACCATTTCCTCCAACTGTTTCAAATAATACAAGGGTCTAGCAATCTAAACATGGCCAGATGCCATTCTTAAAACCTGCAAAAAGGATTTTTGTTTGCTCTGTTTTGTCTTTGTTTGGTATCAATACCATTTTCCAAACTCTTTTGTCTTATATTTTTTGTTTTTTCTAAAAAAAAAAAATTACCGGTAATCCCATCACAAGAGGTAACCACTAGAAAGATAGGAACTGAAATTTTAGCCATAGTTTTCTGTAGATAAAAAAATGTGTACATTTTTCTTTAAAATATTGAGATCACAACATCTATAGCACTTTTCTTTGTAAATAGTCTGTAACAATATGCATGTAACAATATGCTTAATGTCTGTGTAATACTTCATTTTTAAAATGTATCAGGATTTATTTAGCCATTCCCTGATTCCTGGCTTCTAACTTGAAAAAAAAATTCTTTAAGGTGTCACCACTCGTTTAAAGTAATCTCAGCCAATCCTCCTGACAGCCCTGTGAGACAGGAATTATGATTATCTGCAGTTATGAACAAGGAAACTGATGATGCGGAAGGTTAAGCTACTCGGAGACACATAGCTAGTGAGGCCAGAGTGAAGAGGCAAGCCCTGCGTGTCTAAGTAGTGCCCACCTACACTGCCCTCCACATCCTTGGACCCTTGGGTATATTATCTTCTTAGTCACCCTGAAAGAGAAATAAATGTTAGCTTACTGTTTTTATTTACATTCTTTGGTTGCTTGTGAGTTTGAACATCTATCTATTTTTTATAGATCATTTGCATTTATTTTCCTGCAAAATACTTGTTCATGTCTTTTGCTCCTTTTCCTGTTCTTGTCGTGTGTGTGTGTATGTGTGTGTGTGTACACACACATATATAATTAGCCCACTAGCTGTCATGTGTATTCCCCAGTTTTTTCTTGCCTTTTTTGTTATGGTGATTTAGCACTGAGAAGTTTGAAATTTTTTATGTCTGCCACTATTTCCCCCTGTGACTATTCCCATTATTTTTATGCTTAGGAAGTTTTCATCCCTCCCAAATGCAGATAAATGTTCATTCCTATTTTCTTTTAGTTGTGCAGTGGGTTTATTCTTTGCATTTAATTCTTTAATCCATCTGAAAGTTATTGTTAATTTCCTTCTCAAAAGGTCAGTCCAGAAGTACTGGAACAAGCTTGTGTGGGAGGAACACGCTTTTTACCTGTTCTGTCGCACCTGGACCTGGACGAGCCCCTAGGAGGAGTGCACCCAGCAGAGACATTATACTTCCAATGATACAAACTAAGGACACATAGACTTTTAGCACTCCATCCCATTACTCCATCCCATACCATTAAACTCATGGTAACTACAATCTCCGGATTTTCTTTTGTTCTGGGGGTGATGGTACAACTTTTGGAGAAAACATCTCTTTTAAGACCTGACAATTGTTCTAAAGTTTCATCTAACATGTCTACATAACTGCATCCACCAAGTAGATACTATTCAGTGTGAATTTCCTTTTGTATTCCCAGGTGTCAGAATATTCAAACTGACCCCTAATTCTTATCCTTCAGAGGTGCGTACTGCCCAGGTCACTTTGGTTTCTTAGCTCTTTCATACATTATTGTTGGACATTTGTGTGATTCCCAAATCTTGTTGTCACATAGGGAGCTGCCCAAATAGCCATGCCCCTACCTGGCATGTTCTTCTATGTTGCATTTTTAATTCTCAGTGTTTTTCTTGACATGTATTCCAACTAAATTTTTATGAATGCTGTTGTTGGTTTTGGCCTCATATTTGGTCCTGTTGAAATGAGTTGGAGTCAGTCATGATTTGGTTACTTATTGCATTTATTGCCCCTCTAAGACTCTATTAATTAAGTTGCCCACACATTAGATACATGTTCCTTTGGCATCTTTGTTCAAGTCTTTGGAAACCAAGTCTCCAGATGAGGAAACTGAGGCTAAGAATGGTGGAGTGACTTGACTGAAGTCACAAGACTATAATGGGGAGCCGAGGTTGGGGTCCGGGTCTTGTGCCTCCAAAGTCAGAGCACTGGGCAGCGTTGAGATGGCCAGTACCAGAGCCACAGCCCAGTGATGACAGCAGCACTTGCCACATGCCTGGCACTGTGTTGTGTGTGTCACACACCCCAACTCACCTAATCCTGGCAACACAACCAACTGCCCCATCAGTGGCATCCAAGGACATCTCCAAGTCCACCCCCATGGACACCATTAAGGCTGGGCCAGTGGAAGGATGTGGCCCCTGGCACAGACCTTGGAATCCCCCTTCACAAAATTTCAGAGTGTTCATGATTCCATCTGAGCGTTGCTCTTCAGGTAGCTAAGGATCCCTCTTATCTTATTTTCACCTGGTCCATGCTCCTCCATTTCAAAAACAAGAATGTCCTGAAAGCCTTTGTCGACTGCATTGCTGAAGGTATTTTAGATACACAGTGTTTACCAGAGTCACCTGGTGAGCATTAATCACCCTATCATAAGGGATTTATGGTTGTTTGGGGGGTACTGAACCTATGTTGTACCCCACGTTCTCTTTGAAATGTTTTCATTCCACATGGTCAATAATTCTAGAATATTCCCCCAGGGATTGCTGTCAAGCAATCTACCTCTTTTACAGATTTTGAAAGGAGACCATGTGCCCAGGGGAGGGCTTCCCAGTGTTTAATCACCGGCTACTGCAGGTCATCTGAGCGCTTTCGTGGTTTCCAGGGCTGACCACTTACCCCACTGAGGGTATCTGAGGGTTGCCTTGCTGCCTTCACACCAGTCTGGGCTTCCTGCTGTTGGAAGAACTTGCTTTAACTAGAAAAGAGGGAGTCTAAGTTGAAACTGGCTGGCTCTGGCTCCCTTTTCTCAAGTGTCTGCGTTTTAGCGTCGTCTCCATGCAAAGCTCTGTCCTGTTCTCATTCTCCTCTTCGAGTAGCTGTGACAACCCTCGGACTCGTGGGCCTCTGTGCAGCCTCTGTGTAGTCCGGCTGTAGCTGTCCAGTGAGGTCCTCACACGCGCAGGACCCTCCTGTGTATTTTCCTTGATTCTGTGTCCCCCTTTTCACCCTCTGGGCATGTCTTTTGAAAAATCTGAGACCACCAGTGACCACTCTGTGTGGCCACAGTGTTTCTTTCTAGGTCTTTCCTCTTTTTGTCCCACTCTCCGACTATTCAAGACGGCTATTATATAAGCAGAATTGCGGGTACCCCCAACCCAAATCTCTTTTCTCACTTGAGATTTGTGTGTGTCAGACTCCCCAGCCCCTGTCCTCTGGGTTAATTTTGTGCAGCACTAGGACACTGGCCTCAGTTTCTCCAGACTGGGTGTGATAATAGAATTTACCTCCCAGAGTTATTACGAGGATTGAGGGAAATAGTGCTCAGTTGTGGTTAATATTAGCATTACTATCTACCTATTATTGAAAACCTTTGTGACCACAAGTAACAGAAAACCAACTCAAACTGGCTTAGGCACAAAAAGAGAATCCATTGCTCAGAGAATTTTCCCCTAGGATCACCAGCCAGGAAAGTCCGAAGGTCAACTGGCTTTCTGCACAGCTGACTCAGAGCTCTGTGACTGTCACCGGGACTCAGGTCTGTCCACTCGGCTCCACTGTTGCTCCATGTGGGAACAAGAAGGTGGTGGTGGCACCAGCCCCCACCTTGGCGAAGGAGCAGGGCCCCAGGGCTTGGACTTGGCTCCTAGGCCTGCGAGCTGGTGCCACGCCAAACTCCGAGTTTGGAAGATTTGCTTTCCCAGGCAGGAGAGCACATGAGCCTTGCCGACTGTGAATGGCTTTGCTGACACTAACTGGGCACCTCCTCTGGTCTGTAGCTAAGGGGCAGCTGGGCCTGTAAATGCAGCTTGGTTCTGGCAAGAAACCAGAATCAAGGTGAGTGAGCCGAGCCTCGTGCACAGGTGCCTGCTGCTTCCTCCCTCACTCACCTGGACTCTTACCTCTGACATCTGCTGGACTCCTTGGTCCAGAGAGCTGGTAATTAATTGGCCCTGTCTCTACCCTTTGACCCCACCCTGCCTCCCAGATGGGTTTTCCCCACCTGGCAACTGACCTTGTAGTCACCCTCAACCATGCCCAGCAGGCCTGCTGGATTGGATTTTGCGTTTGCTTGCTATTTCTCTGAAGTGGACTCTTGGCCTGGTCTGGCCACTCCCTGTGGTTTTGTGTGATGACACTTCTATGTTACATACAGTGCTGGGCACTGCTTTTTCAGCAGCCTGGAATCCTCAGCCTCTTCCCTCTCGGATTCGATGTCCTTTTGCAGCACTACCTCTATCACCCGGCATGGTCTTTGTGGATTGGTAAATCCAGGTGCTTCGCCAGCTGCATGGAAGTGGGAAGGTGTCCAGCATGCTGTCCACAGTGTCCCCTCCCGTGTCCCACAGCAGTCCTGAGCTGAGCTGAGCGGTCTGGGAAGCAGTGACGGTGTCCAGTCATTCCCTGCAGAGTCACGTTACGGTGGAGAGTTGCTGTCCTGGGTTGAACTTGCTTCTCCAGCTCAGAAACCAGCTCCTCCGCTGACCCCATAAACTCCTGCAGAGGTTCCAATACCTTCCCCTCTTTGCTTGAGTCAGCAAGAGTCTCCCTCGCCTTGGAGAACGCTAGCTCATATGCTTGCGCTGTGCTTCATCGTTTCTGTCTTTACAGATTTATTTGGGCTCTTCCCATTCCTCCCTCTGAAGTTGCCACTTAAACTCTTTCTGGTCACACTGGCTGGTCTCCTGCAGCACGCTCTCCTCAGATTTTGGCCAGTACCTCCTGCTTCCTGCCAGGACCCTGCTGTTCTGGGGTAGATCTGGGCTGCGCTCCAGGAGACAAAATTCTCCACTGTGACACCGTCCACATGCCCAGATGTTCCAGAGGGACACGTACACTTCCTCTTTCTCCTTTTCTCTTCCAAAGTCACGAACTTCGAGTGAAAGAAGCAATGAAAACACCACCTGTAACACCGATTCCTTCAATTTCCTCCCCAGAACTTCAAAGTCAGTAGAAATACATTGGGCTTAGACTCACAGACTCGCAGGCTGTCAGGCTGGGAAGAAGCCTTAGAAACCGTCACAGGCCCTTGTTCCAGCACCACTTCTGATAGTCTGTTGTGACTGACCTAAGGTTGTCACATTGGGCACAGTACGAAAGGTGCTGCAAGAGTCCCCATGTCTATGTGGATGTGGGAAGAGGAAGTGACAGCGTATGAGCTGGTTATCTGCCACTCCTCTGACAACCTGCTCTGCATTTTACAAAGTGAAGAAACTGAGTCATACATACGTCAAGTTGTCTAAGGCCACACAGGATAGATTTGGGGGTAGAATACAGGTTGCCAGGCCTTTCCTGTCTATGACAATGACTTCTCTTTCACACTGGAATTCAGTCTCATAAGAGGTCATCCAAGTCCTCTTGCATTGCACGTCCCCTCCCGACCTGTGATGTCACTTCCATGCTTGGCCACTTCTGTGCATCACAGCAGGGCCTGAAAAGGATCCTGTCTGCGCCAGTGGAACTGGGGCTGACACTCTTGGAGAATTTTCAGCATCACAGTTCTGCCTCCCTAGGGTGAGAGGGTGGGATACTACCCGGGAAAGGCAGTCCTAGGCTGTGCAGGCCACAGAGCTTTGGGGTTTGGAGGGTGCCCTGGGATCTCGCCCATTGGTTTAGACTTTTTGTCAGACTGCAGTTGGAAAAAAATTGGAATTGCTGCCCCAAGTGGAAAATACTCCATTTTATTCTAAGTAGGAGAGAAAACAAATAGCTGGGTGAAGCTCCCCAAAATGCTAAAACTTACCACACTTGAGATAAGAAGTCAGGCCCAAGTGCAGACCTGGCATGACTCATTAGAGCTTGCTGCAGGACGATGGGGAGGAAATGTCCTCCTCATCCTCCCTGTGGAAGCCAGCACCTTATTTTGAAATCTATCCTACTTGACTGTCAAGGTCGGACAGAGCCTTCATAGAAGCTGAAATGCACACACAGAATTAGCAGGTCCTGTAGTCACAAACTCCTTGTGGGCGAGAACCTTGCGGAGCAGACAGCTACAGGGCCAGGGTGGCTGCTCCCAGCCCTTGCTCTCCAAGCCCCTGGGAGGGGGACTTGCTCCTGGGCCAGGAACTCCAGAGCCCAGGATGGGGGTGGGGGGTGTTTACTGATAAGGAATACAGAACTTCTGTTTCTTGGGATCCAGTCTCAGGAACAGCCTTAGTAATGGGACAGCATCCTGTTTTATTAAAAGCCTGTTGCTGGCAGGGAAAGCCGTCTGCCTGCTGAGTGGGCAGGGGCCCAATATCGCTGTGGGCAATTCCAAGCTAGTACTGGGAGCTGACATCAAACCAGGAAAGAACACGACTGTTTTTTAGCTGATGTAGCAGTACTCTTTCCCTCTTTCCTTCTTTCTCTCTTTCTTTCTGTTCTTTCTCAGTTCTGTTGCTCGTGTACATTTTGTCTGTGCAGGCACACATCCTGCACCCGACTACAGCTGGGGTTCACTGTGAGATGAGCCCATGGCACTCACTGTCCCACTCTCCCTCAATCCTCCCACCCCTTCCTCTGTCCCACCCTTTTCCCTCTGGCCTCCCCGGACCCCAACCCCCCATGACAGACACTGAGGAACAGAGGGAGACCCAGGCTGTGGCCTGGGGTTATTTACAGGGTTGGGGTGGGGGAGGAGGAGAATGGACTGCTTTGTTTATCTTTGGAGTCTTGAAACTCTACAAAATTCATCCCTTTCCAAGGAAGGCTTCATTTGTAGGGCTCCAAAAATAAAAAAAAAAAAATAATAAAATAAAAAAGGAGACTCACTTCAAAAGAAACTAGGGGAAAAGCTGTTTTCTTTGTCAGCTGATTTGTTTACTATTCTTATTTTACTAAAAGTTCCGTTTGTTGAAGGTAGCCAAAAGTAGTTACTTTTTTTCATATTTCTATTATATTCTTGCTTTGTGCTTCCATTGTCTTATCAGTGGAGAGGGCAAATACTATTTTAAGAAACTGATAGAGTATGTTCTGGGCTCTGCTCATTTTATGTCTCTCTGGGGAATTGGGGTTTTGTGTAAACTTTTATAATCACATTTTCTGCAGAGGTTATAGATGACTATCCTTTCATGTTGTAAATTAAAGTCACTCAAATTGCTTCCACTTTTACAAATTAAAAAAAATTAAATGTGTTTAAACACAGATTTTTTTAAATAAATTTAAAAAAAAAGCAGTTTTAATATGCTAGTTGGTTGCCTGTACATGATTTGTCTGATTCTTTAAAAAATTTGGAGTCAACAGCTCCCATATCAAATATAGTATGTGAATTTATTGGCTTCTTTTTGACCCTGCACTCAAACAATAAACTTCAAGTAGTGCCAGAAAATGGTAAGTGTTTTGAAAAAAAATTTTTTAAAGATGGAGTTAGTGGTGGATAAAGGGATTTCAGGAAAAAAAAAACATAAAATGTACTTGAAAATGTGTTACTTCACATTTGAACATTCAATTTCTTCTTAAGTATGTAAATACTCAATTTAATAAATTTCTGTTATTTACCACATTATATGAATCATTGTACTGAGGTAAGCCGAAAATCATGTACACTCACAATTTTGCTGCACATTCTAATATTTTACATTCATTTTATAGAAATTGTTCACGTCATGAGATACAGGGCATAAAAAAGGATGACATCATGAATCATGTTAAATCTAGTGTACTTTTTCCTGAGCTGTATCTTCAAGGTAAAAGATATTCAACAAGTTGGACTTTTTTTTTTTTTTTTTTTTTTTTTGCTCACTTTCTGGTTATTTAAGAGAAAGCCACAGGATTATCTTTATGGTGAAGGAAAAGGTATAGAAGGCAGTATTATTTTTTTGTTAAGGAGGGACAGGGCTCTGTCACTTGGTGCAGTGTTCTCTGCCTGTTGTTTCTTTGCTGGCTAATTTAAAACATTAGCTCCAAGTTTTTAACATAGTAGCTGGCCATGAGTCACCAGGCCGAGAGCCCATCCTACCTGTGTTAGGCAAGAGTCCAAGATGAGAAACAACTAGAACACAGATATAAGAAGTCTTTATTAGTGCAGCTAAACATTTATAATTAAGAAATCTTCAGTTCTTCTGTAGTAGTTTATTTCTAGATAAATGTAGTTGTGTGTCTGTGTGTGTTCATCTGTGTGTATGTGTCTCTGTGCATTCATATATGTGTATGTGCTTGTGACTGTGTATGTCTGTGTGTGTATTTGTGTGTTCATCCGTGTGTGTGCCGTGTGATGTCCTCAGGACAATCAGGAAAAGCTTCCCTTTCTTGAATAACCCTCTCCATTTATACCTTCGCATGCTTATTCACTTTTTTGTGGTCTTGACTTCCCCATAAGAAAGGGAGCCCCAAGAGAACAGGGGCCGTGCGTGTCCCGCTCTGGGGCGGCCCCACACCTGGAGGAGTGCCTTTCCTGGGGTGCTCCATGAATACCTGGTCACTCTGCAGTGCACACACCGGTGTGGACACCCCCGGAGGGTCACACCTGTGTCCCGACATCCACCCATGTTGTCTGGGACCTGCCACCACCTTCCACGGACATTATTACACACAGCAACTCACACCTGAGGACGTGCCCTGAAGGATTTAGGGGGCTCCTGGGTGAGACCAGCCCTGGGGTGCAGGAGCTCCTGAAAGGGGCGATTCACCCTCTGGATGCTGGCAGACCTCAGGCCAGGTGGAAGGAGAGAAGAGTAGGAATTGGGGGTGTCAGTGATGGGGTGAGTTTCTAGGGTGCTTTTTCTGGAACATGGAAGAGTCACAGGGCAAAGGCAGCTTCACCTCGGTCCTCTCTGACACTGCGGTGCTCTGCGTACTCACTGGTGCCCACCCCACCCCCGACCTTTCCACGCCAAAGGAAAACCTCCTCCTTCAAGACACTGGGTAAGGGTTGGAAAGAGCTAAAAAAAAAAACAAACAAACAAACAAAAAAAAAAACAACACAGTTTTCTATGTTACAGACAAGTATTTACATTCCTAATCAACTTTTGGTTCAAGAAAGAAGTGATAACCTGTTTAGGTTTTCAAAATGCACTCAATATCCTGTTGACTAAATAGAGCAGGCTCAGAGAAATTCAGTTATTGAATAATGTGACTGGTCCCTTCCAAGAAAGTAGAGGGTGTCGTTTTGATCATAGGAAGCACCGTTGATACTACTTGTTCTGTTTTCCGGAAAATCACCCAGAAAAGAAAATATATCTGAAACATTATTTTAAAAACAGGCTGTGCTGCCCTCCAGTTCTGGCGCAAGATGTCATGGACTGGTTTTTCCTTGCTCTACTCCTCCAAGTACAACTAAATACCCTGGGAACTATCTGGCAGACAATGAAAATGAGCTCTGAAAGCTGGAAGGAAAGAAAGAAGGGACTGGCAAGAAACCCAAGATTTGAAATACAGCAACATGGTGAGTTCCCTGGGTTTTCTTTTTACCTCCTATATACCTTGGGCTGGGTGCAGGAGAGGTCTGCAATCTGAAATCACCAACAAACAGACAAAAACAAACAAACAAACAAATAAAAAAACAAGCTTATCCCGTTCTCTTTGGCCAAAGTTCAGGGCAGGCAAACCCCAACAGAGACCCAGTAGGAAGCTGCGGTCCCTGCTTTATAAGTCAAGGTCTTTGCAGAGAATCTGATCTGCCAACAGCAGCAGCGGTAGTAGCAGCAGCAAAGCCCTGTCCTAGCCCCTGGTCCAAGACTGGGACACCGGCGGGTGGCCTGATTCACCCACAGAAGCAGCAGCAGTGAAGGCCTGGGTTTTTCTGGACTCTGCCCAGTGGCGTGAGGAGACCCAGGCCCGGTAGCTTCTTCCCCATCACAGACGGTTGCGCAGCAACAGAGCTTCCTAACATCATAATCATTAAGAAAACAATACAAAGCGATGTACCAAAACAATTACAATTAAATCAAAGTGGGACTCCAAATAATGCTCAAGTAACCCATGGGAAGGCGAGAAAAAAGAAATAGAAAAATGAGAAACAGAAGGAACAAACAAATAATAAAATGTCAAACTTAGCCCTAATATATCAGTAATTATCTTAAAGGTAAATGCTCTCCATGCACCAGTTAAAACACAGAGATTGGCAAAGTAGATTAAACCACATGACCTAACTATATATTGTTTATAAGAAACTTACTTCCAATTCAATGACATAGGTAGATTGATAGCAAATACATAGAAAAAGCTATACCATGCAAACATTAATCAGAAGGAAGCATCAGTAGCTATAGTAACATCAGACAAAGCAGACTTCAGAGCAAAGAAAATTGCTATGGACAAAGAAGGAACTTACATAATGACAAAAAAGATTAATTCACCAAGGACACACAGGTATCCTGTGAACCAAACAACTGAACTTCCCACGTATGAAGCAAAAAACTAAGACAGCTGCAAGAAGAAATCTATAATTGTGGTTGGGGCATCAATCCCTCCTCACCATCCCCCACACAGGACTTCTAGGACTACTAGCAAGAAAATCAGCAAGAACATAGAACTCAGCAACACCATCACCTGTCAATATCTAATTGACATTTAGCACAGTCTGTCCCATAACGGCAGAACACATGTTCTTTTAAAGGACCCATGAACAATCACCAAGGTAGAGTGTGTCCTAGGTCATAAAACAAATGTTAACGAATTCAAAAGAATTGAAACTCTGCAGAATATGTTATCTGACCCATAATAAAATCAAACTGGAAATCAAAGCAAAAAGTCAACTGGGAAAGCCCCAAACACTTAGAAACTAAACAACAAATTTCTAAATAATTCATGAGTCACAGTGGCAATCTCAAAGGAAATTTAAAAAATATACAGAACTGAATGAAAATGAGAATACAACATGCTAAAGTTTGTGAGATGCAGCTAAGCAGTGGTGAGAAGGAAATTTATGGGACCAAATGCTTATATTAGAAAAGAGGAATGATCTCAAATAACCAATCTAAGTTCCTACTTCAAGAAATTAGAAAAAGTTGAGCAAAATATACTCAAAGCAAGCAGAAGGAAGGAAATAATAAAGAGAAGAAATCAGTGAATTTGAAAGCTGGAAAGCAATAGAAAAAATTAAAACATAAAAGTGGTTTTTTAAAAAAATTAATAAAATTCATAACTTCTAGCAAGACTGGCAAAGATAAAAAGAGAGAAGACACAAATCATCAATATTGAGAATAAAACAGGGGATACCGCAACAGATATTCTAGCTTTTTAAAAAGACTAAAAAAACTATAATCAACTTTAGGCTCATAAATTCAACAAGTTAGAAAAATGGGCTAATTCTTCAAAACTACAAACTACTAATACTCAAACAAGACAAAATAGATAATCTGAAGAGTTCTATAGCTATTAAAGAAATTGGATTTGTAATTAAAATGATCCCCCCAAAAGACATCTTCAGGTCCAGATGGCTTCACTTAGAATTTTATCAAACATTCAAGGAAAAATTAATGCCAATTCTACATAATGTCTTCCAGAAAATAGGATAAGAAAGACCACTTCCCAATATTTTTATGAGACCATCATTATTCTGATACCAAAACCAGCTAAAGACAGTATACAAAAAAGAAAGCTAAAGACCAATATCTCTCATGAACTTGGATGTAAAAATCATCAATCAAATTTAATTAATCAAATCCAACAATGTATAAAAAGAATAAGGCACCATGACCAAGTAGGACTCATGTCAGGTGTGCAAGATTGATTCAATATTTGAAAATCAATTAATATAATTTATCATACCAACAGGCTAAAAAAGAAAAATCATACAATCATATCAATTGGTGCAGAAAAATTATTTAACAAAATTCAATACCCATTAGTGATGAAAATAAACAAACAACCCTCTCAGTACACAGGAACAGAAGGAAACTTCTTCAACCTCATAAAGAATATCGATTGAAAACCTACATTATACATTGTGTTTAATGATAAAAGACTGAATGCGTTCCCTCTAAGATCTTGAACAAGGCAGACGTTCACTTTCACCACTGCTATTCAACACAGTACCCCAAGTTCTAGCCATAGCAGTAAGGCAAGAAAAGGAAATAAAAGTCATGCTGACCGTAAAAGAAAAAACAAAACTGTCTCTTTTTGCAGGTGACATGATTGTTTATGTAGAAAATCCCCAAGAATCTATGAAAAGGTCCTTCCACTGACTACATTGATCAGGCAAGTGCATCCACTTGTTTTTAGAGGCTCTGCTTAAGTGCTGCAGTAGATGGGAGCACAGGGGCTGAGGCACAGCTTGGGCATGGTAGACCAGGTGGACACCCCAACTCCATCATTCCCTAGCTGTGTGCCCCTGAGCACCTTCCTGGATCTCTCTGAACTTTGCTTCCCTAATCTGAAATGGGGTTTATGATAGAACTCAGAGCCCGTAATTGTTGTGGGTATTAAGTGGGAGCAAGTGTGTAGAAAACTTATCACTCTGCTTGCTGCAGCTGTTGCTGCTGTTGTACATGGCATTGTGCTATTTGCTATGCTGCCCCAGGCACCCTCGCTGGAGCCAAGAGACCTGAATCCCCTGTTCAGTGCTCCTGTGACTTGTCAACTCACTCAATCATTCTGATTCTCATTGCTTTCATTTATAAAGCAGGGACAATAACTCCTGTCTCACAGGAATGTTAAGACCAGAAGAGCCTACACACTGGTCAGAACAATGCCCCCTATACAATGGTCAAAACAGTGTTCTCTGAAACCAGACTGGTTTCAATCATATCTGTCATGTATTAGTGATGTGGCCAATTGTCAAATAAGGTTAAAAATGCTATGTACCTTATAAAACTATAGAGAAGATGAAATTAACTAAAAAATGCACAGCCTTTAAAAAAGAGATCAGATGAAACAACATACATTAAAGTGCTTTGAGCACTCTGAGAATAACAGCAACAACAATAATACTGGCTAGAATTTATTGATCACTCCCTACTGCCAGCACCATGGAGAGCTTTTCACCTACAACCTTCTACTTAGTCCACATCACATGAATTAGTCTCACTTGCGTAGATTGGGAAATGAAGGCCCAGAGACACGGCTTACAAAGCAATAGAATCCAGATTTGGACTCAGGATCTGGCTGTGTTCTCCTGCTTTCCAGAAAAGTAGGCCTGTGAGAGCAGGAATAGCTTGGCTTAGGGATCCTTTCCACTGACAAGGTGGGTACAATCTGATGGGGGGGCTCTGGGTGCAGCATGTGACCGAGGTGGATAGGAGCCAAGAGTCATCCTTGACCTTGTTGCTGCCGGGAGATTAACCGGTTGCCTGAGATATAAGGCTCCCTTTGGTAGGACACCACGTGGGATGTTCATCAGAGCATCCGTTTCCTTAAAAAACCCAATGATTAGGCTGAGGCAAAATGCCCAGGTCTGAAAATAATTCCATCACTTCTAGTAAAGACTCGGTCTGGACTGACGTCATTCTTTCAGGTGCAGAAAAGGAAAGCGTGACTGTGCGTCACTGACTTAAAATAGGAGTAGGGTTAGAGGGGCAGCTGGGCTCATGAGTGCCAAAGTGGGCAGCTTCTCAGCTGGTATTTCCTATATTTCCTGTTTTGGACAGCAGGTTCCTGCGTACTTTTTTGAGCTGAGGTGGGGGTAGGGAACATATGTTTAAAAAGCTTGCTTTCTCTCTATTCCATGTGTGTTTTTTTCATCAATAATCTGCATTCATCTTTACTGGCTGTGCATGCATTGTCCTGAGATATACTAGTTACAGAAATTAAAATAGGTCACGCTGCCACTTTCTCCTTAGCTCGATACTGTGGATCCATGAAGTTCTCCTTGAATACCCCTGCCCAGAGTACAACAAGGAAGCCACTAGCTGGATAATTTCCACGATCCCGTGGTGTGGCAGAAGTGACGGGCTGTCTGTATGTCAAAGTGCGCTGTGGAAAGGTGTCTCCTTTGTGAGGGAGGGTGCACCGGAGTCTAAGATCCTACCAGTTCTAAGAGCCTGTGACTTTATTCCCTTTTTATAGCCCAACTATATTTAAGTCAATAAATTGTATTCAAGATTGACTTTTTACTGATTCATTCAATGAATGTTTTCATTTAAAATAGTTATTGAAAGGACTTCTGGTCCAGACAAGACAACATAGACCCATTTCTCCCTTTTCTCCTCCCAGTTAAGTACGGTTATAAACTCTGGAAATAATGTAAGAAGCAACCAAAAAAGAACTCTGAGAGGTGGCAAGAGAAAGGGGAACTAGTTTGGGTTCCTAAGACTGGAGGAAGAGCAGCAGTAGGGTGTCTTACCACCCTCACATCCAACAGGACAAGGTGACATATGCCTGGCATTTTCTGATCCCAACCTGGCACCAATGACAGCCAACATAGACTCTGTTCCTCCCCTTTCCTGGTGGGGCCTGAGATTCTCTTCCTTCCCCCCGACAGACATGTAGGGTGACTGGGAAGTGTCAACCAAGGGGGTCACACCAGAACAAGCAGCCTAGTTTGGGAAGCATTCTTGGTCTCCGTGGGCCTGAGACTCCCTTCCCCCACCTAGAGGCACCAGCAGGACCAGCCTGAGGAAATTCCTTCACCCTCGCAACCCCTGCCCCCCACCGCCAGCAGCACCAAGTGGGAGCCAGGTAGGCTGTAATAATATGACAAAGGCTCTGAAATTAAATTGTTGTTGGGCTCACAGTCCACTAAACCAGGCTAGGACCTGTCCGCTAAATCTAAACAGAGTGATAGCTTGCTTAAAAGAAAATTAAATAGGACCCAGAGTCTCCTGACATAAAAGGCAGGATGTCCAAATGCAATGAAAAAACACACATCATACTAAGAACTAAGAAAATAAATGAGAAAAGACAATCAACTGACAACGTGAGATGCATCAGGTGTTGGAATTATCTGGCAAAGACTTTAAAGCAGCCATCATAAAAAACGCTCCAGAAAGTAATTATAAATTCTCTTGAAACAAATGAAAGAATAGAAAAATCTCAGTGAATAAAGAGAAATTATAAAAGAAGAACTAAATGGAAATTATAGAACTAAAAAATATATTAATAATAACAGAAATAAAAATCTCACTGGATTCTACTCAATAGTAGAATGGATATGACAAAGGACAGAATCAGTGAAATTGAGGAAAGAGCAATAGAAATGACTCAATTTGAACAATAGAGAAAATAGACTGAAAAACTTCTCTACTGAGAATTATGACTTTGATTCACAAATTAGTAGTATTAACCACACTGCAGAGGGGTTGGTAAATCAACTTAAGAGAACAAATACTTTTAGATGAGTGACAAATAATTGGCAAATTAAAAAATTTAAATGATATCATTTATAATAGCACCAAAAAGAAACAGAGAATAATCTAATAAAATTTAATTGAAAACTATAGGATTGTCATTAGAGAAATTAAAAAAATTCTAAATAAATATTCATGGAATAAAAGACAATATTTTTATATTCAATTCTGCCCAAATCTATTGATCTGATTATAGTGAAATTCCAGGGGAATTTTGTTTATTTGTAGAATAAACTTTATTTTTTATTTAAAAATTTATAGACCCAAAACAGTTTTGAGTAAGAATATTTGCCAAGACTTATTCTGAAGCTTTAGTAAACAAAACAGTGCGAGATTTGTATAAGCATAGACAAATGGATCAATGGAACAGGAAAGAGAGTCCTAGAAAACAAACTACACATAGTCAATCACTTGACTTAGGATAAAAGTGACACTATTGTGCAATGAGAATAGGATGGCTTGTTATTTCATAAACACTGCAAGGTCAGTTGGATATTTATATATTTAAAAAATGAATCTTGAGCTCACGTCACACCACACACAAAAATCAGATAGATTGTAGATCTAAATGAGAAAGGCAAAATAATAAAACTTCTAAAAGATAACATAAGAGAATAACTTCCTGACTTTGGAGTAAAATTTTCTCAAATGTAATACAAAAAGTACTAAGCAGAAAGGAAAAGATTAATGAATTGGACTTCATTAAAAATAAGAACTTCTATTTGTCAAAAGACACCACTGAGAGAGTGAAAAAGCAAGCTCCAGAGTGGGAGAAGACATTGGCAAATCATAAAACTGCTAAAGGACTTGTATCTAGAATATATAAAGAATGTCCACAAGTCATTGATAATCCAATAGAAAACATGGGCAAAACACTCGAACAGGCACTTTATAAAAGAGGCTTTGCAATTTGCCAAGAAACACCAGCAGAGAAGTGAAAATTAAAGCCACAGGATTAGTCAGGCTTGATGCCATTAAGAACATTTATGATTCACAGGAGGAGGTCAAAATATCAACATTAACAGGAGTTTGGGAGAAGTTCATTCCAACTCTCATGGATGACTTTGAGGGGTTCAAGACTTCCATGGAGGAAGTCACTACAGATGTAATGGAAATAGCAAGAGCGCTAGAATGAGATGTGGAATCTGAAGATGTGTCTGAATTGTTGCAACCTCATGATAAAACTTGAATGGATGAGGAGTTTTTTCTTATGGATGAGCAAAGAAAGTGGTTTCTTGAAATGGAATCTATTCTTGGTGAAGATACTGTGAACATTGTTAAAATGACAACAAAAGATTTAGAATATTATTTAAACTTAGTTGATGAAACAGTGGCAGGGTTTGAGAGGATTGACTCCAATTTTGAAAGAAGTTCTACTGTGGGTAAAATGCTATCAAACAGCATCTCATGTTACAGAGAAATCTTTCATGAAAGGAAGAGTCAGTCAATGCAGCAAATGTCACTGGTGTCTTATTTTAAGAAATTGTCGCAGCCACCCCAACCTTCACCAACCACAATACTGATCAGTCAGCAGCCATCAAGGCAACGCCCTCCACCAGCAAAGAGATTACAACTTGCTGAAGGCTCAGATGATTGTTAGCATTATTTATCAATAAAATATTTTTACTTAAGATATATACATTGTTTTTTAGACATAATACTATTGTACATTTAATAGACTACAGTATGGTATAAACATAACATTTATATTCACTGAGAAACCAAAAAAAATCATGTAACTTACTTTATTGTAATAGTTGACTTATTTCAGTGGTCTGGAACCAAACCTGCAACATCTCCAAGGTGCACTTATGATTAAAAATAATTTATTTTATATGTTCAAAAAGCTAGAAGAAAGGATTTTTCCCAACACAAAGAAATGATACATGTTTGAGGTGACATGTCCTATTTACCCTGAGCTGCTCATTACACATTGTATACATGGATTGTAGTATCACTCTGTACCCCATAAATATGCACAATTATTATTTGCCAACCAAAAATAAAAGGTAAAATAAAAGACAGAGCCCTCTGGGAGGAGAAGACTAATTAGCCTTATTGATTACTGTGAGCTGCATGTGAGCAAGTTTTAAAGCAGGTAGGGGAGAAGGCTTAAAAGGAAATATCAGTGACAACACAGTTTGCAGAAATCACCAAGCTTTCTGGACTACTCCAATTTCAAATGTGCTGTGCTCGGGTGGTTCCTTAGATTTTACACAATGACTTGTCTCTGCCATCTCCTGTGACCCTCTGAGCAATTCTGTGATGAAGGGATCATGCCCATTTTGCAGATGAGGAAATAGGGTGCACACCTGCCGCCCATGGTTCCAAAGGGCAGGACAGCCAACATTGAGAATGGGATCTCTGGGTCCAAGTGCTTCCTATCTCACCCCTGCTTTGTGTATGGGGGCAGGGGAGTGGCCTGAATGGGGTGTGAACGGGGCTTGAAGACAAAGGCCTCCAATGGATGTGGGCAGGGTCTGCAGGGGCTCCTGCCTTGGAGCCTTTGTCTCTGCCTTTCCCTCTGCCTGGAGTGCATGGCCGGAGGTCATGGAGAGCCTGGACCTTCTGATACATAGGGCTCCGCGACCCCCTCCCCAAAGGTCACGATTGCTCCTAACTCCCACAGTCACTCTCTGCCCCTCACCCTGCCTCACTTTCACCAGAATGCTTCTGGGGTTTCCTGTCTATGGTCTGCCCCCGTCTCTGGGATGCCAACTCCTCTCTCTCTCCGTGTCACAGTATACCAGCCCCTGAACTTGCCTGCCGCGGCCGGGTGTTCAGTAGACAACTGATGACTGAAGGAAGGAGCGGGTGCGCAGATGAATGAATGAGCTGGGAAGTTCCTCCTGCCACACCCCACACTGACAAGAGGGAGGTGTCAGAGGGGCAGGGTCATGGGTTCCAGCCACTTAATCCCACTAAACAGAGCGGGTGGTTTCCTGAGTAAGAGGTCTTCAGGGCCCTTCTGGGACGGCACCAGTGGAACCAGTGAGGAGCGTAAGAGGCAAAGATTTGGTGAACAAACTCATCGTGTGGATGAAGGCGGTTCTGGGGCTGACGCTACTGCTGCATTTTGATGAAAGTGACTTTTTAGGCTTGTCATTGGCTTTCATCTGCTACATTTCTGCTTTTCTTCTAGACTTTAGTGTGATTCTTTTTTAAGAGACTAAAAGTAGAAAAAGCAGTTTCTAAACTCTCATAAGAATACTAGAAACAATGACAATAGCAAATGTCTCTGGAGCACTTACAAACGTGCTGAGCACCATCCCAAGAACTTGACGTGCGCCGTCTCACTGAATACTTACAACAAATGACCCCTTGTACAGAGGAGAAACCCAGGCCTGAGCCCCTGTCCATTCCTCCCTCATGGCCTCTTTTCCTTTCCAATTGTGGGGGCCTATCTGGGAGCAGGCGAGCAGACTGTCCGAGGACGCCCCTGGGCATCCCTTGGCGATGTGCCAAGTCACACCATTGTGCTATTTTCTGCAAAATGTGGATTATGGGGTCCCTGCCCCTGGAAAATTTGTGTAGTCCTTGGTGTCTGGAGCATTATCCCAGCCTGCTTTTGTCCAGTTCTGGTTTCATTTCAGCACATCAGATACAAAATAGGCCTGGGGTTCTAGCTCCTGTCTCCCCACGGAGCCATATTCCCTCCCCCAGCAGGGCCAGTGCTGACTGGTTTGCCAGATGGGCCACTACCTGCCAGAGCGTTCTCATGAGATGTCCGGGGATCATACACCAAAGGCTCAGTGCCAGACAGGGTGGACACTCGGTACACTGCAACTGTCCTGAAATATTTTTCTGTTGCTGATTGGTTTTATCATCTTGCTTACGCCCCTCTGTGGACACCATATTCCAAACTTGCTGCACCACCATCTGAAGGAGCAAGTTCTTTCCTAGGAGTAAAGATACAAGGAGAGAGGAAGCCTGAGTCCTGGGTGCTGCCACAGGCCAAACTCAGGTGTCACTGCCTGTGGGGAATGCAATCGCCACCAGCCTAAAGGCATCAGGCCTCCCGGGAACCCACAGGAGGGATAGGGACAGTCCAGAGTCATTTCAACCATGGGTGGACACAGCCCCACAGGGAAATGCACACACAAGAGCCGGCTCCTGTCCCTGTCTAGTCTGAGGTTTATACCATCAGGATGCCCATTGGGGACACTCTCCCTCTGGAATTTGGTGGGGGAGAGAATGGCCAACCAGTCCTAACCTCAGACTCATAGAAGACTTATTTTCTCCCCACCTGAGAACAGGGACTAGGAGATCTGAGGTCTCACCTTTCTGCTGTTCACTCCTGTTGTATGTGACCTCAGGTGAGTTGCTTAACCTCTCTGAGACTGGGTTTCCCTTCCCATAGCAGGAGGGTGATGGAATGGACTCTATTGTAGATCAGCTGTGCATCACCTGGGGAAAGTTTTGCCAAATAGACTCCACTCCAGCCCAATTACCCCAGAATCTGTGGGAGTGGGGCCCAAGCAAGTCCCATGACTGACAGGGTTGGGGACCCTGGATGGCATCTGCCTCCAATCCCACCTGTGAAAGCTGAAATGCTCTTTCTGCCACCACAACCACCCCTTCCTGTTCTTCTCCTGTTTGTTGCCAATTCTTCTGCTGGCTCAAGAACAAGTGTGTTTAAGCCCGAGGACCCTGAAATGGGAAACTGTCTACTTGCTTTCTCTTTCTGCTTCCACATGCATCTGGACACAGGCTCTGTCGAGGGGGGGCCCTCCCATGGGGGCTGTGGGCCTCCAGGACTGTGTGGACAGGACTCAGGGATGTCTGAAGACCTCACAAGGGATGGTGCCAACAAAATTCTGTGTTTAAGAGTTTTCAGAACAGGGAATTCCTGCCAGTCAATTATCCTTCTCTGATGCTGATTTTGTTTGTTCGTTTTCTGGTTAGCGATGATTGTTTGCATGCAGGAATGAAATACAGTCCCCCTGTTCTTCCTCTGCTGGCCGGGAAGCAGGACATCGCTAGCTCCAGGGGCACCTTGCATCAGTGGGAACAGAAAGCATCAACTTTCTTATTTCTCCACTTTTTCTCTTGCCTTATTGCTTTCCTCCTTCTTTCATTTTCTAATTTCTCTGGCCCTTTGTCTTTCTCTCCATCCTCGTCTTCGTTCTTCACATGATAATGCTTATTTAATTTTGGATGTTCTTTTCTGGCCAAAAGTTGGCTTGGTCCAGACCAAATGGAAATAAACATGATTAAATCTGTTCTATGCTGAAAGGGACTAAAACAAAGATCGATGCCAGATATTGTCTTGATGATGAAATGTCAGGGCAGAGGGCACCTGGAAGGAACGGCGGAGGATCACGGGAACGTGCCATTCGTTCACGGGCACATGCAGCCCAGCTCAGGGCAGAGATATGATAGTCCAGCATTCTCCAGCACAGTGTTTCCTACAGTGTGTTTCCTGGAATAATAGCATCAGCACCACTGAGAACTTGTTAGAAGTGCAAATTCTCAGGTTCTATCCCAGACCTATCAAATCAGAAACTCTAGGGGTGGGACCCAGAAATCTTTTTAACAAGCCCCGGAAGATGCTGGTGCACTTGAAGTCTGAGAACCACTGTTTCTAGTGCACAGATGTGTTGCTCACTGTCATTAAGGTAAAGACTGACGGTTTGGAGATGAACCTGGGGGCTCTCAGATGTGTGTGGACGGATGAGTAGGAGGGTAAGGGGAGAAGCAACGAGAAGAGGGAGGCAGGCATTCAGGGAGGGTAACCTGGGGTACTTCCTTAAGGACTTGCATTGGTTAACGGCAGCCTGGTGCAAAAGAGGCTGAATTTGAGGCGTTAGGAAACTGGGAGAATTCAATTCAAAGAAGAATTCTTGTTCACAGGCATGATTTATACACTCTTCAAATAAAATAACCCTGGTAGGTTCTATAGCAAATAAATGCTAAGGGAAGTAACCACTGGTTTCCAAAGTATTACTGATGATCTGAGAAAATTATTTCTTCAGAAAAATTATAAAACTTTCAAATAGATAAAAAAACTTTATAAAGAAATGTAACAAATGCATTTAAGAGTGACAATATCTAACACTAGATAAATAATGTTTTACTATGCTGGCTGCAGGTCCTTTTTAGAATGCAGCTGGGTCCCAGGACGCCTCATCCTCTCCCACCCCCATCCCTGGGTCCCCAACCCCATCTCACCCTCTGAGATTGGGATGGAACTTCCTGTCCAGGTGTCCAGAATTATGCATTAATCTAAAAGCAATAGAGAGTATGTTTGCTGAGTTTTAGAAGCTAACATAAATGGAGCTGTCCTGCAATTCGCTTTCTTCTCTCCGTGTTGTCGAGCTCCATCCTTGCTGCTCCCTGCGGACGGGGCTGGTTCTCACTGCTGGGCAGTGCTCCATTATACAGACCCTTTCTTATCATGCCAGGCATTTAAGTGAAGATCCCGTTCAGGGTCTCCACGTGCTCAGGAGGGAGAGCAAATTCTAGAAGTGGAAAATTGCCTACAAATGTATTAAAGGAAGGGGTTTTATTTTTTTCCCCCGCATTGAAATGAGAAGGCCTCCAGCCTCAGCTGGGGCCACATTATTGGTTTTATAAGAAAAGATTTCTTTGTCCTTAAATCCATTCTTCTCTTCCTTCACTCATTTGACCCGCAATTGCTGAGCAGCTCCCTTAGGTCAGCACTGTGCTGGGTGCTGGGAGCCAGTGGGAGCAAGTACTATGGGTCCCCACCATTGTGGAGATTGCACACCAGGGCTGCTCAGATGTTCTTGCTACGTGGGCACTCGGAGACAGGGGCCTAGGAATTCTGGCCTAGGCAACTCTAACCCAGAAAAATGAATGCGCCTATCACATCCCAGCCACGTTTTTATAGTTTATCTGGAACCTCAGCTGCTGCACTGAACAGACCCCCGAAAGTGTTGCAAGTGTTAGAACTGACCAGCTCACTGGATCTGGAGGACCTGCAATCCACCTGGTGCAGAGCTCTGCCTGCTAGCTGCTCCAAAGTAAACTACTGATTCTACCAGTTCGATGTTCGCATTCAGTAAACCCTGGGTTTTTTTCATGTATCAAATGTTTTTTGAGAGTCTGCCATTTGCCAGGCTCCGTGAAGGGCACTTGGGACATATCAGTGACTCAGGCTGACTTGGTCCCTGCCCAGGGAAGCCCCAGCAGCTGAGTGCCCCAGTAGAGTAATGGCAGGGGTCAGGGGACAGGAGCCGTGGGGCCCTGAAGAGACCCTAACCCAGTGTTGAAGGGATAGGAGAGGTCTCCCAGGCTGGGATGAGAAAAATGAAAGGAGGAGACAGGCCAAGGTGCAGGGAAATGAGTCCTAGTTTGAGCAAAAGGCTGCAGTGAGAGAGAGCCCAGCCTCTGCAAAGGTCTGAAAGCACTTCAGGGCAGGGGCCAAGGGAGCAACGGTGGCAGGGCAGAAGCTGTTCCTAAAGAGGCCAGCCCCATTCCAAACTCTGTTCTCAATTTGGAATAGAAATGTCCCTGGAAAGGCAGATAAACAAAGGAAGGAGCATGAACCAGTTCTCAGCCCATCCCCTATGCAAGTTCTCTCTTGGGTCAGGTGATGCCACGTGGGCACTCAGGCTTGCCTGACTCCCTTTCCCACTTTGCTAACCTCTCTCACCACCGGGCAGAGAAAGCCACTGCTAGCAAGTGTGTGCATAAACCTCAACACCCGTGTTTATGAGGCTGTTCCAGACCCTGGCCCATTTGGTGACCAGACACTGATCCTGTCCTTCCCGGTAGCCGGCAGTGGGCTGGTTGGCAGGTGCGTGGCAGAGGCTCAGGGCTGCAGACAATGGAGGCTTTAATCCCATGAGAGGGGTTGGTGCCAAGTCTGGAATCCAATGATGACTCTTTACCCAAGTCACACTCTTACCCAACAAACGGCACAAGGTCTGGAGGCCTCCGGTACTTGGTATCTGTCCATTCTTGTATTTGAGTAAGGTAGTGGAGGCCACAGGCTCAGGTCACAAACTTTGTATTTCATTTGAAGCACTTTTCTGACTTCGTTAGGGGCTCCAACTCCAGCACCATAATTCAACTTGCTTGAAAATGGTTTTTATGTCCCTATTTTCCTTGGAGTGTGCATGTAAATAAGAAAAGATGGAATGATTTTAACATCCAGACACATGTTATCATGTAAGATGAAGCTTCGATTGTAACAACAAAGTCCTGCTGAATTTTCTAAAGCTTACAGAAAACAACGTTCTCCCTTCAGTCTGTGCTGGGACTTGGCAAAAGGCCGAGCGGCCACTCTCGTAGAAATAGTTCCCTGCTGGCTGCAAGTTTCTGTCTTGTTTATTGGGGACTATTGAGGAGCCTGTGCAGACAGAAGGATGTTGCAGAAATGCCTCCAAAGCCGTGGTCCCAGGGCCTGGTGAGGGGCATCTGTCAGCATCCTTTGCAAACCCCATCTCCACCCACTGGGATGAAGACTGGTCCAGAGATGGAACAAGAGCTTCCTCTGGGTGGCTGTGCTCACGGATGCTGATTTGCCGGTTTCTGACCTGCTTCACTGCCAAGATCCCCTTCCTCCACCTGTGAGACCAAAATTCCATCTTCCTCCATGCCCTCCTAATGCTGCGCCAGAGTGGGTGAGAGAAGGGAGCTGGTAGAAAAGCAGGGTGGGAGCTTCCAGGCCTGGTCCGCCAGACAAGGTGGTTTCTCCCTCTCTTTGAAAAGCTCCCATTTCATGGGGTCCAGGGTGCCAAGGATTGCTCTGGATGGTGCGGTAGTACCAAGAGCAGGGAGTGTAGGTCCCAAACCCAGTGTGTGGAGAGGGCTGTGCGGCAGGTGTGAATGCCAGGAGAGACAGGAGGAAGGACAGGGTGGTGCGTCAGGGCCCCGCGGTGGGCCCAGGCAGCCTCCCAACGAGGCACTTGCACTCAGCTCTCAGTGAGCACCACGGACTCACGCTGGAGAATAAAGGAAAACAAAGGGAGTGGGCAGAGAACAGGAAAGGGGCTGGTGAATGAAATGTATAGCTCTGAGCCTCCTGGTTAGGGAAGAACAAAGAAAAAGAGAAAGAGAGTAGTACGCAGCTCCTATTGTCTAATAAAAGAAAACATACCAATTCTTCGGGGAACTTGTTTCCTGACAATAAATTCTTGGAAGAATTCATGCAACAGGACACCCCAGGGGAAGATCCTAGTGTTAGGAAGGAGGCCACCTGAGCTGGAGGGCCCCGGAAATTCCAGCGGTCCGAGGGCAGGAGCACCAGGCAGCTGGGCTGGTCCCACGGGCTCCCAGAAGAGCCAGCTGTGCTGTGGGCAAAGGGTGTTGCTCAGATGAGGAAGGGAGCAGGCAGTGTCCCCAGGGATCACAAGTGGAGACCAGGGACTGTGACAAAGGACTCCAGGCCTCCCCGCCCCATCTGTGAGGGAGCCTGTCTTCAGGGACAGCCAGGAAGAGGGAGGCAGGAAGGTCAGAGCTCGCTCTCCGGCCAGGTGCTTTAGGAGGGGAGGTTAATGGTCAGCATGGGGGCAGGAGAGCAGCCCCGGGCACTGGGAGGGAGCAGGGTGAGATGGGAGGACTGCAGCTGGGAAAGTGGTGTATGAAGGGGGGAAAGAAAGAGTGGGACAGAGGGAGAGGAAGAGTGAGAGGGAGAGGGAGATGGAGAGGGAGAGGGAGGAAGGGAAGGAGGGAAGGGGAAAGGAGGAAGAAAGAATAGAAAGCTGGGAGGACAGGAGTAGGACAGAGACAGGTGGGACACAGGTATGCCCAAGTGCCAAGGCCATGGCCTCAAAGAGTTCTGCTTCTCTCCTGCTGCCTGGCTTAAAGCCACTGCAGAGGGTCTTATAAAAACTGACAGCCCAGAGGGGGATGTGGAAGGTTGTCCAAGCAGATAGTTCATTAGGGAGCCGGCTTCCGTGGTGGTGCTGGTGGTCTAGGGGTGTTTACAGTTATGATGACAGTTTGGTGGGGTGAAGAAAGGTGGGAGAGCACTGGGGACGTCATCCATATAGGGGACAGTGTGGGGTTCTGCTGGGGGGAGAGACCTGGGCGGAGGCACAACTGCCGGGACCTACAGGTGATTCGGATCCATGTGCCTTCCCTCGTCCCCACACAAACCTGCACTGAAACCTAGTAGCAGAATCATGAAAGCTTGTAGGGAGGAGGAAGAGAAACATCAGCAGACCAGAGGGCCCTACAAGGGACCGGGAGACAGCAGTGGGAGGACCACACTGCAGAAGAATCAGGGAAAAGAGGTCATGCCTCAGGGCTGGTGCTCCCCAGGCTGCTGGAGGCCCCACACGGAGGCTCCCACCTGGCTAGGTGGTCTGCTGCTTCTCTGTCCCCAACTTCTCCACTGCCTTGCTCTGCTAGGAGGGAACAGCTCAGGGCTCCGAGTTGGATGGGTGTAGAGGGGGCTCAGCCCCCAGGGCCTTAGGCAAGCCCTGAATTCCACCCAAGTTCACAGCTCCAGAAAGAGGAGGAGCCCACACCTCCACCGGGGAAAGTGTGGGACAGCCAGTCTGGCTGCTTCCCCAAAGCCCTCACCCAAACCGTGATTCTTCACTCCCATCGGAACTGGACAACCCAGCTCCCAGGGCCCAGGAGGACTCTGTGTGGCTGAGTAGATCCAAGAGGAACCACCAGCCCATCCCCAAAGCAAAACTGCATCTTATAAGATGCCTACTTTAACTCCTTAGAAATTTCAGGAAGATGCTCTATCCAACAATCAAACAGGACATGCCAACGTTGTTACAGATGTTTAAAAGAATAGATGCCTTGATCACATTTTGGGTGAACTGTGACCCTTCCCCAGCTATTCTCTGTTCTACTGTGCCCTCCACATTTCCGTATTGAACTTACAGCAAACTGTGAATTTGGACATTGACTTAAATGTTTAAACCTATGAACCACTCTTTGTTACTTCAGAATGGGTAAGAAATTCATAGTTCTACATTTTGATTTTTAAACTATTATAGGAAATTGCAAGTTTCATCAGAAAAAAACTTATCCGGTTCTGCTCAAAATAACATTTTATAGGAAATTCCAAATTTTCACCAGGCACAATGCCCCCGGGTTTTGGTTTTGCCATTGGTGTCTACCACTGAGCATTGTCCTTAAAGCAACCATGACTCAGCTTATTCAAAATAAAACTTCTCTTCAAGGATTCAAAACTCATCCTCTCGGCATGTGCCTGTGACCTCCACATTTCTCTGTAACATCTGCTCAGAGTGATGTCCCAATGCCACTGACTCATGGGAACCACAGACTGTGAGTGACCAGAGTTCACACAAGGCGGGGAGGGCAGGGGGCAAGTGTACGTCACCTGCAGTGTGACTCAGCAGACCAACAGATGCCATCGTGGAAGAGCGTTCAAAAACAAAGGATGGCTCACTGCATCTGGCCATCTGGCCAAGAGAAAACATGGTGGCAGGGCTATTTGATGATTTGGATGATATACTGCTGGTCAGGTGTCTCCAAGCAAGTTGGTCAAAATGGAAACAGTTGTTTCTTTGGGCAGGTGGGAGTCAAGGCTAGTCTGGAAAAGGCAGAGGCAGCTGCATAGTCTTGAGCCATCAGCCAGCACCCATCCCCCGTCTGGGGGTTTCCTCTGCCCACAGAAGATCCTTCTCCAAACAGGTGTTGAGTGGCACCGTGCTCGCGCCTGCTTCCACCCACTGAAGTCGCTTCTGCCACAAGCACCACGCTTACTTGGGACTGTGCAATAAGGGAAGTCTCAGCCAGAAACTAACCAAATGTTAGTGCCTTTTTCTCGGGTCTTCCTATAACCCTGCTCTGCTAAGATTCCTTCTACCCGATTTGGAAACGGCAAGAGAGGGGCAAGACAGGGAGAAGTTCATCCCGTTCATCCCAGGCCCACCGTACAGCGGAGCTGAGAGCACAGGCACCTGAGCTGACTTGGAAGGGGAGTGTGATCTGAGTTCCTGGGAACTCTGTGTCATCGTGACCACAATTAGGGGAGGAAGGGCACTTGGCACAGCTTATCTTTCAATGCACACACAGGAGTTTAAAGAAGATAAACTGGCCAGTAAGCACATGAAAGGTGCTCAACATCATTAGTCATTAGGGAAACGCAAATCAAAACCACAATGAGACACCACTTCATTCCCACTAGGACAGCTATAATAGAATCAATCAAACAAATAAACAAAACAGAAAATAATTAGCAGTGATGAAGAGGTGGAAAAATTGAAACCCTCAGACATTGCTGGTGGGACTGTGAAATGGTACAGCTGCTTTGGAAAAACAGTTTGATGTTTTCTTGAAAAGCTGAACATAGAATTACCATATGACCCAGCAAGTCCACTTTCATGTTTATACACAAAAGAATTGAAAACGGGGTCTCAAACGGATACAAGTATGACGACGTTCATCGCAGCATTGTCCACAACAGCTAAAAAGTGAGAACAATCCATATGTCTGTCAAGAGATGAATAGATAAAGCAAATAGGAGATATGCATACAATGGAATATTATTCAGCCATAGAAACGAATGAAGTTCTTACATATGTTACAACTTGGAGGAACTTTGAAAACCTGCAAAGTGAAATAAGCCAGACACAAAGGACAAATATTGTATGACTCTACTACTTATGTAAGGTACTTAGACTGGTCATGCTAGTGTGGGCCTATAGAGGCTCTATAGATATCTCCTCTCCAGGGGTCCCAGGGCCTGTCTGTGCGTCGGGAGTAGCTGGAGCCTCATGGGAAATCAGTGGGGTTTTGACTGTGGCAGAACAGCCCTGGCTCCCTCTGCTTTCCCGCAAGGAGAGGACAGCTCTGCTGTGTCACTCTCACGGGCTTGGCAGCTGCAGGGGCAGGTCCTCCCCGCTGAGGCCAAGGAGGAGACTGCTCAGGTGTGTCTGGTCACCGGAGGCTGTGCTTCTCCAGGGCAAACACACAGAGGGGTCCCGGGCAGAGCGACCAGGGGGATCTGGTGATGTCACCCTTCTCCTCGTGCAGCTGATCAGTGGGACATAAAACTACTCTCTTGGAATGAGGGTGATGAGCGCAGCCTGTTCTTGGTCTCAGCAACCTGCACATTTGTGCTGGTGCCAGGTCGAAGGCAGGGCAGGATGCCAAGTTGGGGGGAATGGGCAGAGAAGGGCAGCTGGACACAGCACTCGGCCGGGTTGGGTGGGCTGTGGGGGCAGGCCAGGGTGGGCACATTTATTTACCTAGGCGGGAGTCAGTCCAGGCCGGCAATCAGGAGAGGAAGCAGGGAGAGGCACCTGTGAGCCAGGCCCTTTACCTCCAAAAGGCACCAACCCTCAGAGTGTCCCAGTTTAGCAGAGGAGCAAGGGGCTAAAGCCCTCGCCACCCGGGGCAGAGGCCTTCCTGGGAATGAGGAGTTGCAGGCTGGTGTTGCTCCCCGGGGGGCCGGGGAAATGGTTTCAGGTGTCTCGGTTTTTATCCCTCCCCTTCCTATGTCCTCCTGCAATGAATGACCAGCCTCCACTTGAAAGTGGTCTTTGGCTTCGACCCCAGGACATCAGTGAGCTGTCACCTCAGCATGCTTCCCAGAGGTGACTGGCACTCAAGGCCAGTTCTCATCCTGACCGACATGCCTCATGCAGGAGGGTGTGTTATCGCACGGGGAGGAGAGTTTGTGCAAGTGGGGAGGGGGTGAGGACCTCGGGAATGGGCTCCTTGAAAGGCCCCAGGTGGCTGATACTGGACGTGGCCCGAAGTCTGTGGTGCCCCGTGTGAAGCTCTGCCCGTCTGTGGGGGCCGGCAGGGAACATGGGGCAGTGGGTCTAAGTAAGGCGCCCGTGATGGGTGCTGCCACCACCTGAGCGAGAAGACCCAGCTGAGCTTGTGCCCTGGAGAGGGGACAGTTTGCAGAGAAGAGTTTACCATGGTCTTCAGACCACCCGGGATTATGTTTTCTCTCTTGCACTCATGTTTCCTTTTTTCCCTGATATTTGAAATCAGAAGGTGATTCTGAATGATGCTATACAGGGATCACAGGCCAGATCTGAATACACCGACATCCATTAACGTTCAGTCCACATTTCCTATCCTGCCTTCTCAACCCACCACCTAAAAAACAACCCCCCAAAAACTGGATTAGAACAAAAAAAGTTGATATGGTAGCTACTGATATAAGAACTCTGCACGTATCCTGTGCTTGGGACCCTGCTAAACCCTTCCCAGGACTGTCCCAAGAGTGTCACTGCACCTTATAAAGAAGGTGCAGTTATCAGTCCCATTTAACAGATGAGGAAACTGAGGCTCAGGAACCACACGGCTAAAAACACCTGCAGAGTGGGACTCCTCAGCCCATGCCAGAACTCAGGTGGACGCAACACTACCACCCCCTTCCACCTCCGTCTCCAACCCCACCGTTCTCTCTAACTGGGAAAGATTTTGCAAGTGAGAATGATCAATGTTAGGGGGGATATACTCAGCCATCAGACTCTACTCCTCCTCATAGTATCTTAATCACATCCCGTTATTCCCAAGGCTCCCGGCGCTGCAGCCCAGTGCTCTGTCGGCCTCGGATAACTCACGTGGCGGCTCCTGCCTGCAGGACAAGCCTGAAAAGAGGACCGGGATGAGCTCACCTTGTTCTCAACTGTCTGGTTAAAAATGTGAGCACCAAATATTTGTCTGCTGTGTTTTTATCAAGCAGTCCCATTTGAGGTGGGTGAGGGAACTTAAAGGAGGAGAAACATTGGAAAGATTAAAGCAAAAACCCAGTGCTACCTTCCAATTTCAAGATGAAGAGCTAAAGGAATCCCGTGGGGGAAGGATTATTTCTGACATTGGTTAATGTTACAAACTGAGCACTATGAGCTTTTAACTGTCTGTGGTTAACACTGGGAAAGGTTTTGGTGGTCCTTGGGGTTTAGGGCACTGTCTAAAACCTGGAGCTGCCTGTTTGGGGCCAGTTTTTGTTTTTAACCGCTAATTGAGCTTGGGATGTTCAGAACAGACTGGCTTCTTGATCAGGGGAGCACACTCCAGCTCCCGGGGCAGTGTGGTGGCTCCAGGATGCCCTCGTTTTTGTATTTAACGACCACACTGCAGCAGGTGCTCAGTTCTCCAAACAAGCCTAGTGTCAGACCTCACGGATACCAGAAATCCAGACGTAGGGATTAACTTCCTGAAGTTTTGCACTACTAGCAAAGTTAAATAATAACAATAATAGACATCAACCAACCAACCAACATCAAAAGGCCTAGGTGTGAACTCTGCTAATCCCAGCAGCCCAAAGGAACATGCCTTTGATAATGGCACAAAGGGAAGGCGTGGGGGACAGTGCAATGTCTTAAACACTAGGGCTCAGGGGACAGCCTCTCGTTCTCCTTGTTGTTGCAGTCTCCTCTAGTGTGGGACCCAGCAGTGACTCAGGAGCCTCCTTCACATGTGGAAGGGGGGTACCCAGACTCAGAGCCTCAAGCATACCTTGGGACGGTCCCCAAGCTTCCCTCTGGTGGGACTGGGGCATTCCTACACTGCCGCTCAGGAGAGCACCCAGGCGGGTTGCCCGGCTGGGATGCACGGTGGTGGGACGCTCTGCTTGGTAAAGGCAAGGGGCGGGGGGCAGCCAGGCCCCACGTGACTCCATATGGATTCAGAGGCAGAGCTGAAGGCTTTCCTCCCAGGCGCCTGGGTGTCCCACGTCACTTCTGTTAAAACCCAAACCTGGCAGCTGCCCCTCTCAATAGCTACAGACCAGGTATGAAAACCTTTGCAACCCCCGGGACGCTGGGAAGACCCCCCCTTCACATTCCCTCTGCCCACGGTGGCAGTGCACCTTGTGCTGCCCTCCCGCCCCAGCGAGGCCAGTGCCGCCCCATGGCCTTCATCACTGGCCGTCCCGGCGACCTGAAATAGAAACTCTCCCCGCCACATTTGGGATAATTTTTAATACATTCCTTTCTGCTCTTCATCAACTTCAAATGTCTCAAGATGTCCTGAGGGCAAAAGAACTGATTTAGCTCTCAGATTAGAAGAGAGTGGCCAAACGCCTCACTCATTTTGAAATACTGACATTAACGGGGAAAATTACTCAAGCTCTCGTTACTTCCTGTGCTTAATTAAGTGGCTCTGCAGGTGACTCAACCCTTTTATTTTTCAGAATGACATCAGACTTATTTTCCATTTTAATAGCCTGGTTACTTCATTGATTTTTTTTTAAAATCCAATTTCACTTTCTAGTGCAAATCTCTTTATCTGATTTTTTCTCCACCCTAGGAAAGGCTAACTCCCCTAATGGCTAAACTCCAATTTACAAATGCCTCAATTTTGGAGGGGTCAAGGGCCCCAAATCAGAATTTGAAGAAGGAATTAGAGGTATAATTTTTATTGGTTAATTACCTACATAATTTCACAAAGCGCTGGAGTTGTTAATATAATTAACTCTCTGGCACTGCTCCCGAGAAGGGTCCCGCTGGCCTCCAGGGGCGATTTGACCTGGAGGTGGCATCTGGGGCCCTGCAAGGAGCCACATCTGGCTCTCAGCACCTTCAAACCACCCAAATGTTTTGAGCTGCTTTCATATTTATCGATGGTTCTATAGCATTTACTAATCCACCGGCCAACTGTCATTGCTGTTTGGTAAATTCTGTCGTTTGGAAGGAAACTAGAGCATTACTCATCTTAACACAGTGTGGACTCCCAGCCTTATAAAAAGGCAGACGCAAATGTTTTGCATGGTGTCTGACATTTATTTATTGTTTGTTTATTTGTTTATATTCTGGTTTGGGTTTGGGTTTGTTGGGTGCTGGGTGGTTTGTTGGTTTCTTGGGTGGACTGGGTGAATTTCATTTTCTAGCCTCGCTGAAGGGTTTTCCTCCTGTCAGTGTCTGTGCCCTGCTTCAGTGTCCCTCCAGGAGCCCAGCTGGGGAGGGGAGGGCGAGGGTGCTGGCTCCAGGCTGACTTGGCATCACGGCCCAGCTGGGCCCTGCTCATTGCTCAGTGTTGGCATCACCGGGAACCCAGCACAAACCCACTGACAGTGGCCCACAGCGCCCCAGCCTTCTCTCCCGACGGGACGGTGGCCCAGACGAGAGCAGAAGGTGACTTCTGTCCTGCCCTGAGCTCTTCTTCCCCGATGCTCAGTTGAGACTAGAGAACGTCCCAGCTGGGCACGCTGCAGGACTTCAGAGATATGTTTTTTAAACCCAGGAGCAAAGACATAAAGCATGCAGTAGGCACTCATTAACTGTTAACTTTATGCCTTCTTTAATAGTTGTATTATGATGATTTGAGGAAATTAATGGCTGCACAACTGGAAAAATAGAAAATAGTGATTATTTTCCCCATAAAAAAGGTGTCAGCTACATGCTCTATTTTCTTGCTCTCAGGACATCTCGTTCCTTCTGAAGCGCTGAGATTAATTCTACACTGACATTCCACTGGAAGCAAAGCTGCATCTGGATAAAATATGGCATGGGCTGTCCCTTCAGAACGTTCTTCTTATACCATCAACTGTGACCATAAGTTGTACTAAGCACGAGGTGGTGCTGGGGAGACAAGGAGTCCCCAGCCGGGTCCCTGCACTGGAGTTGCTAACAACACACCAGAAAATGACAAGCCCAGAGAGATGCATGTGACAAGGACTGACAAATGGTGATGGCAGCTCAAGAGGAGCCCCTTGCACATCTGGTTAAGACCATCTCAAATTGCCGTGGGGTTCCGGAGCTTTCTCCAGCCCAGCTCCAACCTTCTGCTTCCACTGGATCGGTTCTGTGGATAGACAGTTTCTGTGTCACCTGGATCCTCAATTTTGAGCAGCACCAAACCTAGAAATGAACTTTAGCCCCTCACTTATATCCCACAAAAACTCCGTCTTGGAAGACATTCGTATATGGAACAGATTCCACTGAACAGTGGGCAAGGGGGTGCCTTGCTCGTAGAAGGTATTTGATAATATTTATTGCAGGAATTAGTGTGAGGACTCCAAATAGAACATTAGAGCAAGATGTTTCTGTTCTTAGAAGTCTTCAGTGCCCATCCCCACGGCTCATTCTCTAGCCGCCTTATCCCACATGGTCGCCCTCCCCCTAGCACCACAGAGAGACCCGAGTTTCTTCTCGTAAAGGCTCAGCTAATCCCTCAGCTCAGGGACAACACTCTTCCAGTCCTACCTGCAATGCCTTAGCGAGCCCCTTCCCTCCACCCCCTGTGGTCTGTGTGGGGCACCTCCGTCTCCTACCCCTGGTGCTGGGAGATGAGGAGAGGGAGAAATGGCCGGTATGGGGAGGAGGTGCAGGAGTCTTGGACACACGCTGCCTCGCTCTGCCCCTGGGACCGCAGTGCCTCCGTTCTCTCCGCTGGAGTTGATGTTCTGGCATCGGGCTGCGTCTTGGCCCACTTCCCCGGGTATCAAGTAATTAGGTCACCCCGGGGAAGCTGAGGCCGGCCTCCGATGCTCTGTCATCTTACCTTCTCTTGGGGCCTCTGTCTAAGGGCCCACTGCCCTTTCTTTGCACAGCTGGGTTTGTGCTGGTGACTCACGTTCTCAAAACTGAGCAGTATAGTGTTCACAGACCGCGCATCAGTTGTAAACTTATAAACAAAGCAAGCGGCGGCTAACATAAAAATCTGGAGTGTCATCAGCTCCAGTGAAGGAGGGAGGCAGATGCCATGTGGGGGGACACGGGACCCTTTTGTAAGGTGCTATTTTTTTGCCTTGGGTGTGGATACTCAGATGTTCTTTTTATGATTATTCTTTAAACCATTCACATACACTTTATCTGTATGTGTGATAATTTCATAAGGTACGTGGTATGTTTCACGTGGTATGTTTCACGGTCAAAGTCACTTATGAGAAGCTCTTTTGCCATGACTAACTCGCACTTGCCGTTTACCCAGGGCCAGTGGGCCCCATGGTGCAGTGGTGAGCATGGGCCCCTGCTGCCACCTCTCCTGCCTTCCATGACACCCTCAAGCCACATTCTGTCCTGTTTCCATGGCCTGTGGCCATGGTCGCACAGCAGCGTTCTGAACATCCCACTGTCTTCTAGCCTCCCCACTCATTCAGCACAACATGGAAACTACAAAAAGAATTAGTTGCAGAGAGCTCTGCTTCCGAGTTTGGGATCCAAGTCCATCCTGAGTGCTCACTCATGCTGGAGAGTGTGCTTGGGAAGACACGGGTGCTTTCTGAGCACACAGGGGCCGGGTTATGGCCCAGTAAGCGCCTGAGCTTTGGGGTCCCAGAGCCTGAGCTCCCTCCTCAGTCCCATGGCTATGGGCAGCATAGATGATCCTTCCCTCCCTGATGTTCCCAGCTTGGCTTAACTGTCCCCTGAGCCCCACACTCTGTGCTCTTGTGCTCCAAGTCATCCTTCCACCACCTTCCACCTGCTGCTTTCTCATATCACCTACTTCACAGAGGTCCCTGGTCAGTCCCACCTTGGCCTCACCTCCCCCCTGCATGTGACCTTGGTGAACTTTCCGCAAGAGTCTCTTGCCAAGAGATTAATGCCAAGGGAAATCTTGGTGAATGCACGTCCAACCTGCCACCTCCAACTTTGCACAGGTGGCCAGGGCAGTGGGTGCCAGGGATATTTCAAGGCCCTTTGGCTCCTGAACCTGCCATGGACCCCACTTACCAGACACACGCTTTCCCTTTGGAAGTGCTCATCTAAAAGGTAGACATGTCAGTGAACCAAAGCAGCCTGTGGGCTGTTGGGAGGAGTGTATGTAAACATTTGTTTATCACTGCAAATGGTTAGTTTGACAGGTGTGTGAGGCCCTTGTAACCAGAATAGCTCTCCTGTGTGTCTGCAGGTCTGTAATGAGGATCTCGACTCAGGACAGGCGCTGTCAGTGCAAACTTGCTTTCCCGGGGCCACCCTATCCTCTTCCTCCACAACAGGCAGCACGGTGTGAATGCTGCAGAGGGGCCTGGGTGCAAACCCTGCCCCTGCCACTGTGTGATCTCGGGCAAGTTGCTTATCCTGTCTGAGCCTCAGTTTCTCCAAGCATGGGATAAGGGTGATCATGAGGGTCAGCAGGTCAGGAGGGGACTTAAATGAGAAAGTCATTGGGGTAACCCACAGGCACAGCACATGGCACTTTGTTAGCTCTCAGTAGGTGCTGGTTCCTTTCTCCAGCCCTGCCTTTCTTGCCTCTCTTACCTCCATAAAGTAACTTTACCTCTCAAAAAACAGCCAAAATTGTCAGTCTCCCTTGTTCCCAGGACCCATTCCAGCCCCTCTGCAAGTAGCCTCTCAGGGGACTCCCATTCCTCAGAAGCCCTCTCCCAAGACGGTGCTCTACCCAGTGCCCCAGCCTCGTGCAAAGAGCCCTGATTGAGGTCAGAAGCCAGAGCAGGTGAGAACCCAGGGATTACGGAGCCAGAACCCTTCGTTCAGCAGAGGAAGGAGCAGACCAGAGAGGGCAGCAGATCCGCCCAGAGTTGCCCAGCACATCAGCTTAGACCCTGGGACAAAATCCGTGTAACTCACCTTCCCACCATGCGCCCTTGCTGTGCTTCCCTGCCTGGTACCCTCCCAGCTCGTCTCTGGTTATTCACTTTCAGAAGTTCATTGAAGCAATGACGCCTTCCTAGGAACCTCCAAAGAGAAGCCAGGGAAATTTTAGAACATTAGTGAAAAATGAAATGGTACGCAGAGAGAGCCCCCTGGGGAGGAAGCCCAGAACCCTGCCACAATGCCGGTGGCCCTCCAGCCTTGGAGCACGCAGGGACAACACACAGGTGAAAAGTGCTCCTCTGTGGGCCCATGTTTTCTTCCCCATGAAGAAAGAGTCATAGACTTAGTTATTTGGTCATGGTTTTGTACAAAACTTTGTACAAAGTTCTTTCCCTCAATAGTCTTCCCGTAGACAGAGAGAACAGATGCAGGAGTTACAGCCCCAGTGAGCGTGCTCAGGGCCCACAGGCAGCGGGCAGGGCTGCTGCTCTGAAGGCTCCGTCCTGCTTGGACTGGCTGCCAGTTCCTGCTCCTGAGCTATCTTGGCCTTCAGGTCCAGGCACTTCCCTCCTGGACTCTGGAACTCATTCTCTGGCGTAACTCCCACAGCCAAAGGGGTCATCCTGTCAAGGCAAGCCATTTGTGGAGGCCAGCCATCTCCAGGCAAGTTGGAGACCAAGAGAATCATGTGAACTTAGACTCATACTGTGTGCTGCCTGACCCTGGGCTGCACGGGGCAAGGATGCCCAGCGCCTGGCACGGTTTGGTGCCTGGCATACAGTAGGGCTGCTTGTCTCTGAGTAGCTGGCTGACTGTAGGTTGGAGCTGGCAGGCACTGTGGGCTTGCTTGGATTTTGTGAGGCCAAGAGAGCAGCCTCATGTTGCCCGAGGTCACATGGCTCATTGTGGACTGTGTCTGAAGCATTTCAGGATGGATTTGACATTCAGTCAACAAATTTTTGTTGAACGTGTATTATGTACCAGGCACTGTGCTAAGAGTATAGTCAGGAACAAAACAGCATTCAGTCTACTCCAGACAGATGTTAAGCAAATAAGTAGAAACTAAACTGTGTACAGTGCTAAGAGGAATGGCCCCCAGGTCAGGGGAGGGTTCTCCCAGGAGGCGGCATTTAAGGGTGAGTAGCATTGGCCACATGGCGCAGTGAGAAAAGTGTCTCGGACAAGGGAACAGCTAGTGCAAAGGTCCTGAGACAGCCCGTACGGTTGGAGCATGGAGAAGGGAAGAGTGATAAGGGGCAAAAAGGAAAAGTTAGGGTCCCACAGGCTGGGGAAGGAATTTGGGTTTTATGTGACATATGTCAAGACACTCCCAAAGGTTCTGATGTCCAGAGCAACATGGTCTGACCTGCATTTTGTAAGGGACACCTGGCCACTGAGAAGGTGGGAGGGAAGGAGAGGGAGTTGGTGGGTTCATAGGCGGTGACTGCCGGGGCAAGAGGCATGAGATGCGCATCTGTCACTCACCGGATAAGTGACTGTGGCAAGCAGCTGGCCTCCCCAGCCTCAGTCCCCTCCGTGTGTCATGGGCGCTCGTGCTTCCCAGCGCTGTTGTGAGGGCTCCATTCTTGCAAAGGGCGAGCGTCCTCCCGGCACAGAGCAAACTCCCCACCGCTTCCCGTAGGGCTGATTAAGGACCCGGGGAGCCCGGACTTTTCACCTTGGCTTTTCTTTTTGTTTGAAGATGGGGAGAAATTCTTAACTTTAATGTGGTTTATGCTTTTTGAGTCTTGCTTAAGAAGTCCCTTCTTCTCACCATGAGGTCATAAAAATACTCTCTTGTGATTGGAAAGTTTCACTTCTCCATGTAGGTCTTTAAACCATCTGGAATTTGTGTCCGACTGTGTGGGAAGCCCAGCTCTCCTACCACCTGGCCGGGAGACTTCGAGAAAATCAGGTTCCCTGTGTCCCACCTGACAAGTGAGAAGATTAATCAGGTTGTTATTAATCTCCTCCTTTGGCATCTTCCTAACCTGCAGTTGCAAACATTCAGTCCTCCTTGCCCCAGCCTGAGACCAGGGCGATAGTCCAGTCAGCGTGATAATGAAATAATTCCACCAATTTCCACGCTGTGAAGTGCAGCTGCGCTGATACACTGTCGGCTGCCCAGACTCCGCTTTTTTCTCTTCTAGAAGCAAAACAAAGCACCTCAAAGCAGGTTTCCCAGGGCCCAGTCATGGCCAGAACTTTGCTTTAAATCACTCCCCTTGAACATTTTGGTTTTAACTGCACTGCACGTACCCAGGAAAGAGAAGCCTCAGGAACTAGAACTGTTATTAAAACCATATATCCAACTACGCTGGCATTTCTGGAAACCCCAACCTAAAGAACATTTAACTCCGTTAAAATATTTCAAATCTGCACTGAAGGAGGCTCCGAGAGGTGTCACGACTGTGCAGGTTAGTGACTCCCCTGGGTGGAAATGTCTCTGGAAGCCAGTAGCTGGTGATAGACACACACACACACACACACACACACACACACGCACACACACACACAGAGTCTTCAGTTTGCACTCCGAGTATTGTAAGAACCCCTGAGGATGTGCGATTCTGGATCAAGCCAACTCTCTGCAACGACCCCGCCCAGCAGTGACAGTGCATGGAGGGAACCGTGAAGACCCCGTGGAGGAGGGAGGGCCCGGTGGGGGTGCAGGGAATGAAACTCGGCCCACGCTCACGTAAGGGGAAATGTGTGCGTACGAACAGGATACGGCGACAGGGAGGGGTGGTGTCCCATGGGCCTGAGAAGGAGACTGCAGCAAAGGCTCTGCCAGCTGAGTTCCAGGTCCCACCAGGGCAGAGAGCAGCTGGTCTCTCCGTCCCAGTAGAAAATTCCTCTGGAGAGAGAATCTGATTGACCCGAGGTCTGTGATGGTGAATTTTGTGTGTCAACTAGTGCATGGGGTGTCCAGATACTTGGTCAAACATTATTCTGAAGAGGGTTGTTCCTGGGTGAAGTGGACATTTGTTATAAATCCATGGTCTGAGTGAAGCAGATTGCCCTCCCAGTGTGGGGGCCTCAGCCCACCTGTAGAGGCCTGAATGGGACAAAAAAGGTGGCCCTCCCGAGAGTAAGGTGGCCTCCTGCCTGACTGGGGACATCGGCTCTCCCTGGGTCTGGAGCCTGCTGGCCTCAGGACAGGAGCCACACCATTGGCTCCTCTGGTCTCAGGCCTTTGGACTCGGACTAGAACTACACCGTCGGCCCTCCTGGGTGCTCCGCTTGCTGAGTGCAGTTACCTGGGGCCTGTCAACCTCTGTGATCACAGGAGCCATTGCATACATATCTCATTCTCCTGTCGGTTCTGTTTCTCTGGAAAAGCCTGACTGATAACAACGTCCCGCAGAACACATATGACTCCCTGAGGCCCACCCTGTGGATAGGGGAGACAGTTCCCAGACAAGGGGACATTGTGAGTTGGGCAGACACCCACAGGGGTCACCAGTGGCCATTTCACACCAGGAGTAGGGGGGATCCCCTCCCTGTGTTTCTAGAAGCATGTTGCCTGGACATCCATGCAATGACATATGTGTGTGTTGTGTGTCTGGTCTCTGCACTCCACGTGCCCAGTGGCCAGCCCTTGTCCAGCCCTCAGGCCTGTGTGTTGAGGCCCAGCCCACAGCCAGTGCACGGGGGAGGCTCAGGTGCAGGTTTGGAATTCGTTGGTATTGGAATAGCCATCAGCATACAGAGCCGGAGGCCCCAGGCCCCCCCAGTGAGTGGTGATGGGGGGCGCCTGTGTTCCAGATATTTCTCCCGCCCTGGTAATCCATCCACAAGCTGTGACACCAGTCCCTTCCCGAAGGCCAAGCCAGAAAATGCTTGCAATTTTCTTCACTCCAGTGTATAAGGGGAGGGGAAGGGAGAATTTGCCCACCCTGGGCCCTGCCCATCCAGCCACCCCATGGTTGAGGGGTTGCCCCTCTAGGCCCTTGAATACCAGCATGAGGTAGTCTGGGAGACACAGTGACTTGGACAGAGCCACTCTTTCAGGGAAGTTTCTAGACTGGGCTGTGTAGGCTGGAGCCCGAGTTGGTGCTGAGGCTCCCGTTCAGCTGATGCCTCTGCATCCCCTCATGCAGGAGCACAAGCTCAGGTGAGGCCCGGAGGGTGTCTGTGGGTGACAGGGCCAGCTGGCACCACCAACTCCCCAACCCCGCCCGATCGTTGGCTCTTGGCTATGTGGCACTGGCAAACTTGTGCTCCTCTCTGGGAATCAGCCTCCTCCTTTGTAAGCAGAGATGGCCCTGGCTGCCAGGGTGTGGGGAGGCCCCATCGATGACACCCCTTCTCCCCAGCTGCCTCTCAGCTAGCAGAGAAATAAGGTAGGAGTGAGGCAAGACGAGACCAATGCGTTCCCTTCATTAATGATAACACTGGTGTTGGAGAATGTGGTTTGCCAGGCAAGAGGGCATCCCTGCACGGAGACCCAGGTGGGATCGGCTCTCTCGGAATCCCAGGTAGCTCAGTTTCCATACCACTCCCAAGAGGTGGGCCCCAGTAAAAGCGATGCATTTGAAGGACAAAGCAGAGTGAAGGCTTGCTCAGGCAACTGGGGTGCAAAGATGAAGAAGGCGAGTGTTTTGCCAAAACTTCTCATCCCAAACACACCAATTACTGGGGGCCTCCTTTACAAGGACCCTTCCACACAGCGTCGATGAGGTGCTGCCACAGCCGTGCTCATCCTGCACGTCACACGCACGCTGCCAGACAGCACGTAGACCCCGCCACGGGAGAGGAAGCAAGCCTCGCATGGCTGAGGGCCTCAACAGCAGGGACTGCACTGTCAGAAAGTCGGCCTCCCCACTGGATGTTCCACCAGGGCCTCCTGGAGACACCAGGGCAGGCTGCCTCCCAGCCCAGCATCTGGGCACGTTGTTGCTATTTTCAAATGGTTTTAAAACAAGGGGCCATGCCAAGACTGTAATATTCCCTTTTATATGAGACTGACCTGCAGGATGGGTAGCTGTGGCCGCAGCAAGGGTGGCAACATCAGCTGTGGGCATCCCCATGCAAGCCACTGCCCATCTCATGCTGTCCCCAAATTGTAGCCTTCCCTCCTCTTCCTCATGTCCAGAACTCCTTGTGCAGAGCCCAGGACCATCCTGCGCACAGTCGGAGGAGGTGTCACCAGGAAGCAAGCTGAGGGTGCTCACGGCTCCGTTCCTCCTGCCCCTTTGAAAGTAGCAGCGGCAGCCCCTGCCTGGTCCTCAGGGAGCCCCTCGGCCTTCCCCACCTTCCAGGCCAGGGATGCAATAAGTTTCTTTCCTTTTTTTCCAGATAAAGGTTTATTTCTTTCTGCTTATTTTTATTTTATTTTATTTTATTGTGGTAAGAACACTTAAATGAGATCTACCCTCTTAACAGATTTTTAAGTGCACAATATTGCTAACTATAGGCGCCATGTTGTACAGCAGATCTCTAGAACTTGTTCATCTCACTTAACTGAAGCTTCAGGCACGTTGCTTAGCAACTCCCCGCTTCCCCCTCCCTCTAGCCCCCCCCCCCAACCACCATCCTACTGTCTGTTCCTGTGAGTTTAACTATTTTATATGCCTCATGGAAGTGGAATCACGCAGTGTTTGTTGTTCTGTGACTGGCTTATTTCACTTAGCATGATTTCATCAAGATCCATCCATGTTGCATCATGTATCAGAATTTCTTCCTTTTTAAGGCTGAATAATATTCCATTGTATGTGTAGACCACATTTTCTTTATCCATGCATCTGTCCGTGGATATTTAGGCTGTTCTACGTCTTGGCTATTGTGAATAGGCTGCTGTGAACACAGGGATGCTAGCTGTTTTGGATAAATACCCTGAGGTGGGGTTGCTGAATCATATGGTAGTTCTATTTTTAATTTGTAATAAGTTTCATATCTCATGCTTCATGCGCTGATTGGAACCCACAGCTGCTCCGTGGAGGCTGCTCCGTGGAGGCTGCTCCAGGGGAGCCAAAGAGATCGCAGGCAGCCCTGGGAGGACGTCATTCACCGCAGGTGCCTGGGGAGAGGGACGGAGCTTGGAGCAGGGCAGGAGCAAGTGGAGATGGAGAGATGGTGACAAGTGGACAGAGCAAGGCACTTTTAACAATAGATAGCTCCAGATGCCCTTCCGCGCTGGGGCCTTCCCTCACTTTGTTTCCTCTTAGTGGACATCTGTCTTTCTCCCATCAGCTGGTATCTGCCTCCTGTGAACGGCTCAGTGACATCAGCTGTGGGTGTGGACGTGGGACCGGCAGGAAGTGCTCGTGCATTTGCTGTCACTGATCTCACGGTTTGGGAAGTCCTCAGACTCCATCACTGGAGTCACATAGTCATAGAACTTCACACCTAAAGGGAGCCTGCAGACCACCTGGCAATGTCCCAGCACCTCCCTTGACAGAGGTAGGAAGTTCCAGAAAGGCGCAGAGGCAGGGCCAGCAGCGAGGAGGCCAGACACGCCGGGAGCTTCCCCGCGCCTCCTTGCTGCGTATTTCTCCCCACTGGCTGCCTCTCACCAGCTGTCACAGCTCACCCTTATGTCCCCTCCCAGGACTGCTGTGAGTAACGCGCTCCGGCTCACACTCACACCGTCTGTGCTGGATGGAAGAGTGTCCACACATCCACGTCCACCAGGAATCTCGGACTGTGACCTACTTGGACGCAGGGTCTTTGCAGGTGTAATTAGTTAAGGTGAAGTGTGGGGGTGAGGGGGAAACTTCCTCTTCACCCAGAAGGTTCACTGAAAAATCAACTCACAATAAGGCAGATTAATAAGAGAAAGAGATTTATTTACCATGCACACAGGGAGAATCACAGAGTGATTACCCGATATCCCAGTGGGGCCCACAAATTTATATGCCCTCATTCTAGAGGGGTGGGGGAGATGAGGACTATGGGTAATGCTGTTGAGGGGCAACAAACAGTTACTGGGGAGGGTGCATAGGCGCTGGAGAGGGTGAATGGATGGGGGAAACAGACTGACTTGTAAATGATGCTCTTTGGAAATTAAATTAACCTGAGAGACAGGTATGATATTTAAAATGATCTGGGCCAGGTCTGGTTGCATTCTTGATCTTCTTTCCTGTAATATATTGAGCTAACAGGGAGGGCACGGGAAGTCAATTGTTCTTTTCGATGAGTCTGGTTTTTTATGAAGAAAGAGGGAAAGCCCCTTCCAACGTCTGTTGATCTCTAAGGGCCTTTAATTCAAAATACTCTTCATACCAAGGAGTCCTATTTTGGGGTGAAATTTCCTGAACTCCTTCATTCGTCATCCTGGATTAGGGTGGGTCCTAATTCAATGGCTGGTGTCCTTATAAAAGGAGAAAACAGAGACCCAGGGACACACACACACACACACACACACACACACACACACACGGATGAGGGCGCCCTGTGAGGACAGAGGCAGACATTGGAGTGATGCAGCCTCAAGCCAAGGAATGCTGAGCATCGCTGGCAACCCCCGCAAGCTGGAAGAGGCCAGGAGGCTCCTCCCTAAAGCCCCCAGAGGAAGCGCTGCCCCGCAGACACCTGGTCTCACGCTTGGAGCATCAGGAACCGCAAGAGATACATTTCTGTTGCTGTTACCCACTCAGTTTGTGGCAATTTGTTTTGGCAGCCCTAGGAAACTAATAAGGTATCTGCTTACACACATCCAGCTCACATTTTATTGGTGCTTTCTGCTTACTTTTCTCTTTTCAATCTATGTATTTCTTCCCTGCAAATCTCCTCTGCCTCCCTGGAGAGGGGACAGTGGCCAGGAGACTCTCAGGGCACCAGGGGTGCCCAGGGCCACCTCTGGTGACTTGCCTAAAACCCACCTACCGATCACTGGGGACTAGTGTCTGGGTCCACTTCTATTTTTAAATATGAGGTTTCTTCTTACCAGGCCCCAGCTGTGGCACTCCCTGGAGTGTGGTGGGCGTGGTGATGGCACGATGGTCACAGGTGGTATGTGGAAGACTATTTTAGTAGTCACATATCAACTTGAGTGAGATTTGGAAAAAGTGTTACTTGTATATTAAATCCCTTATTTCATGGATATTACTGCTTAAGACAAGGTGAAGTTTAAAATTGAGTTATTTAAAGCTGATATGAAGAGAAATAGCAGGTAGATGGGGTGCATGGTGATGCATGAAGTGCTGAGATTTGGGGAATACCGAAGTGGAAGAAACAGCAGTGTTTTGGAGTCTGACAATTCTGGGTCCAAATTCTGTCTTCCCTACTTGTGCTGGGGGAAGTGATTTCTCTTCTGTCAAATGGAATCATGAGGTTAAATCGGAGGCCTTCTCTGAAGGATTAGGGTAAAGGTTGAAAGAGAACGTGCCAGGCTCTGCCGGAATCCTTGAGGGCCCTCTTGCAGCGGCCCCGGGACTCCTAGTGTAGTGGACACCACTCTCATCCTGCCTCACCTGGAGCCCTGTCCAGATCCTGGGAGGCAGCAAGTGAATCCCAGGAATGTGGAGGCTCTGCCCGGTTGCGGGGGCTCCTGATGCGTGACAGCTCTCCTTAGCCCTGACTCCTCAGCCACGTCATACCTGGGGTGTCGTGCTGAAACTACCCTCTCACTCTGGGAGCTTCAGGACAAACCCATCTTGGGTCACCCCGGCAGCCCGCCAGTCCCTGGCAGAGTACAGAACAGACGGGGGACTTTTGCACTTTGAGATTGTGCTGGAGCATGCCTTATGGAACATTCTAGCAAGAAGGCAGGCAGGACTCCTGCCTAGACAGCGCTAGAGGGATCTTTCTTCAGACATCTATTGGTAAGGAAAGGGGCTGTCTTGTCCGTAGGCTGGAGCGCAGCATCCACACAGCCACCAGCACACCCTCGGTGAGCAGCACGGACGGAGGTCCCCAGCCCAGAGCCAGGGCCCCTGGCGCTATCGGCATCTCGGCTGGATGCTTCCTGGATTCCCAGGTCTCTGGAAGCCCCAGTTGCCCCTTAGGTGATGGGCAGTGTGCTTTAGTGTGGTACCCAGTGGGCCTGGAAGGGCAGCCAGTGGTCATGAGTCTTGGGGAAGAGACAGTCCCGTGAGGCCCCACCCAGGACCCTGACTTCATCACCAAGGTGCTTCCGCAGAGACAGGTCTCCACGCAAACCAACCCAGGCAAGCCCCTGGAGAGAGTGAGTCTGTGGGTAGTCTCGGGGATGGGGGACAATCAGCTGCCACAGTCTCCGTGCATCTGGGGATGGGCAGGGTGGGTCCTGGGGTTGATGGGGAGCCTGCTCCCCCGAGAGGGGCCAGAGAGGCCCGTATCTGTTACCTTCCAGCTGCACCAGCACGCAAGGTTTCTCCTGGCTCTGGCTCCCAGTCTGCATTTCTACTCACAAAAAGGCGTAAGAGTTAGAGCGCTGGGCTGCTAGCGACGTGCCCCCGCCAGCACTCGGGAAAATAAAATCACAGCCCAGGGGTCGGGCACCTGTACTCCCAGCCTGCTCCTGTGGCATGAACAGCTTCCATGGGGAGACAGCCCGCAGCACCCCCCAAAACAGTGTTGTAACCATCTAGGGGACTGGGGCTTGCGTTTACAAAAACCTTTTTTTCATCGGCCCTTCTAAGAGTACCGTACTTGAAGACATTTTTCTTTGCTCCTCGCAACACGTAGGGAGAGACACTAGGGGTGGTGATTCTGCCTTTTCTTCTCTGACACCCCGGCCACCTCCTGGTTCGTATCCAGTGAAGCCCTTGGCCTCGAGGTGCCCTGTTGCTGCGTGGCTGAGAGGGACGGAGCTGGGAGGTGGCCCGCTCTGCTCTCCTGACCCCGGGCCCCACTCGCAGGGCTGAGCAGAGGAGCCCGAAGAATCTCAGCCTGTGCTGCGGGCTGTGAAGGCGCTGGCTGTCCTCCCCGGCACGAAGAAATGAGGAAGTTTCATGATCCCAGCTCACAGAGCATGAGCGACCCGGCCCTGACACCAGACACCTTTCCTGAGCCGCTGTGGGCCCAGGGGGTTGGCAGGCTGGCACAGTGGGCACGGAGCAAGCACAGGTCCTGCTGCCCCGAGCCTGGCTCAGACCCCAAGGGGGCTGCACATCTGCAGGGCCCCTGCTCCAGTCCCTGGGAGCCCCGTTCCCACCCCTATGAAACAGGCTTCCAGCAGGACAGTTGGGGGGTCAAAGGCGATGCGTCTGGGATGGGGCACAGTATAGACGGAAGCGGGTGCCGTGTAGGCTCCACGGCTGTCTCTCAGCAAAGCGTGCTCTGTGGCCAGCTGGCGGGCGTGTTCCTAAACCTCTGTCCACCTGTGCTGGACCTGAATTTTGGGTCTGAAACACGGTCTACCAGCTGAACCCTACTAGCCCAGAAAAGCTCGATATCCTGTGACTTCAGTGGAGAGAGGCAGGCGGGGCTCCAGCCCTGACATCGGGGTGTGGACACTCAGTCCCAGCAACAAGTCCAGGGTTTCCAGAGCTGACCCAGAGGAAGCAGGCCAGGGCCCGGACCCTCCCACCCCTCACCACCCTGCCACACGCTGACATGTACACAGAGACACGCTCATCCTCACACGCTATGGTTTGAATGTTCTTCCCTTCAAAACTCTCTTGAAACTTGAAAGTGAGGCTATTTGGCTGAAGAAATATTCAAGCAGCAAAGCATTCAGGCTGCTGCGTGGCTGCTTTTAACTGCTTACATTAAGCTGTGAGAGGCTTGAAGCTGGAATTTATAATCAAACGAGAAGCAAAGGGAGAGATTTGGAAACTCTCAGCCGGGCCGCATAAACAGTGAAAAAGCCCATTTGGGAGAAGAAACTATTCCCCAAAGCGATTACCTTGGACAGAAGGGAGCCAGGTGCTATTCCTCAAGACCAGGGAAGAAAGACCCCAAAGGCATTTCAGAGATCTTTGAGGCCACCCTTCCCATCACAGGCCCAGGGCCCAGGAGGGCAGGATGGTTTTGGGGATGGGCCAGAGGCACCTTCCAGAGGCTCGCTATCCGGGGCCACCTCAGAAGTCTGCTTCCGAATTCCAGTGCTTCTCAGCCAGTACAGCTGTGGCTCAAGCAGTCCCAGGTGTGGCTCGATCCACCATTCAAGAAGATACAAGCCATAAGCCTTGGTAGCATCCACATGTTGCCAGTTCTGCAGGCACAGAGAATGCAAAGGGCTGTGGACGCTTCGCAGCCCCCACCCAGATTTCAAAGAGTGTCATCAAAAGCCTGTGGGCCCAGGGACTTATCACAAGATGGAGCCACCACAGAGAGCCCCCGATAGGGAAAAGGGGAAATACGAGGCTGCAGCTGCCACAGAGTCCCCACCCAGGGCCATGTCCAGTGGAGCCATGGGAGTGGGACTGCCACCAAGACCCAGGACTGTAGATACCAGTGTGCAGCACTAGCCTGGGAGAGCTGAAGTGTGGGCTGAGCCCAGGAGAGCCGTGGGGGCCAGGCTGCCCAAACCCTGGGGTCCCAACCCCCACGCCAGTGAGCACGGGATGCCGGACATGGAGTCGAGGGAGATTATACTCCAGCTTTGACATTTAATGTCTGCCTCTTGGGCTTCAGACTTGCTTGGTGCACGTTACCCCTTTCTTTTGGCCTCTTTCTCCCTTTTGGGATGGGATGCCTGTGCCGCCATTGTGTCTTGGAAGTAGGTAACTTGTTTTGAGTTCGGAGATGGGACTTTGACTTTGGACTTTTGAGTTGTTGCTAGAATGAGGCAAGATTTGAGGGTTTTGGGGATGGAATAAATGTATTTGTATGAAAAAAGGAAATGAATTTTGGGGGGTAGGGGCAGAATGATATGGTTCGCATGTTTGTTTCCTCTAAAACTCATGTTAGAACTTAATCCCCAGTGTAATGGTGGTGGCGGGGGCTTTAAGATATGATTGGGTCATGAGGGCTCTGCCCTCGTAAATGAATTAATCCATCAGGGACTAATGGGTTCATGGATTAACGGGTTATCACAGGAGTGGGACCAGTGGCTTTATAAGAGGAAGAAGAGAGACCTGAGGTAACATGCTCAGCCCCCTCATCATGTGACGCCCTGGGCCACCTGCAGAGTCCCCGTCAGCAACAAGGCCCTCACCAGGCCTTCATAACAGTAAGAAATAAATTTCTTTTCTTTATAAATTACCCAATTTCAGGTATCCTATTATAAGCAATAGAATATGGACTAAGACAACACACATGTGTACACACACACATTCACACACATATACAGACATGCTCACTCATGTACACACACATATACAGGCAAGCTCACACAGGCACATTCATGTACACAAATACATAGACACAGACATGCACATTTACACACATACTCATATATACATAGACACTCAAACTCACGTACACACAATACTGTCATGGACTATTTAGAGCTGCTACAACAGAATACCTGAGACTGAGTAGTTTATGAAAAAAATAAGTTTATTTGGCTCATGACTCTGGTGGCAGGGAAGTTCAAGATTGGGCATCTGTGTGTGGGGAGGGCCTCAGGCTGCTTCTACTCATGGTGGAAGGCGAAGGGGAGCCGGTGTGTGCAGAGATCATGTGAGAGAGGAAGCCGGGGTGGGGCGGGAGGTGCCGGGCAACCAGCTCTCATGGGAGCTAATAGAGTGACCCCTCACCCCCCAGGGAGGGCATTAATCTATTCATGAGGGACCCGCCCCCATGACCCAAACACCTCCCACTAGGCCCTGCCTCCAACATTGGGTGTCAGATTTCAACATGAGATTTGGAGGTGACAAATATACAAACTATAGCACACACACTCACACTCATGTACACACACATAGATAAGCACGCACACAAGACACACTCATACACATCTACAGACAGACGCACTCCCACACCACCAACAGAGCCTGGCCAGCAGACAGTGTTGGCCTTACCGAGAGAGACTTTTGTTGGTCATCCCCTCCTGTTCCTCTTGGGCACCAAGGGGCATAGCTGAGAATAGGACTGGGAGTGGCAGAGTCCCCAGGCAGATATTTCCCAGTTAGGGGCTCAGCAATGGGGGCCCACCCAGTTGTGCCTGGTGGCATCAGGCCCATTATTGTGGGCACAAGGCACGCTGTGACACATCCTCTGGCCAGGCATATCCCCTGCATGGAGGCTGCTTGTCCTCCCTTATCTCCCTATAGCTGTCCCAGCACCTCTGGCCATAGGGCGACCCTCACTCCAGCTGGCAATCCTGGAGCCTTGCTCCCCTGGCCACAAAACAGGGCATGAGTGGTAGTCACAGGGGATAGGTGAGAGAAGGGACTCTCAGAGGACCCTGCAGCCCACAGGAGAGAACAGGAAAAATGGAATCCATGTCATCCCCTGTCGAGTCCCACCACACACTCGAGGGGCATCCTCTCCTGAGCCACAAGCCTCAGGGCCCAGTCTCAGTGGTAGGAGCCAGTGAACTCCCCCTCCAGGAGTCTGCAGCAGGTAAGGGGACCAGCACCGACTCCTGCTGTCCCCAGCCTGCTGCACAAGGCAGACTCCCCGGTGGAGGCAAGGTCACTAGCCCCACCCAGGTCTGGGCTGCTCTGTTCTCTCCCCCTAATGCCAGGCCCTGCAGCCATGAGATGAGGCACCAGGATGGTCCAGTCCCAGTCAGTTCCTCCCTTGTGGCCAGAGGTGCTGGGTGAGTTGCCAGAAGAGGCACAAGAAAAAGCAGTAACTGCTGCCCTGGCCATGGGTGCTCTTGGATGCTAACCACCAGCTGTGCTGAGGGATCCCCTCACTGCTCCTGCCCACAGCCGACAGCCTCGCGTTGCTGTGTCCGATCCTTTCCATGCAGAGCAGAATGCCCTTACACCTGTCCCTCTGGGCGCCAGGCCTTCCTCTCCGTATCCCCAAATGCATTAAGGTATAAGACATTGGTCTCCCACTTTAGCCATAAAAAAAGAAAAAGAAAAAAAGGACAGATGCTTATAATTGCATGGTTTTTCTAATTGTTTTGCTTTGTTTTTGTTTCCTTAACATTTTCCAGATCAAAGTCTTAGGCAGGACTCCCTCTGTCCTTGATCAGAGAAAATCCCCGGGTAATTCTAAAAATGTTAAACGAGGAAAAAAGTAGAGGCTACTGGCATTCACTTGAGGTTGAGAATGAAAGAAAACTTACAGGGTAACAGAATGAAAGTTACCTGGGGTGGGGTCACTGGTCAATTGAGCTCAAATGAAGTGGATTTGTCTTAAGAGTTAAAAAATTAATGGCAATTCTTGATTTACCTGGTTTGGTCTTTAAGAAACTTGGCGCTGAATTGTCCAGGGAAAATGTATGTATTTGTTGGAAATTTTCTTATTACAGGGGAAAGAGGACCCTATTAATTAACAGGGGACACTACCAGCTCCAGAACCATCCTTCTCCACCCACTTTGAGGTCATCCTCTGGCTCCATCTGGGGACAAACCCCAGGCCCCACCTTCCTAGTTCAGGCCTGGGCTATTGTTGGGGCTGGAAGGCCTTCCAGAGAGGGGCATCCATATGAGAGCAAAGGCCTTAACAGGTGTTGGCCAGCTGCACCCACGACCCAAGGCATGGCGCTCAGACCTGGGGGTCCTTCGGGCATAAGATCATCCTTCATAGATGACAGGTTGGCTAAGGGCACCTGTAGCCTTAGGCCCCAGGTAGGACCCAAAGCAAAGGAGGAGCAAGGTAAAGCATGCACGTTGGGCCCAGGAGAGGCAGACTCTGGTGCAGGGGAGCCTCCTTTTCCACCCTCCCATGGCCACCACGCCTGCGGCCTTCATCAGGGCAGACACCCAGCCTGCCCCTTCCATCTCTGCAGAGCTTCGTCCCAGCCTCCTGCAGTCAGTCGAATTAATGAGGCAGCTTATTAAATGGCTACTTCATTGTCTATGGGATAAAACCAGGCCGTGAAAGTCATTACCTGCAGAGGGACAAAAACCAAATACACACACACATACGAGCACACATGGACACACACAATCGTTGTATGTCGTGGAAGGCAGTTTGTACTGATGAAGGAAACTGAAAACACCTGGAGAGAAATCCCAGTCGCTGGTGTACCGTTCCCATCACAGAAGGGGCAAAGCCTCTGGGGGGCGGGGGCGGGGGGGGGGTGCCCCATTACTAGATCTGTGGTTGAATCATAGGATGTGTGTCATTTTATCCCAAAATTACCAAAGAGGGCCATTGGTGCTCGATGTGTAGATTTCCTGTAAACACTACAGATCACAAAAGAGAATATAACCATCTCTGGACTATGATGTGGAAAAAACCTACCCAACTGCAAAGGGGGAGAGGACATCTATAGGAGCCGAGAAAATCTCCTCGAGAAAGCAAAAGTAGCCCACTTTACTTTTTCTCCAAACTGACAAATTTGACTTGTCAGATGCAAGTTCAACTTGTGGACAATCCACTCAAGACTGATAATCGCCATAGTAACCACAGTGTCACGTGATTGCACAGAAGCCGTAGAGACAGGAGAGCAGCTTCCCAGACCGCTTCTCTTCTGGTAAATTTTGCAATGTCAGCCTAATTAGCAGGGGTGGAATCGGGACCTTGGTCTAAGTAATTGGCAGACATTCTTAAAAAAGAACAAAGATAATTTAGCACCTTCTCTTCCTATTCACGAGGCTGTGCCAGGACAGGGCCCCGACGTGGCGTCGCCCCCACCCTCCCTCCTAGCTGGCCAAGCTCCAAGCAGCACTTATAAATGCGTTTCTTTATAGAGTCACGTCTGGAGAAAAACTCAAACTCTTCTCTTGAAGCTTTTAAAATATCAGAAACTGGTGAGAAAAGGGAGCCAGGAACACATTTCAGAACTATCCCGATTCCTTCTGTAATTAGTATTATAAATTTCAACTTCTTTCATTTCCAACTACTTCTCCCTGCAAAATACAATGTATTTAAAGCTTCCATCCATAACACGTTTTGTTCTTATACTAGAAAATTGCTGTCCCCTTTCAAGGCATACCTCTCTTCATCGTATTTAATGCAGGTCTGGTGACTTGAGGAGGGCGTCATTATCACTGACTTGCTGAAGATGGTGACTTGCCCGGCCAGGAGGCAGCAGGGCTGTTTGCCCAGGTGGACCCTGCACGGTGGGGCTCAGTGGCCGCTGTCCCCACAGGTGGCTGCCTTTCACAGGGAGAGGGCTGCCCTCTCCACTGCCGGGCATCAGCCTGTGGAAATCTGTGCCCAGGCGGCTCAGGTGGCTCAGGCACAGCTTGTCCAAGTCGCAAGCACTTTGCTTTGTCTGCCGAGGGACAATTGCCCCATTGTCTTCAGGCTAATGAGGTTTTTGGTCAAAACACAATGATTTCAAACATCTCCAGTGGGCCTCTTTGCTCTTCATCTGGGACAGCAATCCCTTCAGAATTGCCTCCTCTGAGTCTGTCTGGCAGAGTTAGTGCATGGGGGTGCGTTATAATGAACCACATTGGCCGTTGCTACCTGCCTGGAGTGACCCCAACTCCCAACCAAACTGTGTGTGAGTGTGTGTGAGCTGTGGGAATGAACAAAAACCAACCAAATGAGAACAAGCAAAGGCTATGTATTCAGAACTCGCCTTAGCAAGGGGCTCGGCCACCAACACTAGTGCTTTGGCAGAGACACGGAGGCAGGCAGGGGACCAGGAAAGCTTCATCGTGGACAGAAGGGAATGGCCTGGGGAAGCCAAAGGTGGGTTACTAGGAATGGGGCCTCCTGTGGGAGTGGTTAGGGGGGCGTGTTTGGCTCTGGCTGGTTGGTCCTAAGTTGGAAGCAGACAAAAATAGGGCATCAGTCAGTTACTAGTCAAGCCCTAGAAGTTTTGGGCCGATTGCCATAGGGGCTGCTGTTTGGCTCCTGGATTGACGGCTGCAGATTGGGGGTCAGAGTTCTTTCTTTCTACATGTTCTGGACATTGTCTGTCCTTATAGTCACTCTGTCAGAGTGTGTACAAGGCTGTCTTCTCCTGGAACCTGCTTGAAATTACTAAGAGGCCGAACAGATGGGTGTGGGGAGGGACAGTCCTCTTGCTGTACAAACAGGCGTAGGTGGAATTCAGTATAATTTTACAAGAACTGGGTTCTGGGGGTTCTGCGTCAACTGCTCCCCTGGCCCAGCTGAAGTCCCTGTACCTCAAGGCTCGAGAACCTTTCTCGGGCACTGCTGGGAATTCGAGATGGTGTGTTGAAGGCCAATGTTGGGCAACATGAGTGGAAACCGTGAACTGGGGCAAGTTGGCCCCTTGCTATACCCACGCATGGGTTCTCTTTTCTCCCTGATCCCCGCATCCCAGGAGGCCATGTCTCCACCACCCCACTCACCACCCCTACTGCAGGGTCTTGTCTTCATACTTACTGCTTTTTCCCAAGGGGAGGATTACTGAAAAGGCAGTCAAGGTTCATTTATATTTAACTGGGAGACAAAGCCCAAAGACAGAACTGAGTCCCTGGTTGTGGAATGCCAGTCACCTTGCAGCAGGTGGTGGTTCTGCAACGCCTGGGACCAGATGGCAGCCAACTCCACCCACACGTCAGGTGGGCGACAGCATTTCCAGACATACTCCTTGTTTAGACGAGGAGTTCCTGCCCCCAGTAGCATTCCTTCAAGCAGCAAAATGATTCTAGCTCTTTCCAGAGGTCACAGACTGGAGGCTTGGGGGCTATGCAGTCTAGAGATGTGCTTTGTTTGGCACACATGTACTTTAAGTTTTTAAATGATCTGTCAAGATCTAAAAATCAAGAGCTGACCTTTAACATTCAAAAGAAAATATGTAGTTTCCAACTTCCCTTGGAAAATGGGATGCTCTGGCACTGCTTGGCCATCTTCCCACCTGCAGATGCTCAGAAGAATAACAGCTGCCCCACTGAGAGGAACCACCTGTTTGCTTCCTCGCCACAATCTCACCTGGCCTGCAGGCCCCTCCTGTACATCACGGTTGTGGACTGACTGCTTGTGTCCTGCCAGATCCGTGTGTTGAAATTCTCACCCCCAAGGTAACGGTGTTAGGAGGTGGCGCCTTTGGGAGGTGATTAGGTCATGAGGGTGGAGCCCTCATGAATGGGATTAGCGCCCTTACAAAAGAGGCTCCAGAGAGCTCTCTTGCTCTTTTTCCACCATGTGAGGGGACAAGACTCAGAAGTCTGCAAACTGAAAGAGAGCCCTCACCAGAACACAACCGTGCTGGCCCTGACCTTGGACTCCTGGCCTCCAGAACTGTGAGGAGTAATTTTCTGTGGTTTACAGACCACCCAGTCTATGGTAGTCTGTTGCAGCAGATTTAGCTGACTAAACCAGTCACCTACATGGCCCGGTGGGCATTTGACCCAGAACAGCTCATCTGGGAAAAGCCCCATTATCCCCTTTCCCAAAAGTTTTTGTTTCTGGTGACTTCATGGGGGATTCTGGGCATAGGAGAGCCAAGTGGTGGGTATAGAGCAACCTCACGCTCTTAACCTGGCCTCCCTGGACTGAGCGTTTTCTGGGACCCTTCTTTCCTGTCCCCTCCTCTTCCCGTGAGAAATGCCTCCTCTTGTCTCAGAAGCAAAGGGAGCTGCTGAGGAAGGAAGGGCTGAGTGTCCCCCATGTTTGCACAGCCCAGAGTGAATGCCAGAGAGATTGATGTGAGTGCACCGGCTGCTACCGCAACCAGCCTCACAGGGGGTGGTGGGTGGTGAAGGCACCAGTTTCAGAGTCAAATATGGGACTTTACCTCTCATGGCCTCAGTTTCCTCATCTGTATGATGGAATATGATTCCTAGCTCCCAAGTTCATAAGACTCCCCTGGGCAAGTATAAAATGTGGCTGTTAGGGAATATTGTTGGCTGTTAATCGTATCCATCAGGCTAGGCTGCTGCTGTAGCAGTAAATGAACCCCAAACTCAGCGTCTACACCCAGCACACATTCATCTCTCTTATCTCTCGTGCACGCCAGGCACCTGTCTGGATCAGCAAGGTCCTGTTCTCTGCCACCTCCACTCAAGGATGCCAGGTGATGGAACCCTCCCACCAGAGTGTCGTCAGTCTCTGCAGTGGGGGAAGGGGACATGGTGTATTAAGCCCTGGGCTTGAAGGCCACGTCTCAGAAAAGACACCATTACCTCAACTCACAGTTCAATGGCCAAAGTCACAAGCCAAGTCTAACTGCAAGGAATATGGCCCCAAGCCTATGACTCCAAGTGCCATTATCTTATCTGTTTGGGCTGCTATAACAAAACACCACAGAGTGGGTGGAGTGTAAACAATAGAAATTTATTCCTCACAGTTCCAGATGCTGGGAAGTCCAAGGCGCTGGCAGATTTGGTGTCTGGTGAGGGCCCATTTCCCATTTTATAGATGGTACCTTCTTGCTGTGTCCTCACATGGTAGGAAGCGCAGAGAAGCTCTCTGGGAACTCTTTTACAAGAGCACTAATCCCGTTCATGAAGGTGGAGGGACCTACTCACCTCCCAGAGGCCCCACCTCCCAACACCAGCACATTGGAGTGAGGCTTCTACATGGGAATCCTAGGGGGATATTGAGACCTCAGCAGCCCCACTGTTCCCTCCCAGCATGGCTGGCTCCCCAATTAGGACACTCTGTCCCATGGCCCGCTTCCAAGGAGACCTTTTAGAGATGTTTTCTCCAAAAGATAGAAGAATATCTCCTTCCTCAAGTTTTAGCTCCTCAAATTTACCTTATAGGGAAGTAATAATGACACATTCTCAATGAAAAGACCCAAAAGGCCAAATGCCTCCTTCACTTCAGCATATAAAATCATCTTCTTCGGGCCTGGCCAAGACTTCTCCCGGGTTTTTAAGTCAGGAGAGCATCTGGGCCCATTCGATGTGCTGTTTGACTCCAGCCCACAGCAGCTGCCATATTAAGGTGGAGCAGAGGTCTCTTCAACTCAGGGTGCCCGTGAAAGTTAAAAGAATGCTCACGTTGACTGGGGATTGTTAAATGAACAGAGTATGCTGTTGATGCTTCTTCCGAGGCCCCACGAGAGTCTGCCTCTTCTCACTGCGGTGTGAAGACTCTGTGGTGGATGATGCATAGGTTCTTGGGATGTGCTAAGGGACTGCGGGCAGGTCTGACTCCTCCCAGCATCCTTCATTCAGCCTACTCCCAAGAGGGCGCAGAATGTGGTCCCTCCACTGCCATGAAACCTCAAGAAGTGTCGACTGATATTGAAGGTCATTCCAATATCCAACCCTCCAATGCAACACAGTGTCCTCCTGAGGCCACATTGAAGAAGGCCAGGAGAAGCCTGCAAAGGAGCCTGTGCTGTTAAAAACAGAAAGACCCTTACTTACCCCATTGCACTGTGCCCGGAGGCCATTGGGACAGTATTCGGTGGAAAGAAAGGAAAAAACAATTTTGAAAATGGTTTCAGAAATGCTCTCGGAGATGGTAAAGCTATCATGCATTGTCGTTGAGGGTTTATTCTGTCCTGCTCTCAGCCCTTGATGTGGATTTAACCTCCACAGTAGCCCCACTGGGTAGCTACTATTATTATTTCTGCTTTATAGATAAGGATTGTTTTTAGCTCAGAATGGTTCTGAATCTTACAAAATATTCTCAAGAACTATGTTGGCCCCAAAATAACCCCACCTTGGGCTGTATGTTGGGTGAGACAAAGGCATCATGGGGCCAGGCATCAGTGTTCGGACAAGTTCCCACCCCTGCCCTGCCCCCCTCACCCCTTCTCCTGGGAGGGGGAATATCCTCACTATCCCCTACTTTGTGCCAGCCCCTGCTGTGAGGGCTGGGCAGGATTCAGCAGAGATGCAGGCCTCTGCTCCTCCCATCTCTTCGCATGTAGTAATTTAAAAAGGACAGTAACTACACAGAGCTAGTGATGGCACAGCCAAGAGTCAAACCAAACAGCCCAGCTTTGAGCCACTAAACCTCGATGCCTCCTATTATAATACGATTATATTATAAGCCAAGTCTGAAAGACCACCCACTGCTTTCTTTATTGGATTCTTCCCATAAAGTGGCCATGCTGGTAGCACAATTCCCTAAGGAAATAGAAAATGACTATTCTAAAATAAATCTGAGGACACACCCAGCCACAAAGTGGGAGGCATTTTATACAAATGCAACCAGGGCCTTGGGGTCTGGCAGTTAGACCCACAGAACAGCCCGACTGTGCTCAGGGCTGAAATGCAGGACTCAGCCACCCAGGACCTGGGAGGTGCTGCACACACGGCCTCCTCTCCCCATTAAGGGCCATTCTGGCCACGCTTGGCGTTGGGTTTTCTTTGAAGAGCAGTTGAGAACTGCAAGGTCAGGTGGGGAGGCAAGAGGAGGCAGGAAGAGCCGCAAAGGGCACCTGGCAAAAGGGCTGAGAAAGAAAAGGGAAGGTGGGCAGGAATCATTTGCATAACACCGTGCCTGGGAGAGGCCTGTGGCCTGCCTCACCTTAGAGCTGGCCCTGGGTCCCTGAGAAAACACTTAACTCCCATTCCTTGTGTACTGTTTCTAAAGGCACAAAGTGTGTACAGTTCTTCTAGAAATACAGTCACATAAAATGCTAGAATAACATGCTTTATTTAAGTACTTAAGAGTACCCCTTGACTTGAGTTACCTGGAAGTTGGCCTCAGGGAAATACCTTGTTGACTTACCCTTAAGGGTAAATAAGACCTGGTCACAGGCAGGGACAGGGAGGGGAGAAAGGTTATTTTAACATTTTATTCACAGTCCCTGGGCTTCTTTGGAGAGCACCTTGGGGAATATTGGTCCTCTTACTAAGTGTAATCATTGCAGCTGTAGCCTGCCAGGCGAGGCGGCATTATTAACCCTCCTTTGCTGATGGGGTAACTACAAGACATGAATTCCCCAGCCTGGCAGAGTGGAATTCACCTTCAGAGTGGCAGCCACTGTTCTGGATGCAGTGCCTTTGATTTGTGTCACTGGAGCGGGTGGGAGAGAGGCAAAGCAAGAGGAGAAACTGAATGAGAGCACATAGGGACGTAGGGACGGCTGGGCTGGCGCAGGACAGGGAGTTGAGTGCAGGGCAGAGTCAGGACTGAAACCCTGGCTGATGCTGGCTGAGCCCAAGAATGGGCACCTCAACTCCGGAGGAGTTCTGGAAGCTTCCCCACCACAGCCAGTGCAGAGCCCTTCCCCCGCTCCAGCCTGCCCTGTCTCTGTTTTGTGAGGCTCCCCTGTCATCAGCTCCTCTTTGCCCTGGGTCCCTCTTGGCATTAGAAACCCTGAGTGAACCCAGCGGCCCCGCAGGATTCTAGGAATTACTCTTTTCCCATTTCCTGAACGGGTTTTCAAAATCACCTCAGAGGTGGCTTTAAAAATCAGCCCCACACAATTAGGAGGTCTGTCCTGCACAGACTCCACGGCAGATGGTTCCAGCAGCCAGGAGGAGCAGCCTGGGCAGTTTTGGTAGACTGCACTTCAGGTCAGGTTGTCTGAGTAATTCAGCCCGTCTGGGGCGGGGACCCTCGCCAGGAGGAGGCCTCCCTCGGTCCCCCGGCTCTTCTCTCAGCCCTGGCTGTGGGACCTCCAGGCCCAAATGCTAATTCTGAGGTAAAATGTTCCCCAGAGTCAATTTGGGAGAACCATAAAACCCCAAGAGACATTTCCACCAGTGATCTGAATATTGGATTTCATCTTATAAAATGTATAAGACTTAAAAATAAAACATATAAAAGCCCAGTTTTAATGCCTCCAACTTTTATTTTACAAAGTAACACTGGCAGACGTGGTCCCTGTTCTACTCTGCAAAGAGGATTATGAAGCCCCAAAGGCCCTGAGGGGCCAGCCCTGCCCGCCTGTCCTGTCGGGGACGGCCCAGCCAAGGCCCCAGGTGAGAGCAGGGCCTGGCTCCCCAGCAAGGAGTTGCACCAGCAACCCCGATCTTCGCCTTGGCAGCGTTTTCCCGTTAGCTGTGTGATTTTCTGACCATGGGGATGTAGGTGGGATCCTCTTCGTTTTGCGAATGAGAACACTGAGACCCAGAGAGGCGAAGGGCCTCCCCAGGGACCACAGCGAGAAGGAGGCAGAGCCAGAGGACCCTCACTCCTGTCTCCTGATTCCACCTGTTACAGCAAGTGTTACAGCGGGTGGTCCCGAGGACAACCCGAGCAGCACACGGAGAGTCGGAGAATCAAGGTTTATTCCCGGCGGGCTCAGAGAGGTCTGGCCACCAAATTCTGAGCCCTGTCTACCCCATTTTTCCCACTTTTATTAAGTTGGGGTGGTCCGAGGGGTGGGGTCTCAGGTGACTAATGCCCGCCAGGTAATAGGTTAGTTGATGTGTCAGGTAATAGGTTAGTATTATGTTGATGCACCAGGTAATAGGTTTAGTGTTATGCTGATGTGCCAGGTAATCGATTAGTTGATGGGCCAGGTGATAGGTTAGTATTATGCTGATGTGGGTCTTCTGTGAGGGGTGGGGGTCTCAGGTGGCTGCTGTGCCAAGTAATAGATGGGGGTTTTCCCTATCACATCCAGTGTTCTCCATTTCGCCACACGTGCCTTCAGGGAACAAACAGCCAAACTCCTGATGGGGTGTTTACACGAGGAAAAAGTGCAATGCCCTCTGTAATTTCCGTGGGGGCTGGCCTTCCCCTTAAGGGCGAGATGACCCTCCCTGCTGTAGTCCTAGAGGAAGCAGCAGTTTTTCTCCCTCTCTCATGGCAGGATATGTGCAGCATCTTCAACTTTCTGACTCATGTTTCCAGATCTGTGGGGAGCTCTTCCTGATCAGTGAGTGGATTTTCCATTTTATATAGTTTCCTGAGGCAACAGGGGCTGTTTGCTTTTGGGGGCAAGACAGGTTTCAAAAATCCTCAGGGGGAGAAAGAAGGAAGGCTGGCCAGAAAAGGCATCAAGACTTGGAGGAGGGCTCATGGTGGATGCGTCCATACATGGGAGTGTGTCTCCCTAACCAGGAGACTGGGAGGCGGTACCCATGTCCCCGCCTCATAACCCAGTGCTCCGTGTGTTGGAACTGGACAAGGTAGTTGTGTGGGGGTAACACCCTGTGAACGCTGTGCAGGATTTGAAATTACAGTCTCAAGAGTGACCAGGCAGAGAGAGGAATGGTGAATGCTTGCAGTCTAAAAGCATGTGTTAAAAGTCAGAGTAGGCCAGGTTTGATTTCTGCAGCGTATTTCCTGCAGAAAGGGATTGTTTTCTACCCTTTCAGCAGGCAGACGTTTCCCTTGGAGGGGAGCATGACCAACAAACGGTCACACAGAACAGTCACTCTCTGGAATGCCAACAGAGCAGGGTAGACACGTGCCCTAGTTTTCCAGGGAGCAGACTGAGTGAGCCGTAGGAGGGTCCTTCTGAAGTTAATCTTGGCAGAATTCTCAAATGAGTGAGCAAATAGTGACAGGAGATAAAGTAAAACTTTGTTCAAAGAGCAACCCCTGGACTGACTCTGATTACCCTCCACACCCCACCTGGGCAGGGAGGAGAGACCAGAAAGCCAGCAGCAAACAGTAAACTTTTCCAAGAATTAGGGAAGAAGAAGTTCCTGACACCCTGCAGCAAAAACAATCTCAAAATTCCCCTGGAGAGAGACCCACAGGAGCTGGAGTCAAGGTGGCCTTTCACGTCACTGAGGGAGGAGTCACGAACAAGTGTGCTAGGGATTGTCTGCCCTTGGAAGAGAGACTAAAGGACTGAAAGAAAATACAAGAGAACACATTTATGACGTTGGAGCAGGAGTAGGGAAGGCCTTGAGCAAGACACAAGTCACAAAGGCAGATGGAGGAAGAGTGATGCCTGCCTTCATCAAAACGTGAAACGTCTGATTCAAAGTCAGAAACCACTAGAAGCTGAGATAAAAGACAAGCAACAGAGTAGAAGATATTTGTGTGTGTGTGTGTATGTATAGGTATGCATGTGTGCATATATATGCACACATACACGTATACAAATGTAAGTGTATACATAGAAATTCTGGATTGTTACCCAAGTTCTATGAAGAACTATCTATCAGCAAAGAAAAAGACCTAGACCAACAACCCAGTAGAAAAATAAAGAAGAGGACCACCCAGTTCATAGAAAAGAAAATGCAAATGGAAAGTAGGAGAGTCCGGAGGGACTCTTGCTTATCTAACTTATGTACATCACATTTCCAATGAAGGCTTATGCTTATACTGATTTTATAAATAAAAATAAAAAATTACCTGAAGATTAAACCCAAGTGATGTGATGTATTAGTTCCAACACATAGGAAGGGACTTCTTAGCCTAAAGAATATAAGCCCTTTTGTGTGAAGCTGAGTTTCAACAGTCCAAGAAGAGAGGAGAGCTGCAGAGGACAGAGGGCCAGGGGACAGGGCAGGAGGCTGATGGCAGGGGCTCTCAGAAGGTGGCAGCCCAGCAGCTCTGTGGGGCCGGGTCTGGGTTTGGCTGTGCCCCAAGGGCTGGGTGCTCAGTGCAGTGTGACGAAAGCAAATGAGTGGTGGAGGGGACTCTACACTTGAGCCAAGGTGACATGCAGGGCCTCCCAGTGCCTGGGAAGGACGGAGTCCAACTTTAAGACCCTTCTGAACACCATTCTGCAATCTATGCTTCATTTATATTAGGTTGGTGTAAAAGTAATTTCAGTTTTGGACCATGAATTTTAAATCATTATAACTAGGCTCAAACACATCTTTATTAATCAAAATAGGAACCATTACAATCAATACATTTTTGCCAATGAGAAATAAGTTTGTTTATTTCTGTAGCATAAAAATCCATGTTTCGAGATTCCACAAACTCTTGGAAAGCATTTTCTGCATCCTGCTGGTTGTGGAAGCGTTTTCCCTGCAAAAAGTCGTTGAGATGCTTGAAGAAGTGGTAGTCGGTTGGCGAGAGGTCAGGTGAATATGGCGGATGAGGCAAAACTTCATAGCCCAATTCGTTCAACTTCTGGAGCATTGGTTGTGCAATGTGTGGTCGGGCATTGTTGTGAAGAAGAACTGGGCCCTTTCTGTTGACCAATGCCAGCTGCAGGTGTTGCAGTTTTCGGTGCATATCATAGATTTACTGAGCATACTTCTCAGATGTAATGGTTTCGCCAGGATTCAGAAAGCTATAGTGGATCAGACCGGCAGCAGACCACAAAACAGTGACCATGAACTTTTTTTGGTGCAAGGTTGGCTTTAGGAAGTGATTTGGAGCTTCCTGTAGGTCCAAGCACTGAACTGGTCATGGCCAGTTGTCATAGAAAATCCACTTTTTGTCACACATCACAATCTGATTGAGAAATGGTTTGTCCTTGTTGCATAAATAAGACAAGATGACACTTCAGAACAACAATGTTTTTGATTTTCGGTCAGCTCATGAAGCACCCACTTTTTGAGCTTTTTCACCTTTCCAATTTGCTTCAAACACCCAACAACTGTAGAATGTTGACTTTAAGATCTTTGGCAACTTCTCGTGTAGTTGTAAGAGGATCAGCTTCACTGATGGCTCTCAATTGGTCCTTGTCAACTTCCAATGGCCGGTCACTGTGCTCCTCATCTTCAAGGCTCTCGTCTTCTTTGCAAAACTTCTTGAACCAACACTGCTCTGTATGTTTGTTAGCAGTTCCTGGGCTGAATGCGTTGTTGATGTTGCAATGTCTCCGCTGCTTTATGACTCATTTTGAACTCGAATAAGAAAATCCCTTGAATTTGCTCTTGTCTAACATCATTTCCATAATCTAAAATAAATATAAAATAAACAGCAAGCAATGTCATTAGCAAAAGAAATAAAGTGAGAAATGCACATTAAAATGATGTATAACATAACCACATTTATTTAAGAATGTATTCTAATATCAAATGGCAAATTTCAACAATGCTAAAACCACAATTACTTTTGCACCAACCTAATATATATGTAAATTTTAAAAGGGCTGAAAATAATTGTCTTTCTTCTTCCATTGTACAATTTCTAAGACACATTTGAATTAGCAATGTTGAAATTTTTTTAGAAAGAGGCTAAAAGGAGCGGAGTGATCCATTTTCATAGTGAAACCATAGCCTCAGCCACAATCTTCATCTCACCTTCTTTCTCTCTTTTTGGTTTTGTTCTTTTTTGTAATTCACCCATGTATTTATTCTGTAATGAAGAGTTGTGTACACCTTCCAAGCACCAGGGGCTGCCCTGGCTTCCAGGAAACAGTGATGGAGCCTGGCCCTGACCTTAGGGCATGGCCAAGGGGCAGGTCCCTGCCAGGGGGTGTGAAGGACCCTGGAACGGTGACATCGGTGTGTGCTGGGGCCTTCCTGGAGGGCATTCTGAGCTTCCCCAGCAGCCTGCAGCCACTGTGAGGGGCCAGTGGTCCAAGATTTACACCAACAAAAAGCTGATCCCTTCCCAATCAGGTTACTGTCCTTCAAAGGCTTCAGGGCGTCTGGGGAAGGGAAACAAACATTTGCCGAGTTCCTGCTATGTGCTGGACGGTGCTAGGAAGTTTCACAGGTGCTATTTCGTTTAGATTGGACATGCCTTCTGGAACAGCGTGCTGGGCATTATTGAGAACCAAAGTAGCTATTGCACGTACATAGTGGGCACACGAAGTTTCACCCTCCGGGCTCTGTCAGGCCGAGGTGCTGCAGGCAGAGCCAGATGTAGTGGCTGAGCAGGGACTGTCGCTCTTTTTTCTCTTTTGAAACGAACAGATATGGAATTTGCTCTCCTTCTCAGAAGGTGTGCCTCCACCCCACACTTGTGACAAGTGTTATTATTCTTTTTAAAAATTCTGTAGAACATGTTAAACATTCTGCTTTTATTATGGGTTAAATCACGCCTGGGCAGCAGGCTCTGGCGTAAGGAGACTGGCACTGGGTAAGGGCACAGGGCTCCCTTCTCGGTCCTGTCTGCCTCCTGCCATGCTCCACCGCCGCCTCTCTGGGCTCTGTTTGATAACATAGCATGATATGCAGATCTCTTATAAAGGAGCCCACGTGACACAGGAAACCAGGAGAAAGCAGTCCTAGAAATCCCCGAATCTTGGAAGCAGAGATGTACAAGCAAGGTACAGCATGTGCTATTAAGTGGCAATGTCCTTCCAGTAGGGCAGCCACCTTTGTCCTTGATTTTAGCAGGTACTAGGAGTAAGCACATTTACCACCTGGAAAAAATAAAAATAAGAATCACATTCAAAATCCAACTTAGGCCTCCCCAAATCTCTAAAATGTAGAAATGTGTAGATCTCCTTCTTCTTCTCACTTATTGGGCTCCTGGGTACTGTCTTGTTAATAATGCCCAGTACCTTCGGACAGGTGCCTCACCTGTTCTCTGGAGCATCGGGAGCTGGGATGGGTTAGGAACAGAGCAGAGATTTGATTGACCCTCTTGTCTGCACTTCCACCTTTCAGCTCCCTGAGGTGACAGGGACAGTTTAGTGTCCCTGTCTTCTCCTGAGGTCCCTCTGGCCTCTGAATTCAAATCTTGCCCCTTCCCAGAGTTCTCTGGGCTGGCTCTCTCTCTCCTTGGCACCTGTAGCACCATCTCTTTGGTTCTTAATGATCCAGAGCTTTCTCTCCTGGTAGTAGCACTGACATAATCAACCCATCATCCTCCACATCCACCGGAAGTTTCTGGATCCTGCCCCTGGTCCCCTCGAACCCATTCTCTACCCCACAGGGCCTCCTCAGAAACACAACAATGTGTGCCACTTACACTGTGTGCCAAATGGGGTGTTCAAAGGATGAGTGTGTGGGGGCCAGGGTAGGCTGGGAGGGGGCCAGGGTAGGCTGGGAGGGGGCCAGGGTAGGCTGGGAGGGGAGGTGCAAGGAGAAAAGTCCCAACAGAGTAGAAGCCCCTGGAAAGCTGGGAGGAGCTGGGGCACACTGGGGTCTGACGGAAGCAGAACCATAGAGGAGCAGAAAGGCTAAAGCAAGTGTGTCCTGAGCAGGGGGAGAGGGCCAGCCCCCCCAGGGCCGGGGGGATGGGAGAGGATTATACTTGGAGCACCTGGTGGGTGCAGGCCCTGAGAGGGGCAGTAGTAAGGGCTTGGACCTTCCCCAGTGGGCACTGGATGCCACTGAGCAGGAGCCCCTTTCATTGTAATTCATGATGATTTTGTCTTCCATCTTTGGGAATAAAAATGGCACAATTACTCCTCTACAAAAAGCTTCGTCATATTTTAAGAGCATATATTAAGAGCACCCTCCTTTTCCTGGCCTTCATTGTCCTCTGGCCTTCCTATGAAAGCTTAGTTTCCCAAGCCCACCAATATTCATTTTGGGGCCACTTCTCTTGGCAAAAAGGCCCCTCCGTCCTGTTACAGCCAAAGCTGGAGTGGGTCTGGGGAATGTCACACACTTCAGGGGTGTCTGTTGCATGCATTTTACCCAGCAGAGCTCATAGCATTAATGTGTGAGGGGAGCCTCAGTTCAGGAGGGCAGGGCTGGTGCCCCTGCCTGGGAGGTCTGGGGGCTCCAGGGCTGTGCCCCACACTACCTGTGACAGCCTGCTGCTCCCTGCTCTGTTGGTTGCCCGTGTGCCACTGCGGTATTTGCCTAACACTTTAGAGCCAACAATGATACTCATTAGATTTTTATTTCAAACACAGCTTGAATTCTATCCCATTTTCATGTTACTCAAAGGGGTAAGTTCCCTAGTCCTAAATCTGGATGGTCAGAACTGAGAAATCACCTCACCTCCGAACACAGGCACTTTTATGTTGTAACTACTGTCTCTGCTCCTTGCTGTCTGCTTTTCTGTTTGGGAGTCTCCCCGGGTGATGGTGCCTCAAGATAAAAGTTGTAATGAGAGAGGGAGGGCGGGGAGAGGGTCCGGTGACAAGGCAGGCGGGAGGCAAACAGAGACCTTCTCCAATCAAATGTCTAGAAGGCGGCACGCAGTAGGTCGGCAGAGTGACTCACAGCGCCCGTGAATGCTGTCTATTCATGGTCTGGGCTTTTGTGTAAGTCTGAGCCTGCGTTTTGAAGAGCAAAGAACTGGCTGGACTGGTCTGGCCACTCCGGAGGGCGAACACTTCCCCCCAGGCAAGTACTCAGGTGGATGAAGTCATCGATATTTTCTGGGCAGTCCTAATCTGCGATTAACTCTTATCTCTGCTGTGAAATAACAGCCTCCTTTTCAGCCTGCTAACAATAAGTAAACCTGGCTGCCCGGCCGGGGGACACTTTATGCTGGGCTCCGACAGAGACAGATTTGGGAAGCCAGTGGGCCGCCTGCCCCTGGGGAGAACGGCATGCAGGGAGGTGTGTGTGTGTGTGTGTGTGTAGGTCAATGGCAAAAAAACCAAACTCTGTAAAATAATTTTAAAGAGATTTATTCTGAGCCAAATTTGAGGATCATGACCTGGAGCCACACCCAAGAGGCCTTGAGCAAGTGGACTCCCTGTGGCTGGGTTACAGTTTAGTTTTATACATTTCAGGGAGACAGGGGTTACAGGTAAACTCATAAATCAATACGTGGAAATCATATATTGGTTTGGCCCGAAAAGGTGGACCATCTCTAAGCGGGGGTTTACAGGTTATAGATGGGTTTAAAGATTCTTTGGTTTGTAATTGGTTAAAGACATGAAGCTTTGTCTAAAGGCTTAGAATGTTTTAACTTAGTTGCTGTTTATCAGAGATAAGCCACCGGACATAGATTTGTTGTGTAAATTGAGAACCTGCAGGTTCGTCTTGCATACCCTTAGGCCTGTTAATGGGTTACAAAGGATGTCCCCAAGGAGGGAGGGGGACCTGAAAAGGCATGTCTGACCTTCCTCCTCCTGGCAGGCAATTCAGTTTTAGGATATTCCTTTGGCCATGAGGGGGTCCATTCAGTCAGCCAGTGTGGGGGGGTGGTGAGCCTTAAAAGTTTATTTTAGTTCACAGTGTGTGTGTGTGTGCAGGGCCAGGCTCCCACAGCCCCCGCCTTGTTATTCCAGATGTCCTGACTTCAAACTCTGCTTGCCTTTCTTCTGTCCTCTCTCCTTGTTTAAGGCCTCACTACTGACCAGGAAGTCCGGATGGAACCATCTAGTAATTTGCTAGGCCTGCCTCCTCCTGTATTGAATCCCTTGCTGAGCACAGCTGCCCCCTCCCCTCCCTGCTCAGAGGGGCTGACCTGCGCTCCGATCTCTGTGCCCTCATTCTCTCAGGGTCCTCTGAATTTCTCAACCCACATCAGGTCTCAGACCACCTAAACCACAATGATTTTTCTGACTTTTGTTCCTTTGCTCCTCTGACTAAAGTTCCTACTATGGGAACACCTGCCCTTGGCAGTCTGGCTGAGAACCTCGGGTCTCAAACTCTAGACAGTGGGGAACATACTAGGTGAGCCAAGCAGGTGAAACCCAGCGCTCTTCGGTCTGTATTTTGTTTACTCAATTTTGATGGAGAAAGTTTACTTTCCTCTTAACTCTAGCAGTAGAACAACATGCAAGCAGGATGTGACCCTTTACAGATGGCCTCAGGCCTCAAGTTGGGGAGGGAGCAGGGAGGAGTGGGGAGGCCAGCATGTGTTAAGGAAACACACTCTCAGGGCCCTGCAGGGACAAGCTGGCACCTGAAAGTGAGCACCTCCTTAGATATTGCTCCTTGGGCCTCACTTGCCCCACAACCAGGGTGGCTTATGCCCTGTAATTTGGGAGGCCGAGGGGGGAGGATCATTTGAGGCCAGGAGTTGGAGACCAACCTGAGGAAGAGTGAGACTCTGTCTCTACAAAAAAAATAGAAAAATAAGCCGAGTATGTTGGTACCTGTAGTCCCAGCTACTCAGAAGGCTGAGGTAGGAGGATCACTTGAGCCCAGGAGTTTGAGGTTGCTGTGAGCTAGGCTGACGCCACGGCACTCTAGCCAGGGTGACAGAGCAGAGAGTCTCTTTAAAAAAATTTGACCACACACTAGGTTACAAAGAACTTAACAAATATCTAGAATTCATCAAAATCACACAGATCATATTCCCTGAGCACAACTCAGTTCAATTAGAAATCAATAGGCCGGGTGCGGTGGCTCACGCCTATAATCCTACCACTCAGGGAGACCAAGGTGGGACGATTGCTTGAGGTCAGGAGTTTGAGACCAGCCTCAGCAAGAGCGAGACCCCATCTCTACTAAAAATAGAAAGAAATTAGCCGGGCAACTAAAATAGAAAAGAAAAAAAATTAGCCGGGCATGGTGGCACACGCCTGTAGTCCCAACTACTCGGGAGGCTAAGGCAGGAGGATCACTTGAACCCAGGAGTTTGAGGTTGCTGTGAGCTAGGCTGATGCCACGGCACTCTAGTCTAGGCAAGAGAGAGAGACTCTATTTCAAAAAAAAAAAAAAAGAAAAGAAATCAATATAGGCTTGTATGACTTGGGCTATGTGGAAAAAAAAAAAAAGAAAGGAAGGAAGAAAGAAATCAATAATAAAGAGATAGCCCCAATTCATGTGTTTGAAAACTGAAACATTCACTCCTAAATAACTCAGAGGTTGAAGTGGAAAAGATAATAGAAATTTATTTGAAATTGACTGATAACAAAATATTATGTATCAAAACTGTGAATGGCACCTAAAAGAATATCTAGAGGTAAATTTGTAATCTTCAATGAATTCATTTTAAAAACATAAGAGGTTTCAATTACATGAGCTGAGTGCTCAAAATAAGGATTATGGGGAACTTTCTTAACGTGACAAAATATATCTATCAAAACATACAGTAATTGTTATAATTAATGGTGAAACTTTGGAAGCATGCCCATCAATATCAACAAGACACGGATGTCCGTTATACCTCCATTAATCAGAATCTTGGAAGCCCTAATGAAGGCAACGAAACAAGCAAAACAAGGAGAATAATCATTGACAAGACAGCAGCAATGTTTTTGTTTGTAGGAAATATGATAGATAATCTATATAGAAAATTTAAGAGAATCTTCAAATAAACTATTCAAATCGCAATAGAATCTGGCAAATATATTGGATATAAGATCCATACACAAAAATTAGTGCCATTCTTTTTTAATGTATTAGTGATTCCCAGTTAGAAAATATAACAGGAAAAAAGATCTCATTTATACTAACAACTAAAGCTATAAAGTATTTCTGTATACATTTATTAAAATATTACAAGTTGTTTTGGTTTTGATTTTTTTGTTTGTTTGCTTGTTTTTGGAGAGGACAGAAATAATTGCTAAGGGACATGAAAGAAAATAAGAATGAGTTGAGTGGTTCACCATGTTCTTGAATGGAAAAACTAGACTTGATTTAACAAAGATGTCAGTCACTTCCTAATTATTTTCTGAATTCCATACAATTCCATCCAAAATCTCAAAGAGTATTTTTTGTGAAATTTGACCAGCTGATAACCATCAAGACTAATTATTAAGTTATAATAATTAAGATAGTGGGATATCAATATAGAGATAGCAAATAGATTGATAGAAAATTAGTGAACTCAGAAACTGACCCATGCATATACAGAAATTTGATATACAACAGAAGGGCCTTTACAGATCAGTAAAAAGAGGGGGTAGGCTCGTTCCAGAAATAATAGGTTATCCACACAAGAATAATAAAATTAGATCTTCACATCAACATGCACATAAAAATAAATCCTAGGTTGATTAATACCTAAAGCAACAACTTTAAATAATTTAGAATGTAGAAGACTATATGAACGCAGAGTAAGAAATTACTTTCTTACACTAGATACAAAAAGACAAACCTTAATGCAAAAATTAATAGACTACTTGGTATAATAAATAGGATTACATTAAAATTTTAAAAAATTATTCACAAAAATGTTAAATGTCAAGCCTGAAGCAGATATTTACAATGCAGTCATGTAACTGATGAAAGGTCAGAATCCAGAATATATGAACACCCAAAAATCAATGAGAAAAATCCAAATGGCTCAGTGGAGGAAAAATGGACAAAGGACACGACAAGTCACAGATGAAGCAACCCATACGGCAGATAAACATGTGACTAGATGGTCGACCTCTTAGTAATCAGATAAATACAAACCCAAACAATGAAGAGATATCACTTCTGCATTAGTCAGGGTTCTCCGGAGAAACTGTGCATATACAGAGAAAGAGATTTATTTTAAGGAATTGTCTCAGTGATATGGAAGCTGGCAAGGCCAAAATCTGCAAGGTAGGCTGGCAGGCTGGGTACCCCGAGAAAAGCCAATGCTGCAGTTCAGTTCTGAAGCCAACAGGCCAAAGACCCCAGGAAGAGCCAGTGCTGCAGATGACATCTAAGAGCAGTTCACTGGAGGATTCCCTCTTGCTTGGGGAGGTCAACCATGTATGCTCTTCAGGCTTTCAACTGATTGGATGAGGCCCACCCACATCCTGGAGGGTGATCTGCTTGACTCAAAGCCCACCAATTTAAATGTAAATCTCATCTAGAAACACAGAAACATCCCAGCCAAGATGATACTTAAAATCAACCACAAAAAATCTCTAATGCATCATACTGGCCAAAGTCTTTGTCTGCTAAAACCAAGTGTTGACACAAATGGCAAGCATAAGGGGTTCATGTCATGCTGGTGGGTGTGGAGAGTCAGGCTGCCCCTTTGGAGGACAGGGATGTAGATTGCAGAAACTCTCACACATGCACACAAATATTCACTGCATCATTGTCTGCAGTAGTGAAAAGTTCAAAAGGAACTAAAAAGCCATCAACAGGAACTAGATAAATTAATTGTGATAACTTTCATACAGTAGAATATCATGCAGCAGTTAAAATAAAGGACTTAGAACAATGTGTATCTGCATGGACACATCTAAAAACAATGGCGAGTGACAAAACCTAGTTTCAGGATGATGTATACAGCAGGATAGATTGCCATAAAATTAAAAAACTTAAAAAACAATACTGTGTATTATTTATGGATGAACACCATAGAAAAATCTAAAAACATGCTTGAGAGTAATACATGCTAAATTCAAGGTCGTAGCATCTCTGAGAAGGCCTTCAGCTGTGTCTGTAATGTTTTATGTATTTTTTTAAGGCCTGAAACACATATGGCAAAATACTAAGATCTGATGAAGCCATGTGGGTGTAAGACTTGGTTATATTCCTCTCTGTACTTGCTCATGTGTTTAAATATTTCTCCAAAAGAAGTGTACTGAAAGTTCAGTGTGTCTGGTGAGCCACTGCAGTACAGCTATGTGCATGAGTGGGGAATATCCAGCTAGGCTGTGACCCCAGGACAGAAGGAGAGTGGGGGACGTTCTTGGGTGCTGGCAATGATTCAAAGTGAGCAGCAGCAGCACCGCCAGAGCCCCGGGATGTCACAGAAGGACAAAACCCAGGGAGTGAGGGATGCAGCAAACCCCTATGTGGTATGCTGAGTGATGGAGGCTGGGTGTAAGCCCTGTCCCAGTAGACGTGGTTAATGCAGGGGGGCCATCTATGGAGGCCTTGGGGTCGTGGTAATTGCCATACCGTGTGGCAGTACTTTTCTCCAGAGAAGGGTTGGCCCATATCCACTCAGGTGGATCCCCATTCCCCTCCCTAGAGACCTGAAGAGAACAAAGATATGAGTCCCTCGTGTGGGCTGACCCTCGGGGCCCCAGCACTGAAAACCCAAAGGGGTATTGTGTGTTTTCTGCCAAGAGTTGGCCGACGTTGAATTGTCTTTGTCTGGTTTTTGTTCTAGGAAGTTTTGGCCTCACCTGGCGCTCCGAGTGGCCCTTAGCTGCAGAGGTGGTGGCGGCAAAGTAGCGGAGATGTGGGAGGAGGCTGAGGAGACAGGAGGCAGCTTTCAAGCTATGAGATTGGCCATCTCTTGCCCTGAGGTTAGTTGTGCTTTGCTTTGTAAAAAGAGCTTTTTTTTTTTTTTTAAGTGTTTGAGAGTACAAAATATTATCACTGCATTTCTTAGATGGGGTTGAGAGGTGAAAAGAGGACTGTGGTGGGGGCAGGAAAGAAGAGTGAAATTTTCCGAGGGGCTGCAGGTCCCCAGGACCATTCCTAGGATCTGAAGTCACTGGCGGGGGCACTGCCGGGTGTCAAGTAGGAGGTCACTCGCAACGGACAAAATCAGTGACGACTATGCTCATCTCCAACCTCTGCAGGTGGAGGAGGTGACGTGTTGAAGTATTGAGATGCATTTTCTTAAAGTATGTAGTCTTTGTTCATGAGCTGAAGGAAGCTAGCCATGCCAGCTGTCTCTGTCTTTCTGGTGACACTCATTGGTCCCTGGGGCTAGTCTGCACTCTGCTGGGATGGCCTTCACCCAAGGCGGGCAGGACTGGGAAGTCACCTGCCCACCCAACATGAGTTTAAGGGTTTCAAAGAACAACTCATTATTTCTTATTGCAAAGCAGTGGATTCTGTCACTTTGTGAGCAGCAGGTCTGGATAAAGTGGGTGTTCCATCGCACTCAGAGCAGCCCTGGGAATGAGGGACAACACAGGGAACGGGAGCCTCCAGATGAGCCAGACAGACCTTAACCTTGCCCCGTCACAGTCTAGTCATTATTGATTAGAAGGTGGACATCAGATAAACGTGAGAGGGACAGCTCTGTCGACGTCCAGACGTCCAGACGAGGCGCGCCCTCTGCCCTCGCTGCTGTCAGTGTCAGTTCCGGGGAATTTCTGAAACAACATGAACCCAGAGGTGTGACTCAGCAGAAATCACAGGACTATTTGAAGGACAAAGCAGCTGATGTTAAGAAATTGCTTTGAGTCTGGAAACAGAGAAGCTGGCTGGCCTTTCAACTGGGGAGGAAGGACAGGGGAGCTTCTTTGGGCCCTTTCCCACAAATGGGGAGAGCCAGAGAAGTGACAGAAGCCAGCTAATGAGACACTGGTAACGTGCCGAGGGCCAGAGGGATGCTGAGCTTAAATAAGAGAAGCGTGTGACGCATCCAAGACGTGCACCAGAGCTCGGTTCACGTTTGTGGAGGCCACCCAATGCCTCAGCAGAAACCCAGATGGGAGACAGAAACCCAAATTCCAGAGAGCTCCCCCCGAGCCGAGGCTTCTGGGCCTTCCACGAAAGTGGGAGTGGGCAGAGGGAGCTCCTTTCTGTCCCCTACATCCCCTCCTGCTTTTGTCCTGGCCTCAGTGTCACTAATAGCTAGAGGGAGCCAATCCTGCACGGGAGGGAACTGACATTTTCAATATTACTACACCATTCCCTCCATGTGCCATTCAGTTCAATCTGTGGGTTGAAATTTATTTCACAGATAAGATTTCAAATATATTTTAATCAAAAGACCATTGTTACAACCACACCTGCTCTGTATCAAAAGTCTCTTTTGAGCCAGGCGCGGGTCTGTGGGCTCCAGCCTAAGTTATCTCATGGAATGAGCTCTTACCCACATATTATGGTCACCATTTTCACAGATGAGGAAACTGAGGCTCGGGGGGTAACATTTTTAATCCAAATGACACAGGAAAGTAAGTGCAAAGCCAAATTTTAGTCCAAAGCTGTTCTTTTCACAGCACTGTATAGCAATAGAAGTGAATATCCACTGTAAGTGTGAGAATGCAGAGATTAAATATTAGATATTTAAATAGAATTATACATTTGCATGAAAATAGGAATTGTGTTTTACACCCTTTTACGTGTCTTGAAAGCACCTCACCGAAAAAGAGCAAGTTAGGAAAATGAACAAATAGGAAAAAGTCGCAGCCCCCAGTACAGGGGCTGAGAGGACCCTGTCTTGGCTCTGAAAAGAGTTTTAAGGGAACAGGGTCCAAGGGGTGGCCCTTCTCTTTCATTTGAGTCTCTCCAAATTTGGCCTTTGTTCACTAAAGCCTGACAGCTTTGCAAGTACTGTCCATTTAGCTAGGAGCCATAGCACATTTTGATTTTATTTATTTGGTCACCTTTTCTCTAGTTAACCCAGGTTTTTTTCAGCTGTGGTCAGAGATTCCACAATCTTCTTTCCACTTTGGGAACTTATAATTTTCTTTGTATCCTGACATGGACATTTGTTCTCTGGTTTTAAAAAGTATATATATACACACACATACCTTTATTTATTTATTCATTTAATCGTTCATTCATCTCATTTATTGTGTCCTTCCAAACCTCTGGATTTTCCAAAAACCTGGACACACTCATCCTCATGCCATCTAAGGGTTATTCGACTCATTGCTCTTCAACATCTTGAGACTGAAAAACCACTCACCCCCAGCCCTAATCTCCTTTACCTAATTCCTCTGTCACTAGAGTGGTTCCATCCTTTTGTACTTAGAAAGTTTGATGCTGTTACTTAGCTTTCTGGAGCCTCTGTTTCCTCATCTGTAAAATGGCAATAATAATGCCTGTGTTGCGGGGTCCCTGGGACCTTGCACCAAGGCACGCACCATGCCCAGGTGTTGCTGCACAAAGGCCACTGGGGTGGTGGGCTGCCCCTGCCGGGCCCAGTGACGGCCATCACCGCTACTCTCATTCCCTTCCTCTCTGTTGGCCCTCCTGGAGGAAAAATTTTTTTTAAAAGAAAAAAATAAGAAAGTATAAGCAGTGTTTGGACTGGAAAACAAACCAATAAAAAAAATCCACAAATGTGTAAACACTACTGCCTGAGATTCCAACCTTATCCCGGTGGGCAGCAGTCTGAGGCTGCCAGTCAAAGCTTGGGCAGGAAACCTAGAGCAGGCAGGGTGGCTCAGCACCAGCGTCGCCCCGTGTGCTCGGTGCAACCCTGTGACTCCATCCGGCACTCAGTTTCTCTGCTGTGATCCTGTGTTGCTCTAGAAATCCTATTCTGAGTTCCTCAGATGTTAGGTGCTCACCCACGATGTCTCTGCACTTTTCTCATCTTTGCCTCTTTTAATGCCTCACCTCTTCTTATTTCTTTACTTCTTCTTCTTCTTCTTTTTTTTTTTTTTTTTTTTCAGATATAGGGTCTCACTCTGTCACCCAGGCTGGAGTGCAGTGGCCTGATCATAGCTCACTGCAGCCTCAAACCCCAGGGCTCAAGCGATCTTCCCGCCTCAGCCTCCCAAAGTGCTGGGATTACAAGCATGAGCCACTGTGCCTCACTCTCTTCTTACCTCTCGCCAGGCTAAAATGCTGTATTAATAATATTTTGGGGGAATGGGAGGGACATGAGCAATATATCTAACCAGAACTTTTGTACCCCCATAATAAGCTGAAATAAAAAAAAATAAAAATAATAATAATAATATTTTGCTGTGTAACAAATTACCCTAAAACTTGGAAGCTTGAAATAACAAACACGTGTTAATATTATCTCACCCTTTCTGTGGGCCAGGAGTATGGACACTGGGTGATGTAGCTCAAGCCCTCACTGCAGCCAAGCTGTCACCTGGGGGTCTGGTCTCATCTGAAGGCTTAGTGGGAGGTTCCGTTTCCAAGCTCACTCGTGCAGCTGGTGCCATGCCTCTGTCCCTCCCCACCAGGGCCTCTCCAGAGGCTGCCCTGCGACATGAGGATGGCTTCCCCCAGGTTGTGTGATCAAGAGAGAGCAAGACAGAGCATCTGAGATGGAAGCCACACTGTTTCTATAACCTAATCTCAGACGTGACGTCCCATTACTTCTGTTCACAGAAGCAAGTTACTTAGTCTGGTCCACACTCAGGGGCAGGGGATTACACAAGGGTGTGGATACAAGGAGGGAGGGGTCATTGGGGCCCCTCTTAGAGGCTGCCCACCACAGAATCTGTAAATATTTCTCTAAAAACCAGAGGAGAAGAAAGAGGGAGACCTGGCATTCTACATTTCCGCTTCCTCTGAGTGCCACTGGTAGGGCTCATGTTCATGGCTGTATGGTCTACAGGGAGTGTGAAGGGAGCAGGTGCTCTCCAGACCTCTTGGGTGCCTCGTTTGTTACGCCATTTCATCTTCGCAGAGATGCTCTGGGGAGGCGGGAATGATGCCTCCAGCACAGACCCTTTGGGGCTCCCCAGAGGCCTCTGTCTGAACCAGTGGGCTTGAAATGGACGGGGAAAGCCTTCATCAAATCACTGTGGAGCACTGTCTCAGTGTCTCAGGCTGTGAAGACAAAATGCAATGAACTGGGTCGCTCATACCCAACAGAAATTAATTTCTCACAGTTCCAGAGGCTGGGAAGTCCAAATCAAGGCACCCGGCGGATTCAGTGTCTGGGTCCGCTAAGTAGTTCGCAGACAGCTGTCTCCTTGCTGCGTCCTCATGTAGGAGAAGGGATGAGGCAGCTCTCTGGAGTCTCTTTTATCTGGGCACTGACGCCACCTATGAGGCTCCACCCTCAGGACCTAATCAGCCCCAAAGGCCCTGCCCCTGGTACCATCCTGCTGGGGGTTGGGTTTCAGCATATGAATGTGGGGGCACAAACGTTCAGTCTATAGCAAGTGTCTACCTGTACCAAGCCCTGTGCCTGTCTGGGGCTGGGGGTGCTGGGATGCCAGGATAAATTGGGCCTGGCCTCCACAGCAAGCCAGTGTGGTGGCTGAGAGGTCAGAGGGTCAGTTTGTCGAGGTCCTCACCCCTGTGCTGTCACCAGCTGAGTGACTGTGGGGGAGTTATTGCCCTTCATGAGCTTCAATGTCCAAAGGTTCTTAAGTAAGAGACAATATCTGTGAAGCCCCCCAACTCATGCCAGAGTCTGAGCGTCCACGGGTGCTCCATCAGTGGCAGGCACCCCCAGCGCTGTTGCAGAGATACCCTCTGAACCCACACTCCCAACCTGCCCCAGCCCAGAGCCTGGGCCCAGGGCGTCTGGCTGCTGACCTGAGCACACATCTATCCCGGCTCACGGGAGACTCTCGTGCGCCCCAGTGGCTGGGAATGTGCTCAGGTGCAGGTGGATGCTGGGCCAGGGTGGGCCCCGTCTGGGCTCAGGGCCTGGTCTTCCTGTTGACCAGCTCTACTGGCACCTAGGACAGGAGAGTAGTCCCATGGAGGGGCTAGTTTTAAGTCCTGGTCATCTCCTTATGCTTTCATACTTATTCCTGTCTCCTGTCACCCTTCTCAGGGATGACTCACCTGGCCACTTCCTCCTGGCTGGAGAACTCTTGTAAGGGGAAATTGCTAATGGGTGGATCTAGAGTTACCTTCAGCTGTTGAAAGTCTCTTATTTTCACCATCATTTGCTACCGGCCCTCCACCCCTCACCCACCCCTACCCCTCAGATGTCACGTGTGAGTCCTGTTTACCAAGTCATGGATCCCCGTGGTGTCACCTCCGTCCCCTCTGAGGGGCAGCCAGCTTGCTGGAGCCAGAGGCTGCTGGCCCTAAGCTGTGGGCTCCCACGTGAGTCGGAGGCACAGGCCAACATCAGGTGGGTGTGGAGGGTGGGGCCATCCAGAAGGTCAATGCCATGGCGGGAAAGCACAGAGTGGTGTGCCCTCCCCCTTTGCAGCCCATTGACTATCTCGGGGGATTCTTGTAGCCTCTTTTAGATGAGTTTCACATTGACAAATCAGAAAAAGATTGAGCATCAAACAAAGTAATAACTGTGGAAGAACAGTGTAATTCCACAACAACAATGCAAGTGGAGCATCCACTAAATGTCAAGCCGTGTTCTGTGCGCAGCAGAGGCAGGAGTGAGCAAAACCAAGACAGAGTTCAGAACCCAGTGGGGAGACACAGATCAAAAACAAACAGAGGAGTGACAATATTAAAAGGTTTGGGAAGGAAGCCGACTCTTAGACCTGAATGAGATGAGCCAAGAGCCATGCGCATACCTGGGGGAAGAATGTTCTAGCAGAAAGAACAGCAGGCCCAGATCCCAGGCGGAGGGTGTGCACCAGTGGCAACCATCTGCATGGGACCTCTGCCCTGGGGAACGTGACCAGGATACAACCACAAGTATCTGTGGCACTGCTTGAACACTTGCAGCCAGCCCACGGCGGCATTTCAAGATCTTTGGTTGGCCGGTGCGGTGGCTCATGCCTATAATCCCAGCACTCTGGGAGCCGAAGGCAGGAGGATCACTTGAGCTAAGGAGTTCGAGAGCAGCCTGAGCAAGAGTGAGACCCCATCTCTACTAAAAATAGAAAAAATTAGCCGGCCATGGTGGTGAGTGCCTGTAGTCCCAGCTACTCGGGAAGCTGAGGCAGGAGGATCTCTTGAGCCCAAGAATTTGAGGTTCCTGTGAGCTAGGCTGATGCCACAGCACTTGCCTGGGCAACATGAGACTCTGTCTCAAAAAAAAAAAAAAAAAAAGAAAGATCTTTGCTGATTTATTGAAAACAAGGTGTAAACATCACTCACTCATTGGGAAGTCAATGCAGACCAACAGCCCAGCTCCAATCCTCCACAGCTTCGCCTCCCACCACACCCTTCCCAGACCACGTGCCCCAGCAGCAAACTTCTCACTGCTCCCCAATTCGCTTCCAGCCCTGGTTCCTCTGTCGAACATCTCCTGCCCCACCATTGCACCTGTTTTCTAAGAACTAGCTCAAATGTCACTGCCTCTTGGAGATCCCCACCTCCTGGGGTGCACTCAGGCAACCCCACCCAGGCCTCAACTGCCCCGGGCTGCTGGCGTGCACTCAGGGACGTGCTACTACCTGTGTAGTGTGACACCACGTTTGGGATTCCTGGGATGAGGAAGAGTTGAGTCCCCCATGAGGTAGAGCCAGTTAAGGGTCGCCATCAGCTCAGAGTCATTCCAAAATACTCAGAGTCAATTTCTGGTTTTATTTTACCTTTATGAATTGGTGGTGATTTTTATGCCATTGCAAAAAAAGAGGGATGCTCTGTTTCACAGTTTGCAGAGCTGGTTTCATATACGTGTGGACGGTCCCGCTATGTTCCTGACAGCTGCAAAGCACAGGCACACACACCCCCTCGCCCCTGGGAGGCTGTGGGAGACACGTTGCCTGTCCACAGGACCAGCAACCACACACTGCAGGGTACGTCGCGGCCTGTTTCACCCAGCACCTCCCACCCCAGCACAGTGCCTGGCCATGTGCTAGTCCAGTGACTATTTTTTGAGATCAAACACCTGCCCAGCACCCCGGTCTCCTGCCTTCTTGCTCAGAGCCTGCATCTCAGCTTCCTCAGTAGTAATGAAAAAGGAAGCCAACCCCAACCTGTAGAAATAGTCTATTTCCTCAATTCCAAAGCACACAATTGTTCAAATTTTAATTATTTTGAAATCAGGATGTGTCTTACAATTAGTTGGTACACTACATGTGGTGTTTCTTTTTTTCTGTCCTTTTTTTTTTTTTCACTCCCTACAAGCTGTTCTTAAAACAATGGTGTGTCTTACAATTGATGACATCTTAGAATCAGAGAAAATTGTACTTAAAATCACAGGGTAGCAGTTTAGGGTCCACCCATGTCAGACTTCTAGAAGCCATTGTGAAATTGTGTTTTGTTCTGCTTTGAATGTGTGCTGGTGCGAACCCAGAGCGACCGGGTTCCTAGATCGCCGCGGTCCACCGGCCATGCCTGGAGCATGTGGCAGATGAGGAAGAGCGTGGCGTGGTTCCTGCCCACTGTGGTCAGCCGTGCCGGCCTCGCCACTGGCTTTGTGCTTTTCATTCCTGAATTCACGCAGACGGCTGCCAGCAAGGAGAGGTGATCTCAGGACACACAGGCCTCTGCTAGGCCTTAGAAAATTCCGGAAGTCAGTGGCCAGAGTTGTATCAGGCCAGACGGGACACATATGGCAATACAATTGCAGTGAAGCCGGTAAGGCCCGGTCGCATGAGGAACCAGCATCGTGAGCAGGCTCAGGTCTGGGTGCTGGCTGTGTCCTGCAGAACCGTGTCACCCAGAGTGCATTCCTCACCACCTGCTCCCTCAAGATACCCCTTTTAAAACTGCATTCCACAGTCACAAAAGGCTGAAAAGTGCTGCGGGACCTGTCACCCTCTGGGAGAGCCACAATACATTACAGGCTCTGAGAAGTCTCATAGTAAAGAAACCTGATGAACTTTTAGTTAATTTAATGTTTTCCAAACTTGTTTGATCACAGAACCCTTTTATTCCAGTAATACCTTATACAGTCTGGGGATAAGTATTTTCTGCAGAATAGCCACTGATTACCAGTCCTGCCTTGCATAGAGCCGTTAGGAACTGGGGGTCAGTTTCACAATCTCCCCAGCTGATCGTGGCAAGACGAACACTGAGAGCGGCTAAGTGAGGGGCAAGACCACAGGAGAGATTTTTTTCTGGGGTCCCAAAGCATGGCCTGGGCATGGAAATACTTGGGGGCTCCACCTGGCCACTGGCCTCTTCTGGGAAGTTGCCTTTGGTTGCCTCAGGTGTCCCCAGGGCAGTAGTTGCCAGCACTGGTCTGACAGGTGTGCAAGCCAGGGGGCGAGCCCAGCACAGTCTTGGCACGTGGGCCCAGTTGTTTTTGGAAGCGTCTTCTCCTGAACAGGAACTCACACGCTCCAAAATAACAGCCAAACACAAGGCCGCGCTCGCCCCCGAGGGTACTTCTGTGGCTCTTCCTGCACACCCAGGGAGGATCCTGTGGAACCAGCACGGTCGGGTATGGGGTACGGAGCCAACAGAGAGGGGTGGAACTTTCTGAATTTAGGAAACAGAAGTGCTGCTTTGGGCTCGCTGGAGATGCCAAAGGAAAAATGGTGGAAATCACCAGCCATAAATCAAGCTCTTGGTGACCACCTGCTGTAGTAGGACAAATAGTGCTTGCTACAGAGTGGTAAGTGGCTGTGGGGCGCCCATGAGCAGAGAGAATTGGTGGGGGGAGAGAGATCCAGCAAAGGCGCAAATCTACCTGCCGCACCCAGCAACCTCCAGCTGGTGCAAGGGTACAGCCCTGGAGAGGGAGCCACCGCCTGGTGCAAGAAGTCCCTGAGGTCACAACCTCAGTCCTTGCCACAACAGCAGGGATGCAGGGAAAGAGCAGCCACGTTGTTCATGAAAATTGAGTGAAGGAATTGAGACAAACTTGCTGAGTTCTGCAGGGTTAGTCCACGCGTGAAGAAGGGGATCATGGGCCACCAGCATAGCAAAAGCAAAGGCACAGAGGCGGGACAGTCAGGGTTTGCTCAGAACACACCTTGGGCTGGAGGGATGGATGTGCACCCGGGTCCTGGGAGGAAGTGGTCACAGACAGCAGGATGAGGAGTTTGGATTTGTCGTTACAGAAATATCTTTGTATCGGATGCCATGCCAGGCAAGGGGTCTTGGCTTCAAGAAGCCAGCAGTTGGGAGGGAGCCATCAAGTGCTATGGTGGGAGCGAGGGCACGGGTTGGGGGAAGAGGGAGCATGTGGGCAAAGAGCTTAGGGCGGCAGCCAGTGTCCATGGATGGGTGTGGCTGTGGGGGGCTCCCATGAGCAGAGTGAGCCGAGGTGGGGAGAGAGAAGCCCAGCGCTTGGCCTGGGGACTCGGGTCACAGGAGAGAGCAGAGGACCTGGTGTTAGGGTTCTGATTATGACTGAGCTTTGCATAGAGCAGGTAGACCAGCCATGGCCCACACAGAGTATTCCACTCGTAAATGTGTTTTTCTGACCCGCACAGTGCTTTTTAAGACGAGGAAAACTTGTACAGATAACTAAATTTCTCTAGACAAGAGGAAAGGCCTGGCCTTCCTGAGCCTGCACCGGGCAGCACTACCTGGAGCTCGTCACAGCTGCTCCTGCGACTCCTGGGCTGTTCCGTTGGCTGCAGTCGCCACCCTCCCTAGCAGCTTGCACCCAGGAGGCTTCACTCTCACCACTGACATCCCCTGCCAGGGCCCGGGGACGCTTGAGTTTGCAACCTGGGTGCAGACCAGGTGTGCACAGGAGGGAGCCGGCTCACGGGTAGAAATGCAGCTCGCACCCACACCCATGCTCCCTGGCACGTGTCTGTCCCAGGGAAGGGGCTCTCTGCTCCATATGCACAGAGGCACCATACAGACTGAAAAGAGCCCTGCCTGCAAATTCTCCCAGAGGTGTGTTTCTCTGCATTTTCCATTGGCCACAAGGTACTGTGCCGGCCATGAGAAGGAAACCAGCTCGGGAGCTGGGAGTGAGAGGGGACTCATTCTCAGACACAACTGGCCAGATACGTCCTCTTAAAAAAATATGTATCCGGATGCCAGTGCTCAATAAAGGTCAGCTTTGGGAAACAGTAAGTGTCTAATCGAGCCATTTAAAGCAGGGAGAAGATTTTAATTGGTTGCAACTGCAGGTATAATCATTTACAGCACACGAGGATTTTCCTTTTGAACCTCACGGCAATCAAGTGTAGCAGCTATTTTTATTTCCCTATTTTGCAGATGAGGAAATGGAAGCTTACAGAGCTTAAGTGACTGACCTCAGGCCATTGCATTTAATCCTACTAATAATATTAACAGTCACAGTCCTGTCTGGGGCGAGGCTGAGAACTTCACACACATTTGCTCATTTAATCCTAACCCCATGAGAGAGCGGCTGCTGTTCTTTCTTCTTTCCAAGAAGACTGAGGCCTAGAAGGGTCTGGGTGGACTCAAAACTCATGTTCCTTGTCACAAAATGAGACATCCCCACCAGTAAGGTCAAAGGATCCACACTTATAGGCAAAATCAGTCTACACAAACATGGGATGAAAACCCAGGTCTTCAGTCTAGAATCTGTTATTATTATTCCTACTTCATTTTTAACATTGAACTCCTGGTACCTTGAGCTGAAATGGTTCATGCAGGACACATCATTAGGAAACTCCAAAATCTGAGCATTAACCCGAGTGTTTGTGATGAGCAGGAGTCTGTGCCTTTTCTATGAGACAGCCCAGCTCTGTGTCCACCTCTGGCCAGTGGAGGGGTTAAGCTCTGGCCAGCAAGACCTGGGCTCCAGCCCAGCCCTGCAACTCACCAGGGGTGTGACCTTGGGCCTGCCACTCACCTCTCAAGGCCTCCCCTGCCTCCTCTGGGACAAGAGCACAGCCACAGCCCCTGCGTTGTGGCTGCAGGATCCCAGCAGGCGAAACAGAGTTAGGTTTCGGGCCTGGTGCTTGGTGAGCAGTTGATGATGGGTGGGAGGCTCTGCTTCCTATCCCAGGCACAGGGGACAGCAGGGGCTGTGAGCAACGCAGGCTCTAGTGCTGAGCCGTTTCAGAGGAGGCTGGAAGGACCTGTGGGCACAGGCAGACTCCTAGGACAGTTCCTAGGGGTGGCTCCTTCATCTTGTCTCCAGCACAGCCACACCCCAACAGCCTGGCCACTTCCCCCTGGGGGGTGTAATCCCTGAGGAAGGGTCCAGCGCCAAATGAACACAGACCTTCCCCAGGACCTTGGCCCTCCTGCCCACCCACCACTGCCACTTAAAAATCCATACCTTGACCACACGGTTTCTCAGTCCCCACGTCTTAGGAAGGTCCAAGACAGTAGGTGGCACTTGACCCAGCTTTCTCATGGCCTCCTAACAACACCATGTATTGGGCCATATTTTCTGCTCTTCCAGAAGCATCTGTGTCCCAGGCTAGGTGAGTGTTCTGTTATATTCACTCTGTCTCTGGGATCTCCTCTATGCTTATTATAAAATCAATCCCAGGGCCCTCCTGCTCAGTATTTGGGTGGGGGGGACTGGGAGCCCTATGCCCACCTCCTAGTTCCCATTCATACACTGCGCTGCAGGCCTCAGGGCTTAGGCATGCCCCAGGAGGAGCTTGGACGGGACCGTGGGTCCCCCAGCTGCTCAATACTGCTCCAGCATCCTTGAAGGTCTTGAAAATCTGTTTTAAAAAAGAAGGAAGGAAAGAAGCAAGCAGGCAGGCAAGAAAGCAAGCTGCTTTCTCATTCTGAAACACCTCTGACAATCCCCAGGTGGGTTGGGCTGGGCTGGCGAGCAGCTGAGGAAGCCTTTGCAGTCCGGGGTGGTTTGCCCGGGCACATCCTGTGCATGTGGGCAGCTCTGGCCCCTGCCCACGGCCCGGTCCCCACGCACCGTGCACCAGACACTGCACGGCGCTGACAGCAGTTGGAGCTGTCAGACGGGGCTGTCTTTTCTCAACCAGACAGTGTCCAGGTGCCCATCCCCTGGCAGAGGGGGCAGGCAGAGCACCTCGAGGGGGGAGCCTGAGGAGATGAGGTTGGGGGGGCCTAGGGAGGCTCTGCTGGAACAGGTAGGACAAGAATAATTCCCTCCCCTGGGAGCCAAGGACAGAAAGGCAGCATGAGGGCCCTTGGCGGGGGG
>CM052437.1:63055637-63091386 GCA_028533085.1 Varecia variegata
TTCTACGGAGGCTGAGAACCAGCTCAGGGTCATGAAGCTTTCGGAGCCAGAAGGGACCTCTCAAGAACAGGAAAGCTGAGGTCTGGGAACATTAAAGTGATTTGCTCAAAATAACCCAGCCGGGTCGCACGCAGCCTGATTCGCCCCCTGGACGGTGCTGTAACCACTATGCTATAGGAGGAGAGTTCCACAGTAAGATAAAGATCGATGGCAGATTGATGGCCAGTGCTCTCTCCACAGTGGGATTGTCCCCACCATCCACCTGTATAAGCTGAACCCACATACCACGGCATTCGGTGGTCTCTTGTCTTTAGCAGATGTTAATTTTACAACCTGGCATGCTTTACACGGTAGAGTAACAGAGCAGAATTTACACATCCAAACAGTGACCTCCAGCACCTTGGAAAGCTGCACACCTATATTTAGCAATGGCATTCATGTTTGGCAACTGTTTTCAGACTAATCCATCCGTCATTCATTTACTCCTATGTCAGCCAGACTCTGGTATTGGCAATTAAAAAACGAATACAACAGAGCGTCCACTGTGTAATTGCTAAACACAATGACAGCTATAATTAGGTACTGAAGGAGGGTCAGGGAGCCCAGGAGGGCAGGGCTGCTTCTGCCTGCTGAGCTGTGAGGGTTGGTGGCACCCTTTGCCATGTGCTGCCATAGCAGACATCATACTCAATGACAGCAATCCTTCCCCAGGAACCTGGATCTTTCTCAAGGAATCAGCACCTGTCTCAGCTCACATACCGTCTCTGATTTGCCATCGCTGGGAGTCTAGCTAAATCCTCACATTTTTCAGGGAGGGCCAGAGAGTGCAATAGCAGAGCACGGTCTAGACTCCAGGCCAGCCAAGGAGGGCCTGAGGGACTGGCAGAGACCGGCCTGCAAGTGGTCACGTGCCACCCACCCCAGCCCCCCCACTGCTACCCCACCCGCCTTGGGTTCACATGTGAAATTATGCTCACAAGAACAGCACTTGGATTTCCGCGGGACACTATGAAATATAACTTGCCTTTTCTTCTTTTATTATTTTTGATGGCATGATACATATTCTTTTTGGAAAAATTAGAAAATACAGCTAAATAAAAAGGGAAAATTAAAGTCACCCATAATCTAACCACTGCTGTTTACATTTACACTTGGTTGAGTATCTTTCAGTTTCTAGGCGTTGCTCTCTCTTTTTATGCACCTGAGTGGTATATAATTTCAGAGTATTCCATCCATCCTATATATGTGTGTGTATATATATGCATAAGTATGTACATACAGGATCATATATATGTATGTGTATGTGTGTATATATAGCATCACATATATGTACATATACATACATGGAGCATATGTGTGGATCCAGTATACAAATATGATCCTATTTGTACACTGGTTTATAGGCTTCCTTCTCCACTTACTAATATATTATGAGTACTCAAAGTTTCCCTCATAATGTCTGCTCTGTGTCATGGCCAATGTGCCCTCCCCTGCCCCCTATTCCTCACACCCGGAGTATTATAGGTATTGAACCCCTCCCCTCGGGTGGCTTCCCAGGCAGTGAGGGCCAGGCCTGGCCAACTCGGCCCATGCAGAATGCCACAGGGCGGGGGACAGGGTGAACCAAAGGAACGGACAGTTCCAGATAACAGAGCGCAAAGCAATGCCATGGCCCGTGTCCAGCAACCCGGAGAAACAGAACTGGGGAGCAGCGGGTAGGCCAAGGCTGCGTCTGCTGGCAGGAAGCAGGACACCCCGGCAGCCTGCTGTCTGGCCTCTGCTGCCCCATCCCTCCGCCGGGACACAGCTCAGCCAGCCAGGGGCTGCCAGACAGCGAGTCACACGCAGGGTCGGAGAGGACAGTGTTTTATGAAGAGTGGATTCTCAGAGCATCGCCACCCTCCATCAGGGCCACCGGTGCAGAAAGCACAGAGAAACTATCACCCAGGACTGGGTCGAACAGCTAGACTTGCTCGAAGAGCCCAATTTAAAGCAAAGAAATCCAGAGAAAAAAGCATTCTAGTTACATTGCTATATACCAATATTTAAAAACTGGAAAACAGAAAATTAGATCTCAGTTAGAGCACTGAGATCCCGCTGTCTATAAAGAAAATGGGTCCAGACCCACTGTCTGATGTTGCAGGCAACAAGTGCTCACGACCAACATGCCCCACCTCACACCCTACCCTCCACTCTCATTCCAGCTGTGCCCCCTGAGCTGGCCATGCACATCTTACTGCCTGAGGAACCTCAAACTCTTCCCACGCCCACCCCCTCCAAGCTCCACGTCTGGAAGGCTTGCTGGAAAGGCAGCCCGCCTCCTTGGCAGCTCAGGCCTCCACTGCCCTGCTAAGCAAGCAGCTTCTCTGTCCTCCATGGTGTCTGGTATATACCTCATGCATAACACTTGTCATGCTAACTTAGAGTTAACTGTGACACACCTTCAAGGGATCGCTTGAGAGCAGAAAATCTGTCCTATTCATGTTTTTCCCACCCTGTCCTTCTGGAGTGCCTGGAACATTGCAGGGGCCCAGAAAATGTTTAAAACTAAATTGTGAACTTCTCTGTCTCTCCCTGAAGCCTTCTGGATAACTTTTCCAGAAACTTCTAGAAACAATGATGGCTGAGCCCTTCCTATGCTCTAGGCCCTGTGCCAAGCCTTGGCATTCATGTGTCACTCAAACTTTAGGTAGGTTTCCAGATTTAGCAAAAATAACAATAACAATATAGGACACCCAGTTAAATTTGAATTTCAGATAAGCAACAAATAAAATTTTAGGATAAGTGCGCTGCATACAATTTTTATACCAGGCATCCTGTATTTTATCTGGCCACCCTGGCCCCATGCAACCCTGTGTGAGGAACTTTTTGGTCTATTTCACACATCAAGGAACTGAGTCTCAAAGAGGTTAAGTAGCTTTCCCAAGGTAACATATGAGATTGAATTGCAGCATCCTGACTCCAAAGGCCCCACATGTGGCCTCTGGTTGCCTTGGAGATGGAGCTCGGGTGGTCCTGGTTAGGGGGTGCACACCTTGGCTGGGAGGTGTGATGACAGTTTGAGAGACTGTGTTGGGAGCACCCAGCACATGGTGGCCACCAGTCAATTCTTCTTAGTGCCTCTCTCTTTCCCTTCTCCTGCCTCTCTAAAGGGCATCAGATTGAAATTTTCATGAACATGGAGCCTGTTTTCCCCTACCTGTTATAAGACCCTGCACATAGAGCGTCCGCCACAAACACTGTGAGTCAGCACCCTTGTAGGAAAGTGAAAAGGGAAGAAAGATGATGTTGGGAAAGATCCCTGCCATGTGACTTATTTCGACAGTCTGAGGTCTCCGATGAGCTCAGAGCAAAGCGACTTAGGAACCGGCCACAGATCCCAGGAGGAGACTTAGTGGTGCCACACAGGAGAGTGAGAGGGACCTTCTCAGAGCAGAGAGCAAAGACCACAGGAGACACTGAGAACTGGAAAGATCAGTATCCTGGGACCTAGGAAGGGAAAAACCCTGCCTCTAAACTGGCCTCAAGGACCACACATGTGAGGGCTTTCCAGAAAGGCTTTAGGGCAGAAGCAGCTGAGGAAGTGCGGGTCCAGGATAGGAACCTTTCTAAAGAAATGGTGCACGTGGCCTCCTACTGCTGTCACTCACGTGTTTACTCCCCGCGGGCTCCCCCCACCCTTCTAAAGATGCAGAAATGCTTCTGCCCATTCTGGAGGGGCCCACGAAGGAGGAAAGAGGGGAAGTGGGTGGTCCTTCTGCTCAGGGTTCTCATCTGCACGTGGCCGGCATGGGTGCTGGGCAGGGAACCCGGGACAGGCTGCAGCCTGCCCTCAGCACCCAGGAGGTGTCAGATGGATGGAGTGGGAAAAGGGCAGGAGATTTGCCTTTGGACAGAAAGGAAGATAGGAAGTAGGGATGAGAGAAGTTCCTTCCACAAAATCTACAAGACAAAGGGTCAAGCTGATCAACTGGCAAAATGGGAAAGGATGACAGAAAAATCCCAAGAAATCACCCAGGTCATGGGGGAAGGTCATAAGAAAAATGCACATGAGAAAGCCAGGCTGGGGCTCCCACCACAGGCCTGTTGCCCCCACACCAGGTTGGCCCCGGCCACCACTCTCTGGGATGCCCATGGACTGGGAGCTCCCAGCAGGAGCTGGGCACTATTCCTAGTGGGGTGCTGGCCCCTAGCATGGCCCCAGGAGGACACACAGCAATGGGTGTCCATCTGTCCATCCTGCAAAGTCCGGCCCCTCCATCCCCAGCTAGAAGCCATCTTTCCTTCCCCAACACACTACTGAGTGTCCCCCCTCTCCTGGGGCTGGACATGATAAGCATTCCTAAGGACGGGTCACAGGTCTCCGTGCAGGTGGCATTTAGGGAGCAGATGGACTTGACGAGGGTGCCACAGACTGAACCACAGCTGAAAAGGACATTTGAGGACTCAGCCCTGGTCTGTGGAAGCAGTTACAGGTACACAGAGAAGGGCAGCAAGGTGGAAGGATCACTCCACCCAAGACCCCTCTTCTGGAGCCCAGCTGGGGCTGGGCCTGAGTGGCCCCCTGGCCTGGCCTCCCAAGCCATCCACCTGCCCCTTCGTTTGTCTTTCCTTCCCCCACCCACAGCCCCAGCCCATGTTAGGAAGGCCTGGTGCTTGCTTTCAATCCTCATTCATCCCTCCCCGGCCGGCCGGCCGGCAGCCCTGGATCCTGTAGGGAGCGCCTGCTGCGTGCGGGTCATCCCACTGGTTGCAGGGCAGCCCAACCCCCGTCGGGAACGACAGTGTCTTTGCTCTTCATTTGCCTGCTGGAGACCAGCAGCCTCTGTCGGATCAAAATTAAGTGTTTGGGCTGTCCTGGGGGTGCACAGCCACTGCCTGGGGCATTCTTTTGAGGAGTAACTCTTTCCATAGGGCCAAGTGGGCAGCAGCAGCCAGGGAAAGGCACCACCCTCCACATAACTCTTCCTTCTTTACCAAAACCCACCCTCAAGGAAGGATCTGGAACTCCACTGAGCTGAGGAGTAACAACTGGTGCTAGCTCACTGGGAGTGTGTATGGAGCAGGAAATCAACGTCGAGGGCCGCGCAGCCTGCCAGCAATCCCTGTTGAGCATTTCTGGTGTTCAAAGGGCTTTCTCAGCGGCCCACCAGAAGGTTTTGTCGTTTCCCCTCCCTGGCCTGTCTTCTGGCAGCAGCACCAGCGTCCTGGCTTCTCCCACCCTCTTCCGAACTTCCCACGGCTGCGAGCTTCCATATCAGGGTGCAGACCTGACCTCTTTCATTCAGAGTAGCTCAGCTTGTCCCCAGCACTGGCCCAGAACTTGCACGCCCAACCTACCAGCCTTACAGAGGGCCTCCCTCCCATGGCCTGTCACGCAGATGTGGGAACGGGACATGCACTTGGCCTGAGGCAGGGGCAGGTGAGCAAAGCCTGAGGATCCCATCGTGCCTCTGCCGTAAAGTCAGCGTCCTGGCTGCCAGCCACCAGGCAGAACCTGCTCACCTTATCTGTAATAAAGCAGACACTGGGCCTCCTTCCTCAACTGTGGCCAAGGCCTAAGCTTCCACCCTCAGAGGCAGGCAATCCCGGGTTTCCATGGGACGGAGCACGTCCTACATGCAAGGTGCTCTATGGGAGGGCCGGGTGTGGAGGCCAAGGCTGCAGGTGTTCCTTTAGGGTTCCAGCTGAGCCTTTTATTCTTGCAGTTTAGGAAGGAATTAGCCAGCCGTTCTGTCCATGTAATAAATGCCTCTGTGTGTTTGAAGACAGTAGTTAAGTCATTCTCGAGCTTTCTCATCTCCAAACTAAACAATCTCGACCCCTGTAACCTTTCCTTGGCAGATCGTAAGGCCCATATTGCAGAGGAAAAGCAAAGCAAAACCATCTGACACGGGAGGCCTCCTGTCTCTAACCAAGAGTCCTGTTTTGAAACTTGGCCTGCACTTGGTCTTCGATGACATGTAAATTCAGTAGCTTCCAGCACTGGAGCCCGCAAGAGACCAGGTGCTGCTCCTCAGGCCCCTCGGACGTGCTCGCGCTGCAAGGCCGGGTGTGAGCGGCTCGTGTTCTTCTCTTCGGATTCATTTGGGACGTGAAAGGGGGCCTCTGTGAGTGACCCACGAGCCCAGTCAGCTGAAACTCCCTGCCCGGGTCCCTGGAGGGTAGGATGGCCCCAGAGCCTCTGGAGAGCTAGCAGCCTGCTGGGAAGGCTGCCCTGGGCCCCACAGCAGCCAGAAGGACCAGCCTCCAGGTAACCTTGCCCCGCAGCCAGCATCTCCCCAGGGGAGGCTTCCTGCTGCTTCAAGCTCAGAGAGAGGCTGCCCAGCAGGGCACCTGCCCTCACTGGGGTTTTTCTGATTACATTCAATTTCCTTCCCACATTTTCAGTGAGTTGTCTTGGGAGATCCAAGGTCAGTGCCTTTCTCCGTCCTCCAGCGTTGGCAGCCATGGCAGCCTTCTCAGGAGCCAGCTGTCCTTCTCATGGTCTCCAGGGTCGGGTCACTTTCTTCCTTAGAAGTCCAGTGTCCACAGTTTAGGCTGAGCTCCCAGGACTGGGGAGTCACATTACAAGCTCGTATATGCACGTTAGCAAATTCAACATTTTTTAATAGTGAAAAGTGACTTAGTACCCATCATTCTGTGTGCCCTTCTAGTTACGCCCCAAAGCAGATATGGAGCAGAGGATAAATGAGCGTCTCCCTCAGTGCGTCTGTGCCCGGCCCTTGCTGCGTGCTGCCCAGGCTGGGAGAGCCTGGCTCTGCTCCAGTGGGACGTGTCTTCGAGGAGACATAGATTTGGCCAACATAGTTCTTAAGTAGAAGTCCCCAACTGGTGCTCAACCAAAGGGAAGCAACCGTTTCCAACACTGGAGAAGAAATTGGCTATGTCTGCTTTTCAACAGCAAGGGAGTGGGTCTCAAACATGGTACCTCCATTAAGGTGTTTGGGAGTTTTGACTACCTGAAAAGTGGGCCTTAGGAGAGACTTTAGATCTTCACCCCGCAGGTGGAGCTGCCTCTGCTGTGTGGCCCAGGGCCTGGTCTTGGCTGTTGGACCACAGGTTCCCTCATTCTTGTATCACAAGCACCCAGGACTGTGCCTGACACTTCAAGGCCCTTAGTAAGTTTTTTTTTTTTTTTACTTTGTTGAATAGTTTAATTAACTCATTAGAGATGTAAAGTCCCAACTGGGTGTTTATGAAGAGTCTACTGTGTACACTACATTATGGATAGTGAGAAATAGGATTTCAAAAGGACAAAATCATACTTTCCCTCCCCCAAATGTTTACAAAGCCACCAAGAAGACAAGACATAGACACATCAAATATAAATAAAGTACAAAATGATGTATCCCAACTGTGCCAAGTAAGTGTTCACAGAAGCAAAACTCCTCCTGCCAAATTGCTGTTTTCTAAAGCAGTTTTTCCTAAAACATATTCCTCCAAATACCAGTGTCTCAGGGTGTTAATGTGAGAAAAAGCTTTGTGGGTCAGATGGATTCAGGACCAGGTTGGGCAGACTTCTTTACCATAGGATTTCTTGAAGGCTTTTTAAAAAAAGCATCTTTATTGAGATATAATTTATATATCATAAAGTTTACCCCTTTTAAGTGTACAATGTAATGGCTTTTAGGCTTTTAGTATATTTACAGGGTTGCATAGACATCAGCATGATGTAACTGCAGAACATTTCATCACTTCAAAAAGAAACCTCATGCTATTTGCAGTCACTTCCCATCCCCTTCCCTCCCAGCCCCTGGCAACCTCTAATTTTCTTTCTGCCTCTATAGATCAGCCTATTCCAGCCATTTCATGTAGATGGAATCATATAACATGTGGTCTTTTGTGACTGGCTTCTTTCAAGTTACATAATGTTTTCAAGTCTCATCTGTGTTGTTGCCCCTATCAGCTGATGGACATTTGGGTTGTTTCCACTTTTTAGCTATTATAAATAATGCTGCTATAAACATTCATGAGCAAGTTTTATTTGAACATATGTTTTTAATTCTCTTGAGTATATAGCAAGGAGTGGAATTGCTGGGTCCTGTGGTAATTCTATGTTTGGTTTTTTGAGGAACTGCCAAACTCTTTTCCAAAGCAGCTGCCCTGTCTCACATTCCCACCAGCAATGTACAAAAGTTCCAATTTTTCTACATCTCACCAACCCTTGTTATTGTCTGTCTTTTTTATTATAGCCATCCTAGCGAGCATCAAGTAGTATCTAATTGTGGTTTTGATTTGCTTTTCCCTAATGACTAAGGATGTTGAACATCTTTCCATGGGCTTCAGGGCCTTTGATATATTGATTGTTTTGAGAATCTTCAAAAGGGGACACAGTGGACAGCAGTTCCTGAATGCACTGGACAGGACCCTGGAATCCTCCTTGCAGAGGGCAGTTCTTAGAATGCAAGCCCAGACCCCAAAGCTGGGAGGCATTGGCCCGAAGCCAGCCTGTGCCTTGCAATGTGAGTTTGGTGAACATCTTTAGGTCATTACTTCTGCAAGTTTTGCTCAAAAGAAAGAAATCTTAACTCCTCACTATTTTGCATTAAAAAAAACCTTGATAATTTCACCCCAAAATGTGGCACCCTGATATGATGAGTATTTTGAATTAAAGGCCCTTGGAAATAACCAGATGCTGAAAGAGGCTTTTCTCTTATCTGCATGAAGACTGGACCCACCAAGGAGAGCAATTTCTTTCCATCCCCTCCCAGAAATCTCATCATCTTATCTCTGAAGTCCACACCTAGATGGACCTTTTCACAAGATAATGTCTGTCTCTCAGGCTCACTTAAATTCCAAAGACAATCATTTACAGGTTAACTTCTGTCCTCCAGGTCCATTCATTCTCCCCAGTAATCATTCATTGCTCCTCAAAAGAATTCCCTCCATTCCTCATCTCCCCCACCATGAAGAAAGTTATGTAAGCATCAGGACTCCATGGGGTCATTGAGTCATCATTATCCTGCAACCCCCCCAAGCTGTGCACTTTAAAACAAACTTGTGTGCCTTTTTCTCCTATTAGTCTGCCTTTTGTCAGTTGATTTTTCAGTGTAGCTTCAGAGGGTGAAGGGGAAGTTTTCCCTTGGCCCCTGCAACATAGAACTTTATCAAGGGTGATTTTGGCTAAAACAAAAAGAAAAACAGAGACAAAAATCTATCTCCTTGAAAAATTGCAAAAATTCTGTTGTTTAATGGGGGAGAGTTGAGGAAGTTGGACCCAATGTGTCTGTCTCTTCTTGTAACTAGCAGTAGCCAAGTGCTCCAGGATTGTCCTGATGCCTTTCCCTCTGAAATAATTCCGTCACAGCCCAAGACATGGCACTGGGCGTCTTGGTCGTGCTGTGTGGTCTTGGCTTGACTGGGGACTCCAGGTTCGGAGGTGGCTGCACTGAGATTGCAGCACTGGGCACTCTAGTCCTAGCTCTGTTACAACACGTGTAGCATTGAGGCCCTTGGTGACCTGGGCTTTCGAAACAGACCACAGGCCAGAACCTCCCAAGTTTTGGCTAAACAGTGCCTGTCTCCTAAGCATTGTTCAGTGTCTTCTCAGGAGCATCCTCCCTCTGGATGTTTTCGGTGGAGATTGGACCTGGCCTCTGCTGAGTGAACCACAACTTGATTCAAGCCTCTGACAGTGTCCCATTCTCTGATCTCTTGGGGTGTCTCTGCTGGACGTGTGATTGATTATGGGTCAGCCCCTGGTCTGCTCTAAGGGCCTTGCTAGAGCCCATCACTGTGCCTTTAGACTCCCTGCCCTGCCTTTCTCTACTGTTTACCTGCCCCACGAGCCAGTCACCGCCTCTCATCTGAGCCCTTTGAGAAGTCTTTGAAGTTTTATCCTCAATATAATTCAAATGTGTCCCTTCTCCCAGTACCCAAAACCATGGTATGGGATTGTTTTTTCAGTAGGGAGACAGAGATGAAAAGGAGGCCATTCAGGTCTCCTGTACCTTAAGGCCACAACCTTGTCTGAACCTATAGGTGACCTGGTTTGTGTAAGTTCCTATCTGCTGTCCTGAAGTCTTCTTTGTGTGGAGTCAAAGACACCCACCTCCTTGGTGATTCTCATCTATCACTTTTCAACACCTCCCAGCCTTTATGTCTAAAGAATGAGCATAACTCCTCCTGCTGCGTGATCCAGGACACAGTCTCTGACTCCTCTCGAGTCAGACTCCCCTACTGTCTTCTCATCTGTGTCAAGGCAGGAGAACATCTCAAAGGGCTGCCCTCACAGCCCAGCTTCACTGCCCAAACCGGCACAAGGCCCTCCGGGATGTGAGGAAAGGCACTTTGGGGCAGGCTGGGAAACTTGCAAGCCCTGCGTCCTTACTATAAAGCTAATTATAAAGCTTCATTTGCTTTATAATTGTTGTAGCTTATAAAGCAACAGTAATCAATAGGATTAGTGTCAAGATAGGTGCAGAGATCAATGGAACACAACTGAGAGTCCAGAAATAGACCCACACTTATGTGGTCAATTTAGTTTTGACAAAGTCACCAAAGAAATACAGTCTTCAACAAATGGTGCTGGAAAAACCCATAAGCAAAAAGAAAAGAACCCCAATTATTACTTTATACCATCTAAAAAATTAATTCAGAATAGATCATAGACATAAATGCAAGAGCTAAAACTATAAGACTGCTAGAAGAAAACAGGAGAAAATTGAGAAAATCTTGGTGACATTGGTTTTGGCACCAATTTATGAAATTCAATAGATAAAGCACACATCATAAAAGAAATAATCTATTGACTGCACCTCATCAAAATAAAAAATAAAATTTTCCCCTTCAAAAGATACTTAGGAAAATGAAAAGGAAAGCCACAGACTGAGAGAAAACATATATGACAAAGGTCTTGTATCCAGAATTTATAAAGAAGTTATTTAAAGAAGACAAACATAGTTTCTTAATTTTTTTTTAAATAGGCAAAAGATCTGAACAGAAGAGGCTCAAGGATCATTAGTCATTAGGAAATGAGATACCATTAAACATCCACTAGAATGGATAAACTTTTAAAGTCCGACCCCATCAAGTGTTTGCAAGGATGTGGAAGCAACAAGAACTCTCATTCACAGCTGGTGGGAATGGAAAATGGCATGACCATTCTGAAGAGCATTTTGTCAGTTTTTTTGAAAGTTAAAAATATATTTACCATATGACTCAGTCATTCCACACTTGGTTATTTACACCCCACAAAAAATGAAAGTGTACATTCACACAGAGTCTTGCACCCAAATGTTCACAATAGCTTTATTTGTAATTGCCAAAAACTGAAAACAAACCAATTGTATGCCAGCAGGTGAATGGATTAGCAAATCCTGACAGCCATACTATAGAACGCTACCCAGCAATATGAAGGGAGGAACTACTGATACACATAGCAGCATGATTGAATGTCAAAGTAATTATGCTAAATGAAAGAAGGGCAAAAGAGTACATACTATATGACTCTAGTTATGTAAAATACCAGAAAAATGAACTAATCTAGAGTAACAGAAAACAGATCAGTAGTTGCCTGGGGAGGGGGGTGTTGGAGAACAGGAGGGAGGGAGAGAGGGGCTACAAAGTGGCACTAGGGAAGTCTTGGGTGTGATGGATATGTTCATTATCTTCATTGTGTTGATGGTTTCAGAGATGTCAAAATTTCTCAAGTATATACTTCAATTATGTACAATTTATTATGTGGCAATTATGCTTCAATAAAACTGTCAAAACAAAGGACCCTTATCTTCTGAAGATACATTCTGAATGGTTTACAAATGAAATTATCTCAGAACTGAAATTTGCTTCAAGATAATGGAGGAATGAGGTAAGAAGTGGGCGGTGATGTAGATGCACGAGTGATATAGAAGCTTGGCCACCAGGCAACAAATATTGAGGCTAGGTTCATTTTTATATATGTTTGAGATACTATGTTTAAAAATGCCAATGGAAAAATGTGACCTTACCCCTAAGATTGTGGTACAGCCTACTGCCACATTTCTTTCTGTAGAGCTGACGAGAGGGCTAGCTTTCTTGTTCAGAAACCTCATTAGGTTTTATTTAGTTCAATAAAATTGTGTATACGTGATATAGTCCACATGAATTGATTAAAATTGGTGTAGAATATAATTAATTAATAATTAATCAATGCAAGTCTTTTGTCAGGCTGGATTTTCTCAAAGAAGGAGCTCATGGAAAAGGTTAGGAAGCAGCCCCTTCCCAGCGAGAGCATGAGACCTGTGGCAGAACTGCCCTCAAGTAATGCTTTGTAGCTCAGGACTGTGCCTGTGCATCAAAGTAGGGAAAAAACTGTGCAATGTGAACAAGGACCCTGAAGTCCTCCTGGGTACCCATTTCTCTAAGTGTGAGCATCATTATCCCTCATTCCCACGCCCCTGCAAAATCAATGTTGCAGCCACAACGGCTGGAAAATTCCAAGCCTGCTAACAATTAGGAGCATGCCCCTTTAATGAAAATGCCTGTCCATAAAATGTTTTTGAATGTTTGGTGAACTCTTCCACATTAAATCCTCAGAGGATTTTACTACCCATGAGGGTTGGATAACTAACAGCTGGCGAAGACATCCTGCAAGGTTTGGTGCTAGGTGGCAGGCATCAAGAGCAGGGAGCAGAACACAGGTGCACCACTGCATAGATTTTAGAGTCCATGAGAGAAATCAAAGAATGCTATTCAGAAGAGGTATATGAGTTGCTTCACTGACTGTACTTAAATCCACAGAAGTTCATTTGCATGGACCAGACATCTTGTTTAGATTCTTTGATGTGTGCCTTTATATAATAGTTTAAAATTTTAATTTTATTTATGTAATGTTGGAAAAGATAATGCAATCTGGTGATATCAGCAAAAATGGTGGAGTAAAGACCTTGAAAATTCTCTCCTTTATAAAAACAGTAAGAAAAGTGACAAAAATCATCAGGATCAACTTCAAAATCATCAGGATCAACTTCTTAGAACTCTGGAAATTAGCCAGAGGTTTGCAGCCATCCAGGGATTGTTTAATCAAGCCGAACAATTGAATTTTACAAAGAACTGTGAGGTTTGTGGCATTTTAACTTACCCAATTCCCATCATCCTCTCTCCAGCTCAAGGTATCCTTGAAAACCACCAGCCTTCAATCAGGGAGAAACCTGGTCTGGGGGTTCTCTCAAAGACCTTACTTGCAAGGCTGTCTTTATTTAATCTGGCTAGGAGTTTACCCAGTGTGAAAAGCCATTTCCTCAAAGACATCTGTTAAAAACATTTAGAGGTAATTGTTTAACTTTACAGATGCTTGAGATAGTGGATAACAGTTGCAGCAAACAATAGGCTAATCAAAAGGCTTAAAGTGAAAACTGGGGAATGGATATTCATAGGGGCTTTGAAAAGCTGGCATTCTCCCAGGGAATCTAGAAGGCCATGAACAGGAGTAAGAAAGGCTTTGCACATGCCCAGAGCTTTGTGTATACTCAGAAAAAAACCCAAAAGGGTCCTAAGCTCACCTCTGGCTCCCTTGAGGTTCTGCACAGGCAGACATCATCAACATCTAAGGTTAGTGTAGAGTTATCAACTGCCTGGATGAGTGTAGAAGGCATGTCCCAGCTGGGTGTTGTGGCTCATGACTGTAATCCTAGCACTCTGGGAGGACTAGGTGGGAGGATCACTTGAGCTTAGGAGTTCAAGACCAGCCTGAGCAAGACTGAGACCCCTTCTCTACAAAAAATAGAAAAATCAGTGGGGCATTCGGGTGACCTCCTGTAGTCCCTGGTACTTGTGAGGCTGAGGCAGGAGGATCACTTGAGCCCAGGAGTTTGAGGTTGCAGTGAGCTATGATGATGCCACTGCTCTCTAGCCAGGGTGACAGAATGAGATTCTGTCTTCAAAAGAAAATAAATAAAAAGAAAAGAAAAAGAAGACATGTCCCCATGTTCACATACACCACCTCCCCAAAGACTAGGAGACTTACTGGTTCCAGACCCTTAAGGAAATCTCTGTTCATTCACTAGAGGACCACTAAGCTAATCAAGCAGAGACTTTAGTGGCTACACAGGACAAAGAATACAGATTTGTAACAGAATTATATCAGAAAAATCACTAAAAAACAAACAGCAACAATAACAAACTCTGAGAAGTGAGGAAAGAATCTGACTTTCAAAATTGCCATATTACATTATTTAAAATGTGTAGTTTTAACAAAAAATTACAAGACATGTAAAGAAATAAGAAACTGTGGTACATAGATGGGAAAAGAAACAATCAATAGAAACTTTCCCAGAGGAAGCCCAGACATAAAACTTACTAGATAAGGTCTTTAAAGTTGGTTCAAAGAGCTAAAGAAAATCATGTCTAAAGAACTAGAAGAAAGTGTGACCTAATAGAGAATATCAATAAAGAGATAGAAATTATTAAAAAAAAGAAGAACCACATAGAAATTCAAGAGTAAAAGTAAAAATAACTAAAATGTATTGGTTAAAGTAAAAGTAAAATAACTAAAATGATACTTTCAATAGAGGGCTCAACAGCAGATTTGATCAGATGGAAGAAATAATCTGCAAACTTGAAGATAGGTCAATTGAGATTAACTAGACTGAGAAACAGAAAGAAAAAATAATGAAGAAAAGTGAACAGAAGCTCAGGAATCTGTAGAACACTATCAAGCATACCAACATATACATAATAAGGAGTCCCAGAAAGAGCAGGAAAAGAGAAAGGGGCATAAAAAATATTTAAATAAATAATGTCTGTAAAAGTTCCAAATTTTATGAAAAACATTAAACTATACATCCAAGAAGCTGAATGGATTCCAAGCAGGATACATTAAGAAATACAACCCAGACACATCATTATCAATATGGCAAAAGTCAAAGACAAAGAGAATCTTTAAAGTAGCAAGAGAGAAGTGACCCATCACATACAAGCAATCCTCAATAAGAATAACAGTTGATTTCTTAACAGAAACCATGAAAACCAAGAGATGGTGAGATGGCACATTAAAAGTGCTGAAGAAAAAAGACTAGCAACTAAGAATTCTATATTCAGCAGAACTCTCATCAAAAATGAAGGTGAAATTAAGCATTCCCAGATAAACACAAACTGAGAGAATTTGTTACTCACAGACCTGTTCTACAAGAAGTACTAAAGAGAGTCCTTCAGGCTGAAATAAGACACTAAACATAAACTTGAATTCATACAAAGAAATAAAGTGCCAATAAAGGTAAATGTAAAAGATGGCATAAAAATATTTTTTATTTGTAACTCTTCTTTTCCTCCTATTTAATTTAAAAGACAACTGCATGAAGCCATGATTATAAATCTGGCTAGTAGGCATAAAAAGTATAAAGATGTATTTTTTATGACAATAACAGTACAAAAGAGAGGGAAGAGAAATGAAGTTATATAGGTACAAAGCTTTTGCATACTATTGAAATTAAATTGATATTATTAATCTAAACTAGATTATTATAAATTAAAGTGTTGTATTAGTCAAGGTTATCCAGGGAAACAGATTATAGAGGCTGAGAAGTCCCACAACAGGCTGTCTGCAAGCCGGAGAACTAGGGAAGTCAGCAGCATGGCTCAGTCCAGATCTGAAGGCCTCAGAACCAGGAAGCCAATGGTATAACTCTTGGTCCAAGGCCAAAGGTCTAAGAACCTGGGGGGGGGGTCATTTGTGTAAGTCTCAGAGTCCAAAGTCTGGAGAACCTGGAGTTCTGATGTCCAAGAATAGAAGAAGAATGGTGTCCCAGCTCCAAAAGAGAGAGAGAATTCATGTTTCCTCTGTCTTTTTGTTCCCTCAGCTGACTGGATGGTGCTCATCTACATTGGGTGGGGGATGGATCTTCCCCACTCAGTCAATTGATTCAAATCCCAATCTCCTCCAAAAGCACCCTCACAAACACACACAGAAATAATGCTTTACAAGCTCTCTGGCTCTCTTTCTCTCTCTCTCTGGTTTTTTGTTTGTTTGTTTGTTTTGGTTTGGTTTTCTGTTGTTGTTGTTGTTTGTTTGTAAGACAGAGTCTCACTCTGTTGCCCCAGCTAGAGTGCAGTGGCATCATCATAGCCCACTGTGACCTCAAACTCCTGGTCTCAAGCAATCCTCCTGCCTCAGCCTCCCAAGTAGCTGGGAGTACAGGCACAAGCCACTATGCTCAGCTATTTTTTTTTTTTCTATTTTTAGCAGAGACAGGGTCCCGCTGTTGCTCAGGCTGGTCTTGAACTCCTGACCTCAAGCGATACTACTGCCTTGGCCTCCCAGGGTGCTAGGATTACAGGCATGAGCCACTGCACAGGCCTCTGGATATCTCTTAATCCAGTTAGTTGAGACCTAAAATTAACCATCACAAGTGTTAATTATAATCCCCAAGGGAACTGTTGAAATACTAAGATAACACAAAAAATGTATAGTAAAAGAGATAATAAGCAATCAAAATGGCACACTAGGAATATCTCTTTGACACGAAAGAATGCAATAATAAAGGACTAGAAGAACAAAAAAGACATAAGATATACAGAAAACAAATAGTAAAATATCAGTTGTAAATCCTACCCAATCAGTAATTACATTAAATTTAAATGGATTTAAAATTTCAATTAAAAGCAGAGAATGGCAAAATGTATAAAACAAAAACCACAATCCAAGTATGCTGTCTACAAGGGATGCAGTTAAGTTCAAATAAATAGATTGAAAGTAAAAGGTGTAAAAACATATACTGTGCAAATCATAATGAACAGAGAGTTGAGTGACTATACCAGTAACATCAAAAAAAAAAAAAAACCACAGACTTTAAAACAAAAATGTTACCAGAGACAAAAACAACAATTTATAATTTAAAAAGCACCAATCTATAAAGAAGATATAACAATTATAAACATATATATGCACCTAAAAACAGAGCCCCAAAATACTGACACAAAAATTGTAAGAAATGAAGAAATAGATAATTCAACAATAATAATTGAAGACTTCAATATCTTTGTTTTCAAAAACGTATAGAACAACTAGACAGAAGATCAACAAGGAAATAGAAGACTTGGACAACACTATAAACCAACTTGACCTAATAGATATCTATAGAAACTCCACCCAACAACAGATGAATACACATTCTTTACAAATGCACATGGAACATTCTCTAGGATAGACCATATTTTAGGCCATAAATCATGTCTCAATAAATTTAAAAGGATTGAAATCATGCAAAATATCTTCACTGGCCACAATGGAATGAAGCAGAAATCAATGATAGAAGAAAAACTGAAAAATTCACAAATATGTGGAAATTAAACAACATGCTAAGAAATAACCAATGTACCAAAGAAGGAATCATGGGAGGAATTGGAAAATATTTTGTGATGAATGAAAATGAAAACACAGCATACCAAACTTATGGGATGCAGCAAAAGCAGTGCTTAGAGGAAAACCAATGGCTGTAAACATCATTTAAAAAGATGAAAGATCTCAAATCAATAACCTAATATTCTACCTTAGAAAACTAGAAAAAGAACAGAAAACCTCACCCAAAGAAAGCAGAAGGAAGGAAATTATAAAGATTAGAGCAGAAATAAACAAAATAGAGAATTTAAAAAATAGAGAAAATTAACAAAATCAAAATTTGCTTCTTTGAAAAGATCAAGAAAACTGCAATGCTTTAGTTGGACTGACTAGGAAAAAAGAGAGTACTCAAATTACTAACATCAGGAATGAAAGAGAGGACATTAATAGCAACCTCATAGGAATAAAAACAATTGTAAGGAAATACAATGAATGATTCTATGCCAGCAAATTGGATAACCTAGATGAAATGGACCAATTTCTTGAAAGACATAAACTACCGAAACTGACTCTAGAAAACAGTCTTTTAACAAGAGATTTAAATAGGGGAAGAAAAAAAAAAAAAACCATCAAAACTGCCCACAAGGAAAAGCCCAGGACTAGATGGCTTCACTGGTAAATTCTACCAAATGTTTAAAGAAGAATTAACACAAATTCTTGAGTTTGAGAAACTCTTCCAAAAAGTAGAAGAGGTGGGAACACTTCCTCAATCGTTCTATAAAGCCAATGTTATCCTGATATTAAAACCAGACAAAGATATTACAAGAAAAGGAATCTACATATCAATTTCCCTGTGAATATAGATGCAAAAATTTCAACAAAATACTAGCAAACTGAATGTAGCAACAAATAAAAAGGATTATACACCATTACCATGTAACCTACAAATAGAAAAATATTTACAAATTGTGTATCCTGAATATATAAAATAATAAAAAGACAAATATCTTAACTAAAAAATGGATGAGGGATTTAGATAGACATTTCCTCAAAGAAGATATACAAATGGCCAGTAAGAACATAAAAAGAAGATGCTCAACATTATTAGTCATTAGAGAAATATAAGTCAAAGCCACAATGAAATATCACCTCACACCCACTAGGATGATTAAAACAACAATAATAATAAAAGACAGACAATAGCAGTGTTGGTGAGGATGTGAAGAAATTTGATCCCTCAATACATTGCTGTTTGGAATGCAAAATTAGTATACCTACTTTGGAAAAGGGTTAAGCAGTTCCTTAAAATGTTAAACATAGAGTTACTATATGTCCTAGAAATCCCACTCCTATGTATATACCTAAGAACACTGAAAATACATCCACACAAAAACTTTTACACAAATGTTCATAGCACTATTATTTAATTAATTAGATAGGTAAAGAGATCTACTAATTTGCCTTGGCCCATAATAAACAAAGACCAAACACACAGCCAAGGACTATATTCAGAAACACCCTCCTGGGGCTTTGCAGAGCTGGTGATGTGTGTTATTACTCACAGTCTAGCAGAGATGCCCACAAACCTTATAGCTTATGAGAGTTAGAGTAGCAAGTGCAAGAATTTTCTGAGGCTCTCACTGGACTCCAGTTGCATTTGCTAATATTGTGCTTATCTGTTTAAACGCTAATAGAATTGAGGTCTTGGGCTTGTTTTTTATTTGTTCATTGGTATGGTAGAAATTTCCATATTCATAAAACCACTGACAAAGAAGCTTCAGTAGCTCCATCTCTTCTCTCTGCAGTCTTGCTGCTGTTGTTCCTGTTGGTGCTTCTACATGAAGGGTCCTCAAATGTCTCATTCTTTGGTTATGAAGTTCGTTGGACATGTACCTTGAGCAGTTTTTTCGGTGGGTTTTCTAGTCATCTTGCAGTGATGGTCCCTCTAAGTCCTTACACCACAAATGCCAGTAGGATGCTGGCATGGCAGCTTGCTCTTCCTAGTAGAGCTGACCAAGCCCAACAGGAGAGGAATCCAGGAGATCCTCACACACCTGGTTAGGGGCCATGGAAGGGAACAGAGTCAAACATGCTGTGGGGTTTTCTGGAGAAGCAGAATCAAGTAGGGAAGTTCTGGATGCTAACAAAACCTACTTCACAGCTTTGTGGAAAGGATCAAATGAAATAATTTAGTCATGCACCAAACATGCTTAGAACAGTTGCTGCTCAAGAGATGTTAGCCTTAGCAACGAGAGGGTGGAGTAGAACAGCTGTTTGCAAAACAGAAGGCCTGTCGAGGAAACTATTTTACGGAAACCACAGAGGCCATCTGGCCCGGGATTAAGGGCTTGATGAGGGTCTAGGGCAACTATTGGGAATGTGAGGAGTCCACTGGGAAGAAACCAACAGCCTGGCAGCTGTGACAAGGGTCCACTTGATGCCAGAGAACTGCAGTGGAGTGAACACCACCTATTAACAAGTGATTCTCGTAACTCTAGGGTTCTCACTCATTAAAAGGAAATAATTGTGCTACTTACCTCATAAGATCATTGTAATAATATTTGTCATGCTAAGTGCTTTGCCTGATACAAGGTAAGCATTCAATAAATGGTGGTGGTGTTTGTGTTGATGATGGTGGTGATGGTGGTGGTGGTGATAATCATGGTAGTGGAGGTGATGTTTCAAGGAAGATTTTATGAGATTCCTGTGGGGCAGATCCCACTTTGTTGGGCAGATGTTTTGAGGGAAAGAACTGAGCTCAATTTGGGCAAAAGCCAGGTCTAGGCACGTAGGTTTCAGAGGGACAGAGAAGCTACTCTACATAAGAGAAGATTAGGGAGCTGATTTTCCTGGGTGAGGATGGGGATTCCAGTGGGAAGAGGGTCAGAAATGAGGTCTAAAAAGAGAAAGAATAACTTTGGAAAAGAAGAAAATTATCCATTGTGTGTTTTTGTTTGTTTGTTTGTTTGTTTTTGAGACAGAGTCTCACTCTGTTGCCCAGGCTAGAGTGAGTGCCATGGCGTCAGCCTAGCTCACAGCAACCTCAAACTCCTGGGCTTAAGCGATCCTTCTGCCTCAGCCTCCCGAGTAGCTGGGACTACAGGCATGCGCCACCAATTCCAGCTATTTTTTTTTCTATATATATTTTTAGTTGGCCAGATAATTTCTTTCTATTTTTAGTAGAGACGGGGGTCTCGCTCAGGCTGGTCTTGAACTCCTGACCTCGAGCGATCCACCCGCCTCGGCCTCCCAGAGTGCTAGGGTTACAGGCATGAGCCACCGCGCCCGGCCTCCATTGGTTTTTTTGTTTGTTTGTTTGTTTTTTACTTTTTTTGGCTTGGAGTATTTGAAGTTAACCCCTTTCCTGTTCTCCTCACGTCATCTTCTGCTGTAAAGTCTATGCTTCTCACTAATGACTTTGGAAAAGTGAACTCTTTTGCATTATCTTTAAAAAATCCTGAGTTCTATGTTGAGTTGAACACGTGATTAAAAACAGACTGCCCCCATGGGTGCAGGATTCAGATGATAAGGAAGAGCTGACACCTGGGCTATATCATTATTACTGTGGCACAGTGACTCAGGAAGAAGGGTCAGTAGCTGAGGGACAGGAGATGCAGTTGAGAGCTAATAGCATGGTTAGTGAGGTGAGCGAGTGGAACAAACTCCAAAAGGAATTGTATCAGGAAGAAGAAAGATGCTTTAAACATCCTAGGAAGCAAGAGGATTATGGAGGTACAGACAAGTTAAGCCAGTGTAGACGGTCTTGAGCCAAACAGCCATAGACAGCCCACTCCACCACCAGGGGGAGGTTGGTGGCTGTGCCCAAGAACATGGGTTTTAGGTCAGGGGTGGATGACCTTGGACTTGGGTTAGGTGGCACCATATGTGTGCAATTTGCACTTCTTTGTGTGTTGGGCAGGGGGGATGATCTTGGAGATGAATCAGATTTCTAAAGCTCTATTAGCAGGCATGTTCCTTGTGCTCTAATGACATAAGGGAAGTTGATTCTCATGTCTGCATTGTCCATTGGAGGAACATAAATAGTTTAGGAAAGCAAGTACAGGGTTAAGAAAGGCTAGCAAGGTCTGTTCATTTGGGCTTACAAAAAGCATTTATTTGCATGCCTACTGTGTGCTTAGCACTATACCACTGTGTCCAAATTGGAAATGCAAGACCCTTTTTACCTAATCAACAGACAAGTTATAAGTGCCTACCACATATAGTCTTAGATTTCATACACTAAAAATTGTCCAAGACACCTGGAATGTGACTTTTCTTCTTCCCTTTACCTCCTTACAACACCCCTCAATATTAAAACCTATTTATAATCCCTTCAACATTAATTTTACTAAAAAAGCATTTGGTTTAGCCAAAAACTGACATCAAACTGCATATACTTTTGTCAGTCTGCATATACTTTTTGTCAGAAAATCAAAACTGACCTTTTGTTAAGATTTATTGTACCTCCCCACCCTGGCCCATGGGCCCATAAAGAAGAGGATCTGGTGGCTGTTTTTCCTTAACAGTGCCATGACTTCATAATCTGAACTATATCCAATGAAGTCAATGGGATGGTTTTAAATTATATTGCCTTTCACTTTGTTTTATCAAGGAGGCTATGAAACCCTGTCTTTCCACTCTGGGAGGTAAAGCCTGTGCTCGTTGTAACAGGCCTTCAATCATCGCTCGTGCCATGGATGCAGTTTTCACTTGTCACGTTTATTTAAATGTCGGGACTTCTCTACCTGCCTCCTACTGGACAGACTACCTTTGGACTTTTCAAAAGTTAAATTGAGGTCTAAAACTACAAATGCTTTCAGTACTCCACAATCCCTCTGTGAACAGGGCCTTTTTAAAAGATCAGTGCTATATTTATTAATGGGTTGCATTTAGGCAGACCCACTTAAATATTTTTTTGTTCTCCAGCTGCTGTTTCCTGCTTGCAGTGATACCAAATGGCTCTCCCAGGAAAGGGACACCCTCAAACCTCAGCTTCTCACAGGGGCCTTTGCAGCTCTCAGGGGAGCTTGGAGAATGGGGGAATTGGCCCTCATGGGACAGAGTGGAGAAAGGGACCCCCTTGTCATCTGCCTGGGTCACACAGTGAGAAACGTGGGGTGAGCTCTCCGAACTCCCTGGCCAGTGCAAGTGGCTGTCAATCTCGTGTAGGACATGAAAATACAGTCAAAAAGGAAACCATGGGGAATTTTTGTTTTTATCTTTGTTGTTTTGGTGGTTTCATTCTGTTCTGTTTTGGTTTTTGGTTTTTATTTGTGTACTCTTTTTAAAAAATGAAGTTTCCACCATGCAGGGGTAGGATGTAAAAACCTGACTTGGCAGCTCTGTGGTGTGAGAATCATAGCCTTCTTCATTTGCTCTGAGTAACAGAGCAAAATTTGTGCTGTGAGTCCTCATTTTCTTGCCGTAGAAGCTTGATCTCAGAGTATCAAAACCATCCTCCCTCCCTGGTGTTGCATCTGAGCTTGGGCCTGCTCATGTCATGAGAGTAGGTGAGGGACAGACAGACGACATCTCATGGAGGGCACTTGCCAGGATCCCTCATCCCCGGCCTTCCACCTCTTCCTCTGCCCTCAACCACAGGACATTGGGAGGAGCCTCCCAGGGTATCTGGACATACTTGCTCCCTCACAGCAAGAGCAGGGGAGCCCCTGGTGGAAAACAGCCTGAGGATCCAAGTACCACAGTCAGGGTGCCTGGGGAGGGGGAAGCCCAAGGGCATGGCTTTGAACGTGGATGCCAGAAGCAAGCAGCTGTGGGGAAGAGTGTTTGGAGCAAAGAAAAACATCTCTGCCAGGGGCAATTCCTCACACCAGCTGTAGGCAGAATCAGGAAAGCCACAGGCTGCACTGTAGCTTGTGACCTTGCACATGGACACAAGGCTCAGAAGGTTCCTCAAAGACCCTAACATGTTCCCAGAGATGGCCTGGGTCCACTCAGACATCCACCTAAGAGGCACTTACCCTGGCCACACTGGCTGCACCTGACCTCCCAGGACCATGAGTGAGAGGATTAGTACGGAGAGTTTGGGTGATGCTGGCTAAATGGGTGGGAAGGGGACAGGAATGGGAGAGAGAGAGAGCAAGAGAGAAGGCTGTTGGGTCCTTCTCTGTAATATATGCATGTACACTCATAAAGCCCATTGTTTAAAACCACTTCTGTAGTTTCAGTTTCCTCTGGGCCATTTTCCATCCCCATTTAAGTTCCTTGAAGGTGGGGAGAGCCATGTGTACCTGTGGGCTTCACTGTGCCCTATCCATCATAGATAATCGACAAATATTAATAAGTAAATCAAAGAGTGCCCGATACTCTAAAAATATCTTACAATTTTTAGGCAGGTGATTTGAGCAAAGCACATGTATTGTCTATGCATCTAGGAACCACATTTTAAAATTTAAAATAAATTATTTCTAGACACCAATAAATGCCTGTGAACAAGGAACTAGTAGCAGAGAAGTGGAAAAATTAAATCTCTCTTTTCCCCATCATTGTCCCCACAGGGTGCCACTGCTAACACTGCAGACATCCTTCTTCGATTAAAAAAAAATGTCAACTTAGAGAAATCAATAGCTATTCATTTTTGATAACTTCATTTCTTTTCTCTTCTAAATTTTAATCTCCTCTATGTCTGTTTTGGTATCCTCTTTATCATATTTTTAAGTCCTCAAAATATTTTTTGAGTTGAGTTGACAGGGTTTTCTTTTTTAACTAAAATTTACATACCCTAAAGTACACATTTCTTAAGTGTTTCTGAGATGACTTTTGATAAAGGCACACCTGTGTACCACCCAAGATGTCAAGATAAAGAATCTTGTCATTGTCTTAGAAAATTCACAGTTACCTTTTTGCAGTCCCTTTCCAAGGAGCAACCACTACACTGGTTTTCTCCTACCATAGATTAGTTTTGCTTGTTCTAGAGCTTCCTATAAATCCATCAAGTATGTACCTGTTTGTGTAGAACTTCTTTTGCTCAGCATAATGTTTTTGAGATCCATTCTTGTTGTGCATGTCAACTGTCCACTCCTTTTCATTGCTGAGTAATATTTAATTTTCTGAAGATATCATAGTTTTCTTTTTTTTTACTTTTAATTTTTAATTATTATGGGTACATAATAATTTTATATCTTTATAGGGTACATAAAATGTTTTGATAGAGGCATACAATGTGAATTAATCAAATCAGGGTAATTGGGGAATCCATCACTGCAGGCATTTAACATTTCTTTGTGTTAGGAACATTCCAGTTCCACTCTCTTTGTTACTTTAAAGTATACCCTAGCTTATTGTTGATCATAGTTACTTTGTTGTGCTATCAAATATTGTTTGTTCTATCTAACTATCTAACTGTATTTTTGTACCCATTAACCATTCCCATGTTATCCCAGCCTCTGGTAACCATCATTCTACTCTCTGTCTCCCTGAGATCAATTGTGTTTAATATTGAGCTCCCACCTGTGAATGAGAACGTGCAAGATTTGTCTTTATGTGTGTGGCTTATCTCACTTAACAAAATATCCTTCAGTTCCATCCATGTTGTGGCAAATGGCAGGATTTCATTTTTGTGGCTATATAGTATTCCCTTATGTATATGTACCAAAATTTCCTTATCCATTTATCTGTTGTTGGACACTTAGGTTGATTCCATATCTTGGCTATTGTGAATAGTGCTGCCATAAACACAAGAGTGCAGATTATCTTTTCAATATACTGAATTCCCATCCTTTGGATATATATCCAATGGTGAGATTGCTAGATCATATGATAGTTCTATTTTTAGCTTTTTGAGGAACTTCCATACTGTTTTCCATAGTGTTTGGACTAATTTACATTCCAACCAACAATGTAAGGGGGTTCCCCTTTCTTCACGTCCTCACCAGTATTCATAATTGCTTGTCTTTTTCATAAAAGCAATTTTAACTGAGGCGAGATGGTATCTCATTGCAGTTTTGAGTCACATTTCTCTGATGACTAATGATCAGCATTTTTTCATATACCTGTTGGCCATTTGTATATCTTCATCTGAGAAATTTCTATTCAGATTCTTTTCTCATTGTTTAATCATATTATTTGATTTTTTCCTATTGAGTTGTTGGAGCTCCTTATATATTCTAGTTATTAATCCTTTGTGAGATGGGTAGTTTGCAAATATTTTCTCCCATTCTGGGGGTTGTCTCTTCACTTTGTGGATTGTTTCCTTTGCTGTGCAGAAGCTTTTTACTTGATATCATCCTATTGTCCCAATTTTGTTTGGTTGCCTGTACTTTGTGGGTATTACTCAAGAAGTCGTTGCCCAGATCAATGTCCTGAAGTGTTTCTCCAATGTTTTCTTTTAGAAGTTTCATAGTTTCAGGTCTTATATTTAAGTCTTTAATCATTTTGATTTTATTTTTGTATATGGAGATAAATAAGGGTCTAGTTTCATTCTTCTGCATATGGGTATCCAGTTTTCCCAGCACCATTTTATTGATTCCTCAATGTATGTTCTTGGCACCTTTGTCGAAGATAAGTGTACTATAGATGTGCGGATTTGTTTCTGGGTCCTCTATTCTGTTCCATTGAGACCAATGTATCTGTTTTTATGCCAGTACCATGCTGTTTTGGTTACTACAGCTCTGTAGTATAATTTGCAGTCAAGTAATATGATTCCTCCCATTTTGTTCTTTTTGCTCAGGATGGCTTTTGCTATTCTGGGTCTTTTGTGGTTCCATATAAATTTTAGGATTTTTTTTTCTATTTCTGTGAAGAATGTCATTGATATTTTGATGGGGATTGCATTGAATCTGTAGATTGCTTTGGGTAGTATGGACATTTTAACAATATTGATTCTTCCAATCCATGAGCATGGAATATATTTCCATTTTTTTTTCCTCTTCAATATCTTTCATCAATGTTTTATAGTTTTCATTATAGAGTTCTTTTACTTCTTTGGTTAAGTTCATTCCTAGGTATTTTATTTTATTTGTAGCTATTGTAAATGTGATTACCTTTTTGGTTTCTTTTTCAGATTGTTTACTGTTGGCATATAGGAATGCTACTGATTTTTATATGTTGATTTTGTATCCTGCAACTTTTCTGAATTTGTTTATCAGTTCTAATAGTTTTCGGGTGGAATCTTTAGGTTTCTCTAGATATAATATTATATTATCTGCAAAAAAGGATAATTTGAATCTTCCTTTTCAATGTGGATGCCCTTTATTTCTTTCTCTTGTCTGATTGCTCTAGCTAGAACTTCCAGTACTATGTTGAATAACAGTGGTGTAATGTGGGCATCCTTGTCTTGTTCCAGATCTTAGAGGAAAGTCTTTCAGTTTTTCCTCATTCAGTATGATACTAGCTGTGGGTGTCTCATATATGACTTTTATCATGTTGAAGTAAGTTCCTTCTATACCCAGGTTTTTGAGAGTTCTTATCGAGAAGTGATGTTGAATTTCATTGAATGCTTTTTCAGCCTTAATTGAAATGATCATATAGTTTTTGTCCTTCATTCTGTTGATACAATGTATCACATTGATTTACATATGTTAAACCATCCTTGCATCTCTGGGATGAATCCCACTTGATCATGATGAATAATCTTTGTAATATGTTATTGAATTTGGTTTGCTAGCATTTTGTTGAAGATTTTTGCATCTATTATCATTGGAGTTATTGGCTTATAGTATTCTTTTTTTGTTGTGTCTTTGTATAATTTTGGTATCAGGGTGATACAGGCCTTGTAGAATGAGTTTGGGAGTATCCTCTCCTCCTTGATTCTTTTGGAATAGTTTAAGTAGGAGCCTCAAACTCCTGGGCTCAAGCAATCCTCCTGCCTCAGTCTCCTGAGCAGCTGGGACTACAGACATGCACCACCATGCCTGACTAATTTTTTCTATATATATTTTTAGTTGTCCAGCTAATTTCTTTCTATTTTTAGTACAGATAGGGTCTCGCTTTTGCTCAGGCTGGTCTCGAACTCCTGAGCTCAAACGATCCACCAGTCTTGGCCTCCCAGAGTGCTAGGATTACAGGTGTGAGCTACCGCGCCTGGCCTATTATTGTTTCTATCTCTTTACTTGTTATTGGTTTATTCAGGCTTTAGATTTCTTCCTGGTTCAGTCTTGGTAGGTGGTATGTGTCTAGGAATTTATCCATTTCTTCTAGGTTTTCCAATTTATTGGCATATAGTTGTTCATAGTTTATTTCTGATTTTATTTATTTGGGTCTTCTCTCTTTTTTTCTTAGTCTGACTAAAAGTGTATCTAATTTTGTTTATCTTTTCCAAAAACCAAGTTTTTGTTTCATTGATCTTTTGTATTGTTTTTTATTGTTTTATTTCAATTTCATTTATTTCCACTCTGATATTTATCATTTCTTTTCTTCTACTAATTTTGAGTTTAGTTTGCTCTTGTTTTTCAAGTTCTTTGAGATGCATAATTAAGTTGTTTATTTGAAGCTTTTCTACTTTTTTGTTGTAAGCACTTATTACTATAAACTTTCCCCTTATTACTACTTTTTCTGTATCCTATAAGTTTTCATATGTTGTATTTTCATTATGATTTGTTTTGAAAAATTTTTAAATTTCCTTCTTAACCTCTTTATTGACCCACTGTTTATTCAGTAGCTTATTGTTTGATTCCTATGTGTTTGTAGAGTTTCCAATGTTCCTCTTGCTATTGATTGCTAGTTTTATTCCATTGCGGTCAGGGAAAATACTTGGTATGATTTCAATTTGTTAAAAAAAATTTTTGTCTAGTTTTGTGGCTTAACATATGGTCTATCCTTGAGAATGATCCATGAGCTGAGGATAAGAATGTAAATTATGCAGCTGTTGGATGAAATATTCTGTAGTATCTGTTAGGCCTGTTTGGTCTATAGTGCAGGTTAAGTCCAATGTTTCATTGTTGATTTTTTGTTGGGATGATCTGTCTAATGCTGAAAGTGGATAGTTGAGGACTCCAGCAATTATTATATTGGAGTCTATCTCTCTCTCTAGCTCTGATAATATTTGCTTTGTATGTCTGGGTGCTCCAATGTTGGGTGCATATATATTTAGCATTGTTATGTCCTCTTGCTGAATTGACCCCATTATCATTATATAATGACCTTCTTTGTCTCTTTTTGTAGTTTTTGTCTCGAAACCTATTTTATCTGATGGAAGTATGGCTACTCCTGCTCTTTTCTGCTTTCATTTGCATGGAATATCTTTTCTCATCCCTTTATTTTCAGAATATGTGTGTCTTTATACGTGAAGTGTTGTTTCTTGCAGATAGCATATAGTTGACTCTTGTTTCTTTCTCCATTCAGCCACTGTATGTCTTTTGATTGTACAATTTAGTCCATTCACACTCAATCTTATTATTAATAGGTAAGGACTTACTACTGCCATGTTGTTATTTGATTTCTCATTGTTTTGTGGTTCTGTCTTTCTTTCTTGTTCCTTTCTGTCTTCCTTTGTTAAAAGTGATTTTCTCTGGTAGTGCGTTTTAATTTCTTGTTTTTCATTTTTTGTGTATCTATTGTAGGTTTTTTGATTTGAAGTTACCATGAGGCTTGCAAAAAACATTTTATAACCAATTATTTTAAAAATATGACAACTCTGCTTACAAACAAACAAAGAAACAAGCAAAGAGAAATCTAACAGAAATTCTACCCTTTAACTCTCCTCCCCACCCTGGCTTTTTAACTTTTTGTTATTTTTATCCATATCTTTTTATACTATCTATGTCTCAAAAAGTTGTTACTGTTGTTATTGTTGACAGGTTTGTCTTTTATTCTTCCTACTTAAGATATAAGTGGTTTATAAACCACCATTACAGCAATAGAGTACCTTGTATTTGTGTCCTTACTGTTACCAGTGAGTTGTATATCTTAAGATGATTTCTTATTGTTCATTAACATCCTTTTCTTTCAGATTGAAGAACTCCTTTTAGTATTTCTTGTAGGATGGGTCTGGTATTGATGAAATCCTTCAGCTTTTGTTTGTCTGGGAAAGTCTTTATTTCTCCTTCACATTTGAAGAATATTTTTATAGTATATAATATTCTAGGGTTAAGGTTTTTTTCTTTCAGGACTCTGAATATGTTATGCCACTCTCTCCTGGCCTGTAAGGTTTCCACTGAGAAGTCTGCTGCCAGATGTATTGTTGCTCTTTTATATGTTATTTTTTTTTCTTTTTTCTTGCTTCCCTTAGGATCTTTTCTTTATCCATGACCTTTAGGAGCTTGATTCTTAAATGCCCTGAGGTAGTCTTATTTGGGTTAAATCTGCTTGGTGTTCTATAACCTTGTTGTACCTTAATTGATATATTTCTCTAGGTTTGGAAAGTTCTCTGTTATTATTTGTTTGAATGAATTTTCTACCCTAGTCTCTCTTGTCTATGTAAGGCCAATAACTCTTTGGATTTCCTCTTTTGAGGCTATTTTCTAGATCTTGTAGGTGCTTGATTCTTTTTCTTTTTTCTTTTTTCTCTTCTGACTGTGTATTTTCAAATAGTCTGTTTTCAAGCTCACTAATTGTTTCTTCTGCTTGATCAATTCTGCTGTTGAGAGACTCTGATGCATTTCTCAGTTTGTCAATTGAATTCTTAAGCTTTAGAATTTCTGCTTTTTTATGATTATTATTATTTCAATCTCTTTGTTAAATTTTTCTGATAGGCTTCTGAATTCCTTCTATCTTGAAGTTCATTGAGCTTCCTAAGGACAGCTATTTTAAATTCTTTGTTTGAAAGGTCACATATTTCTATCACTCTAGGATTGGTCACTGGTACCTTATTTAGTTCATTTGGTGAGGTCATGTCTTCCTGGATGTTCCTGATGCTTGCGTATGTTCATCAATGTCTGGGAATTGAAGAGGAAGGTATTTATTTTAATCTTCACAGTGGGCTTGTTTGAATTCATCCTTCCTGAGAAGGCTTTCCAGATACTCAAAGGGAATTGAGTGCTGTGGTCTAAGTCTTTGGTCACTGCAGCCAAATCAGCACTGCTGTATCAGCAAATCAAGTAATGCTGTGACTCTTGCAAACTCCTGGTGGTGCCACCTTGGTAAGCTTGGGTAACATATAAGAGAATTTCCTGGAGTTACAGACAAAGTTTCTCACCCTCTTTCCTCACTCTCTGTGCTGGGCTGCTGGAGTTGGGGGAGGAACGATGTGGGCACTCCCTTGTGGCCACCAGCACCAGGTCACACCCCAGTCTCACTCAAAGCCAGTAGTGACTGTTGCCTGGCTACCTCTGATGTTTATTCAGAGCCCAAGTGCTCTTTAGTCAGCAGGTGGTGAATCCTGCCAGGACTGGATCCTTCCCTTCAGGGCAGTGTGTTTCCTTCTGGCCCAGGGTGGGTCCAGAAATGCCATCCAGGAACTAAGGCCTGGACTCAGAGGCCTCAGGAGTCTGCTGGGTACTTTATTTTACTGTGGCTGAGCTGGCACCCAGGTTGCAAAACTAAGTCCTCTGAGCTCTTCCCTTTCCTCAAGTGGAAGAAGACTCTCCCTGAGCTGCACTGCCTGTAGTTGGGGGAGTGGGTGACACAGTCACTGGCTTGGCTGCAGCTGCTGGTGTCTCACTGAGTCACGTGCACCCCAAGTCCACTGGCTCTGAGCCATCACAGCCACAGAAATTGCTCAAAGACTGCAGCCTTTGTGGCCCAACTGCCTTATGAATTTAGTCCAGGCCCCAGACAACTCTTTTTCTGCCAGTTAATGAGAACTTGGGCTTGGGGGTGGAAGATTTTTCTGTGACTGGGCTGGTCAGGATGCTCCCTCCATGGGCACTGGCAGAATTCTGCCCTGTGCTGTGTTCCCCTGTGCCAGGGTGGCCATGAGTTTCAGTGCAAAGTCCCACAGTCACTTCACTCCCCCTCCCCTGGGCACACAGATTCTCTCTCCACACTTGGTGCTGGCACCACCACACTGCTGGGGGATAGGGGAGAGGTGGCTTAGGTAATGCAAGACTGTCTTTTCTGCCCTCTTCACTGCCTTTTCCTTGATATAATATGAAAAACAGGTAGTATGATTGATTGCTCAACTGATTTTTGGTTCTTCTGAAGGTGCTTGCTTGCATGGATAGTTGCTGAATTAGGTGTTCCTGCAAAGGGTCAATCCCTGGAGGTGTCTATTCAGCCATCTTGGTCCACCCCTTTTCACACAGTTTTCTTATCCATCCTCCTATTGATGGACACCTGAGATGTTTCCAGTTTCCCCATTCCAATGAATAGACATTCCTGTATGAGTCTTTTTGTGAACACGTTTCCTTTTTTATGGGGGAAAATCCCTAGGATACATGTTTGTACAGTTTTACAAGAAGTTGCTACATCCTCACTAATATTTGGTGCTGGTCAGTGTTTCTAATTTTAGGTAGGTGTATAGTGGCATCTTATTGTGTTTTAATTTTAATTTCTATTTCCCTGATGAGTAATGATGAGTGTCTTTTCATGTCCCTCATGGCCATTTCTATATCTTCTTTTGTGAAATGTACATTCAAACTCTTTTATTCATTTTTTAATTGGATTATTTATCTTTTCATTATTGAATTCAAAGAGTTCTTTATATATCCAGGATATCAATGGTTTTTCAGATGTTTTGCAAATATTTTTTCCCAACATATGACTTCCCTATTTATTTTCTATTGATAAATGGTATAATTTATCAGAAACTTTTAATATTGATAGAGACAAATTTATTCATTTTCTTTTATGTTTATCATTTTCTGTGATGTGTCTTTCAAATATTTCCCATCCTAGGTTGTGAAGATATTCTCCTATGTTCTTCTGTAAAAGCTTTATGGCTTTATATTTTGGTCTGTAATTCGTTTAGAATTAATTTTTGTATATGATGTGAGAAAGATGCTTTGTTTTGTTTGTTTATTGTTACGTGAACATCCAGTTAATACAGCACCATTTTTTGAAAGGCTTTTCTTTTCCCATGGATTGCTTTTCCACCTTTGCCAAAAACCAAATGATGGTGTAAGTATGGGCCTGTGTCCAGCTCTCTACCCAGATCCTCTGATCTATTTGTCAATCCTTATGCCAGTACCATATTGTCTTGATTATAAAACCAACATTGTTGGTGTTATAATGTTTTAAAGTCAGGTAATTTGAGCATCTCAAATTTGTACTTCTATGTCAAGATTGTTTTAAATACTCTAGATTATTTTTATGTCTATATAAACTTCAGAATCAGTTTATAAATTTCTGCAAAAGATTCCTGCTAGCATTATGATTGGGATTGCAGTAACTCTATGGTTCAATATGTGGAGAACTGACATCTTGACAATATTGAGTCTTTCAATCTATGAACATGGTACAGTATATATAGATAGATAGATATATAGATATATCTCCATTTATTTAAGCCTTTGATTTTTTCAATAATATTTTATAGCCTTCAATATGAGGGTGTCTTGTCTATCTTTTGTTAAGTTTATTCCTAAGTATTTTATGCTTTGTGAAGATTCTGTAAACGGCATTGTTTTTCTAACTTCATTTCCCAAATTTTTGCTGTAGTATTTAAAAATATAATTGATATTTTTATGTTAAGTGTGTGTCCTGCAACCTGGTTCAATCGATTTATTAGTTCTAATAGTTATTTTGCATATTTCTTAGAATTTTCTACATAAATAATCATGTTACGTGTAGAATTAGTTGTAATTCTTCTTTTTCAATCTTTATGCCTTGTTTCTTTTACTCGCATTATTGCAATGGTTAAGACTTCCAGTTCAATGCTGCATGGAATTGGTGGGAGTAGATGTCCTTGTCTTATTCCTAAAATTAGGGAAAAGCATTCAATATTTCACCTTTAAATATGATGTTAGCTGTAGGTTTTTTGTAAATGCATTTTATCAGATTAAGAAAGTTCTCTTCTATTCCTAATTTTTTAAGAGTTTTTATCATGAATGTGTGTTGAATCCTTTTTCTGTATCTATTGAAATGATAATATAATTTTGCTTCATTAATCTATTAATATGGTGAATTACATTGATTTTCTAATGTTAATCCAACCTTGCATTTCTGATATGAATTTTACTTAAGCATAATACATTATCTTTTTTATATATGGTTAGATTCAATTTGCTATTTTGTTAAAAATTTTTGCACCTGTGTTCTTTTTATTTTTCTAACATCTTTATCAAGTTTTATATTTGAATTATGCTGGATTCTTAAAATAAGTTGGAATGTATTCTTGCCTCCTCTGTTTTCTTAAAGAGTTTATGAAAAAGTGGTATTTTTTTCTTCCTTAAATGTTTTATAGGATTAATGAAACTATCTTGATCAAACTTTTCTTTCTGGAAGATTTTTTATAAAAAATTTCATGTCCTTAATAAATAAATATAGAGATATTTAGATTTCTTATTTTTTCATATGTGAGTTATGGCACCTTGTGTTTTTCAAGGAATTTGTCCATTTCATTTAAGTTGTCAAATTTGTTGGCATAAAGCTTCTTATATTATTATCATCTTTTTAATGTCTGTAGAATTTTCAATGATAATCCCTCTTTCATTCTGATATTAGTAATTTACGTTCTCTCTCCTTTTTTTGATTAGTCTAGCTAGTGTTGTTCTTTTTTTTTTTTTTTTCAGAGAATCAACTTTCGGCTTTGTTAATTTTCTCTATTATTTGTCTGTTTTATGTCATTTATTTCTGTTTTTACATTTATTATTTCTTTTCCTGCTACTTATTTTGGCTTTACTTTTCTTTCCTGTCTTTTCTTCCTTTCTTTCTTTCCTCATTTATTTTAGCCTCTTAAGGTAGAAATTTAGGTCATTGATTTTAAACCTTTGTTCTTTTCTAATGTAAGTATGTAAAACTATAAATTTTCCCCTAAGCATTACTTTAGCTATAGCTCATGAATTTTGATATATTATATTTTCATTGTCATTCCAGTCAAAAGTTTTTCTAGGCCGGGCGTGGTGGTTCACACCTGTAATTCTAGCACTCTGGGAAGCCAAGGTGGGAGGATCGCTTGAGCTAAGGAGTTCAAGACCAGCCTGAGTAAGAGCGAAACCCTGTCTCTACTAAAAATAGAAAAGTTAGCCGGGCGTCATGGCATACCCATAGTCCAGCTACTCGGGAGGCTGAGGCAGTAGGATCTCTTGAGCCCAGGAGTTTGAGGTTGCTGTGAGCTATGATGACACCACGGCACTCTGTCTCAAAAAAAAAAAGTTTTTCTAATTTTCCTTGTTATTTCTTCTTTAACCCATGGGTTATTTAGAAGTATGTTGTTTGATTCTAAACATCCTTCTAGATATCTTATTGTTACTGATATCTTAGTTTCATGGTGGTCAGAGAAAATACTCTGTAGGACTTTAATTCTTTCTAATTTATCAAGACTTATTTTATGGACTAACTTATGGTTTACCTTGACAAAAGCTCCAGACTCACCTGCAAAGAATATATATTCTGCCGTCGTTGGTTATAGTGCTCTATAAATATCAGTTAAATCAAGGTGGTGGTGGTATCGTACAGATCATCTATGTCTCTACTGATTTTAGGCCTAGTTTTTCTATCAATAGTGGAAATAGAGAGGTGTTAAAATTTCCAACTACGATTGTGGAATTGTCTGCTTCTTTTAATTCTGTCATTTTTGCCTCATGTTTCTTGAAGATCTGTTACTAGGCCCACACACATTTATGATTTTAATGTCTTCCTGACGAATTGATACATATCATTATGGTATGTCCCTCTCTGTGTCTGGTAACACTTTTTATTTTGAATTTAACTTCATCTCATATTAATATAGCCACCCTAGTATTCTTATGCTCATGTTTTCATGGTATTTTTTTCCATTTATTTCTTGTCAACATATCCATTTCTTTCTGTTTAAAGCACCTCTCTTATAGAAAGCATTTTTATCCATTTTAACAACCTCTGCTTTGGATTGGAGTTTTTAGTCCTTTAGTATTTAATGTAATTATTGATACATTTGAGATAGTTCTTCCATTTTACTGTTTGTTTTCTGTGTACATCCTCTAATTTCTGTTTGTCTGTTTTTCCTTTTCTGCCTTCTTTTAAAATTATGTTAATACGTTTTAGGATTACTTATTAACTATCTATTGACTTTTTAGCTATACTTCTCTGCATTTTTTATTGATTCCATAGAGATTGTAATGTATCTCCTTTATTGTTCACAATCTAATAAAGATTGTGCCCCTTCTCATGAAATGTAGAAACCTTGCAATCATATAGATCCACTTAGCCTGAATCATTCTGTACACTATAATTTTCATATGCATTACATCCAAGTTATAAACCCCACAAGACAACATTATAAATTTTACTTTAAACAATCGTATGTATTTTAAATAAATTCAGAGAAAAAAACCTTCATCTTTTATATTTATCTAGAAATTCACTGTTTCTAATAGTATCATTTCCCTTCAACCTGAAGAATTGCCTTTTGTATTCCTTACAATGCAGGTCCACTGGTGAAGACTTAGCTTAGCTTTCTGAAATGTCTTCATTTGGCCTTCATTCTTGAAGGATATTTTCACTATATATAGAATT
>CM052437.1:63091486-63106213 GCA_028533085.1 Varecia variegata
TTTGATACTTTTGTACCCCGAGACTGTTCATTTTTCTTTCTGTTCTTTAAATTGGATCATTTCCTTTGATCCCTTTTCAAGTTTACTGACTCTTCCTTGTGTCATCTTCATTGTGCTATTAAGCCTAGAGAGTGAATTTTATATTTCAGATATTTTGGTTTTTTATTTGGTTCTTTTTATAGTTTCTATTTTTCTCATGAAATTTTATGACTTTTTATTCATTAAGAGCATCTTCTCCTTTGCATCTCTGAACAATTAAAATCCTTTCCTGCTAATTCCAACATCTGGGTCATCTGCCATTCTCTTTCCCAAGTGTTGACTCTTCTCCAGAATCCGCCTGTTTTATTTACTCTCCAGTGCCTCCACGTAGTCGTTCTATGTGTGAGAGTGTGTGTGTGTGTGTGTGTGTGTGTGTGTGTGTGTGTGTGTGTGTGTATGAGAGAGAGAGGGAGAGAGGGAGAGTATGTGTATGTTTTCAAACTCTGAAATGTCTTGGGAGTCGAAGGGTAGCTAATCTGATAGTGGGATCCTTAAAAAAAGAAAATATTAATACATATTTTTGCCCTTCTTTTTCTTTTTTTTTTTTTGAGACAAAGACTCACTCTGTCACCCTGGGTAGAGTACAATGGTGTCATTGTAGCTCACTGCAACCTCAAACTCCTGGGCTCAAGTGATCCTCCTGCCTCAGCCTCCCAAGTAGTTGGGACTACAGACATGCACCACCACGCCTGGCTAATTTTCCCATTTTTAGTAGAGACAGGGTTTTTGCTCTTGCTCAGGCTTGTCTTTAACTACTGAGCTCAAGCAATCCTTTCGCCTTGTCCTCCCAGAGTGCTAGGATTACAGGCGTGAGCCACCGCGCCCGGCCCTCCCCCTGCTTTCTTTAGCCCATAGAGATACGAGAGAAAGTTGATTTCATTGTCTGTAGGAGGCCTTGCGTACCTACATGTGTGTACTCGCACGTGGGGAAGAACCTACAATCTTTACTGACAACAATGTACAGTGTATATAAATCTCTGTAGATCAGACCCAAAACCTGAAAAATTTAGACCTAACATTAATTTTGGCCCAGTAAGGATATTAGCTGGAAATTACAGTTTATAGTCCAGGAGCTATTTTCCAAAGATCCTTGAGGTTTACTAACAATGACAATGATGACAATAATGATGATGATGACATCATCACCAATAGCTGCTACCACCTACTCATCCCACGATATGTAATCATATGTCATCTCCATCCTCACAACAATCCATTTTACAGATGAAGAAACTGAGACTCAGTGAGCATATGAAGTATATGATCTCTTCGCACGACTAATGGAGCCGGGATTTGATCTGTGGCCCAGGGCCCTCTTTTCTCCCACTGCACCACAGTACTCACCCTGGGCTGCGTCCACCTCAGACCTCACTGCATGCTGGAAGCCCTCTCTACAAAGGGGCCTGGGGAAATGCACATACATGCTTGTATTTACACAAGGGAGCAGGGACTCCTTCCACTTCCCTTCACTCTGATTTCCAGATCTGGCTGCTGGGTGGAAACTCCATTTCTCAGACCATAGCAATGACCCTGGGGGAAAGGAGGGAAAATATCAAGGAGCAAAGGACAGGGGAGGCTTCGAGGTTTTGCTGTGACAGGTAGTTAGTCCACTTCGCTGGAGCATGGTAACACGACACATCGGCCACAAGGCTTGTCCGGAACCCTGATTATTTCGGAAGGCTCAAACGTTTGGTCTCGTTCAGACACGACTAAAACAGGAGATCCTGTAAACATTGTCACTGAAGGGCTAGCTCATTTCTTGGAAAAGGAGTTTCTGTAGTGTTCTCATAGCAGGACCACAAAGCCAAAGGTAACCATTCAAGGAATGGAGAAGTATATTCTCAAAAATTACACTCCAAGCCAGAGTTGTGGTTCAGAAAGGGGGTTTTATGTTGTTTCTGTTGTTGTTTCAGTTTTGGCCTCAGAAAAGATGCACTGCCCTGCTGTAAACAGTCTCTCAGCAGTGGGCGGGAGCTGTCTTCACCGTTGGCACAGACATCGAGAGCCTGGCATGGATAAAAGGACCCACCCAGGCCAGGCTGGGGGATGCTCAAAAGAGCCCTGCCTTGACAGAGGAGCATTTCTTTTTGGAAGAAAGCACCTGGGAGATATTTCTAGAGAGCTTGTCGTGACCTGTCAGGCAGCTCTTCCCCATGTTTTCTATAGCTGGGGCTGCCACGCACCTCTGATGGACCAAGAACCCAACTTGAGGTGCACTAACTCCAACTGCACACTCTCAGTGCTGAGGATGTAGATGCCCAAACCTGCACAGGGAACACTTACACTGCCGGGAGCAATTGCAGGAGGAATCCTCAGATCCTCCCAGGCCCATCTCTGTTAATTTCTGCACCCCACGATACCCTCCACTGAATACCACACTCCCGACCATGCCCTGTGGACACCCCGCTTATTTCCCGCAATTGCTAATGGGAGTCAATCACAGGAGAGGGAGGAATCAGAGGGTTCCTTGGAACGTGTTCCAGTAGAACTACGCCTATCCCACGGGCTCCTTTCCAGATGAACCGACCCTTACCTCTGGAAAGCTGGGTCTGGGAGATGTGATTTCAGGTGACCCCTCACCGCTCTTCTTGGGCAGCCTCTGAACCAGAAGCTGTGCCTGCAAGGAAGGCCTCATTTGGGGAAGTGCAGCGACTGAAGTTCTTTATTTTGAAAATAGAGAACAACCTATCTCCTCTTCCCATCTTCCTACTAGAATATCAGCCCCTACAAATGAAGAGTCAACCAAGTTCCAGGGAAAACTGGGTGATGATGAAGAAATAGTTGGATGGCAAAACTTATCCTATAAGTTGAACTTTATTTTTTTTTTATTTTTATTTTTTAGAGACAGAGTCTCACTCTGTTGCTGGACTAGAGTGCAGTGGCATCATCATAGCTCACTGCAACCTCTGCCTTCTGAGCTCAAGGGATCCTCCTGCCTCAGTATTCAGAGTAGCTGGGACTATAGGTGCGTGCCACCATACCTGGATAATTTTTCTATTTTTTGTAGAGATGGGATCTCGCTCTTGCTCAGGCTGATCTTGAACTCCTGATCCAAGTGATACTCCCACCTCGGCCTCCCAAAGTGCTGGGATTGCAGGCATGAGCTACTGCTCCTGGCCTGGACCTGACCTTTAGAGGCAGCAGTTCCCCTGCCCACCTCTGGGCAGGAACTGGGCCTTCCTCACCCACTGAATGCTCTCTGTGCGTGAGGACTTGGAGCTCATTACAGATGACAGTAGCCAGTGAGGAAGGAGAAAGAAAAGAAAAGGAAAGACCCAAAATGCAGATTTGCCACTCCTTGTTGCCAGGCTCCCTGGGGACAGCCATTCTGCCTTCCTTCCACCACCTCCAAAATCACACACATTTGCCCACACTCTGGTCCCACAGACCCCATTTGGTACCTGTCCAACAGCCCACCTCAAATCCAGGTGGTCATAAACCTGTCGCCAAGTCATCTTAATATCTTCCATGGCACGGGCCATGGGACACAGTTGTAGAACCACTTCAGGGCGGTTGATAAAGGGACAGGAGTCTGCACTGAAGTCCAGTGCACGGGGCTCTGGGCCAAGGGTGGGCTCAGGCTACCTTGTGTGTAGTGATCTACTTCCAGGGCAGCAATTGACTCAGGTGGATTCCAGTAAACTGCCTGGGCTGGGTCTAAGCAGATATCTTGAGCATTTTCTATTTCTCGACTAGAGAATATAGCATATGCTGACCTTAAAATAACTGTATATATGACTTTCTCAATGGGAAAACTTTTAAGTAGTGCCTTGATCCACTTTCAGGAGTGTAGAGAGAGTAGATAAATATCCACTTAATTCGTGATAGAGTTACATGTACATATTCAGAATAACATATGAGTTTGGAAGGTTACTTTCTTTTCATGTCACTTGCGTTCTTCACAGCACCAGGATCTTTGTCATCACAAGATCCCTTTCTGATTATGCCACAGTTTGTTCACGAATACCTCCCCTTTGCTCCAGCTGAGTCATTTAAGATGCAGTGACTCTCGTCTGAGGGACGCAGCCCAGCAAGAGCACAAGGATAGTCAGGTCTCACCTTCATCACTTAGGTGAGGACTCATTATCCTCAAGTGACAGCCCCTTTCGACATGGCTTTTAAAAGGATCTTCAAAAACCTGGACTCTCACATTCAACCCTTGCAATCCAGCCTGGGTGGAGGGTCTCTTTACCTCCTATAAGTCACCCTTCAGCATCTAAAACTAGCATTATTTGAGGACATTGGAGCCAATGGTTCTTTCCCAGATAGGACTTTGTGGGCCAAAACAAATTGTTCAAAATCAAGCAAATAAATGCCCTGTAATAACAGAAGCCTTGTGAAGATTTGTCTCTAAAGTGACTTCCTCTCTTCTGCACTAAGAGGTTAGGAACAAAACTAGACTTTGCCTGAGGTTTGCGCATATCTCAAAAGCAAAGGGGCGTGGCCCAGGTGTGTGTTGGCAAGGTCACTGTGAAGTCCAGCCGGAGCCTGAGCCAGCCTGGGCCTGGGAAGCCAGATCTCTTGGGCCCAGAAGGGCCAGTGGCCCACTGCCACTCACAGGCAGGGATCTACAGGGGGAGGGGATGGAGGGTTGCCTGCAGCTGGACAGCAGTGTACCACATGGCTGAGACTCAACCCACTCAACCCCAGGTCTCCTGACTGAAAACCTCTTCCCAGGCTTGCCCTTCTCCCTAAATATATGTGCCCCAAATTGTCACCAGATCTCAGGAAAGCACTAGCTTTGCCTGGGATAAACACCAACCTCACAGCACACCCGGTCATTACCAAATCAGCAGTTCTTGTCTAGGTCTTGTGGCTTCTTGGGATTTTTCTCGGGTGTTTCTCTCCCAAATCGTTCCCCTTTCCTTTGATTATATTCACATAAACATGCAGCTTCGTGGCCCTCAAGCTCTCTCAAGAACAGCTCGGTGTGCCCATCTGGGTTTCCCTGTGCGGTCGCCTGTCCATGTGCTGTTGGAGGTCCACCCCCAGCAGGACCGGGCTGCCCTGCGGCTCCCCCTTTTCCCCACCTGTCCCTCACTCCTCTTCTAGGAAGGTCTATCTGAGGGTCCTGAGGGAGGAGACCTGAGGTTCCTCCCCCGGGCAAGCAGGCCTGGGTAGAATGACATAATCTACTGTAAGTCTAAGGAAAACAACCTTGTGGCTCTTGGCTCTCTGGGGCTCTCATTTCGGTTGCCTCAGGACACCGGGCAGAAGGCCAGGGAGCCCAACCCCAGCTGGAGTCTTGCAGCGCTCCAGGGAGCTCAGCGATGGGCTGTCTGCAGCACTGAGGGCCCTGCCTGCGGAGCCTCACAGCCCGGAGCCTGGCCCCAAACCCCCCTCATGCCTCCCCAAACCTGCAAATGCTTTTGCTCACACACTGCTTCATACCGACTTCCACTTCCTCTCTTTGTGCTTTGTGTGTTTGGACTGGTAACTTGACTTAACCTCCTGATGTCAGAAAGTGGGTCCACTCCTGCTTTGGCTGCAGGAAAAGGCAGGTTCCATGCAAGGCTGAATGCCTATTTTGGGGGGATTATTCTGCATAAAAGTGATCTACCTTGAAGGAGGATGAAGACACAATACTGAAGGGTGCTGAATGTACAAGAAACCTAAGGGAGAAAAAGCCCCAATGCCCATCAGAAGTGGAATGGATAAGCAAATCATGGCATATTCACACACTGGGATGCTACCTACCAATAGAGAGGAATGAGCTACAGATGCACACAAATGCATGCTGAACCTGTCAGACACCATGTTGTGTGAAAGAAACCAGACAGGCAAGAAACACACTATATCATTCCATTTATATAAAGTTCTAGAACAGGCGAAAATAATCCATGTGGATAGGAGCTAGAGTAGTGATTACTGAAGAGTGGGGGAGAATGGTGGATTGGCTGGAAGGGACACAGAGGAGCTCCTGGAAATGATCTATGTCTCACTCGTGGTGGGGGTCACCCGTGTGCATGTGTGCAAAAATTCACCCAGCTCTCCTCTTAAGATCTGTGCACTTTACTGTGTGCATGTTGCACCTCAATAAAAACCTCATAACAAGTAGACAAAGGCAATGAGGAGCTGGTGAGAGGACAAGAGCTCAGAAAGAGAAGGAGGTGCCTAAGAGGCCACGGAAAGCAGGGGTAGCATTTCAACGACAGGGCATTGGGTTGACCAGTGCGGAGAGACTCTTGGTTTGGGTGACTGAGGGATTATCTGTCCTAACAGAACAATGTCAACAGGACAGCTTCAGCTGGAAGAAAGAGCAAGGTTAAGGGAAGTTTGTGGATGATGTTGTTCTCATTGCTTAAGTGTTGGAGGCGCCTGAGGAAGTCTATAAGCAGAAGAAAAGAAACCACTGGGGCAGAAGAGGAGGGGGCAAGTTTGGAGCAAGATCTTCAAGGAAGCAACCAGTTCCTGGGGGTAGTGATCTAGAGTTTAGTTGGGAGGAGGGGATGGTTTGCAGACGGAGGGGAGGGAACGGTGGTGGTCAAGTGCCCAGTCACTCTGTTTGGAGAGGCTGTTTCGGAGGTGCTAGCAGCAGAGGTGAGCACACTGTTCCCGTGGGAGGGATGTGGGAGCTGAATAGGTTAGGTGTTGTTGGGAATGTAAAAATTTTCGACGAGAGATCAATACTGAAAGTGACAGAGGTCCAGAACTGTAGCTGGCTGGACACTCAGGAAATCTCACTTTGACCATGTGGGTCAAACAGGTTTGCAAACCCCAGAGTCGCTGCAGAGGAGGTGAGCATACAGGACTTCATCTAGGCTGGAGACCAACGGTGCAGATTTGGCAAAAAGATGAGAATTCTGGGAAAGCAAAGATGTCTCAGAATGCCCCAGGATGACAGACAATGATGGTTTAATATTTGTATCATCAAAGTCCCAGAAAGAGAGGATAAAGGGCAAGAAATGAAAAAATATTTGAAGAAATAATGGCTAAAAACTTCCTAAATTTGGCAAAAGACATAGGTTTAAGAAACTCAGAGGAACCCAAACAGAATAAGCTCAAATAAATCTGTACTAGGACCTCATAACCAAACTATTGAAAACTAAAGACAAAGGAATTATCTTGAAAGCATTAACAAGAAATGACATGTTACTTACAGAATTACAATTATTTAAAGAACTGTAGATTTCTCCTCAGAAACCATGGAAGCCAGAAAAGCGATGGAAAACCTGTTTAAAAACTATATATTTTGAAATAATTATAGATTCATATGTAGTTAAAGATAACGTCTCATGTTTCCTTCCCCTGATTTTCCCCAGTGGTTAACATCTTACCTGACTATATAATATCAAAACTAGGGTTGGTGGCAGGTGACTCACACCTGTAATCCTAGCACTCTGGGAGGCCAAGAGGTTGCGGTTGCTGTGAGCTGTGATGATGCCACTGCCCTCTAGCTTGGATGACAGAGTGAGACTCTGTCTCAAAAAAAAAAAAAAAAAAAAAATCAAAACCAGGACATCACTATTGGTACAGCATGTGTGTGTGCATGTGTGTAGGTCTATGCCATTTTGTCACAGATGTAGAGTCATGTAAGCTCAGCCACAGTCAAGATACAGAACTGTCCCATCACAACAAAGTTCCCCCTCAGGCCACCCCTTTAAAGTCATGCTCACTGCTCCCTGCCTGCCCCCACAACCCCCACCAGCTACTAACCCTTGGCAACCGTTAGTCTGGTCTCCATTGCTACAATTTTGTGATATTGAGAATTCTATATAAATGGAATCATACAATATGTGACCTATTGAGACTGGCTTTTTAAATTCAGTTTAATGCTCTTGAGATCCATCCAAGTCATTGTGTGTATCACTCATTTGTTCCTTTTTACACCACAGTTTGTTTAACCATTCCTCCAATGTAGGGCAATTTGGTTGTTTCTAGGTTTGGGTTATTACATAAAAAGCTGCTATGAAGAATCATCAACAGGTTTTTGTGTGTACATGTTTCCGTTTCTTTGGAATAAATGCCCAAGGATAATATAATTGCCTAGGTCACATGAAAAGTATATCCTAGTGCTCTGGTCTGAATGTTTGTGTTCCCCCCAAATTCATATGTTGACACCTAATCCCCAATGTGATGGTGCTAGGAGGTGGGGCCTCTGGGCGGCGATTAGGTCAAGAGAGCAGAGCCCTCGTGAATGGTTTTACTGCCCTAATAAAAGAGGCCCCAGAGAGCGGCCTCGCCCCTTTCGCCATGTGAAGACACAGAAAGAAGGCTCATCTATGAAACAGGAAATGGGCCCTCGCCAGACACCAAATCTGCCCGTCATCTTAGCCTCTAGAACTGTGAGAAATAAACGTTTACTGTTTAAGCCACCCAGTTTATGGTAGTTTGCTATCGCAGCCCAAATGGACTAAGCCACTTACTTTGTTAAGAAATCACCCAACTATTTTCCGGAATGGCTGTACCATTTTACATTCTCACCAGCAATATAGATCTAATTTCTTAGCATCTAGGCCAGCTTATGATATTCATGGTATTTTCAATTTTATTTTAGCTGTTCTGATTGGTGTGTAGACCAATATCTAATATTGGTCTTAATTCCTTAATGGGCAGTGACATTGAACATCATTTCATGTGTTTATTCGCCATCCATGTATCGTCTTTGGTAAAACATCTCTCCATGTCTTTTATCGAGTTTCTAATTGGATTGTTTGTTTTTTATTGATGAGATTTGATAATTCTTTATAAATTTGAGATATGAGTTCTGTATTGGATATCATATATCAGAATTATTTGAAAATAATTTCTTCTAATTTGTACCTTGCCTTTTCATCCTTTTGACAGGGTATTCTGCCATAAAATATTTTTAATTTTCATAAAGTCCAATTTATCAATCTTCATTTTTATGGAACATGCTTTAGATGCCAAATCTATGCTAACACAAAGTCCTAAATAATTTCTCATGTTTTTTTCTTGAAGTTTTCTAGTTTCACATTTTACAAATGTTTGTGATCCATTTTGAGTTTTATGGATTTTTAAAAATAATGTGGGAAGTATAAGGTATAAATGGAGGTACTTTAGTTTTTTTGGCCTATGGATCTCCAGTTGCTCCCACACTATTTGTTGAAAATGCAATCTTTTATCCATTGAATACCTTTTGCACCTTTGTCAAAAATCATTCTGCCATATTTTTTTGAGGCAGAGTCTCACTCTATCGTCCTGGCTGGAGTGCAGTGGCACAATCACAGCTCACTACTGCAGCCTTGAACTCCTGGGCTCAAGCCATCCTCCTGCCTCAGCCTCCTGAGCAGCTGGACTACAGGCACATGGACCACCACACCTGGCTAATATTTTTTTATTTTTTTTGTAGAGATGGGGTACCCAGGCTGGTCTTGAACTCCTGGGCTCAAGTGATCCTCCCACCTCGACCTCCCAGAGTGCTGAAATCACAGATTCGAGCCACCGCATCTGGCCCAGCCATATTTTGTGAGTCTATTTTTGGATTGTCTAGTCTGGGTTTCATTGATATATGTGTCTAACCCTCTGCCAGTACCATACTGTCTTGATCACTGTAGCTATATAGTAAGCCTTAACATTGGATAGAGTGATCCTTCTCACTGTATTCTTCTTTTTCAAAATTGCTTAAGTTAGTTTAGTTTCTTTAATTTTCCATATAAATGTTAGAATAACCTTATCTATATCTACAGAAAATTTGCTTATATTTTTATAGAAATTTTGTTAAAACTGCATATGAATTTAGGGAGAATTGACATTCTTACTATGTTGAATCTTCCAATCTATAAAAGTGATATGTGTCTTCATCTCTTTAGATCATCTTTGATTTCTTTCATCAGTACTGGGTAGCTTCAGCATACCTGTTCCATTGTACATGTTTTGCTAGGTTCGCAGCTAAGCATTTCTTTTCTTTCTGTGTGTGTGTTTATAAATGGCCTTGTATTTTTAATTTGGGTTTCTATGTGTTCATTGTTAATATATATAAATACAATTAATTTTGTAATGTTAACCAGGTGACTTTGCTGAACTCACATTAATTCTAGGAGTTTTTTGTTATATTCCTTGGGATTTTCCACACACACCTTTAGGTAATCTGCAGATAGGAACAGTTTTATTTCTTCTTTTCTGTCCTGAATATCTTTTATTTCCTTTTCTTGCCTTATTGCACTGACTAGAACTTACAATACCTTGTTCATGGTCTTAGAGAGAAAGCATTTTTTTCATTGATAAGTATTATGTAAGTTTTTTTGTAGATGTTTTTATCAAGTTGAAGAAGTTTCCCTCTACTCCTATTTTTTGAGAGTTTTCATCATAAATGGGTGTTGAATTTTGTGTTCAACTTTTCTGCAGCAATGGAAATAACCATGTGATTTTTCTTCTTTAGGCCTATTATTAATATGGTGGATTACATTGATTGATTTTAGAATAGTGAACCAGCCTTGTATCCCTGGGATAAACGCCACGTGGTCATGGTGTATAATTCTTTATATTGCTGAATTCTATTTACTGATATTTTCTTAAGAATTTTTACCTCTATATTCATGAGGGATATTGGACTGTAATTTTCATTTTTCATGGTGTCCTCATCTGGTTTTAGTATCAGAGTAATATTGACCTCATAAAATGAATTAGGAAGTGACCCTTCCTTCCTCTACTATTTTCTAGAGGACATTGTGTGAAATTGGTGTTAATTATTCTATAAGCATTTGGTGGAATTCTCCAGTAAAACCTACTGGCCCAGTACATTTCTTTCTATGGAGTTTTAAAATTATGAATTGAATTTCTTTAATAGTGATAAGGCTATTCAAATGATCTATTTCATTTTAGATGAGTTGTGGTGGTTTGTGTTTTTCAAGCAATGAGTCTCTTTCATCTGACTTAACAAACATATGTGTGTAGAGTTATTCGTAGTATTTTCTTTATTAACCTTTTGGTGCCTGCACAGTCTGTAGTGATAGCCCCTGTTTCATTCCTGATATCATTCTTTTGTTCTTTGTTAGTCTTGCTAGAGATTTGTCAATTTTATTGATCTTTTCAAAGACCAGCTTTTGTTTCATAGATTTTCTCTGTTGTCATTTTGTTTTCATTTTCATTGGTTTCTGTTCAAATCTTTTTATTTCCTTCTGTTTTCCTTGGGTTTATTTTGCTCTTCTTTTTCTAGTTTCTTGAGATGAGAGCTTAATTTACTGATTGGAAAAATCTCCTCTTTTCTATTGTGAGCATTAATGGTATAAATTTTCCTCTTGGCACTGCTTTAGTAGAGCCCACAGAGTTTGATGATGTATTTTCATTTAGTTCAGATTTTATTTCCCTTGAAAATTCCTCCCTGGGTTACTTAGAAGTGTGTTGTTTAGCTTCAAAATATTTGATATTTTCCTGCTATATTTCTGTTATTGATTTTCTAGTTTGATTCCACTGTGGTCAGAGAACATACTCTATGTGACCTTTGCTGAAGTTTGTTTTACAGCCCCAGGATGTGATGTATCTCGGTATATATGGCCTGTGCACACATGAAAGGAATGTGCGTTCTGCTGGTGTTGGGTAGAGTGTTCTGTAAGTGTTCATTAGACCCTGCTGGTTGATGGTATTGCTGAGTTCTTCCATATCCTTGCTCATTTTCTATCTGGTTTTTATATCAACTAGAGAGAGAGAGCTAGTGAAGTTTCCAACTATAATTATGGATTTGTCTATTTTTCTGTCAGTTTCTGCTGCACATATGTTGGGTGCTTCCTTCTTGTCAGGGGTGTAGTCCAAGCCCCCCAAGGGCTCTCCAGTCATACTACATGGGGGAGGGGGCAGCACCTCATTACTGCTGGCTGGAGATTCAAGTCCCAAGTCCCAACTCTGTAGGTGGTTCCAACTGTACCCAGGGGGTTTGGGTGCCCAAGTCCCTGATCAGTCTGCCTTCTTCTCTATACCTTCCAGAGTCTTCTGTTATGTTTGTTTTATATAATGTCCAGGGCCTTCCGTTGTACTTCATAAGAAGAACAGGAAAAAATATAGCTATTCCATTTTTCCAGAAGCAGAAGTCTCAAAGTGTTGAACTTTAAAAATCTCTAATTCAGCCAGTTTCATTGTGATAAATGTGAGTGGTGGCCAGAGCTGGTGTGGTCCCCATCTCCCAGAGGTGGCACACAGGACAAGACAGGGATGCCTGCAGCACAGTGGGGTGTGTCTCGAGAGGAGGTTGGATGCTGGGTCCTGCATAAGAGACATGTTCTCTGGGCTGAGCGGGGCGGAGGGAAGCAGACCACAGTGGCCTGGAGAGGCCGGAGAGGTGCCTAGACTTCAGCCTGAGAGCAGGGGAACCCACGTCCGGGCCATAGCAGGGCAAGAGCAGGTCAGAGTCAGGTATTGGGGATGTCACTCTGCATGCAATGCACTGCCCACTGGTGTTGCACCCCCACACTGCTCAAGGCAGGAGGAAATGACAGGAATTGAATGTGCAGTGCTGACTTAATGCTTTACCCCTTGCAGATGCCACATTAGCATTTTAATAGGGGCTTTCCAGTCTACAACTCAGGGAGGGAGTCGCTGATGCACCCCAGGCTGTGGCTGAGCTCAGGGGAGGCGGGAGTGAGACATGCTGTGGGTTGGGGCTCCCAGCTGCACCCAGCTGCACCCAGGCACCTGCAGAGTCTGATCCTGCCTCGGGGCAGAGGAGGAGAACCTGAAAGCTGGAACCTGAGTGTGTGGAGTGGGGGATGCTGTCCCCCAGGAGTGAGAGGAAAGATGGAGGGAGTAGCACAAAGACAGAAATAGATTAATTTATTCTCCTGGCACGGATGAATGGCCATGTCTGCCCAGAAACAGAACAGGGTTCCCAAGTTGTGCCTGTGTCAACTGCCATCCAGATGGGGACACAGAAAAAGGACGTGGGGGAAGGGAGACCTGGGGAGTGTTTTACAGCCTTTTCTTCTCTGTGGGAAAAGAGTTCACGGTGGCAGTGGCGGTGGCGGTGTGTGTGTGTGCACATGCCTGTGCAGAAGTGGGGAGGAGTGAGTAGGGCTGGGCCTGAGAATAGCACCAAATATTTTGGGGGGCTGTGTCTTTAACCCTGACAGCTTCAGGGTCTGTGGGTGGACTCAGCCAGCACCATAGCCTCTGGGCCCCCAGCCCCTAACTCCAGAACCCCTCTCCCCGAGGACTGTGCTCCAGTGTCCCCAAGGCCACATCTGAACCCCAGCACCTCACAAGTCTTGAACATCACCTGCTGGCTCGCTCCTGCAGCCTCCTGCTCCTGACCCCTGTGGAGACCCCGGCCCTGGCCCCACTGCGTTCCGTGACACGTGACACGCAGGGCTCCCTCCGGGATCATGGACACCCCGGCTCCCTCGTGGCTGGGGATTTGCTCCATCATCCTGGAATCTCTTTCTGTCTTGTCTTCCCAAAGCACCTGCCCAGAAAAATCCCAGCCAGGAAGGGAGCTCCAGACTGGGGCGCAGTTGCGGGAGAAGTCACAGAGTTGTGACCCAGGCACACTCCCTGAGCTGGACCAGCACCTGGCCCTCATCCACATCGGCTCCAAGCCCTCAGGGCAGTTCCCACCTTTCCTCTCACTTTCTGCTCTGTCCTCAGACGTTTTCAGCCCTCCCAGCAAAAGGCCCCGCTGGAGACCAAGCCCCCTTCACGCCCACCCTTCTCTCTGCCCTTCCAGCAGAGCCCAGACCCACCCTCCCTCTTTTCAGAACAGTCTCTCCATCAGCCTCTCCTCACCCTCTTGTTCAGAATCAGAACAATTTGCGCATTTATAGAAAGAAAATTCACCGAAAGCCACAATCTCAGTGACCGATTCCCAAAAGCCACTGTGTTAAAAATCAACTTGCCAAATGACAAATTTCACAGACTACCAAATCACTAAAAACTTATTTCTAGTAATTATTTTCAAAATGTGTAATACTTGTGTTTCATAGGAGGTTTCAAAAATCTGTTAATAATTTTTTTTCAACATTTTGGCCTTTGGTTTTATCTAGCTGAGAGATTTTGTTTTGGTTTCTCCACCACTGTTTTCCATCAGATTTATTATAGCCATGCGGTTCACATTCCAGAAGCTGATGACTCTTCAATAGTTTGCTTATAAAGATTTGGGCAATTCATGAGGCTTTTTATATTTTAACCTTTGGTTTATAGAAAAGATGGTTTTGCCCTTCAATTGCAATTTAACACCAATTTTCTTTTTTTTTTAATTTTTTCAAAGTGGTTTGGCAGTCAGCCAAATGAAAGTTTTTTCTGCATGTTAATTTTCACATAGCCATGACAACTTCCCCAAAGACAAAATCCCAAAGTGAGAACTATAGTACAATTCAGACACAAGTCTAAAATTTGAGTTGACTATAAATGCAGTCAAGGGAAAATCTATCCATTGGTACCAAAAAATTACTGTGTGTTCAAAAAGTGCCCCACTCCTGAAACATGGAAATCCACACAAAACTGACATTTAACAGAGATGGACTGAGAAACCCATAGCAAAATGGCTGATAAGAATATCCCTGACACTTACAAACCAAACAAAATTGCTAAGCCTAAGTGAAATAGAAAACTAAACCTGAGGGAGATCCTCAGTGTTGTATAAACCAGAGCACACAAATTGCCATAATTTTTATAGTAATTAACCAAAACAACTTTTGGGTGAATTCCAGGGATCACTCATCATGGAAATTGATCTTTTAGCAAATTGGTTTTCAGCTAATTGGCTTTTGGGAAATGGTGATTGGTAATTTGGCAAATGGA
>CM052437.1:63106713-63151597 GCA_028533085.1 Varecia variegata
ATATTTCTTCAACCTTTCCATTTTTCCTGAGTCTTTCCCTCTCTAAGCCAAGCCCCAGATACCTGGAGCCCCCAAGCCTGCCAGCCTCCTTCCTGATACAGCCAATGAAGTGGGCTGGACCCTCATTGCAGTTGGGGGAACATGGCCGCTTGGCCACCCCGGCACTGACTCAAGCAGAATTCTCGCCCTTGTTCACATTCTAACTCATACGGCTATTTTCTCCTCTCCTCCCCATATTGATCTAAAACCCCATCGCTAATTAGGACCTCCAAACTCTATCACACGGATGTGATTGGGCATGACTGACTTTTACCGAGCTTTGAGCTTACCTGTCCAACCAGGTAACTTCCAGTGGACTCTTAGTCATCCCTGCTCTGCCAAGCGCTGGCCTGGCTGCCCTGGCAGTTCTCATTTCTGCTCCTTTTCTGGACGTGCTCAGCTCCTCTGCCCTCTCCTCTTTGAGGCTCTCCTCCTTCCTGCTCACTCTCTCTCCCTCGCTCTGGTCCCTCTCCAGCCCTCCTGTTGTTCTCTTGTGGAACTGAACGCCTCTTGCTCTGCCTTGCCCTCTAGTTCCACAGGCTGGGGGAGAGATCTCACCTTCCAGAGCCAAGCAGGCTTAAGAGAAAGTAAGAGAAAGGGCACCAAGTAAGAGAAAGGGCACCACTCCCCGAGACAGCAGAGGCTGCTGCCCTTCTGTAAACTGCAGTTGAAAGCAGTCCTCTGTGCTTCCACAGGCACTGAAGCCTCCCATCTTGACAAAACTTCTCACCCCATTTTCCCATCTCAACCCAACTTCTGATCACAGCCAAGCTTCCTGGACCAGCTACTGATACGCACTTGCTGCCTCTCCTGTGTCCCAACCAGCGGGCACTCTGCTCTTTTTCTTACTTAACCTTCTTGCAACATTCAACACAGTAGACCCCTCCTTCTAGGCGCCCCTTTTTTATCCAACCACTCTGGCCAGGGCTTTTCAATCTTCTTTGTGCTGTCCTTTTCTCCTGTCACCCTCTCAGAGGTCAGCAATCCCAGCTTTGACCTTAGGACCCACCTCACCCGTAGGCAGGTCCTCAGTGGTCCCACCCACCCATGGACTTAACCACATGCTGCCTTTGAGTCTCAGATCTTTGTCCTGGGCTCTGGACGACTCAGGACAACACTCTGATGCCTACCGGGTGTCCAGCATTTAGCACGTGCAAAACTGAACTTGTTTTTTTCCCCCAAACATGTGTCTACTGCCTAACTGGGAATTGGGGATCATCTTAACCCCCTGCTTTCCCACCACCACCAAATCCAATCTAGGCAGCTCCTCCTTTTTAGTGCTCCGAGAGGCTCCTGGTCCTTCTCACTCCACTGCTCCTCCTTGAGCCCAGGCACTCACACTTCTTCCTTGGGGTGACACCACTCCCCTGTCTCGCCTGTCTTCTAGTCTGTACTCAACACGGCTGCCAAGGGATCTGTCCTAAGTGCAAAGTTAGCCGTGCCCCGTGCCCCTGGCTTGCCTGAAGTCTTTCAGCAGGCTTGGAGCCTTCAAGGGAACATTTCAAGCACGCAGGGCCTTTTGCAATTTCACATCTTCTTCACTCTCCAGCCCCCAAATGCAGCTCAGGCTCCACAGATCCTGGAAAACTCGCCTTGACCTCCCCTTTCCTACGTGTTCTGTGCCCAGCTAGCAACATTCTCAGCCAACATTGCTCTGATCACAGCCTTTGCTGCCTGTGAGTTCCTGGAGGGCAGGCCGAGTCTTACTTGGCCTCATCTCTGCAAAGTCTAGCACATGGTGGGTCCTCAGTAAAGTTTGGATACAGAGCAGCAAAATCGCAGACTTCTCATCTTGCGATGTCCCAGTGCAGAACTTAACCGTGTGGGGGATGGACAGAGAGCCCTGAAGGGAACCCTAAAAGTCCAAAGGGGCCCCAGTGGGACCGAGTGACTTTGGAGAGCAAAGACAATCATCAGGAGGGGGAAGCCTGTCCTCCTGATTGGGGAAGGTATCATTTTGTCATTTTCATTATTCCGTCTCCCCAGGACTTGCTTGAGCAGGCTGCTACCCTGGCAAGGGAAGATGGTCCTGCCGGAAGGGTCCGTCCTGCTGTGAAAGTCCTTCACAGGGTGCTTGGCCAGCACAAAGGTGCCACAAATGTGTTGATTGAGCATACAAAATGCATTTGGCTCTGCCTCAAGGCAGGGCACACAATTTGTGTGCCAAGACCTCCCCTTCTGCCTCATCACACTTGACTTAGAGAGACTCTGGTCCCCACTTGGCTCCCCTTCTCAGCACGGAGGAGCCAGGCGTGGGGGCGTGGTGGCCCCTGGAGGGACGAGTGGGTCAGCACCTTCTTGGGTCAGGCCACCGGCCCTCACGTGGCCTTGTTGCTGGGTTGCTTTTCAGATGCCACTGACCTGTGACCAAACACAGTCCAGGCAGGTCAAATGCTTTCCCAGTCCAGTGTCCTCAGGCACTCCAGGTATAGATGATGTCACTGGGAGAGCAGCCAAGCAGGAGGTGGCACCTGGTGCTCAAGTCCAGCCTGACAGGCCAACTCCTGTTGACAGAAGAGACTGTGCCTAATTCACCATGACAGGACAGAACCCTTGCCAGATCCTCTTCAAGAATGGGGGGAGCTGCTTCAGAATGAAAATAAAGCTGACTCTACAAAACATGGCGTGCCTGGCATCAATGGCTAGGGGTGACAAGTTTGCAAAAGTTCTACAAAAAAAGAAATGTTAGTAGCTCTCAAAGGTGCAGAAAGCAAGGGGAAATACAGCAGAGCACTTAGCTGGCTCAGAGCCGTGGTGACTTAACTGGTCTCTGGAAAATCATTCTACATCCACCTTAGAAATCAAATTGAAGAATCAATGAAGAACCATGTTTTGGCCTAATACATTAGCAAAAATTAACATTTTAGTGACAATTCCCAGTGCTGGCAAGGATATGGTAAAACTGCTATCTTCCCATATTGTTCTTGGCAGTACACATTTGTGCAACCTCCCACAGAGGGCAATTTATCATGATATGTCAAGAAGCTGCAAAAGGGTTCATAACCCTCTCTGCAAAGAAAATAATACAAAATATGGAGGAAAGCATCATCTGAGTGTTAATTGTCATTTTTTTTTTTTTTTTTTTTGAGACAGAGTCTCACTTTGTTGCCCGGGCTAGAGTGAGTGCCGTGGCGTTAGCCTAGCTCACAGCAACCTCACACTCCTGGGCTTAAGCGATCCTACTGCCTCAGCCTCCCGAGTAGCTGGGACTACAGGCATGCGCCACCATGCCTGGCTAATTTTTTCTATATATATTTTAGTTGGCCAGATAATTTCTTTCTATTTTTAGTAGAGACAGGGTCTCACTCTTGCTCAGGCTGGTTAATTGTCATTTTGATAGACATGTGCAATGCTCAAATTTAGTTCATTATAAATGTTTTAATATTGTGTTATGTATTGAAATGATGACTATTGTGCCTGTAGCAATATGGAGGTGTGACGACAACAGGGCACAACACAGCGTTTGTATAATGATGACAGGTGTGTGAAACAACCTTCCCAGAAAGGGGAGCCCAAGTGAACCCACCAAAATGACACCTGTGGTTGTATCTGGGCTGGGAGGGGTGTTGGAAGAATTTTTTTTTTCCTATTTCAAATTTAGTATAATATGCTATTACAATAAAAATAATTTTTTGAGACTTGGGGATTGTCAAGTAGAGATAAAAAGGGCAAGTGAGTAGACTCCTCAGATGGGCAAGCAGGAACCTGACCTTCTAGGGCTTTGCTTTGGTTTGGACAGGGCAGGGGTGGAGGCTGGGCACAGAAGCAAGGAGAGGCCCTTGCTGCCCAGCACAGAAGAGACAAGCTATTCTTAGTTGGGAAAAGGTTGGAGACCTCACATAAGGCTATTTTGGTAGCCTTCTGGCTCTACAATAAGCAATCTCTGAATGAATCTGTCATAGGCCTATGAGGACCCCAGGGGGACCTGAGGAAGTGATGACATTAACTCTAAAGCAGCTCCAAGATGCTGGGGAGGAAGGATGCCCAGCAGCAGGCATGGGGGCAACTGGAGTAGCTTTGAGGCTCTCACAGGCAATGACAGCTACAGTGACTGGGCTTGGGGGTACTGGAGAAGGGGTTCTAGTCCTCCAGTGGGAGAGAGGTAGAAGATGGCTTTGGGGATGTGTTCATGATTTTGTCCTCAGAGAGCAGACTTGAGTTGAGTCCCTGGGACAGGTGTATAGGGTACATGGATAGCCCAGAGCTAGTGTTAGGACTTCATGTAGTAAGTAAGAGTTAGCTGAACAAATGGATGAGTGAACACGTGAATGCATGAGGCTTTAATGCCAAGCATTGGGGTGGAATAACATAGTCTCAGTTGGGTCTGACATTGTCCAATCATAATTCACTGTTCACCATGAGTCACTGCAGCTAGCTTTTAAAAATATCAAGAATCCCATTTTCTTAAATAACCTCTACTGAGAATATTTGTCAATCAACCAGAAAGCACATGGAGATACTGTGAGCTTCTTAAAGCTAAGCCTTGTAGGATAGATAGGAAGCCCAAGATGGAGTTCTGTTCTGCAAGGGGCACTCCATCTACTCCCTTGTCCCCACACGTAGGCTCTCCTCCTTGGGTTTTGTCTGATATTTTATTAGGGCCAGTGCTATAAAATCAGTATCTGAAATGATAACTGATAATTTGTCAGGCCAACGGAGAAGAGTCAATCTACAATGCAAGAAAGGAACCTGAATGTAAATCAGGTGAAGGCAAATATCTTCCAGAGTTAAGGGCAGGCAAGAAAATATGCAAAATTAAGGGGAAACCAGTTCATCTTCATGATGTGTGTACTACACTCTCATTTGCACTGGGAGTGACATTAACTCACCAGTTTATTTGCAAATGGACAAAGAGGAACCTGAAACACTTTCATTGTCTTAAAAGAGAAATTTGCCAGTTAAAGAGAATGTTCCTCCTAACAGCTGATAATCTTGGTCAGCCTCCTCGATGCTCCCCAGGTCATTGCTTTGCTGAGTCATCCTGCTAGGCAGCCCCCTCAGACACATGGCCCAGCTGACATCTGCTCACCAGAGGCGGGGAGGCCAGCCGGCTGCAACCACAGAGCTTCAGAATCTTGCTATCTGTGTGGTTTATATTGCTGAAATGTTTTGTCCTTAGCTAAAAAGCATAATAATTATGTAAAATTATGTATTGGGGTGAAAAAAAATCCATACTTAAGATCATGCCAGATGTTAAAATATGGATTAAATTGGCATGATCTTGGAATCTGAACAGAAAAGAACTTCCTTTTCATCTGATGTTAGCTTTTGCATCTAAACAGCTGTTTATTCTGGTCTATAAAGATCTCCTGGTAGAATGTTTAAGTGAAAAAAAGGAAGTTGAAGAATAATAGGTATACTGTAATCCCCATTCTCTTAACACATGCACACACATGCACACACACACACACAAATCTGATGGTTTACAAAATCATTGAGAGTGGTGATCCATATGGCTGTGAATACAAAGTAATCTCATTTTCTAAATTTTGCTTTTCCCTAATGTGTGATTATTTTACAATTTATATTACTTTTGCAATTAAAACCAATAAAAATCAAATTTTAAAGAAGCCCTGGCTCTTTGCATGGGAGTTTTCCTAGTAATGAAATATCTTCTTATTTAAGCTAGTTATACTTTCTCCTCTAACAATTTATTCTCATTTCCTCCTTGTTTTGGTTTTTCCTGCAGATGAAGAAAGCAATCAGTATCTTCTCTAAATCAAGGGGACTATGCATTTGTTTTCGCTTTTAATTGTGAAGTTTAAAATATATACAAGAAAGCAAAAGAGTATAATGTAGGTTGTTACCAGCTTCCATGATTGTCCACTTTCTGCCCTGTACCCCAGCCCCTGTGCCTGCTCAGTGGGTTCAGTCAGGCCAAGTGGAGAGCTTATTACTGTTCACTCCCGTATGGCAGAGGCAGGTGACAGTCCAATTCCCCCATGGGGTTGCACTATCAGAGCCTTGCAGAAGGCTCAGCCTCCAGCCCCAGCCCCCGGCATCAAGATAGACTGAGGCAGTGTGAGGTGGGCTAGGAGGCACTCTGCTTTTCCACCCTCTCCTGGTGGTAGCAGGGCCCGCAGAAGCTGAGCTTCCATCCCCACCCAGCATGAGGAGGTGGAAAGAAGTGCAAATTGTCTGTCTGCCCCCCTACTTCCCACCACAGAAGGGCCTGAAGGGGAGCTGACTTTATGTCTGCTCAGTGGCAACAGGTGGTGTGAGTTGGTGTTCCCTTTTCATCAGGAAGGAGTCAGCTGGGATGAGTGTGGAATTAAACATCCACCTGTACCAGAACATATGCACTACACCTGAAATGGATGACTGATAAAAAAGAAGATTAACTAGGATCCAGAGTCATAAAACATAGTAGCCCAAATGGACATAATAAAAAATCACTTGTCATAACAAGAACCAGGACAATCACAAGTTGAGTGGGAAAAGACAATTGATGGATGCCAACACTGAGAGGACTCTGATGTTGGGATATTCTGAAGAGCATTTGAATGCAGCAACCATAAAAATTATTCAATGAGCAATTAAAAACACTCTTGAAATAAAAGGAAAAATTGAAACAAAAATCTCAGTAAAGGAATATAAGCTATTGAACAAATAACAAGCTAGAAATTATAGAACTAAAAAATATAATAACTGAAATAAAAATTCAGTGGATAGGCTTGATAGTAGTTTGGAGACAACAAGTAATGAATCACTGAACTTGAAGACAGATAATTAGACGTTACTCAATGTGAATAGAGAGAAAATAGACTGGAAAAAATGAACAGAGTCTGAGATATCTGTGTGATGATAACAAAAGAACTAGCATTCATATCAGCAGAGTCCTATAGGAAAGGAGAAAAAGTGTGGGGCTGAAAAAATAATCAAATAATTAATGATCAAATAATCAATAATCAAATAATCAAATAAAAATTCCCCAAATTTGGCAAAAGGCATAAACCTACAGATTCAAAAAGGATAAAGTAGAACAAATCCCAAACAGGATAAACCCAAAGAAATCCACACCAAGAAAATCATAGACACATTTCTGAAAATTAAAAACAAAGTCTTAACAGAGGCAAAAGAGAAACAACACATTATTTGTAAAACTTCAGCCAGAAAGAAGTGGCATAGAAGTTTTACAAGGACTGATAGAAAAGAATTTTCAACTCTGAATTCTATATTCAGTAAAACAATTCTTGCTATATCAGTTTGATTTGGATGCTTGCTCTATCACTTAAATTATGTATTTTTGCCTTTTAGTATGCCTAGTCATTTTTTTCTTGAAAGCCAGACATGAAAATAAAAGGAACTGCAATAAGTCCTTTAGTAATATGGTGGTAAGGTATCGGGGGAGGGGAAGCATTCTAGTCTTTTAGTGAGCCTGTGCCTCCAAACTGTGAACTTCACACAGTACTTCTCAGTCCCCCAGCATCCCCTTAGGTGGGACAGAATGGCTAGAGTGAGCTGGAATTGAGTCTTTCTCTTCCCCTATGTGGAAGGCCAGAGTGTGCTGGAATATGCTGTTTCCCTTCTCCCAGGTTGGTTAGGCTTGGCAAAAAACCCCAATAGTTTATGCTCTGGTAAAAATAGTTTCTCTTGAGGGCAGGCCTTATCAACTAGAGTAGAATGCTCTGGATTATTTCAAAATAGTTCCTCCCCTACCCCCTACCCCTATGCACCCCACCCTGGCCAGAAGCACCAGGAAATTTTTTTTCTTCTGATATTCACTATGAGAACTTGGTACCAAAACTCACAAAAGTGTTGAGGTCCCTTTGGAATGGGTCACCCTAGAGTATTTAACTCTCAGACTTGTTTACTCTGAACTTTCAGCAATTCATCAATTACAGTTCAGGTTTTCCTACCCCAGGACTGGTTTTCACAGAAGTTTCTGCTCAGGAGATTCTGCTCCAGGAAGTTGTGATTCTCTGTAGTCACCTGTTGGTCTCCTAATATTGGGGGCAGTGGTTTATGCTGTGACCTCACTTCACTGATGAATCTAAGAAGAGTTGTTGGTTTTTTTCAGTTTGCTCAGCTTTTTATTTGTTGTTTGGATGTAGTGAAAACTTCCAAACTTCTTACATGATGGACTGCAAACCAAAAGTCAAACTATTCTTTAGAAATGAAGGGGAAATAAAGACATTATCAGATGAAGAGAATTAAGAAAATACATCTGCAGTAGACCTACACTTAAAGTATGACTAAAGGAAGTGTTCTAAACAAAAAACAAATGATAACAGAAGACTTCAGGACTGGAGGAAAAAAAGAAAGAAAATTGGGCATGAATATAAACTATAATAATCTGTTTAAACAAAAATAATAATGATGTAGACTGATGTTAACATATATGTAAGTTAAATGAAAAACAACAGTAATAAAAAGGCCAGAAGGGGAGAAATGGAAGTATATTGTTGTAAACTTCTTATACTGTACGCGAAGTGGTGTAATATCACCTGAAGGTAGGCTAGGATTAAAGATGTGTTTATCAATCCTAAGGAATATAAAAATAGCATAATAACAAAGAGTTATAGCAAATAAGGTAACAAAAGAGATGAAATTGAATCATAAAAATGCTCAATCCAAAAGAAAGCAGAGAAAGGGAAAAGGAGCAAAAACAATATGGGACGAATTGAAAAAAAAAAAAAAACCCAGCAAGATAGCAGGAATAAACCTAACCATATCAATAATTACATTAAATGTAAATGGCCTAAACAATATCAGTAAAAAGCAGTTTGTCAAATTGGATTAAAAAAAGCTGGACCCAACCATGTGCTATTTATAAGAAATACACTTTAAATATAAAGACATAAATAGGTTTTTAAAAAGGATGGGGAAAGATATATAATATGAACAGAAATAAAAAGAATCTGGAGTGGCTATATTAATATAAAAGTAGATTTCAAGCAAAGAATACCATCAGGGATGAAAGAGGACATTTCAAAATGATAAAGAGATCAATTTATCAAGAGAACATAACAATTCTAAATATTAATTAGTGCAATAACAGAGCTTCCAAATGTATGAAACAGAAATTGATAAATCTATGAGGATAAATTGACAGATACACATTTATAGTTAGAGATTTTAATACCTCTGTCTCTCAATAATTGATAGAATGAGTAAACATAAAATCAGCAAGGATATAAAAGACTTGAACAACACTATTGATAAAATTTACCTACTTGGCATTTATAAAACATGTCACCCAGAAATAGCAGAATATACATTGTTTACAAGGACATATTAAACATTTTCTAAGATATATTCTGTATTCTGAGCCATAAAATAATGCTTAATAAATTTAAAAGACTTCAAATTATACAAGATATGTTTTCTGAACAATCTGGAATCAAAATAGAAATCATTAGCAGAAATCTAACTGGAAAATTCCCAAATATTTGCAAATGGCTAAATAATTCAGTTTTGAATAATCAATGGGTCAAATAAGAAATCAAAAGGTAAATTAGAAAGTATTCTGAACAAAATTAAAATGAGAACAAAATATTAATACATCAATGTTTGTGGGATGGGGCAAAACTTGGGGGAAAATTTATAGCATTAAATATCTATTTTAGAAAAAAGGGAAGGTTTCAAGTCAATGACCTCAACTTCCACTTTAAAAAAATAGAAAAAGAAGAGCACATTAAACCCAAGTAAGCATTATAAGGGAGATAATGAAGACTATTGTGAAAAATCAATGAAACAGAAAACAGAAAAACAATAGAGAAAAATCCCTAAAACCAAAAGCTAATTCTTTGAAAAAATCAATATAATTTAAAAACCTCTAGTGAGACTGGTCAGGAAAAAATTATTTAAGATACAAATTAACTAATATTAAGAATTATAGAGGTGACATCACTAGATTCTGCAGAAATTAAAAAGGATAATAAGAAAATATTATGAATAACTTCATGCCTATAAATTAGAAAACTTATGTAAAATGGAAAACTTCCTTGAAAGGCCCAACGTACTAGAGCTCACTCAAAAAGAAATAAATAACCTGATAGCCCTTTATTTATGGAATAAATTAAATTTGTAGCTAAAAATGTATCCATGAAGAAAATTCCAGGTTGAGATGACTTCACTTGTGAACTCTATCAAACATTAAGAGGAGAAGGGACAACAAAATTGAAGAGAATAATTCCAAATCATTTTATGAGCCCATAGTTGCCCTTATTCCAAAGCTAGACAAAGAAAACTACAGATGAATAACCCTCATAAACATAAATGCAACATTTCTAAGGGAAATTTAGCAAATCTAATTCAATAATTTCTGAAAAAGATGAAACATAATGACCAGGAATTTATCTCAGGAATCCAAGATTGGTTTGATATTCAAAACCAAATCAATCATGTTAACTGCAAACTAAAAATGATGTGATCATCTTAATAGATTAAAAAATATATATGACAAAAATGCAACATCTATTCCTGATTAAAAACTCTTAGGAAGCTAGGAATAGAAGAGCACTTCTTCAACCTATTTAAGGGCAGCTATGGAAAACTTCTAGCTAATATCATATTTCATGATAAAAGATGGAATTTTCTTACCCTAAAATCAGGAACCAGATAAGGATACATGCTTTCACCACTCTATTCAACATTGTACTAGAAATACTAGTTAGCATAGTAAGTCAAGAAAAATAAATAAATGGCATAGACTGGAAAGATTCATATTTGGCATAATCAAGTATATACAAAATCCTCAGAAATGTACAAGTAAAATACTAGAACTCAAAAGTAAATTTAACAAGGTTCAGGACACATAAAAAAATATAAAGTATCACTGTATTTCTATGTATCTACTATTAATGAGCTATCAGACATAAAAATTTAATTCATTTACAATGGTATCAAAAATATTAAATACTTATGGGTAAGTCTTAAAAAATATGTGCAAGACTTATACACTAAAAATTATAAAACATTGCTGATATAAATTAATGAAGATGTAAGCAATTGGAGAGATATACTTTGTTCATAGGTCAGAAGACTCAGTATTGCTAAAATAACAACTCTCCTCAATGCAATGCTAATCAAACGTCTGGCAGGCTTTTTTTAGAAATTGAAAATCAGATTCTAAAATTCATATTGAAATGCAAAAAACAAGAATAGCCAATATAACTTTGAAAAAGAAAAAGTTGGAAGGCTAAAACTATGAACTTTTAAGATTTATCATAAAGCTACAAGTAATCAGAACAATTATTAGCACCAAGATAGATGAAAAAAATCAATGGACCAAATAGAGAGTCCAGAAATAGAAATATACATAAAAAAATGTGAATGACTTATTTTTGACAGAGATGTGAAAGCAATTCAATGGAGAAAGGATAGCCTTTTCAACAATGCACTGTAACAACTGGATGTCTATATTAAGAAAAAATGAACTTGAGTCCACAACCTGCATCATATAAAAAATGTAATTCAAAGTGGATTGAAGATCCCAATGTAAAATCTAAAATTATAAACCTTTAAAGGAAAACATAAAAGAATATGACAAAAATATTGTGACTTTGGGTTAGACCCAGATTTTAGATATAACACCAAACACACAACCCATTTAAAAATTGATAAATTAGACTATATCAAAATTTAAAATTTCCATTCTTTGAAGACATTGTTAAGAGATTGAAAAGTTAAGCCACATCTGTATTTACCCTGCTAGCTGGAAAAAAAAAACATAGAAACAAAGTGAAAGAAAAGGTAAGCCACAGATTAGGAGAAAATTTTTGCCAAGCATATAGCTGATAATGCACTTACATCCAGAATATATAAAGAACTCCCACAACTCAATAATATGAAACTGCCCATTTAAAAAGAAAATGGGCAAAAGATTTAAACAGACATTTCTCTAAAGAAGATACATGTATTGGCAATAAACACATAAAAAAGAGATATTCCCAATATTATTCATCATAAGGGAATGCAAATTGAAACCACCATGTGATACTACTACACATATTTTAGAATGGCTAAAAGTAAAAAGATGGACCATACCAAGTATTGGCAAGGATGTGGAGGAATTGGAATTCTCATGCACTGCTAGTGGGATTGTAATATTATATAGTGACTTTGGAAAACAGATTAAGGTTCCTTAAGAAGTTAAATATGCACCTAATACATGTCCCAGACTGCCAATTCCACGAGAAAAGACAGCAGATGTCCATACAAAGATTTCTGCATAAATATTCACAGTGGCTTTATTGGTAGGAGCCCCAAATTGGAAGCAACCCAAATGTTCATCAACAGATGAATGGATAAACAAATTGTGGTATATTCATACAATGGACTACTACTCAGCAAAAAGAGAAAAAAGGAAAAAGAAGAAAATGATTGATAAACATAACATGGTTGAATCTCCAAAACAATTATGCTGAGCAAAAGAAGCCAGACAAAAAAGACTACATACTGCATATTCTATTTTAATGAAACTACAGAAAATGAAAATTTACAGTGATATAAAACAAACCAGCAGAGGGGAAGGGAAACCTGGGAGGGAGATTACAAAGATACATGAGGCAACTTTTGGGGAGAAATCGAAATGTTCACTATATTGATTGTAATTTATATTGTATACTTTAAATATGTGCAGTTTTTTATATGTTAGTTATGCCACAATAAATCTTCTCAAAAAAAAATAGGACAAAGCAGGCTACCAAGACTTTTCTCACACGCATATGACTGTTCTCTAGCTGGCCTGCAAACAGGTGCACACAAAATCTACATATTTAGCTGGAGCCTGCCAGACATCACCTCTGCAACATTATGCAAATCCCTGTGAGAAAGAGACAATAATTATGTTAGAAACCACCAGAATATGTTTGTTTCCACACACTTTTTTTTTTTCTTCCAAGATCTGGGTTGTCTATAGCATGTGGCTGCCAGTTAACCCAACTTGGGGCTTTTCTCTTTGGTTTAGAGAATCTGAAATTGAGCTCTGCCCAAGTTAAGTGCATGTGGTGATTCATGTGTGCGGAAAGTACCTTGGCCTGACCGCAAACTAGAGTTCCCTACAACTACATCAATGTCAAAACTAACCGCTGTCTCCTGGGTTGTTTGTTTTAAAAAAAAAAATCCCATGGTCTTCGTTTGATCACTTTTAAATAATCTGTAAGATATACTTCTTTTCTGTTCTTTTCATTTCCTAACTTTTAAGACTTTTCATTTTTTCACTCTGTAGGAGATTTTGTTCTCACTAAAGAATGACTCCAGCATTATGTTCAAGCTCTCCTGAGCTGTGAAGGGGCTCAGATTTAAGGGCCATTCTTGTCACCCCAAATGTGCCAGGTCGAGTCACTAAGGTGGCCCCACCAAGACACAGCCATCCAAAGCAGCAGTCTTGTTTCTTGCCAGAAAATCTTGTGCCTCTGCAAAGCCTTTTCCAGAATGAACCACGCCATGGTAAGGTGGGAGTGAAAAGGCAGAGCACCCGCAGGCGTGGGTTTCCAGAACTTCTCATCAGCTCCTGTACCACTGTGGCGAATCACTACACTCTGCGTCTCTAGGAACAGGATAAAAAGCACTGACTGCATTTCTGTCCCTTGCTGAAAAGGACGCTCTGTCAGAGAAACTTTCAGCAAACTTCTAAGGGCAGTATTACCCCGCGCTAGAGATGACGCTCCGAGAGCTCACTAGGGCCTCACTAGGACAAGGTTTGGACCCAGGCCAGTCCGGCCAGAGGACCCACAAACTTTCCTCAGCTCAGCATGGCCTTCCCCACTACTGGGCCACTACTGCTTCATAATCACTATTAGAGCCACAGGTGGATTTTGTTCATCACTATTTTCCAGGTAATTGATACTTTACGTGTTCAGCTTCAAGATACATGTAATTTCCACTGACATCTTCTGGAGGAGCTGACAAACCTGGACTTGACTGGATGCCTCTGGAGCCTTCTGAGATGTTATATAACTGCATAGGAGGCTGGACCTCCAGGGAATCAGCAATGCTGTGTTCTCATCCTCCAGATCCCCACATATATAAACTCATGCATCCATGAAGTCAAGGAGCCTGGCAGAGGCCCTGCCACAGGACCTTTTAGGCTGGGGTAAGGAGTTTGGGCTTTTCTTTAAGACAAGGTTTTGTGCAGGAGAGTGTTATGATCAGATCCCTCAAGAAAAGAACCTTAGAGAGCAGGCCAGAGTCCACTGCAATAGCCCCAGCAAGAAGGGATGGTGACTTCGACTTTATGGAGCCAATAAAAACAAAAGAAATGAATATATCAACAATTGTTTTAGAGGTAGAGTCAAACTGGACTTGACGAGGACTGGAGGTGGGGTCTGAGGATGAAGAGAAGAACCAAGACTAACTTGTAGAATTTTGTTTTGAGAAACTCGAGAACCTGAGAAAGGAAAGGATAAGGGAAAATCATATGTGGAAACATCTTGTGCTTTGTTCTAGACAACCTTGAATTTGAAATGCATGTTAAATCTAAGTAGAGTAGGTCATGGTATACATGTGTATGGGCTCTGGATGGATATAGACTTTCAGGAGTCATAGGCAGATAGATAGTACTTAAAGCCAAGAGAGGAGAAAAGGTCCCCCAGGGATCTGGTGTGCATGGGGAAGAAAAGAGGGGCAGGAAATGACCCCCAGCGCAGGGCAGCCCTGAGAGCAGAGGCAATAAACATGGCCAAGAAGACTAAGAAACAGCAGTCCGTGCAGTAGGAAGACAGCAAAGAGTATCTAGTGTTCTAGAAGCAAAGAGAATAAAAGGCCTCAGGACAAAAGAGTGGTCAATTGTGTCAAATTAGATGAAGACAGACACATCCACTGAATTTGGCAGGGATAAATCACAGCAGGCTGCCATATAAACGGTTATATTTAAGCCATCTAAAAGAATAGTGTTTATTCTCTGTACATTTAATAAACATCTACTATGTGCCAGGTTATCCTTTCAGGCAGTGGGATACAGAGATTAATAAGATACCATCCCTGCTCTCAAGGAGTTCCCAGTAGTGTGCAAGAAACAGGCAATAGCCAGTGTGTTCATTCCATGTGTTTTCCCATTGGTCCTACAATAGTCCCATGCATCAGTTACTGCCATTATACCATTTTACCAATAAGGAAACCAAGGCAGGGAGAGGCCAAGTGCCTCAGACATTCAGCAACAAAACCAGGGCTTGATGGTAACATAAAACTTTCAAGTAGGAATTCACAAAGGTAACTGAGAAATGGAAATGACCAGGCATTTTCACACTAGGAGGACAAGTTCATCTGAAATACAGTCTTTCATTCTATTCATGCTTTCCACTGATTGGATGAGGACAACCCATATTATGTTAGCCTTTATTCAGAGCCCACCATTTTAAATGTAAAAATCCCACCAAAATCACTTTCACAGAAACATCCAGCATAATGTTCAACCACATGTCTAGACACTGTGACCCAGCCAAGTTGGCACTTCAAATTAGTCATCACACCAAGTGTGCTGTTAACCTGCACCCCCCGAGGAGGGACATGATCAGAGATGGAACAATTTTCATGGATTCATGGATTGGCAGAATGAACATTATTAAAATGTCTATATTACCCAAAATGACCTACAGATTCAATCCAATCCCCATTCAAATACCAATGTCATTTTTCACAGATCTAGGAGAAATAGTTTTCACTTCATATGGAATCAGAAAAGACCCTGAATAGCCACAGCAACCTTAGCAATAAGAAAAAATCGAGAGGCATAGTGACTTATCAGACTTCAAGCTATACTACAAGACTATAATAACCAAAATAGTATGCTATTGGTGCAGAGACATAGGCCTATGGATCAGAACAGAGAACCCTAATATAAAACCATCTTCATATGGCCATCTGATTTTTGACAAAGCAGACAAAAACATTCACCGGGGAAAAGAATCCCTATTCAATAAATGGTGCTGGGAAAATTGGATAGCCACATGTAGAAGACTGAAACAGGATCTGCACCTCTCACCACTCACAAAAATTACTTCATGATGAATAACAGACTTAAACCTAAGGCATGAAACTATTAGAATTCTAGAAGAAAATGCTGGAAAAATTGCCTAGACAAAGAATTTATGAAGAAAACCCCAAAGGTAATCACAGCAACAACAAAAATTAAAAATGGGACTTGATTAAATTAAAAAGCTTTTGTATAACCAAGGAAACAATCAATAGAGTGAATAAACAACCTACAGAATGGGAGAAAATATTTGCATGCTATACATCCAATAAAGGGCTGATAACCGGAATCAACAACGAACTCAAACAAATCAGCAAGAAGAAAAATCAAACGACCCCATAAAAAACTGGGCAAAAGACATGAACAGAAGCTTTTCAAAAGAAGATAGACTAATGGTCAATAAATATATGAAAAAATGAAAAAACGCACACTATCTTGGTGATGGGCACACATAAAACTTTGACTCAAACTGCACAAAAGCAAATCATGTAACCAAAATGTTTGTACACCCATAATATTCTGAAATTAAAAAAAGAGGTAAATTGAGACTTCATCAAAATTAAAACCTGTGTTTATTAAAAGGCATCATTAATAAAGGGAAAAGGGCAGCCACAGGCCAGGAAAAACTCTTTATTATACATGTGTCTGACTGAGGCTCAAATCCGGAGTGTACAAAGAACTCTTTCATGTTAACATCCAGTGTCTTGATGGCATGCCCCTAAATGAATAGGTTCTGCCTTTTTTTTTTTTTTTTGAGACAGAGTCTTGCTCTGCCACCTGGGCTAGAGTACAGTGGCATCAAGCTAGCTCACTGCAACCTCAAACTCCTGGGCTCAAGTGATCCTCCTGCCTCAGCCTCCTGAGTAGCTGGGACTATGGGTGCACCATGATGCCCAGCTAACTTTTCTATTTTTAGTAGAAAGGGGGTCTCACTCTTGCTCAGACTGATCTCAAACTCCTGAGCTCAAGTGATCCTCCCTCTTCAGCCTCCCAGAGTGCTAGGAGTACAGGTGTGAGCCACTGCACCTGGCCTTAGGTTCTTCCCTTTTAAAACAAGTTTTCAGGACATGGATTTTGGGAAGCTATGCAAATAAAAGCAGAAGCTGTTTTCCCTTTGGAAAGGGCCACCTGCCTGAGGAGAGTGCCCCTGGCCTGCAGACAGAGGATGTTCTCTCAGCTATTCTGAGGGATAGAGTTTGGGGCCAGAAAATTTTGAACAATTAAAGCCAGTTAATAGGTTCATTTTTCTTTTTATCTGGCAGCCAGAAGAAGAACCAGCAAGACTCAGACTTGTCCTGACATTCTTGTGACATATGACAGTCAGGATTCTACAGAGAGACAGAAACGACAAGATGTATGTATGTTAACCAACAAATGCGTGTATATACAGTCATGCATTGCTTAACAACAGGGATGCGTTCTGAGAAATGTGTCCTTAGGTGATCTTGTCCTGTGAACATCATAGAGTGCACTTGCACACACCTAGATGGCATAGCTTACTATACACCTAGGCTGTAATGTACAGCCCGTTGCTCCTAAGCTACAAACCTGTACAGCATGCTACTGTGCTGAGTACTGTAGGCAATTGTAGCACAATGGTAACTATTTGTGTATCTAAACATAGGAGACATATAGTAAAACTATGGTATAACAGATAAAAAATGGTACACTTGTATAGGGCACTTACCATGAATGGAGCTTGCAGGACTGGAAGTTGCTCTGGGTGAGTCAGTGAGTGAGTGGGGAGTGCATGTGAAGGCTAGGACATTACTGTACACTACTGTAGACTTTATACATACTGCACACTTAGGCTACAGTAAATTTATAAAAAACATATTTTCTCTTTCTTCAATAAGTTAACCTTAGCTTACCATAACTCTTCTAGTGTACAAGCCTTTTAATTATTTTTAACTTTTTGACTCTTTATAATAACACTTAGCTTAAAACACAAACACATTGTAAAATTATCCAAAACATTTTCTTTCTTTATGTCCTTATTCTATAAGTATTTTTCTATTTAAAATTTTTTTTTACTACTTTTTAAACTTTTTTGTTGAAAACTAGGACATAAATACATATGTTAACCTAGGCTTACACAGGGTCAGGATCATCAATATCACTGTCTTCCACCTCCACATCGTGTCCCACTGAAAGGTCATCGGGGCAATAACACCCATGGGGCGGTCATCTCCTATAGCAATGCCTCTTTCTGGAACACCTCCTGAAGGATCAGCTTGAGTCTGATGTCACTCTTGAGGAGGTATCACTCTTCAGAAATATGTCCATGATGGTTTGCTTGGTTTGTTTCTTTTTTTCATCATAGATTTGCTTGTAAGAAAATATTACTCTCTACTAATGAAAACCTTTTAGTGTTGGGGTCCATATTTTCAAACTATATAAGGAGCTTGTTGAGTTCTGCAAAAGCTTCTGCTAAATCATTCACTGTGAATTTTCTTAGGGGGATCCTTCTTTTTCTTCTCCGGCACTTTCCCTTTCTCTTGCCTCTTCTTCAGATATGCATTCCTGTTCAAGTTCCAGCAACTTCTCATTAGTGAATTTCTCAGGAACCACCTCTAGGAACTCCTCAGTGGCATCATCATCTGCCTCCCAGTTAAAGTTGTTTGTCATCTCAACCGCAGCCTTGGTGAGTAATTCATTGTGCTACAATGGTCTAATGGCTATGAAGTCATCAGGTGATAGGAATTTTTCAGCTCCATTTTAATCCTATGGGACCACCACTGTATATGTGGTTCATCATTGACCAAAACATTGTTATGCAGTGTGTGACTGATTGTGTGTATGTGTGTGTGTGTGTGGGTGTGTGTGTGTGTATATAGAGTATGAGATTTATTTCAAGAAATTGGCTCACATGATTATGGAGGCTGGCGAGTCCAAAATCTGCAGGGTGGGTTGGCACCTGGAGACCAAGGAAGAGCTGATACTGCAGTTTAAGTCTGAAGGCCATCTGCCAGCAGAATTCGTTCTTGCTTGGGAGAACTCAGTCTTTCATTCTATTCATGCTTTCCACTGATTGGATGAGGCCAACCCATATTATGTTAGCCTTTATTCAGAGCCCACCAATTTAAATGTAAAAATCCCACCAAAATCACTTTCACAGAAACATCCAGCATAATGTTCGACCACATGTCTAGACACCGTGGCCCAGCCAAGTTGGCACTTAAAATTACTCATCACACCAAGTGTGCTGTTGACCTGTACCCCCCGAGGAGGGACATGATCAGAGACGGAACAATTTTCACAAAGTTTGGCTGCAGGTGGAAGCAACACAGCAGTGACCTGGCAAGCTTACAGCAGCTTTGCCAGACAGCAAATGTCTGAAGTTGAAGCAGATCTCAGCAACTAGGGAAGACGCTGCTCATCTTGTGAGATGTGCTCCTGCTGCTGGAAGATTGTATGAATTAGGTGGATTAGGGGAAGGACCAACTGATTTAGGGTCATGCAATCAACACAACTGGATACCCAGTTCAAAAAGAAGAATGTTAAAGTATAGAGAAGACAAAATTCAGTTTCACCTGATAGCCATTGTGTCTGACTAGAAAATGACGTATGAGTGAAGATAGCAGAGCGACAAGAACAACCTGCAGGGGAGAACCCCCCACACAGGGATATGTTAGGTGCTATTCTGTCAGAGGTTGCTCAAAACCAGGTGCTATTGAAGAACAGCAAACATTAATATGATACAAGATTGAAGATGTCAGAGGGACATAAAGATCTGCCTTTCTTTGTGGGATTGGAAAAGGTTCTAGCAGAACACCAGCAAACAAGGAAAAAGAAAACAGACTGCAAAGAAAACTCAGGAAGCCCAATGGAGAAGACACTTTGGGTCCTGAAGCACATTTGGTGATGGCATCCATCTGTTGTGGCTCTTGTGGATGCCTAACAATGTTCCCTGCCTGCACTGTATGTATGTAATGCACAGTGAATAAGTGTGATGTTAAGAGTTGCTTGCCAAATTCCATCTGGCATTGTATCTCAGAATTTCTGTGAGTTTTTCTGGAAATATAACTACCATAATGGACCTTAAAAATGCACAAATGGTATTCCCTAGCTGAAAATTGTTTGGATTAACTTTTGATCTTTTGCCTGGGTAAAGACTTAAAATTTTTATATTAGATCTTGCTTAAAGTATATCTTCTTTCTTCTCATCATAATGGAAGAAATTAGTGTTATTTTTGATACCTGATTGCTTTGAGGATTTTTTTAACACTGAATTTTGTTTCTTATCTTTTGTACCACATATTTGAAAATTTATGGTTTTAATGCAAATAATCTGAAAGTAACAAAATTTTAAGGCCTGGTAATTTTCATATTGCTGTAAAAAAGTGATAAACATCCCAGTTTATTCTGGCAAAAAGAAACATTTTTTTTGATGGGCAAAAGATCTGACTGACCAGACACTTCACAAAAGAGGATACTAAATGGCTAATAAGCACATGAAAATGTTCTCAAACCATTATTCATCAAGGAAATATAAATTAAAATCACAAAAATATGGCCAGGCTCAGTGGCTCATGCCTGTAATCCTAGCACTCTGGGAGGCTGAGGCGGGAGGATTGCTTGAGCCCAGGAGTTTGAGGTTGCTGTGAGCTAGGCTGACGCCACAGCACTCTAGCCTGGGCAACAGAGGAAGACTCTGTCTCAAACAAAACAAAACAAAACAAAAACCCACAAGATACCATAAACACCCACTTAAATGACTGAAGAGACTGATAATACCAAATGTTGGTAAGGAGGCAGAGCAAATGGAGCTCTCATTGCTGGTAGGATTGCAAAATGGTACAGTTACATTGGACAAGTGTTTGGGATTTTCTAGTAAAAGTAAACATTCCCTTCCCAAATCACCCAGCAATTCTACTTCTAGGTTTTTATCAAATAGAAGTAAGTTCAAATATCCACTAAAATACCCATAAACTTATTTGTGATAGCTAAAAACAAGACACAACCCAAATACTGATTACATGTCTATCAAGACACACCCAAATGTAATACAGTCATGTACCACAATGTTTCAGCCAACAATGGACTGCATATACAATCATGGTCCCATTACATTATAATGGAGCTAAAAATTTCCTATCATCTAAGTATACAGTGTATGTAAAGTCTACAGTAGTGTGCAATTATGTCCTAGGCCTTCACACTCACCTAACACTAACTCACCCAGAACAAGCTCCCCATTCATGGTAACTGCCCTATACAGGTGTACCATTTTTTATCTTTTATACCATAGTTTTACTATACCTTTTCTATGTTTAAATGTTTAGCTACACAAATACTTATCATTATGTTATAACTGCCTATTAGTATTCAGTACAGTAACATGTGGTATAGGTTTGTAGCCTAGGAGCAATAGGCTATACCATATACCTAGGTGTGTAGTAGGCTACACCATCTAGGTTTGTGTAAGTGCACTCTGTGACGTTCACACAACATGAAATCGCCTAATGACACATTTCTCAGAACTTATCTCCGCCATTATATGACTCATGACTGTATAGCTATACAATGAAAAACTACTCAGCACAGAAAAAGAACAAACTGCTGATACATGCAAGCTTGGATGACTCAAAAATATGCTGGACAAAAGAAACTAGACACACACAAAATGCATATCATATGGCTCCATTTTTATGAAGTTCAAGAACAGGTAAAGCTAATCTACAATTATAGAAGCCAGAGCAGTGGTTACCTACTGACTAGAGGGGCAGGAGGGAGCCCTGTCCTTCTCTGGATCTTGGTGTGGTAGTGGCTGCATGGGGCAATACATAAAAATAAGACTTGCTTTTTACATACACATTTTACCATATGTAATCTAGATCTCCATTTTTAAAGCTGTAGAACACAATAAAGAAGGAGGGCAGGGAGCTATACTTTTCCCATTTTCTACCATGTGCCGGAAGGGAGCTCTTCTGGAGGGAGGGGCTGAGGCTCTGGGAGGTTAGCAAACTCCTCCGTCCAGAGCCACCTTAGAAACACAGTCTGGCCGCCTTCCTTCCAGCAGCTGGGAGAGCAGCTTGGTGGCCTGCAAGTGATGACAGGTAGAAAGTGCTGGAAGGCTGCCCCTCCCTTCACAACGCGGCCTGCCTCCTCTGTCTGCCCCTGTGGGTCTCCGAAGGCATCAACAGCACTTTAACCACAGCCCAGGGACTCTCCGTGCCTGGCTGTAGTGCAGTCACACCAGGGGGACCCCTCAGCAGAGAGGTGAGCTTCCTCTGAGACTCTGACCGTGCCAGTCTCCCCAGGCAGGACTGGGGGCAGGGGCAGTGGGGGCTATTCTTATTTCGTGGGCTGCTCTGGGCCAGGCACCAAATCGAGTGCTCTCTCTCCTCTGCCAGTGCCCTCACCCCAGCGTGGGAGGGTGTCTTACTCCAAGTGGCACGCCACCCACAGTAGGGGGCTGCGCTCTGGGCTCACATCTTCCCTCCCTGCTCTGTCCTCTCCCCCTTCAGCTTTACTTTCTCCCGTGCTGACTTTGTGCTCTAGGTTGCTATCTTGCCTCATCTTCCATCCTTGATTTCAGAGTAAGAGACCTTCTCCACCCTCGGGGTCCATACCAGTTACCCAAAAAGGCCTGTTCCTGTGGCCTGGGGTGTAGGGCTCTGTGGCCAGTTGGGTTACGGGCTCACTGTGCCTGACAGCCCCACCCTGGCAGTGAGGAAGGGGCAGACTCAAAAAGACAGCAAGGCCATGCACGCAGAGAGAGGTTACCAGTGTCCATTCCACGCACCCATTTCACAGACAGGCGACCCAGGGCCCGGGCCTGGATGTTGCAGCCCTAAGTGGTACAACCAAGGTTTGAGACCAGTTGCCTGTCAGGGGTCAGGCAGCTGAACGGAAACCCCAGAAGCCCGTCTGCCCCCCACTTTGACATAATAGGGATGAATCCAGTGTGCCCGGCCCGTGGTATTCTTGCTCCCCTGGGACAGAAGCTGTGGGGAAGACAGAGTCCAAGTCCAGACTCCTCCCTGCTGTGCATCTCTGCTGTAGCGCTGGGGGTAGACACAGGAGGGTTTGGGGGAGCTTCCCGCTGTGACAATGATCGCTGATCTGGGCTCTTGTTAAAGGCAGGGCTGGATGTTCCCTTTTGGCGGGAGCCTGAGCAGGAAGGATTTCCCTGCTGTGAGGGAAACAGCTGGGAGGGAAGGGGCAGACACATCACTCAGGCCCTGCCTGTCTTCCCCTCCACAGAGGTTACAGGGCAGCGAGGGGAGAGGGGAATGAGAGGCTGTGTTCTCCCTGTGGGTGGCAGACTGGGGCTGAGAGGGTGCCCCTCAGACAACGCCCACTTGCCCTGGGCTAATGGCAAAAAGTCAGCAGCCTCCTTTTCTTGCATAACTTGCCCTTGGACACCAGCTTCAGGTGCCAGTCCAGTCTGTTGGGGTCTTTTCCTCCCATCCCGCGTGTCTCCGGCTGTGTGTGCCCAGGCGGCGGAGGGAGGACATGCCCCAGGAGTCGTTCCTGGTGGGAGGCGCACAGCAGAGGGCTTGGTGCTGTCTGGGCCCACGGGAGGTGAGGACTCGGAGAAAGCCGTGTTGAGGTGGCGACTCCTGGGCTGGATTTTGAAAGGTAAATAGGAGTTTTCTGGCTGGACACGGTGGAGCGTGGGGTGGAAAGTTCCAGGCAGCGGGATTAGCAACATCATCAGGGCTAGTCCTGGAACTTGGTGGCTCTTTGCTCTTGTGGGAGATAAAGCTGAGGGCTCCAGGGAGAGAAGGCAGGGGAGGAGGCAAAAGGTGGGGCCACACTCAGGCATTTGAGCCCACCTGCGTGACGACTGCCATTGCCCACCACCTGGATGACTCACATTTTTCTTCAAAACAACTAAGCAATAAATAAATTTTATTCTACTTCCAAAAACGGAATACCACCTTACTCGTCCTAAATAGAATATAACCATAACAACAAAAATATAACTATTAAAATAAAAAGCATTCCCCCTAATGCCACCTCAAGCCATCTGGTGTGCCACCCACTGCATTTTGGGAAAGTGCCATGAAGTACAGGGAGCCAAGAAGGGACTCTCAGCAAGGGCATCGCATGGTCAGCTTCGTGCTCTAAAAAGACCAGTCTGACGGGAGGGTGTCGCGGGGCTGGAAGGGGCCAGGCCAGAGGAGTGGGCAGTTCACCAGTCGTCTATTTTTACAAACCCTGTACAGACGGCCTTTAGAAAAAAAACAAAGTTTTTTTTTTTTTTCAGTTGTCCTTGAAACTAAATTCCACCTACAACTAAATTGGGCAGCTCCCTCTCACTAGCAACTGGGACAATGGCCACTGGGTACAAAGCACCATTTTGTTCCGAATGGCCAGCCGATGCCCACCCAGCCTTCATGCTCCTCACTTTGAGGGGTGAACTTAGAATCTGCACCCTCTTGGGCAATTTCTGGCCTATCAGCCTGCCCTCGGATTTCAGCCACTCTCTCTCTTCCTCTCCTTTCAGGGCTGAGCCCCCTGGGAGAGGGAACTGGAAGGTGCTGACTGCGGTTTATAATGTCGTCCACTCAGGAGGAGCAGGGGCTTGTCCGAAGGAGGTGCGTTCTTCATCTTTCCTCCACTCGAGGGATCGAAGCCCGGCTAGCCCAGGGCACCTGACTGCACCCAGCCCTGGGCGGCCCATGTTCATTGACTGTCTGCAGCAGTCACAGTGGAGAGATGGTCCTGCATGCAGACCGGAAAGCCAGGGCATCTCACGGAGGGTTTGTTGCTGAGATGCCTAATTTTACGTGTCAGCTTGGCCAGGCCATGGGGTCCACTTGTTTAGGCCAACACCAGTCCCGATGTTGCTGTGAAGGTATTTAGATGCCATTAACATTTAAATCAATAGGCTTTGAGGAAAGCAGAGCGGATTACCCTTCATAACACGCATGGGTCTTGCTCAATCTGCTGAAGACCTAAAAGACTGAGGTTGCTTGAGGAAGAAGGAATTCTGCCTCCAGCCTTCAACACAGAACTCCTGCCTGAGTTTCTAGCCTTAGGACTCAAGACTGCAACACCGACTCTTGCCCGAATTTCTTGTCTGCCAGCCTGCCCTGCAGATTTCAGCTTTTCTCTCTCTCATGCTTGTGTACTTGCTCTCTCTCTCTCTCTTCCCATCCTACTGGGTTGGTTTAAAACAGCAGTCATCTTATTACTTTTCATGATTCTATGGGTTGGCTGCACTCAGCCAGGCAGGTTTTCTTTCCCGTGGCACCAGCAGGGGCTGCAGACATCTGGGCTCAACTGAGCTGAGTCTCCAGCAGGCTCCCCTCATGCAGCTGGTGCAGCTGCTGCCTGCTGGCTGGGACCCGGGCTGGTGCTAGGGCTGTCACTGTAATGCTGCGTTCTCTTCCACATGCCTCTCCACATGGCCCAGGCTCCTGGTAGCGTGGAGGCTGGGATCCAAGTGGAAGGAAGGAAGCAGAAACTACCAGTCCACTTAAGACCCAGGATATACTTCTACAGGATTCTCTTGGTCAGAGCAACCACGGGGCCAGTCCAGACTTGGGGGAAGAGGAGGATAGATTCCTGGTCTCATAGGGTAGTGACACATGTGCAGATAGAAGGAATTGATGGTGGCTGTCTTCAGAAACTACCAAACACACCAATTATTAGGTCAGTGCAAAAGCAATTGCGGTTTTGGACAGGTGAATTTTAAATCATTATAACTAGGCTCAAACACATCTTTATTAATCAAAATAGGAACCATTACAATCAACCCATTTTTGCCAATGAGAAATAAGTTTGTTTATTCCTGCAGCATAAAAATCCGTGCTTCAGTTTCAGCGAACTCTTGGAAAGCATTTTCTGCATCCTGCTGGTTGCGGAAGCGTTTTCCCTACAAAAATTTGTTGAGATGCTCAAAGAACTAGTAGTTGGTTGGCGAGAGGTCAGATGAATGTGGTGGATGAAGCAAAACTTTATCGCCCAATTCATTCAACTTTTGAAGCATTGGTTGTACCACGTGCGGTCAGATGTGGTGGTGGAGAAGAATCAGGCCCTATCTGTTGACCAGTGCTGGCTGTAAGCATTGCAGTTTTCGGTGCATCTTATCGATTTGCTGAGCTTTGTCTAGATGTAATGGTTTCGCTGGGATTCAGAAAGCTGTAGTGGATCAGACCGGCAGCAGACCACCAAACAGTGACCATGACCTTTTTATGGTGCAAAGTTGGCTTTGGGAAGTGCTTTGCAGCTTCTTCTCAGTCCAAGCACTGAACTGGTCGTGGCCAGTTGTTGTATAAAATCCACTTTTCGTTGCACATCATAATCCGATCAAGAAATCATTCATTGTTGTTGCGTACAATAAGAGAAGACAACACTTCAAAATGATAAATTTTTTTTGATTTTCAGTCAACTCATGAGGCACCCACTTGTGGAGCCTTTACACCTTTCCAATTTGCTTCAAATGCCGAACGACCGTAGAATGGACAATTCTACCTCAATGCTGAGTTCTTTGGCAACTTCTCGCAGAGTTGTAAGAGGATCGGCTTTCCTGATAGCTCTCAATTGTTTGTTGTCAACTTCCAATGTCTGGCCACTGCACTCCTCATCTTCAAGGCTCTCGTCTCCTTTGCAAAACTTCTTGAACCACCACTGCGCTGTATGTTCATTTGCAGTTCCTGGGCCAAATGTGGTGTTGATGTTGTGAGTTGTCTCCGCTGCTTTATGACCCATTTTGAACTCAAATAAGAAAATCGCTGGAATTTGCTTTTTGTCTAACATTACTTCCATAGTCTTCAATAAACAGCAAGTAATAAATCATTATCAAAAAAACATAAAGTGAGAAATGCACATTAAAGTGATGTATAACATAACCACATGTATTTAAGAATGTATTCCAATATCAAGTGGCAAATTTCAACAATGCTAAAACCACAATTACTTTTGCACCAACCTGTTTCCCCTATTTTGCCTTGAGAAATCCAACAACATGTAAAGATCATTATTTTATTTATGTCTACTTGGGAATGATTAGAGGTGTTTATTTGCAATTTATTCTCTGTGCACTTCCAAAGAGAATATGTCATAGTTTTAGTGAATATAATATAGTAACACTACTGTTTCCATCAAAATAAAAAATCATAAACAGTCATGTAGAGACAGGAGACAGGACACCATGTCAAAGCTTGACAAAAGTCATGTCTGCCATCGGGCCTCCACATCACTGAGTCCCTGCATCCACTGGAAAGGGGAGCCAGCCTGCAGGCTGCTACCCTGGGACAGAAGGGAGCCGGGGCTTGCCAATGGGAGCGCCTCAGTAAGTAACAACTGCTGTGATCTTAACACCATTATAGCTCTTTTTCAAGAGAGAGAAACTTTTCATAGTGTTACATTTGGGGAGGGGAAATCAAAAGACTGGGTGAACAGGCATGTAATAAAACTGTACAACATAACAAACAATCCCTTAAATTCTGATCGACCACAGATGGAGGACGTTCTTCTCTGCCTGGGCCTGGGGAAAGGCGGCATGTTACAGACTGGAGTCCCTATGAGGACAGCTAAACAAGTGGGACCCAAACCAATGCCCGGCCCACTGAGGACCCCTTAGGGCCAAATCTCTGGATATGGGCTGGCTCTTATACTTTTCAAAAATTCCCCCAACGACTAATGAGCAACAGGGCTAAGAACCAGTGGCCCAGAGAAATAAGTAGCCTAGGTCTACTCATCACCTGATTAAGTTGGCCCAGGGCTACGTTGAATTCCCTGCTCTCCTGCTCCTCCTAACAGTTCGCTGAGGTGGTTGACACCTGAGCAAGCCAGGCAACGGCTCCAGGCTCTGCCGGAACTCATGGGCTCCTGGTTCTTGGACAATTCGTGACACTCAGTCCAGATGTGCAGGTTGCATAGTGACATCGGAAATACCAAAAAAGTCAATTAAAATGTGTTAACCAAAACAGGAAATGTGAGTGAGGGGATTGAGAGTGTGTTTTACATTGGATGTGTGATTTTATCAATACTTTTATTGTTCAAAAACTCTTATTTTTAAAAGGCATTTTCAAAACAAGTCCAAACTTTACTTCTCATTCCAAATTCCTGTACTTTCTATACTTGTATTTGGGGCAAGATTGAAACAAAACACAAACACTTTGTAGCAATGTTGGAGCATCAGAATCTCTGCTAGGGGCAGGAAAAAAATGATTTTTATTTATCAAGAGATGCTGTTTCCTCAAGGAGAAAGTGTATCAGTCCAAGGCACTGGTTTAATCAAAAAGAATTAGGAAGGAAGGCGTATCTTTTGTCTGTGGTGACAACGTGATCTTCCACCACTGGCAAACTCCCAGCATAAGTACACACACTGTGATGGCTTTTCACAGCCACCCACTTCTCTAGATCCAAGAGGGCTCTTGGGTACATACTTGGTTCTTCCATGGCAAATTCACTGCATGTGAAAATTAGACTCTTCCAAAGAACAATTTTATTAGCCAGTAATCAGCAGCATTTTTTTTATCCCACTAGATTTGGAAACAAAATTAAATAAAAAGGCTCTTGATTTAAATCAACCTCTCTCTTTGGCTAAATCTTCCATGTATACTTACCTTAATAAGACTCTGTGAATGGGGCCTGGTTGAATAAGCTACAGTTCTCTATTCCATGGAGTACCATGTACCCATGAAAATATTGTAGAAGGATATTCAAGAATATAGAAAGATGGTCATAGTAGGATTGAGTGGAAAAGAAGTGTATTACCAAATGTATGCAGTGCTCTGATCCCATTTTACATATCTAGCTAGTTAGCTAGCTATATGTCTTAGTCCCTAAGAGAAATTTATAAACAATAGAAATTTATTGCTCGCAGTTCTGGAGGCTGAGAAGTCTAAGATCAAGGTGCCAATACCGACAGATTTGGTGTCTGGTGAGGGCTTGCTTTCTGCTTCATAGATGGCACCTCTCACTGCATCCTCACACAGTGGAAGGGCTGAACAAGCTCCCCTGCACTTCTTTTATAAAGTCATGAATTCCATTCATGAGGGCTCCACCCTCAGACTTTATCACCTCCTAAAGGCACCACTTCTTTTTTTTTTTTTTTTTTTGAGACAGAGTCTCGCTTTGTTGCCCAGGCTAGAGTGAGTGCCATGGCGTCAGCCTAGCTCACAGCAACCTCAAACTCCTGGGCTTAAGCCATCCTACTGCCTCAGCCTCCCGAGTAGCTGGGACTACAGGCATGCGCCACCATGCCCGGCTAATTTTTTCTATATATATTTTAGTTGGGCAGATAATTTCTTTCTATTTTTTAGTAGAAACGGGGTCTCGCTCTTGCTCAGGCTGGTCTCGAACTCCTGAGCTCAAACAATCCGCCCACCTCGGCCTCCCAAGTGCTAGGATTACAGGCGTGAGCCACTGCGCCCGGCCGGCACCACTTCTTAATACCATCAAGTTGGTGATTAAGTTTTAACATGTGAATTTTGTGGGGACACATTCAGACCATAGCACTGTCTATCCACCTGTCTCTCTTTATGTACATACACACATACCTTTAAAGATGGACACCCAAATGTCCACAGTGGTTACCTCTGAGTGTTTAATTTCCTTCTTTTTGTATTTATTTTCTAAGTTTTGCATAAGAGGTGTGTGGATTCTTATTTACTTAAGGCTAAAAAAAAAAAAAAAGATAACGAGAGACACCAAAGGGGCCAATGACTCCAGGGGAGTGAATGGCTGGTGCATCCATGCTACCATGATTTGGAAACCCAGCCTCTCAGGCAGGCAATGCCACAGGGAGGGCCACATGCTCCCCTGGCCACCCTAGGCACAGGTGTGACAGCGTTCAGAGGGACCTTCTGACTGGCTCTAACGATTAACCTCAGTCATTGAGAATATTTTTGATGTTTTCTTGAGTCATTTTCTGGAGAGAAAGCACAGCTATAGGACTGGCATGTGAAGAACTGCACATTCCAACTTGCGTCCAGCAGGACAGACTGGCAGGCTCATGCTTAGTGCCCTGCAAACAGACGTCCTTCACCACTGAGCTTCTATCTGGAGGAGAGGTTGGGACATGCTGCTGTTTCTGGAGGAGCACAGATGGTGGCCTTCTGGAGATTGGCAGGGTCAATACGGTGTCCCTTGCATCCTGGCGCCTGGAGCAGTGGCCAGTGCAGCCTTCCTCCAGCTCTTTCTGCCTTCCATCTACACAGGGAGGGTGGACAGTGCCAGAATGACCAGGCACTAGGGATCCAGATGCTGGGCCAGGCGACGGATGTCAGGCAATGCAAACCTGCACTTTACCACCTGCAAAAAGGGTCTTTAAGAAGCCCCTGCTGTGCCAAGCTGTATGAATTAAAGGCATGTGTGGCAATTGCCTGAGTGCCCAGCCCCTGCTATAACTGAGCCATGTGGTTGCCAGAGTACAGAAAAAACAGGAAAATGCTTACTAAAAGACCACTTCCTTGGGGGGTGGGGGTTTTGTCTGTTTTGTTCACCATTTCTTTGTCCAGTGCCTAGAATGGTGCCTGGCACAGGATGGGCATCCAATAAATAAATTCATCATTGAGTGTATGAATGTATGAAGGAAGGAATGGAACTTGCTAGAAATCAAAGCAGCACACATCACAATAAAAATATTGCATTACTTTGTATAAGTCACCAATATATGGCTTACTGGAAAATACACATGATCCTGGTAAAGTTTTATGGGATCTGACAAGTATCTACTATTAATGGTAACACATATTAATATATTAATAATTCTTTTGGAAAGCAATTTAGTAATAGTCATTTAAAAGTTCCTACCAAGTAATTCCAGTTCTATAGCTTTATGTTAAACAAACAGTCAGGAAAAAGGAAAATACCACATGCATATGTACACTGAAATGTAATTTATAACAGTGAAGAAATGAATGCGGTCTGAGTGGTTACCAAGAGCAGGTGGTTGAATAACTTGTGATTACTGAGACCTGCGTAGCATTGGAACAAAGGGGTAGGGAGAAAAAGCAGGATGTGAAAGTGTCACCATACAATGAGTCCAACAATAAAATATATTTTGGGGGAAAGCCCAAAAAATCCATAAGAGAGTTTGTGGATTATTTTTCTTTCTAAGTTCTGTCATCAAAATCTTTTTAACCAAAAAGAGCTTAACCAAATAAGACCCATTTACATTCCACCATGAGCCCAGCTCGGATATGGCAGCTGGTGCAAGGCACTTGTACGCTTACTCCATTCCCGAGAGAAGGGTCCATCATCACCACCCACCCTCCCAGCTCTGGTGGGACCTTCAGCCTCCAGGTTTCATGCCACTGCACAGCGCAGCCAGGGCAGTTTTAAGGTGGAGTTCACCATGGAGCCACCCTTCCTTGAGTGCCAAAAAAGGACAGCTGTGGGGCCAATGTTATTTAGTGCTGCCTGACCACAGATTGGAGAATGTTTGCCAGAAATAGTCCTTTGGGCTTTTGCAAAACAAGTATTGGGTTACACTTTCTGATTGTGGTTCAATAAGCATTTTGGCTGGTTTCTGATGGTGAAACCAGGCAGGCATCAAGACACACTTCACTTCCGATAGCAGGAGGGCAGTATGCAGTTCACCTACAAGAGGCATCAGCTTACTAAAACGTAAGAAGGGAGTTACACCCTATGCACCACCCCACCCCACCCCCACCCTGATTCTTGCTGATTCAGCACAAAGGGGTGGTTCTGATTCTTGCTGGAATCACCTGGGGAGCTTGATCCCCTCCCAGGGAAAAAGCCCCCCAGACGGTTTATATGAGCAACTAGGGTTGAGCTCCACTGTCGTGTGGTGTCACTGGCCAAGACCTGTACTGAACACTCTCAGATGGAGCCCACAGGTGGGCATGGTCTCTACGCAAAGATCAGCAAGAATCTATGCTACACTCAACAAAGGTTTTCTATACCACTCAGCCATCACAGGGGAGAGGCCCAGGGGTTAGGAGGACCAACAGGCTGGGTGCAATGTGACTCTATCACTTACTAGTGCTGCAAACTTGGCCCAGTTGCTCACCCCCTCTGGGCTTCCATTTCCCCATCTGAAAACTGCATATGGCGGCCACCCTGCCAACCTCACAGGGCTGTTCAGAAGGCAATGAGACCGGGCAGGAGGAGGCAGACACCTCAGGAGATGTAAGGGTGGCTGTTCTCCCCAGTTGCCTGGGCATGCTGAAAGCATACCAGTACCTTTCAATTCACAGAGCTGTGCCTAACTTCTGACTACCCTTCATAGATTTGAGGGACAGCCACACACCGGTGGCTTTCCTATTGAGTGATGTAGATACTCAATGAATTAGAGGGTCTGAAATTTGTAGAAAATAGGAAATACAGAAAATAGAAATAGGACAGACATTGATGTGAAGTCTCCCAAGATTTCTATCCAAGGAGTTTGTTTTAGTCTGTTTGAGCTGCTACATCAAAAATGTCATAGACTGGGTGGCTTAAACAACAAACATGTATTTCTCATAGTGCTGGAGGCTGGGGAGTCCAAGATCAAGGCACTGGCAGATTCTGTGTCTGGGGAGAGCCCATTTCTTACTTTGTGAACGAGCCCTCTTCCCACTGTGTTCTCACGTGGCAGAAGGGAAGAGAGAGTTCTCTGGGGCCTCTGTCATAAGGCCTCTGATCCCATTCATGCTCCATTCTCTTGACATAGTCACCTCCCAAAGGCCGCACCTCCAAATACCATCACCTTGGGGTTTAGGATTTCAACATGTGAATTTTGGGGGGACATAAACATTTAGACCATGACAGAGTTAATTCAAGTATATTCAGCAAGAACTGAGACACATCCTCAGAATTTGACCAACTTAGGAGCATTTCTATCTCTTTAAAGGGCAGAGAAGTGGAAGTAAGATTTCTGAGAACCACCCAAGGAGAGAGCTCTGGACTCAACCCGGTGTGAAGAAACTGCCCCGGGGCCAGAAGCTGCGGTGCATTTCCAAGTCTGCATGTGTCTTAATGACAAGATAAATGTGGAGCTGGCGCCCTCACTGAGCTTCTCACTGAACCCAGGTGAGCGATTCCAGGGAAAAGGAATCCCTCTTCCTCTGGTCCCTTAAACTGCAGAGCAAAGCAGGAAGCACGTTACATTTTAGGAAATATGTCATGGCTGCTGGCCACACAGATGCTAATTTCTTCCCCAATCCCTGGAGCTGGGCTGAGGCTCCAAAACCGACTAAAATTAACCAGAGAATCCCATCCCTCTCTCTGGTCTGGGCTGGAAGGGACTGGCCCCTGGCAGTGCAAGTGTTGCCTGCAGCCGCTGCACCAGGCGCCTCACCTCCTGGTTCAGCCACAGAAGCATGTGGGTCCAGGCCACGCTGAGGGCACGGCCTGGGCACCTGGCCCAGCTCTCCACCTCCCTGTGGCTGGTCTACTGCAAGCAATCTCCAGGTTGTATTTGAGTTCTATCTTGTGTTTAAGGGGAAAAAAGCTCTGATTTGTGTGTGTGTAGTAACCATAGAAACCTTCTTTTGTACTCACTTGTGTTTTGGAAAAAAATCCCTGCTGTGTGTCTGTCTGGCTTATGTTGTCTCCACTGAACTGTGGGTTCCCAGGGGAAGGGATCTGTGTCCTCGAGGGGAGTGTGAGGAGGCCCCGGCCTTCCTCCTGCAGGTGGGGCCAAGGCTCTGGCTTCATTATCCCAAGGAACCCACAAGAGGTAGCCAACAAATAAAGATACTCTCCACCACCCCACCCTGCTTTGGGGGGTGCCTAGTGGTGAGCTGAGGTTGTGGTATAGCAACTCATTTAATCCTTGTCCCAGCACGGATTGGACTACCATCATTTTCTCCGTCTTACAGATGAGGAAACTGAGGCACAGGATGTCTTAAGTAACAAGACAAGGTGCCACTTTGCTAAAAGTGCAGGCTCCAGGATGTAAACCCTGGCAAGGAGCACCAGAGCCCACAGTCGTAACCACTCTGCCAGGCTGCTGCGCTCCTACGCAGGGTGGGCCGCCAGGGGTCCCAAGCCTTGCTGGCCCAACCCTCCCTGGGAGATTTGATGTGCAGATGTCCACACACAACTGCTAAATCAGGATCAGAGGGGATTGGGGCTTAGGAATCTGCATTTTAATTCTCTAGATGCTTCAGTGTGGCAGGCCACAGAAAGGTACACAGCATCCCTAGGGCAAAAACCAGATTATAGTGTCTGCATAGAACTGCTTGACTTCGCTTCTCCTGGACACAAACGTGTTCCTAAAAAGACCTGGGCGTACAGGAGTTGTGTCCTGTGAATCAAAGCCTGAAGATACCAGGGGAACCAGTCTGGAAAGAGCCCTCCAGCAGCTGTTTACAGAGCTGCCCAACCAGGCATGTTTGCCGCAAAGCACTTAGCTCTCACATCCAGCACCCTCGTACTGAGCCTTTTCTGTGGGCCACACAGGCATGGTACCTGCTCAGCATGCAGAACCAGGCAGCTCTGTGGTTGTACATGGAGCTCCTGGCACCAGGCCCAGCACAGGGGACCAGGGAAGAACAGCTGGGCTGCTGACAGGGCAAGAGAAGTCCCACGTGGGTCAGATGACCACATAGAGCTCCAGGTTTCCTCATGCATAAAATGCATATGAACGTAATAATACGGCTCCCTGGTCTGCTTTACCAAGTGGGAGGGAGATCGGCCAGTTTGGCCATCAACACCAGACACTCTCCATGTGCTAAGTGTCTTGCTCACATTCCCTCATTTCACCCACTCGGCGGTCCTGAGGGCCGGAGATTACCATCCACATTTTATGGAGGAGGAAGCTAAAGAATAAACGCAGGGCCGAGATGCACCCCTTCAGACTAACTTTTCTTGTCCTGCTCAAAGTGGAAGATTTGTGATGAGAACAACAGTAGCAAAGTTGGGGTTCTGCCCTGTGGGACCGAAGGCAGGAGGGCACAGGGCTCTGGACTCTGGGTTGAACACCCTGGGGCCTGAGCTCGAGGAGTGTAGCTGAACGTCAGAGCGGGTTTGCAAAGGGTAGGGCTGGCCTGGGACCCCATGACTCAGGTACATTGGAACAATGGTGATAAAGATGGTGATAATTTAAAAAAATGCCACTTCCATACTTTAAGAATACAGCAAAAATGTATCATCCAAGATGGCTGCAACACAATCTCCTATCCCAAATGCTCTCCTCACTCCTCCCAACAAGAGGTAGGGTCTATGTGCTACCCCCTTGAATCTCAGTTGACCTGCAACTATGGCAGAAGTGACATTCTGTGACTTCTGAGATCAGGTCATTAAAGGCAATGGAGCTTCCTCCTGGTCTTGTTGGGATTCTCACATTTGGAACTCATCCACCATGCTGTGAGGAAGCCCAAGCCACACAGAGGTGTTCCAGTCAACAGCCTCAGCTGAGATCCACTGACAGCCAGCATCAACCATCAGTGCTGTGAGTGACAAAGCCTTCGAGTGACTCCAGCCCAGCCACCACCTGAACACAAGGGACCCAGAACCATGAGAGCTACTAAAAATAAAGAATTGCTTTAAGCTACTAAGTTTGGGCATGACTCATCATACAGCAATAGATCACCACAAAAAGGGAAAATCCATTTTAATGGGGTTTAGGCTAAAGTGAAGTGATGGGCCAGGCGACAATTAATTTCCTCACTTTCAGTATTGTAACAATTTCTATTCATAGAAGCTCAGTAATTATTTCTAACATTTTTTAATCGACTTCTGTTGGATTTAGAAAAAAGGTAAATGCAGTTTTTTTGCAAGGATAGAGTAGGCAGTTTGGTTAGGGAAGAAGTGTATTATTTTGGTCTTGTCCAAGTTCAATGTGGGCATACCTCATGGATAATATCTGGGCTATTTTTGACAAAGATGGAATAAGCCAGGCATTGAAGAATTATGTGTATGTGTGAGCAAATGCCTGAGTGTGTGTGTGTATTTTTTACTTTTAGTGATCAAAGCTTTCAACGAATGAGGAAAAAAGAATAAAATGTTTAACCTCCCACCTACACACTCATTAGAATCTGCAGTTCCCATGGAGGCCCCGGGTTTCTGTGTGTGGATCACTCAGTTCATGTAGTGTCATTGATGATCCACATTTTACAGAGGAGAGTGATGGTCCAGTCACACAGCTGAGAAGGGACAGGACTGAACCTGCATCTGGCTCCAGCCCACGTTCATCCCTCTATGCCACACATACCTGGCATATCACAGGTGCTTTGTAAACTCTGAGGACTATGAATGGATGAATGAATGGATGGAAGAATGAACCAACCGACCACGTGTCCTTGCGGTGGGCCCTAAGGGATGAGTAGGATTCAAGCAAGCAGGAGGGTCAAGAAGTGCATTCCAGGCTGGGCAGAGCAGAGGAAGCCAGAGGAAGCAGGCTCGGTGGGAGGAGGCAGGGAGCAGGTTGGCCAGCTCCCAAGGCTGGGAGGGTGCCTGAGGGCAGGAAGAGTTGTGCCCAGCAGTGTGCCTCATCAAAGTCTCCAGAGGTGTCTTCCTCCATCCAGCCTGCCCAGGTGGCCTCCCAGGCTGGCACTACACAGTGGTCTCTGGGGAGGAGATGGGACTGAACAGGTGACAGATGGCTCATGCTCACCTGCTACCTCTGCCTACAAGTAAACCCACTTTTCCTCTGTGGCTGGGCAGCCAGGGCAGGCTTGGACTTCTAGAAGACGCTAAGAATGGAGTGACTAGTTAGCAAGGAGTTTGGCATCATCAGTGTCAGCACCATCATCATCATCATCTGTATCACTGCCACCATAATCATTGTCAACACTCCACAGCAGAGCTTGGTGGCCGGGAGCGAGGCCCGGGGACTTTGCTGGGTTTCTAACCTGGCTCTTTCCCCCCAGACTGTATGGGCTTGGGCACATTTTAAACTTGCCTAAGCTTCACTTTCCTCATATGTAAAATGGGATAATTCAAAAAGATAATACATATAAGGTTCTTAGCATCTTGTCTGGCACATGGTGTCACTATAATTTAGCTATTATTACTATTGTTATTTTTGTCATTAATAAGCCTTCTACATGGAGGCGCCTGGGGTGGTTACCGTAGTGTCTGATTCACTCTGCAGTGGAGGAGAGGGAAGCTCTGTGGGCCCCGCCCCGTTGTGCCTCTCTCTCTCTCTCTCTCTCTCTCAGGGCACAGCCCAGAGCCGCTCCCTCTGGCGCCCGCTCAGCTGGGACTCGTTCCAACACACTGCCACTTTATGGTTGGTTTGTTTGCTCCTAAAGACATAAAACCCAAGCTTATCAAACAAAAGTCACACTTAGTCCTGCTGTCTTGAGAGGTAAATTCCACCATTATCTGTGCACTTCAGCCCCCACACAGAACACCGAGTCCCCGCGGAGCTGGCGACGTGCGTCCAGGCTGACCTTCGGCACCCACTCAGCCCTTCAGCCGTGCGCCCAGTCACGAGGTGGGGGGTGGGGACCTGGACAGCTCTGGAAGGGCCCAGAGACACTGCCCACCCGCTGGGCACCTTGGGTCCGTGTTTAAGCCTCTCTGAACCTTGGTGTCCTCCTCTGTAAAACTGGCTTAACGATGGCTGGCAGCCTCCACCCGCTGGCTTGAGACAGAATTAATCAACGACGTGATGGAACATTTGTCTCAGTGCCTGGCCTTTGAGAGGTGCTCGACATGAACACGTGGGAGCCGGCGGAGAGGAGCTGCGTTGCACTCTCGGGGTCAGGCAGGAGACTGTTCCACCGCACACTTGGGGTGGCACAGGTGGAACCGGCCCAGGTGCTGGGGAGACCTAGTGGGAGCCAGGGGTGGAGGTGGATGGGAGGGGGGTGGACACTAAGAGGAAAAGAAATGAAGTTTGTGGCTAAAAAGCATAGATCAAAGAGGGGTCAGTTCCCATAAATTTTATCCAACTCTGCCAGAGTTTTGATAGCTTTGGCCAAAATTCTAAAGAATTCTCAACTACCTCTTGCATCAGAACCTCTCTCAGGGGAAAGGGGAAGTCTTTGCTAGGCCCGGAGGTGGCATACTTGCTCGTGTGGCATCTTTGCCTAACTGGACAGGGACTGCAGGGAAGAAAAAGTGTAAGAAGAGACACAGCCTCTAACCTTTCGCAACTTCCACCTCAGTGTGGTAGCCACGAGGGCTGTTCCCCCACGTTTCCATTTCTTCGCCTTCTGGGCACCTGGTAGGATTGTACTCACTTCTCCCCACCTCTTCTCACCTCCCGGGTTGGGCAGGGCCATGTGATTGCTTTGCCCCGTAAAACGTGAGCAGAAGAGGCGTGAAGCACTTTGGGGGGCTGCTTTTAAGAGCTGATGCACAATTCGCCACATTCCCTCCTTCCTGCCAGGGTGCCTGGAACACTCCAGACGGTAGAGGCTCCAGCAGCCTATGTCCCTGAATGAGAATGATGGGGGGCAGAGGAGGACTTGAAGTGTCAGCCTTTGCCCCTTTCCTCCTCCTGCCGTCCACTCGGCGCCGGGAGCTGGGCAGGGTCTGTGCCTGCACTGCGGCACGCTGAGACACTGGGGAGGCAAAGCAAGTGCAGGGGAGGAAAGCAAAGTCCTGAGACAGCAGATGGTTGGGACTCACTCGAGGGGAGAAGGTCCCCCAGAAGGCTGGGCAAGGGCTCCCAGAGGACTGGGCTGGGCTTTGTGGCTGGCAGGATTTGGAGGGTGGTCAGGAACAGAGGCAGCTGGGGGTGGGGAATGAGTGGAGGGCACAGGTGTCTGCAAACATCTTTGAATGCCTGAGGAGAAGGTGCTGGCTGTGGTCTTAAAAGAGCTGATCTGATTTCTTTCTTCCCTAGGCTAGATCTAAGTGGGATGCAAGTTCAACTCAGACTTGATGTCATTTTGTCATGAGTGGGGCAGAGTGGCACAGGGGACAACTTGATCCCCTCACCTTACATCCTGCTTCCTTCCTCAAGAGGCCTTCTCTGACCCTCTCACCCAGGGGGTCTCTCCCACCCTGGACACCTCCGGTATTCTGTCTGCCGAAGGAAGGCACATGGGGTGTGGGAAGACAACTAGGCTCTGAAGTCAGACAGACGTGGTTTAAATCATGGTTTCCTTTCTTCAACCATCCAATCATTAATTCCACCTCTGCAGCGTGCCGGTCACTGCTCTATGTCTTAAACATGTATTCATCTTCAGGACCTTGGCTCTCTCGGATCCTACATTCAAGTGAGGGAGAGAGTCAACAACAACCACAATGAAGCAAAACACACAACAAAACAGTTTTAAGTTGTGATGTTGGAAATGAAGAAAGCAGGCAAGGGACTGAGATAGGGAACATGAGAGGGACCCGCTGTACATGAGGTTGGTTAAGGATGGCCTCCTTGAAGGGACAGCATTTAACACTGACATGTACAATGAGGAAAGACGGCTACTATAGGAAGAACAGGGAAGAATGTTCCAGGCAAGAAGAATGGCAAGCACAAGACCTCTGAGTGGGCAAGAGCGGGGGCAGGGAAAGGGAGGAACTGAAGGAAGAGTGGCATCTCTGGAGGGTCTCCCGAGCTGGGTAGACAGTAGAGCTGAGCCTTCTAGGCTATTTTAAGAGAGAGAGTCAAGATGTATGACAGAGGGCAAATCAACAAGACATACTGAAGGATTAGATAAAGGGAGAAGAGGACCTCTCAAGAAGAGAGGCTCGAGTTGCCTGGAGTGGGAGTGCCATGCCATTCGCTGGGATGGCAAAGGCGGGGTCGGGGGTGGAGACTCTGCTCTGAGTAAGCTCATCTGGGGATGTCTGAGATGTCTGAGTGGAGATGTCAGCAGGCAATAGGATCTGCAAATCAGAAAGAGCTTGAAAGAGAAGTCCAGGCTGGGGGCGTAGATTTGGGAACATGGCATTAGAATGGTATTTCATGGGACTGCATGGAATCACCTGTGAAGTGAAGCAAGAGGACCCAAGAGGGGCTAGGGGAGACCCACCTTCAGGAGTTGGGAAAAGGAGGAGGACCAGTCGGTGGGGTGGGAGGAAAGCCAAGAGAGTGTTCTGCGGCAGGGACTGAAAGAGGACAGTGTTTCCAGAAGGAGGAGGGGTCAACTGTGTCAAAGGACTAAGATGAAGTCCAAGAGCAGGGCTGGACCTGGCCAGATGGGGTCATTGTGACCTTGACCGAGCAGGTGGGCCAGCACTGGGGAGCAGAGCCAGGCTATGGTGGGTCCAGGAGTGACGAGAAGGAGCCTATGTGAATAAATCAAGTTCTTTTGAGAATTTGACTCTAAAAGAGTGGAGAGAGATTGGGAGGTAGCCACCGAGGAGAGGGGCTGGAGGCGGGAGGACTCGAGGAGGAGCACGTCTGGATGCTGGTTAACTTGCCTAGAGAGAGGAGAGACTGGTGTGGAAGCCACAGAGAGGCAGGAGGGAGTGCAGTTTCCCAGGAGCTGGAGGGGCTGGGTCCAGAGCACAGATATGGGGGGGCTTCCTCCATCCACACAGGAGACGCAGAAGAGGGGTGCAGCCGGGCAGGTCTGTGAGTCCAGCGTGGGGAAGAGGAGAGAGCTGAGCTCAGTAGTGGGACCACGTGGAAGTAGAGGTGAGTGCAGGGTGGAAGAGGAGGTGAGCAGGCAAAGAGAAGAAGTGAAGTGGTCACTTGGGAATGGGCAGTGGACTACTGGAGAGAACAGTGGCAGGGCCTGGCAGTCTGGGGGGCCAGCGCATGGGCTGGGATCATGAATTTAGAGCAAGAGCAGCCAGTCCTATTGTGAGATGATCTCCAAGCAGGCTTGGAGAAGGCAGATGGGAGGGTTCGTTCAGGGCTGGGCTTTTGCCAGGGGCTGTGACAGGCGAGAGAGACAGTTGCTGAGGGAATTCACATCGGAGCAATTATGAGGAACCACAGACAGAGTCTGGACGAGAAGGGAAGAAGGGGAGGGAGGCCTGCGAGGAAGGAGGGGGAGCCACTGCACTGAAATTCTCAGTGAAGCCAAGAAACAGGGCGATGGGAGTGGGGCCACTCACCCAGGGCTGGGGAGATGGCGGAAGTGTTTGGAATCCATATTTGAGGATGAGATGGTCCAGGTGTGGCCGCAGAGATCGGGTGGGAGAAGCCTCCAGCGAGGTGGGACATGGTGCTGCAGGGTCCCTCTGATCCGATGTGGGTGTCTCTGCGGGTGATGATGACGTAAGGAGGAAGAGGCAAAGACTCTGATCAGAGGGAAGCACAGCCGATGATGCTGCCTCGGGCAGGCTCTATGAGTGAGGTCAGGCACCCCAGGTCCCCAGCACGCTCTGCCACTTTCTGATGTGTGACACTGGCTTATTTCTCCTCTCTGCACTTCGGTATCTTCACTTGTGAAAATGGGGACAATAATTTGTACCTGCCTCTTAAAATTGCTTTGAAAACTAAAGGAGATAATTCAGGCAAAGCGCCTAAAACAGTGCCAATAAGTGTCAGATGTTACCCCTTGTAGTAAATTGCATTGTGTCCCCCAAAAGACAGGTCCATATCCAACTCCCTGAACCTGTAAATGTGACCTTACTTGGGTTAAGGATCCCAAGGTGAGATCATCTTGGATTATCTGAGTGGGGTTAAATTCAGTAACAAGTGTTCTTCCAAGGAACAGAAGAGAAGACACAGACACCCAGACAGGGGAGGCCATGTGAAGACGAAGGCAGAGGTTGGAGTTGTACAGCCACAAGCCAAGGAGCTCCTGGAGCTGCCAGAGCTGGAAGAGGCAGAGAAGGATTCTCTCCTAGAGCCTTTGGAGGGAGCTTGGCCCTGTCAACACCTTAATTTTGGATTCGTGGTCTCTATAATTGGAAACCAATAAATTTCTGTTGTTTTAAGTCACCAACTTTGTGGCAATGTACATGGCAGTCCTAGGAAACTGGCACAGCCCTCATGCGTCTGGGCCTCAACAGTCCTCACCTTTGGAGGCCACGTGGGCACTAAAGAATGGGCTGCATGAAAACTGCAGTGCCAGGAAGGTGACCAGTAATTACTAGGGTGTCCTTCCCAACCGCCATCACACTGGCAGCATAGATACAGACCTCCACACGCCTAACGTTGCTGTGTGCTCTCAGTCATTATTTTCTTATGAGTATCCCTTGCTCGGCACAGTTGGGATTCAATAACAGACACTGCTGCCAACGATCAGAGATACGCAGACGGTACAAATATACATAAATGTATGAAACGTGAGGGGGGCGCACGTCCAGAGTGGCCACCAACATCAGACATGATAACATCAGAGGAGAGGGCGGTGTGTCCCCAGACCTCCCGTGGATGGCGGTCTTGCCAGGCCCATGTGATGGAGGAGGCTTCTCTTCCTCTGCTGGTCACAGGCTCCACCCAGGCCCTGCGCCCCACGGGTGCTGAAGAAGTTGTGCACAGCAGTGCAGGGAGGGATGCCAGCCCACTTTGGAGCTCAGTGTCATCAGACAGCTGGACCCAGTCACCAGAACGAAACTCACAGAGAGTGGCCGGGCTGGGGAGGAGACAGCCTGGAATAGGAAGAGTCGGTGGCTCTAGGCTGTTCCATTAATCAACTCAGGTCAACATCTCTCAGTTTCAAATGCTAAATCCCTGAGCGGCTGACTCTGTGCTGAGCAGTGACAGCCCTGTCCTCCCGGCCAACCCTGTCCCCCCACTCTGAGTTATGAGACATGGGGACCACACATTCAGGCCACTGTCACCGGGCAAGGCTTGACGCCTCTCTGGATGTTTTGCAATTGAAGATCATGGCAGGCTGAAGGAGAATAACTTTTGGTCACAGAAAACATGACAAAGAAGGCTCTTGGCCTTTGGGAGCCCTGGCAAATAATTCTGTCTCGCTGACACTGGAGTTTTATTTGCTATTTCTTGGAAATAAACGTTTAACTTACTTTATATAGTTCTTCAGTACTTCAAAGGGTTCAGAATCAGACCAAAACCCCCATAAATAATTTTAAAAAGGGTTGTACTTTGTCTTACAAGTGTTGTTGTTCCTCTCCCCCACCCTTTATCATAAGGCCTATTTATGGACCCTGAGAAGTAATTTCAGTGGAAAAAACTGTAATCTTAGTCCAGTTTTATAACAATGAAAGCGTTTTTTTCCCTGCCTTGTGGATTATTGTTAAGTCAGTGTGGTATTATTTACCCAAGTTGACGTACACAGCTCGCTGAGGCCAAAATCCTTCGGATTTTACATCCGCCTGTGCATTTGGAGAAGGGGGCTTGCAGGTGGGGAGTGTGCTGGGTTAATCCACACAGGGCTCCCTTCCCGTTGCTGAGGACGCCGTGGTGTTAGACTTTGCTTCTGGGTCCAGCCCTCCCTCCTTCCCGACCCATGAGTAATCGGCCACGCCAGCCACACATGGGGTTTCGGTCACGGGGGATGAATGTACTCCCTCACACCTCGGGCTGTCTGTCATCTGTTTGTCTGCATAAACTTCCATGGCCCCACTGGGCAGGGCAGTCCTGTGGGCTGGACCCAGACGGAGCCAACAGGGCTGTGATCGTAAGGACAGCAAGAGTCCCTTCCCTCTGCTGCTCAGAGAAAAAGCTCCCAGAAGCCTCTTCCCCGCTGCCATCAGATCAGAGATGCAGTGCCCCAGGCTGCTCTGGCCTTCCGGTGGGCAAGGACAGTAAGCCTGGTTTCCTCTGGAAGGAAGCTCTGAGAAACTTCTGCCTGGTGCCCCCATTGGTGCCCTGTGAAAGGCCACCTGTGATCAAGGCCCACAAAGGGAGGCTGTCGGGGTCTGGAGGGAGATGGGGAGCCTTCTCGTTCCCACCCAACTTAGCATCTTTAACCTGTCTAGGGTGCTAGCGTAGCCACACTCCGTCATAGCAAGAGCTATGTAATCCCACAGATGTTCCCTCAGCACCTACTATGTGCCAAAGCTGGGGGCACAGGTAACGGGGCTCGGAGGGAGCCCTTGTTCTCCTGGAGCACATAGTCCAGGCCTTGCCCGTCACCAGACCCCAGAGATAAGGACCTGAGCCCTTCCCTACTGTCCTGCAGCCCAACGTCCAGTGCTCCAAGTTCTAGCACACACTAGAGCTGGGCCTCCCAGAGTGTGCGCAGAGCCTACTGCCCAGCGAATAAAACTAAAGGTGGGACTGAATAGGTGTCAGAGAAGGCACCACCGGGAAAGTGACATTTGAGCAGAGCCCTGAAGCTGCTGAGGAAGCTAGCCCTGTGGGTATCGGGGGGGGAAAGCACTTTAAAAAGGGCACGCAGCAGGAGCATTAAGCAAGAGCAAGCTTCGGGGGCTCCAGCCTGTACGGAGCAGCTATTGAACTGGGCCAGACAGGGTGCAGGAGGGGGGTCCTCCATCCTGGAGGGCCTTGGACTCCCCCAGGGGGCTTTTATAAAACACCCACATCTGAGGCCCACCTCTCTGAATGTCTGGTGGGCTCCAGTGTGGTATTTTTTTCAAGCTCCCTGAGTGACTTCCATGTGTGGCTGGGCTTGGGAGCCGCTGACTCCCGGCTTGCTCAGAACTCCCCTAGATGCCTCCAGAGACGGCAGGGCCAGCAGCAGCAGCAGCGGCGGCAGATTGGGATTTACTTCCCCAAAGTGTCATTTTCTTATGACTAATGAAGACATCTGTTTTATACTAGCCACCACGTTTAGAAGCAACTTAACTGTCCAAAATGTACAAGCTGCCCAGTGTTGCCAATGAGGCTACGTTCATCAAGGCAGTCCCAGTCCTTTTCCCTCTCTGGGAATTTAGTGATCAGGATCCTGGCAGTGCCATGGCTCTGGGCAGCAGCTTTTACAAAGGAAGGCATTTCAGGGAGGCACAGTGACGCTGGGGCTCGAGCAGGTGGGGAGTGGAAGGAGGAGGAGCCACCATGAAGTAAAAGTGTGGCCCTAAAAAGGAGAGCCATTTGGCCAAAGGCTGGACCTGCTCCTTAAAAGAGGGTTGTCACTTGAACAGGCTCAGTGTTCTCACTATTCTCTTTAAAGTGGCAAAAAATGTCAAGGAACCAAGAACAGATTGGGTTTTCATGAAAGATGATTTACCATCCAGGAGTCCTAATCAGACATTTAGTCACCACGCACCCATCCAGCAATCATGTGTTGAGGGCCTACTCGGTGCCGGGCACCACCAGGTCCTGCTGGGTCAGAGGGACACTGG
>CM052437.1:63151697-63180880 GCA_028533085.1 Varecia variegata
CTGTCTCAAAAAAAAAAAAAAAAAAAAGAAGGCAGCCCCAGAGCTTGGCGACTGGGAGTCCAAGTCAGGCTGGGTTACCTGGGAGCAGCCACTGGCCTGAGCCCCACCGGCTGGGGGGTGGGCAGGGAGTCTGGCTGTAAGAGGGGCTTGGGGGAGCCAAGGGTGTGCTCACCTGGAGGCACTGCTTCCCACAGAAGCAGTTTCTGGGTGGGATGACACAGCATCCGTGTACAGCATCAAGCAATTAGAAGTTGAAGTTCATCGTGAGGAGTTTTGTTTCCAACTGGGGACAACATGGGTTGTGATCTGTCCCCCAACACAAATAGCATTTTCCCTCCTAAGGACTCATCCTTGAATGTGGACCCTCAGAGCCCTTTGTGTGTCCTCCTGCCCTTGTTTTCCAGGCGAGGCTGATACTTTCCCCCTGATCAGGAGAGGCCCCCACAACCACATGCACCTGAGTTAAGGAGGTGCACTCATGACCTGTTCCACACTCACATTCTGCTCCACCTCTACCCCCCCCCGGGGTCCACCCAGCGGCTCCTCCTCCTGTCTCTGACCTCGCTGAGCCCTCTGCGTTTGTCCACAGTGGGCTGTGACCAGCCTGACTCATTGACTGGGCTCCCCCCAGGCCCTGGTCAGGGGCCGCTCACCTACACCCTGCCGTGGCCTTGGCCCTGGGCCCTGCAGCTCACTCTGTCCTCCACTCACCCTGAATCTGGCAGGAGGCGTGCATGCCTGTGCCAGGGCAAACTGGCGAGGGAAACAGAAACGAGAATCGAACATTTTGCAACAGCAACAGAAATTTAAACAAACAGAAAGCACCTCATTGAGGGTGTCCTTCAGAGCATTCTCCCCGGGGAGAATTGCTCGATCCACCGCTGCTGCCGCTGCTGCTGACGCTGCCATCTCTGGAGGCATCTAGGGGAGTTCTGAGCAAGCGGGCAGTCAGCAGCTCCCAAGCCCAGCCACACATGGAAGTCACTCGGGGAGCTTGAAAAAAATACCACACTGGAGCCCACCAGACATTCAGAGAGGTGGGCCTCAGATGTGGGTGTTTTGTAAAAGCCCCCTGGGGGAGTCCAAGGCCCTCCCGGGATTGAGGACCCCGCCTCCTGCACCCTGTTTAGCCAGGTTCAATAGCTGCTCCATACGGGCCATGGGACCATCACTCACCTCTCACAGTTCAAGGCCCTGTTTCCTGGGGTTGTGTTTTATAAGTGAGCGTTTCATTAAAGCAAATGCCTAAATATTATGCAGGCTTTCTTAAGCAGCCAATGGTTTACAGTCCACCTTGCAGGAATTTCTTTCCAAAAACCCAACATTTTCCCTTTAAAATAAATCGGTAGCACCTTGTTTCTAGATAACCCCTGAGTCGAGTTGGTGACTCTCCCCGTTCGCTCCCCTCTGCCCCAGCCCTCCCCGACCAACCCATCCCTCTTCCCACTCCCTGTTTCTCCTCTCAGGAAATGCCACCCCCTGCGCTTGCTCCCGTTCCCAAGAATCCTCACTCCTTCTGTTCTCTCACCTTACACATTGGCAAGTCCTGTCTTCTCTTCCCCCAAAGCCTGTCTCCCCTCCGCCCACACCCCAGGGCTCTCGTCTCGTGTGCCAACACTTCCGCTCCCTACCACAACCCACGCACAGCCAGAGGCATCTCCATTTTTTAACTTTTTAATTTTGACATGATTTGGGACTTACGGCAAGGCTGCAGAACAGTATAGACAATTTCCTTACAGCCTGTACCCAGAGTCCCCAAACGTCACCATGTTGCCACATTTGCTCTGTCCTTCTCCCTACCGCTGTGCACACCCCCAGGATACCACCCACCTGTAAGCACAGCATATTTTTCTCTGAACTTTTCAGAGTAAACTGCAGACACAGTGCCCCTCACCCCTAAATACTTATGTGTGTATTTCCTAAAACTTACATAACCATAGTTCAGAGATCAACATCAGGAAATCAACATTGATGCTACTATAATCACATCTGCACATTTCACTTAGATTTGACCACTTGCCCCAGCCTTGTCCCTTATGGTGACAGAGAATCCCAGGTGGTACATTGCATTCAGTCATCATATTCCTGCTGTCTCCTTTAATCTGGACTTCAGGGGGACTGACCCAAAACACTCTCTGTCAGATGATGTTGCTCCTGTGACTCCTGTGACGAGAGCCCTCCACTGTCCCAGGAATGAGGAGCGAGGGTCTCTGGGGCCTACACCGGCCCTGTGCCTGGCCTGCTCCTCAAGCTCTCCCCATCCATTGCTGCCTCCCTCCCCTCCTCCTCGCGTGTCCCTGCAGCAGCCTCCCTGCTGGGCCTGGCCATCTCTAGTCGAGGCCTGGACCCCTCTTCCCTGGCTGCCCCTTGATCACTCTGGGACTTCAGGGAAGAGGCCCTCCTTGCTCTGACCCCACCACCAGACCCACTGCGCCGCACTCTGCCTCCCCTCTTTCCCGAACCTTCCACGGTCACGGTCAGCTGTTCACCTGTGAGTTATCCTAAGCCCCCTCATCCCCCTGAGGGTAGATGCCTCATTCTTGCTGAGTCCTGAGCACTTGGAATAACTCTAGCCTGGTACGTAATAGACGCTCAGTGGACATTTGTTGAGTGAGTGAACCAACGAATGGAAGCAGGTCTTTTTAGACTATTTGGGTTGGAGACAACAGAATCCTTTCACCTGCCCTTAAAGGAGATAGATATTTTATAGGAGCTGATTGAAGAAGCAAAACTTTTTTTACCCAGAAAGATTTTCAAAATGTCATCCAATGCCCAAGGAGGATTTCGCTCACTGCTCTCTCCTTTCAAGGCTCCAGAATTCAAGGGAATAGGATTGATTTACTTTTTAAGAAAATATGCCAGATCTTTTACATCCAGGGCTTTTGGTATCTGGCTTCTTGGCAGAAATAAGTGACACATATTGACCCGAAGGTCATGGTTGAGTGACAGTGGGAAGTTTCTGACCAAGTCAGAGACTGCCTGGAACCCACTCAAGGAGCGGAGATGGCTGTCTTTCCTGCTGGAAGGGTCTGGAGGCCCCTGAGCACCCTTGGAGGACCTACCTGCGATGAGCTGGAGGCACCATCCCCTGCCGGCTCAGGCCACAGCGCAGGAGCGAGTCAGAAGGTCGGGTGAGCCTTGGGTCTCAGGCAGGCAGGACCCAGCTACTCTCGCTTGACTTTGGAAAGGCTCTGTGTCTTCACCGCAGAGACGAGTCCCTGGCTATAGACATGTGCGAAGTCCATCAGGCAAGCTGTGTGCATCACTGTATGCTTCACAGTGTGTACTTGCACGTTAAGAAACTTTTTTAAAGAGAAGAGGAGACTATTGGGGCAGGCCCAGCTCTCCAAAAGAGCAGAACTACTGGGGACCAGCCTGTCTGAGCCCCCGGGGAGTCCAGTCCTACCTGCTGCCCTACAGCTTCAGAGCAGAGTGGGGCACATGGAGGACTTGATGACCAGAACCCCAAATCCTGCCTTCCACTGGCATCCCGGGAAAGTGTGTGCCAGGCCGAGACAAGCAAAAGGAACATTTTGGCGCGCTGGGGATCTGGACTCAGAGACAGTGCAGGGCTGCCTGGGGGTGTGGGAAGACGTTGAGGGCTGGGAGACTTTGGGTTCAGAACAATTCCCTGCTCCAGGCCTGGGGAGAAAAGATTCCAAGGGCCGGACATGAATGGGGAAGGCTCTGCTCCCGATGGATACCAGCCCTCCCCACCTAATGTCACTCTAGGCTCCTGGCTGGGGAGGCCACTCCCATGGGGGCTTCTGACCCCTCTGCTCCAACACCTTGGCACAGGATGTCCCCATTAAAATGGCCTTAAACATGAACACATGCCTGGGAGTCTGCTGCTCCCTGTGATGGAGTGAGTATGGGGCGGGAGGCAGGAGGGGGACCACACCCTCCCTCAGACAGGGGCCACACCTGTCAGGGCACTGGGCAGCAGTTAGCAGGCTCAGGCAAGACTCGGGACTCTTGGGACAGCTGCATGCCCACAAGAGGCCCTCAGGCCAGGTCAAAAGAGTGTGCAGGAAGTTCAGGACCAGGGTGCCCACGGTGCGGTGAGCCACCAGTGAAGCTGAAATGCCCTGGTGGCTGGAGATGCAGTGAGACCTGGGCTAATAGATGTAACCCCTCAAGGTGGGTTTGGACCAGGCCACAGAGTCATGATGCCCAGAGCAATTGGGACCGTTCTGAGGCAAGGCTGCCGCACAGGCGTCCCACTCAGGGCAGACGCTGGCTAGTCCCAGCCTCCCGCTCCCACTCGGCTGGGCCCTGAGAGGTGACGGGGGAGTGGTCGGAAGTACACACTCTGGCGGAGGCACACTGCCTGGCTCCACACCCAGGCTCTGCCATTGAGGAGCTCGATGCTCTTGGGCAAGTGGCTTAAGTGCTTTGTGACTTGGTTTCCCTATCTGGACACAGGGTAATAATGGCAGTTACTTCAAAGGGCTGTTTGTTGTGAGATGAACACCAGTTAGGAGATGCTTTGAACAGTGCCTCACACATAGCAAGTACCCAATGGTTAGTTGTCATCATAGGTGTCATTATAGGGGACCCTGGGGGACTAGGTGGGAGGTGGGCAAGACACCCCATGGAGCTGTAGGTCCATCCTTTTCACTTCTCCAAGCTCCTGAAACAGCCTCCTCCCTGGGAATTCCACTAGTGAATTGTACTTCAGTCTTTCTGCTTACTAGCTGTGAGATCTTGAAGAACAGAGCCTCCTTAGCATGTCCTAGTTTTAAGCATTTTTATGTTCTCATCTGTGCCTGGCATATGGTAGGACCTCAATAAATACTTGGATTAAATTAATTTTTTTTTTAGGAAAATGACCACCTAAACTACTAAAAAAATAACAGAGTTGCATAAGCTCTCTCATGTCTGCAATGGAATATGACATCTTTATGGTGTATTTTAAGAATGGTGGCCCAAGTTTGATGTTGTTTAGCCACTAGATAAGGGGTGATTATAAGAGCTAATTCTTCCCAAATCTACTTTAAGAGATGAGGTCGAGTGGTTACTATAATTCTGCCTTTCTGGGTCCTTTTCAGTAATACGTGTAATCACTTGATAACATGCCCAGAAACAAGGGCCTTCAACATGCGAATATATTATATCTTATCCTTGGTAATAAATTCTCCTAAGGACTTAGGGCTTGCCTCAGCAAAGATGGAGTTTCTAGGAAAAGGAGAGGAAGTGATAGAAGTTACCCCCCAAAATGAGAGGCCATCCTCTCACCTTGCTATTTCCCCTTCTGGTCTCATCCAGTGGGGAATTTTCACAGTCAGTCTGTCACCCCCACCTCCTGAATTCATGTTGTTTATAGAGAACTTCGAGCAACCATTTTATTCCGTCCTTCTGACAGGTAGGAATGAGTCAGCACTTCTGCTGCCAGCAACAGAAACAAAGTCTGGCTAATTCAGCTCAAAGAGAACATCTTGTAGGCCTGGGCACCGACATGCTCCTGCAGCCTCAAGGATGCTGCCCTGCAAAGGGCTCTCCTCGCCTCGTTGCTCTGTAATCAAAGTGCTGGGAAAGAGCTTAGATCGGCTGAGACTTGGGTCCTGGGCCTGCCCTCAGCTGCAGCACAGCAAGAAGAAGTTTCCAAGGTGGCAGGGGCAGTGGGTGGCAGGCACACAAAGGGAGCTGGTGGAGATAAGGGCTGGGTGCTGGGTGCTGGGTCCTGGATATCCCCCCCTCTGGAAAGAGCAAACAAGAAATGTGCAGGATTTATAGGAAGAAAAATCGAGTGTACTAAAAGCATCAAAACCCAAATGTACTTGATGGATAAAAACACCACACACCTCGGAAACCATCTTGGAAAAATGACAATTTTTCCCTAACCCCAAAGACCTTTTTGAGAAGCTTAACTTAATTCTGAGATGCACAAAAAAGAGAAAAATGTAGAATAGCCATGGCAATTTTGAAAAATTGGGACAAGAAATTCAAAACATATACAACTATAGTAAGTGAAACAATGTAGATTAAACAACAGGATCAATGGGAAAGGGAAGAGTGGAGAAACAGAACCATATATATGAGGGTTTGTTGTGTTATCAACGGGCCATTTCAGGCTGGTGGAGAAAACATGTCAGGGCTGGCTATTAGGGGAAAAATTATTAGATTCATACTGCATATCACTAAAAAAATAAATTCCAGGTGGATTAAAATTTTTAAAACACCAAACGGTAAGGTTACATGAATGAAATACAAGAAAATACATTTAAAACTTTTGCATAGGGAAGTCTTGCATCTTAAGATACAAAATACAGAAACCTATGTAAGAATGACAAATCGGACTTCTGAAATGACAACTTCTACATAAAGCACACCACACGCAGTTAGAAAACATGCAGCGAAATAAAAACATGTTCACAAAAAAGGTTGTGTATGGTTCGACTATTCGTAGCTGCTTTATTTATCATAGTCTCAAACTGGGAAGAACACAGGTGTTCATTAGTAAGACAATGGACAAAGTGTGGTTTGTTCATACAGCAGAATACTACTCAGTAAGAAAAAGGAAGAAATTATTGATGATTGTACAGTGGATCTCAAAAATATTATGCTGAGCACAAAAGACCATGTATGATTCCATCCCATGAACTTCAGAACCAGGTAAAACTAAATTTAGCAGAAAAAAACCTCAAAATAGAGGTCACCTCCAGGGGCAGGAGGGGAGGGATTGCCTGAGAAGGAACAGGAGAGAACTTTCTGGAGTGATAGTAATGTTCTTTATCTTGATAGGGGTTTGGGTGACAGCTGTATCCTTGGTCAAAAGATATGTTTTATTGTATGTAAATTTTACCTTTGGAGAAGAAAATCACAAAAAGTTAATGAACTCTAAATGATAGGTATGCTGATGCAAAAATGAGAAGGCTTAATGGATGGATATATAATGCAAGTATAGCAACACATTAAAGGTAGAAGCTAGGTAGTAAGTATAAAACTCTTTCAACTCTTCTTTATGTTTGACATTTTTCATAACAAAACGTCAGGGAGAAGAGATGAGCAACAGACTAAAGGAAAAATATTTCCAATATATAAAAGATTTTTGCCCAGAATTTTAAAAAACTAATTATCAATAGAAAAAATAAAAAACTCAATTGAAAATTAGCAAAGACCTTCCAAAAAAAGGCAAATGCCAAAAATGCCTAAAACCATCATCCTACTCATAAATAGAAAAATTCAAATTAAACCAACACCACCACTCACTCCTCACCCACCAGGATGGCATCAGCATGCAGGTGTCTGACAGTGTTGCAGGGTGCGTGGGTTTCCTGCCTGCTGCTGGGGGCTGTGTGAGGTGGAGCAGCTGCTCAGACTGTGCATAGGAGTCTGTTGAAGCTCATCTCCCACCTCACCTCCCACCAGAGCGGGGTACCAGTGAGCAAACGCTTACACCCTTGCTCCAGCCCTTGCCACAGTAGTTAGAAGGAAGTGGAGTCACCATGGACAGATCTACGACCTATTGCTAATTGAGAACCACATACGCAGTTACAGCACTTACAGAAAAAGCAAAACTGCCGTACAAGTACACGCACATATGCTCTGCAGATGACAGGGTCCGGCAAAATGCAAACTGCAAACTGCTATCTTGGTGAGGAGGTAGGACTGGGAGTGGCAGCCGGAACAACTTGATTAGAAATGAATATAATTTGAAATAGTTAATTAAATTTACAAGACCATATTCATGTACTGCTCACCTAATTAAAAGCATTAACATATTACTAGTTTAAAACAAAGCTCAGTCACTTTCCTAGCACTTAGAGTCAAAGTAGCTAATTATGTACTTAGTGATTAGGATTTTATAATCTGTATCCCCAAACCAGGCTTCCATTTCTCTCAATCATCCCTAAATCAATTCCCATCCGCTGCACACCCTGGGGGCTCAGATCTCCGCAGGTCCTTCGTGAGGCCGTCATCGAGGTCCACATCCGGGGCCCACGACCCCTTCCATCCTGAGCAGGTGCCGCAGACAGTCCTTTCTTCTATGAGACGGGTTAGAGGGCCGGGCACCTGCCCTAATCACTCATCAATGCAGTGCAGAGCCGACTCCTAACTCGCCCTCCCCACACCCCCCACCCAAGTGCTGAGTCATATCTCACTATGTGGGCAGAATACTTTGCCATCAGTCGTGCCAGCCACTTCAAATCTTTAAAGAGTGGTTTGCTTTTAAGTATACTGAACAGATTCATCTTCAAGCAAGAGTTTATAAGAGCTACTCACAGCTAATACAGTCTATGACTGATAAAGACAGATGTGTGGGTGTGTATATGTTCATATATAACTTCAGCTGTTTCTCCGCCATTCTGTGAAAAGAAATCAAACAGCTCACCAAAACTAGTTGAAAGTTTTATTTATATAAAATTCATTAAGAACATAAAAGATCGAGTTTATTAAAAAATCTGCAGTTATTTACAGCAGTATTGCACAAGTAAAGTGGCAATTACCCTGTCAAAATTCGTCAGTGCAAAACACAAGTAAGCCAGGGAAATTGCAATACAAATGCTACATATGCTGGGTCCTAGGAAACAGGTTAGTGAAGGATCAGTATACAAACAGATCAGTGCTATTTATAAATGGGTACCTGATGAGTTCTGATACAGTAACTAGTGGTCACAGAACCTGGACATAAAACCTAAGAGAGCTTCTAAAGTCTGAAATTCCCAAATAAAAGTAGTCAAGTTACTTAGCTGGGAGCTTGAGGATGCTTCAGGATGCTTCTTACACACGATGCTGTTTGGACTAGACCCCAAACGATTTAGCGTTGCGTGGGGACAAATCCCGCACACACGTGTGCGCCAAGTGACACACACAGGCACCAGGCTAAATCAGCAGGGATGGCACAACCACCCACATGGAACCACTAGGAAGTCTCCCTAAAGCTTCCATGAGCTTTCACATCTTGACACCCAGTCCTGGGGGGGCCCCAGCCTCTCTAGAAGGGGAGGGCATGGACCTGAAGAAGCAGGCTGACCAAATGCAGTGACCAAATGGGTAGGGAGGGGGACGTACAATTAGCTCCTGAAGACAGTTTAGTCCACACCTCAAAGCACAGGAAGACACACAGCAGGTGGGGAAACCCAACTATCACCAGTTGCCAACAAGGGGTCAGTGGCACGAGGTGGTCCTGAGGCAGGAGCCGCCTGTCCCACCTGACCCTTGCCCTGGACAACCACAAGGCAGCATCTCCAGAGGTGGCACATTTTCATTTCTCTCAACACTGAGTTGTCAGGGATAAATTTTCAGTGAAAAATCTTTCCCATCTGCCGATAATACATTTTTCTTTTCAAAGATAAGGCCTGGAGTTAGCAAAACTTGCTTCTATGAGAAGCTGGCTGCTCTGAACAAAAAGAAGGTTGCTGGGTATTTCTTGGGCGTGGAATTTTGTAGCCTGCCAGATTTACAGCTTCTCATTGGCATCTAAACACAAACTTCATTATAGGGGCAGCGAAGCCAAATGAAACCCATTTGACTGGAAATAGCAGGACCCAAAGCTGGAAGACCACGCGGTCTGCAGTGAGCTCACCGGTCACCACCCCACACTTGGGAGTTAAAGCAATCTGTGGGATGGCAGGGGCGCGGGGGGTAGGGATGTCAACACTTCTCAGAACTTAAGACATTAAATAAGCAGAAAATAAATATACAATATTTCTACAAGTTACAGCATTATGAAACAGTAGGACACATTACACAGAAAAAGAATCTACAATATTTACAATCCTCAGTTCTGAAAAAGTTTAGAAAAACAGTGATTTTTACTCATTGATGCTGTACAAAATTTTACAAGAAAGGTAAAGAAAACACAATTGCACACAGACATCTGGCTCAGTTGATAAGTAAAATATGACATACTAATCTAATAAATAGTCAAAATATATACAATATTAAGAAGGGGAAACAGCAGAAAATTGTATTCCACTGTGTACTTTTTTTTTTTTTTTAACTCAGAAGGAATTTAAAACTAATTTTTCCACAACCCGCCCCCCTGCCCCCAATTCTTCATCAACTCGTTTCTGGGAAGGAAATCTGAAGAATCACTCATGAAGTTATTTTGTGTGTGTTTATTGCATTTCGTGTTGAGTCACAGGACACTTTTTACAAACCTCACATGGGGAGAGGTTGTCAAGGCACAAAACCCGCATTAAGTTTTCAAAAAAGGGATCTAGTTATTTTTTTTCTACAAAAAAAGTTAAAAAATAATAATAAAAAATAAAAAGGAAAAGGTATACCCATGGTAGGCAGGCATCCTTTCGGTAAGGGAGGCATCTTGATAAACAGATACATACAGTACAGAGACATCCAGCCATCTCTCTAAGTTCTGGTGCCAACGACCTGTTCTTTAATACTTCTTCAATTCATAGAATCTCTGATGTCCTCAGGAGCTGCTTCCACAGCCGTCCTGGAGGCTGGGAGGGCTGCCGGGCCAGAGGTAAACAGGCCCCTGTGGTATGCACAGCCCTTGGGCACCCGGCAGGCTGAGCCTCCTGTGCCCGTCCCGGGGCCGCACCTCGGGCTCCGGGAGCCGCAGGGCTGAGGAACAGAGTAAAGTGCTCCAGTCAGAGACTGGCACATGAGCACGGGGATCCGGGGGGAGGGCCCAGAACCAAACTCATCTTTGGTGTGTGTGTGTCCAGCAGGCCCACAGCTGCCACTCTCCCACCACTTCACAGCCGAGGACTTGGTGTGACCCTACAAGCGGGTTCAACACATGTCAGGGAACAAGCTAAGCTCCAAAACACAGCTTTACAAATATTCAAAAGCCCAAGGAGATTTGGGGGCAAAAGAAAATTTTTAAAAAGAATATTTGGAATCAAATCATCTCTACCTAAAAGAAAAAGTATATATGCAGTATATATATATATATATGTATATATATAAAAAATTATGAAGATACAAATCAATAGATTTTTCCACTTAATTTAATGATGTGAAAACACTGGTTCTCTATGGGGCAAAAGTAAATACGACTGCTGTTGGCACTGCTGACTCATTTGAAAAGTCACGAATTTCTTTAAAAAAGTTGCTTAATGATGGGAGTTTTCAAAAATTTTAAGAGTTATGGGGCTCACAGAATCCTCTCCCCTTCCTTTTGCAGCTCCCTAATCTGTCTCTTTCCTGGGTCTCCCCCGGTGTCTGCCTACCTCTGAAATGACTGACTGGACTTCCCGCCCACTGCAGTCCTACGGGCAGGTAGGATCCTACGGGCAGGTATAAGGAAAAGCACCCTGCAGAGGCGGAGGCATGAGTGGTCTGACAAAGCCCAACTATCCCGAGAGAAATGGAACAAGAGACTTCCGCCCAGTGAAATTCTTCTCCAGCTGGTGGAAGAGGGATTAAGTCTGTACTGCAAAGTGGACTGTGAGGAATGGGGACCAAGTGCCAAGTATCACAGGCCAGGTGGACTCTGGGTTGGACTAAAAGCCAGGAGGCCTGGGGAGTGGCCATCTGAAGCCCCGCCCATGGCCTGTGCCAATCCCCACGAGGGCGTGAGCTCGGTCACCTGCAGCAGGACTGTGCTGCATGGCGGCATGGTGACCGTCTGCACCCCGCTGCTGACAATACATCCTGTGACCACGGGAAAGCCTGTAGCCAGAAAAGCCAACAGGACACAGGAGCATGATCCTTGTCTGCTGTCAGGGCTGCTATTACCTCTTCAGAATACTTGTAAACGATGCCTCCACCAAAACTGAATGAAAACCAGCACCTGGTGCTTCCGCTAATAATAGACTGATGGAGCTGTGTGTGATACAGGCAGATATTAACTCTTGTTCTGACCCCATTACATTTTATCATGAAAACACACTGGACCAAATCCGTGCATCCGAGTCCAGACTAGAGGAGCATCACAAAAAGTAGATCAGGAAAGACACACAAAAATAGTCTGAAATTTTGCCACAGATGCAACTGAATTTAAGGAGCTACATAAATATTTACAAAAAGGGAGTGGCGTGCTAATGCAGGCTGACAACAGACCTTTTGCCCCTTTAATCAGTTTCATTTTACAAGAATTCTTTTGGTATTAATAATTGAAAAAAAGGTGAAAGAGGCAATGGCAGGGAAGAGAGAGGGTATATCACACTTCTCCCTGTTTAAAACTTCAGTAATCTCTAAAAATAAACTAAGGCAGCTTTATAAATTAGCTGGCTCAGTTTCCACTGCAGGGTTTACATAATCCTCTGAGATTAGGCAATAGGTTCTTAAAGTTTTAGTACAAAAATCGTTCATGAGTTGGTTAAAAAGTTTCCATTTCCTTTTTGAAAAACCTGTTCTTATTAAAGAAGGTGGGGGGGGGAAAAACACACCACATGTAAACACCATTCTTGCATAAAATCCTGCTCCAAAGAACCATGGTTTGTACATTTAAAAAAAGAATCCTCCCTCATTTACATTCACAACTTCCATTAGAAAATTCTGCCGTGTCGAGGAACAGAAAGGTCAAGTTCACATCCAGGTCGATGTCTTCTGACCACGTCGCCCGCCCCTCCGCACGCCTCCTTCTCTGGGGAAGAACCGCTGGCTGCATAGGAATGGCACCAAGAGACCACGGTGCTGGGGCCTATCGGTCTGAACAAGTGAAATGTCTGCACGGATCTCGGCTCCGCGAAGAGCCTGTCAATGCCTCCTCCACACCAGGCGGACAAGGTAACGTAACAGTCGTAAGATAACCATTTGAGGGTGGTCTTCAGCCTCTTGGTAATTATTCAAAAATACCTGAAACAACAGAAAGAAGGCTTCTTAGTTTCCCCCTGATTTTGGGGGCAGGAGGGGAGGGGAGAGTACTCATATCTAAGTGAATGACCAATCCCATCTTAATCGCTATGGAAGGCACCTCTTAAAGAGCAGTGTGTTGTCTAAGTGCAATTCCTCCCTAAGACTGCTACGGGAACTTGCTTCCATCTCCCCTGCAAAGGGAAGATGTCACCATAGAAAGGGCAGCATACCAAATGATTTTTTCTTTAAAAATAGAAAGAAAAAAAAAGCAACCAAAAGAATGTTCGGGAAGCTCAAAGAGGATCCTTGACTCCCAGTGCTCGGGATGGCAGACTTCGTACAGCGCTGGAGAACAGCCGCCTCAGTCACTGGAGCTGGTGTGCCACGGAGAGAGGCAGGCGTGGGCGCAGAGGGAGGGACAGAGGTAAGGAACGGATGTACTTGGTGTACGTGTAGGAACCATCTTACCACCCTAGTCAGCTGGCATTCAAATATGTTTCAGACTCTCCCCAAGGGTGCATTTCTGGTAGCCGTAATTTATTTGAGAAACCAGTGATTTGGGGTAATTTGCCCTAAAAAGCTAAATAAAGTGGTGCAGCAATGCACCATTGCGCCTCTGGCTGCTCAGCTGCGATAAACACGGGGCCCCAGCGGGGTGCCCACGGTCACAGACACGGGGCAAAGTCCACCCCTCCACTCCAGTGTTGTGGGGAGAAAAGAGCAATTAAGAACAAAGAAAGCCTCCCTGCCAGTGACCACCGTATGTGTATTACAAGCTGAGAAACTCCAAAAGGAGAGCGCCAGTTACTCAAAGCTTTCACAGTCCTCAGGTCTTCCAGAGCACCCACCTTTGGGTTCTAATCCATTTGGTGGGTAAGTGCAAGGTGTAAATTCAGTGTAGCCAAGGAAGGCAGCAGAACACATCTGCCCCGGCGCTTATGAGCTACAACCTGCTTCACTGTTCCAGTCTGAAGTCTGCCCCAGTCATTTCCTTAATGACTAACCCACACCTAAGACCAGCTGCGTGACTGTCTACAGCTCTCCACGAAGTCCTTTCTCGTTCTGGTGGGGGAGGCTGCCAGCACACCATCGTGGGAACCACTGACCACGAATCAGGCTGGGACAACTGTCCCCTCGCAGACCCCAAACAGCCCCCACAGACACCAGCTGCAACTGGAGCTCCCTTCTCTCCACTGTTTACACAAGCTCTCAAGCGCTTGTTTGACAGAATGGGATTGTGATAAGGCCAGGGCATTTCCCCTTTTCCTTCCATAACAAGATTGGAGGAAATCAGCTTTATGTAAGCGATTCCTGTAGAGGCACTCTGTAACCACAGTCTGTGATTTTTATCTGTTTTACACACAAGATTGCTTTGTTTTGATTTAACTTTCAAAATTACTTTGCTTCTTCTGTGTGAGAATAATTTAGGGGAAGGTTAATTTTAGTGTAGACTAATATTAATAGATTTAGAAAGAGGCTTATTCAAAATAAAACCACGACTTACTAAAACGAAGAAAGTGTGTGCTATGATGGGCTAAGTCATCAATCCAAGGTGGGAAGTCTCGTGACAACCTAGTGTCATCACCGTCTTCAGCGTGGCCAGAGAATGGGGCTGACTAGGTGTGTACAAAGTGACACCCACAAGGGGACTGGGTCATGGGAAGGACAGACCCCAACTGCTTACACATGGCAAGTTTCAAGTTCTAGTGCAGGCAGCTTCTGAGGGCAGAACTCTCCCACCCACCCTCTGGGGGCAGCAGGTGGTGGTGACCGAGGGTGAGCAGAAGTCATCTCATAGGAGGATCTTACCAAGCTTACAGAGGTCTGCTTTCTTCTCAACCGTAAGGGACTCGGAGGTAGTATTCAATGACATGCCAGGACGAGGGGGGTGGGGGGACAGAGGAAATTTTGGCAGAAAGAATGCCCCATCCCTCACTAAGGAGAAGATGCTACAGCTGTCTGTGGGGGCACCGGGACGCCGGCCCTCTCAGACAGTGGGCATGACAACACGGCACACGCTGTTAAGCCGACGAGCAATTGCTTTTGGACAGCGTTCAACGGGGGAAGCCATTACCACTGATTCAAAGAGCCGTGCCAGCCCAGAAAGCCCTTGACAGCTGGCACAGCCGGCTGGGGCTGCTGCCGGCGCAGCGCACACGGCCCATACCGCGGAAGACAGCTGGGGGACAGGCAGCTCCTAGTCCTGGCAGACTCGCTGCCCTCTAATTCCTGCAGCCATAAAAATTAGCGTGGCTTACAGTCTGGGCCTGACGACACTAAACTGGGGCAGGTGGCCCAGAGTCGCACAGAGTGAGGATGCAGAACCCAACACTTAGCACGTGCAGAACACCGACAGTGCAGCCAGCTCCAGTGGGAGGTCTCCCTGTGATCTAGACAGAGCAGGAACTGCGGCTACAATTCAGCTTCTAAACCAGGGCCTTTGGTTTTGGGCTGGTGTAAGGGGTTAGGATAGAGTTCAAAGCAATTAGAGAAAGACCCCTAAGACGAAGCGCATTGGTGAGACATCAATGTCAGCGTATACCCGGTGGGTTCTGGCCAAAGCAGCACATCCAAGACAGAATTTGAAAGTCAGGCCTAAAAATGACAATCGCTGCATCATGAGGCAGTCATCAGTTGCACACAAGTGTGACAGTAAGGCTGAGCCAAGTGCTGTGATTTGCAGCGTCACTGGTCCCTGACATCTGAAGTGGGGCTAGGACAGTAAATGCACCAGAGGAGCAGCAGCAGCAGCGCCTGGCCCTCCTTCCCGACACCTGCCGTGTCTGCGGAGCCAGCCCTGCCTATTGTCCTGTGAGTCTGCCTCGGCTCCAGTGGTTCTTAATCAGATGGAAGAGGCATCTGTGCATCAAAGGTGCATTTAAGTCCTGCCACTCCAAAAGGGGAATATAAAAAAGTCAGACTGACTTTTCTGATTAAAAACAACTAAAATAAGTATAATCAGGAAAGAAGTTCCATCTCCCTCCTGAAACTTCTCCTCTGTGATAGGCTAAACTGTGTCCCCTAAACTCATGTGCTGCAGTCCTGAGCCCAGAACCTCAGAGTGTGACTGTACTTGGAGATGGGGTCTTCAATAAGGAGATTAAGTGAAAAGGAGGTCACTGGGGTGGGCCCTAATCCAAGGTGTCCTTATAAGAAGAAACAATTGGGAGTCAGACACGCACAGAGGGCAGATCACGTGAGGACATGGGGAGAAGACAGCATCTACAGATCAAGGAGCAGGGCCTCAGGAGAGCTAACGCTGCCCACGCCCGGGTCGCAGGCCCCCGGCCCCCACAGCCGTGAGCAGACACGTTTCTGTCGTGTGAGCCCCAGTCCAGGGTGCTGTGAGGGCAGCCCTGGAAGACTCATACCCCTTTCATTCATGCCTACCTGTCCTTCTTGGTCCTCACTCTTTTAGTGAAACTAACACTCTGTAGATCGGACTTACACAACTAACAATGTTTTAGTCTAAATTGCAAAAATACTTTAAAAAGATATATTATAGGCCGGGCGCGGTGGCTCACGCCTGTAATCCTAGCACTCTGGGAGGCCGAGGTGGGTGGATCGTTTGAGCTCAGGAGTTCGAGACCAGCCTGAGCAAGAGCGAGACCCCGTCTCTACTAAAAATAGAAAGAAATTATCTGGCCAACTAAAAATATACATATAGAAAAAATGAGCTGGGCATGGTGGCGCATGCCTGCAGTCCCAGCTACTCGGGAGGCTGAGGCAGGAGGATCGCTTAAGCTCAGGAGTTTGAGGTTGCTGTGAGCTAGGCTGATACCACGGCACTCTAGCCCAGGCAACAAAGCGAGACTCTGTCTCAAAAAAAAAAAAAAAAGAAAAAAAAGATACATTATAATGACTCATTTGAGTGAAGGAGATAATTTTAAAAAACCAAATTTGCTTCTGAGTACAACTCATGTGATTGTTACACGAATGCAGTTCTCCCCTCTCTCACGCACACACAACCTCACAAGTGCGGGAAAGAGGAGGGCCCTGTCCTGTTGGGTCCCTTCCCCTCCATGGCCTCAGTAAGGGCTGCATGTGGGCTGGGCCATCTGGGGTAATGACCGCTAACGGTCATCCCACATGTCCAGAGATGACCCCTCAGGAGCCAGTTCCTGACAGTCCCTGCCCCTCTGGGCAAGGGCTGTGGCAGCCTGGCCCTGATGCCAGCCTGAGTGACGACGGCAGGGCTGGACTCCACAGCCTGACTGTGTACCTAACCAGGTCTGACGGGTGATAGCTGTGTCACCAGCACAAGATAGTAAACAAGATAATATGGCAAGGACAATACAGAGGCAAATAAAATGACAGAAAAAGAAGCCCCAGCCAGAGAGCTGAGTCGGGGAGCCAGGGCGGGAAGGCACTAGCACTAATCCCTGCACTGGGCTCTGAAGGGAAGAGAGGGACTCGGAAGGACAAGGGGAGAAAGGGTGCTGCAGGTGGAGAGATGCACCTGGGCAAAGGCAGGGAGGCTTGGGGGCACTGCGTCTGAGAAGGCGCAGACAGCTCGGCAAAGAAGATATTCTAACAGTGAGTATCTGACTTCTCATAAACCAGAAGGAAAAATTACGCCAAGTTACAGGACTACTCCTGTGGACAAGTCCCTTCGAAGTGGAAAGATGTCGTAGGACTCAGTATCCAAGCTTCCCTGGTATAGACTTGGGCACTCTAAGATATCTTTTCACATCTAAAGATACGAAAAGTCTGAGATGGTGTCCAGAGCATACGGCAGGGAATTCCTGAATAGTTCCTGATACGCTCATGTGATACCAGACGCCGCAGACTCATCTGGGTGGCAGCTGGGGAGGGGCTGTGCCAAGGGAAAGTCCCAGCACGGGGTTGCTGCCAACTCACCAGGGGCTGCAGCAGCCCACACAGCGAGGAGCTGAGTGCAGGACAGGAGCGTGGAAGCTCTGAACTCTGACCACCACCTCCCTGAGCCATGCCACGTGGGGCTGGGGACAGGGCTGCAGGGTGACTAAGCACAGCCACAAGCCACCACCACAGCCTTAGCACTGGGACATCTTTAATTTACATTTGGAACCATCAGTCAAGTATTGGGGAATTTAATTACATTTTAGTGCCCAAATAATCACAGCAAAAACAATGCTCTCTTGCTCCGTCCAGGGAAGCAGGTGCTTGGGAAACAAAAGAGGCCCTGACCCCAGGGAACGGATCAGGCTGACCGCCAGAATGCAGAATGCAGCTTTGGATTCGGCTTCACCCTCCTGCAGGGACAGATGAGCCTGACCTCTAAAAGGCAGCCCAGGACACACCAAGCTATTGGATTTTGCGTGCTCAAGCTTAGGCATAGAAGAATCATCACTCACAGCCACCACTGAATGAAACGACTTAGCACATGATTTTCAGTCTTCACAACAACCCCAGGAGCCAGCATAGCTCTCCCCATGCTGTTTTGCAGACAGTGTAACAGGCCAAGAGGCAGCAATTGACTTGAGGTAGCAGTACAAGATGGTGGCAGGGCCAGGATGGGTACTCTGGGGCCCACACTCCCTGCCAAGAAGGCACATACACCCATCACCTAAGATATGCAGGCTCCCAAAATAGAAAGAGGCAACACGGAAGCTGAATACCTGAGGCAGGACAGAAGTCAAGAGAGATCTCTGGGGCTAGCACCTCTTCCTCCTCTTCACAGACCACATGCCTGTGCCTGGGGAGGGCTCATTGCTCCTCAGACCTGAAGGAAGCCTTGTTTTAGGCTGAGGTCACAGACCGAGCTTGGGGAATGAGAATCGAGAACCACCAACTGATTCCAACAACCCAGCTCAGACTTTAGCAAAGCAACAAACACAGTCCAAATCTATGCTCCAAAGGCAGGGCCAAAATCTGCTGGGCCAAACGACAATCAATATAATACACACGGACACTCAGCATTACTTGAGGGGGACTTACAATAAAAAACACACGGATGTGTACAACGTAATAGAAAAACATTAAGAAATGACATCAAGAAAGACAATTATCCCAAGAACTAGGGGTGAGATGTGCTGCAACAGAGCCACACTGTCAGGTTAAGAGTTTCCCGGCAGGCAAAGTAACAAGGGAAATGTGACATCATCTTCATTATCATATCAAAGTGAGCTCGACTCCAAATTCTAAGAAACAAATCAAAAAGCAAGGTGTACCTACAGAACTCTGAGACTCAGAGGAATTTAACTGGTTCAAAAACTTGCTTCTTATAGAATTTAAAGATTGAATGCTTAAGATGTCCTGAACTTAAAAAAAAAATAGATTTATCTCTAAGTAGTAACATGTTATATAGGAGACTGAATGCTGTACTATGAGACCAGAGAGGACTCTGACAGAAGGATCTCTGCTCCAGGAATGGGCAACTGAGGATTCCATGTTATCTGGATGGTGTCTGCTTCCCCAGGGACCGTGGGACAGAGGTTTGGGAGGGACATCCAGGAGCTGAGAACACCCAGGGGCCGTCACCATATCTTCTAGAACAGTGCTGGGCATTGGCATAATCACAGGTGGTGGGGGTTGGGGGGCAGAAGTAACTCCGTGATTCTGATGCAAGATCAGCATCCACGATGTGGATCTCTTCAGGAAGATCCAGTCTTTCTCCACTTTCAGACCAAGAACCACAGACAAACAGCAGCTCAGCTCATACTGCAGTGCTGGTGCAATATCCACTGCTGTTTTCGGGTGTCAGACCAATGCTGCTGTAACACTGCCCAGAGATCAAATTCACTTTCTATTTATCACCAAAGCAACGGGGGCATTTGCATAACTTGTACCCAATGCGCTCTGATGTCACAACAGCTGGGGACAGGGCGCCAGGGGAGCTCCTCTCCCAGATGTGAATGGTGCCTCCACCCCCAAACCAGAAAAGTACTCTTCCCCAACACCGCGAAGCCAACAGAGCTGCAGCTAACCTGCTACGGTGACAATGTGGTCCTCAAAAATCACATAAAAACTACATTTGCATGACCCAAACTTCTACCCTATTTTCAATGCATCATTTCAAAGAAACTATTACAGTTAAGGCTTTTGTCAGGACAAATAATGTCTTCCCAGGCTGCTTCCAGTTGGGGCTGCTGCACATTGTGGTCTTCAGCAGGTAGGACACACACCCCTACTTGGTGGGTCTCTCGCTTGTCGGACCCCAGACTCCAGCGCTGGAGCTGGCTAAGACAAATAACTCCTGACCACCCCTTCTGAAGTCTGTCACTGCTCTATGGCCAACCACAGAGACGACAGACTGTTCTTACATCCCCTGTGTGAGGCACCATGAAATATTAGCTTCAGAACAGGAACACACTGTTCCGAAATGCTCCAGCCTCAGAAAAATGCTAAGTGAGACGTAACGTACTTTAACCACAACTAAAACCTCTCTGCTTTGGTTCAGCTGGTAGAAGTCTAGCGAGGGATGATGCGAGAGGCTTATTATTTTTGTAAGCCTGCAGAAGGGCCAAGCCTTACTTTGTACGCATCTTCATTTCCTCCTCAAGAGATTAAAAAAAAAAAAACAAACCCCAGTTAGACTCCTAAGTCCCCTTCAGGCAGCTGCATCTCCTGGTGGCTGCGTGTTAATGGCTTAGGTCCCACAACAGCAAGGCAGCCCTGTAGGGGCAGGCACCTGCCCGGCAGACGGAGCACTCACACGTGGTGTGAATAAACACAAGGCCTCCAGTCCGACACCCACCCAGCCATTCAAACACACCCCCGTGTACTCCCAGACAGACTCAGCACATATCCATAGGGTTGAATTCGCAACTTGTTTAAAAAGCAGTTCTGAGTCTTTAAAAGACAGACTGGTGAACAGTGTTCCTGGCATCTCCCTTTCCAAACTGTGAAGACGAGTTGAGAAACATTTCAATTCTAATTCAAAGTAAGAGGAAACAATTATAATGACAACAAATGACAAAATTTTCTAGCTCTGTCTCTAACTGTTCTCTTTAATCTTCACCACACCCCTAAGGGACAGACCAAAGAGTGTGTCCCCCTAAAGGTTAAGGGTAGATCTGACTCCAATCTCCTCTAACTTCTTTGAGACATATTTTCCTATGAGATCACACTGCCCTCAACCAGTCACAGAAAGCCCTCCTTTGGAAAATCAGCAAGCCGTAGTCCAGAGGATCTGAACCACATGTTCTCCCGAAAGCCTGAGAGGAAGAAGCAAAGGGGCTCGTCACCTTCTCGCCATTGCACTGGAGTATGGAAATGACCTGCCATAAGGCAGGAGGCGAAAGGCTTCTAAAACCAAAACACTGAACTACCTCCTCCGACTCTAAGGAAAACACGGGCTGAACCTGAAAACTGTGTCACTGATATATGGCAGGTACCAATTTTTTCAAGCTATTTATGACTGCTTTTGTATGAAAACTGACATTCTATAAACCCATGTGAGTAAAGTGCGGGGCAACCCATCATTTCATAAGTTAGGTCTACTTTCAGTTTAATATGTTTCACAGACAGTAACAGAAAGCAGCTTATTTTATTAAACTCCAACATTCAATTCATGAAGCCCTCCAAAGAACGCTGAGAACACACATTTCTGGGTTTGTGTTCCATTTGTGCGATTACCAAGCAAGCTGTAATTTAGGCCTCTGCCTTGTATCTTACTTATAGAAGAATGACTGTCACTTATAAAAACAACAATGAGACAGCACTGGGTATTTCACTTCGTACAAAGGAGAGTACATAAAGATTGCAAGTTCATATATAGTACAGGAAAATGTTAATGTACTGACACTTCAACTAAACTTTTGTTTCCATCAAAACCAGTCTGCAGGCCATTCTACTTTTTTTTTTTTTTCCCATTCTACTCTGTCTGATTCAGGGCTATACTCTGGTCTACATGCACTTCAATCAATTCATGCCTGCACATGCCCTGCACAGAGTAGGAAGTAGGCAGTGTAAACAAAGATGCAGTTTCTCATGATCAAACAATGAAAGGGTTTTCACCCATTTCTTGCCCCATCTAGAGACTCTGCTGTGGCTTCACGTGCAGCCGTCCACTGCGGTCCACCACTAGGACACGCTCAAGTCACTGATGACCAGGAACAGTCCACCTGCGCAAGAGTGACAAGCTGGACGGCCTGACTACTTGTCAGGCCTAGAAAGCCACAGCAGGTAAACGATCCCAGCTTTGGTTTAAGGGGTGGTCGGCAGGGATGTTAGTTGCAGAAGGGATCCAGTTACTCCAAGAGCAAGTGTTTTTATATTCCGAAGGGCCTCATACCTCCTCCAAAGCCTCAGAGCACAGCCCCAGCCCATGGCCAAGACTCCCACCCAAGCAGATGCCATCGCTCCAGAATTGTGTTGCATACCTGCAGAGGAACACACCATGACTTACATGTGCGGGCACTGCCTCCCGCACATACCTGCAGAGGAACACACCATGACTTACATGTGCGGAACTGCACTCATGCAGTTCCATGAGTGACGGAAGAAACTGGCAAAGGCTGTTCAAGAACAGTAAGAAACCTGGCTGTCTCGTGTTGATGCACCCACCTGTGAGGAAGAGACGGTGCAGGCTGTGCCGCTCAGGTAAAGGCAGGCTGCTTGCCTTCTTCATAACTTCCAAAATAAAGATTTAGCTTTTCAGAGAACTTCTCTTTCCTCCAGGCCTACGAACATCCCTATGCTACCCAGACTTCCCTGACAGCCCTCCCCTCCCCACTTCGGGGTCTCCCAAATGTGCCCCACACAGCTGCTGGACACAGGAGCGGCAATGCTCAGTACACTGTGTGGGCTCAGTTCACTCAGCGACAAATGCCTTCTGAGGGCTTTATCCACAACACCTTCCACGTGTGCCTGTGCTACGGCAGCACCAGAGGGCTGCCATAGGCCAAATCTGGACAAACCAGCATCACCTGCCTCCTGAAGTGCTGCACTGAGGAGGACACCTCACTTCTGCAGTATTCCTGCCAGAAATGCAAAACTTGAATCTCATCATGCAGAAACATCAGACAAATCAAATGTAGGTAGTCTATAAATGACAACTGCCCTGACCCTTCAAAAATGTCACTGTCATAAAAGACAAACAATGAGGAACAGTTCCAAATTAATGGAGCCAAAGAGATAAGACCCTTAAATTCAATGCATAATCTTTGATTGGATCTTGGGCCAGATAATTCCTTTTTTTAAATTTTTTTGCTAAGAAGGATATTGTTGGGACAGTTGGTAAAGTCTGAATAACATCACAGATCAGATAACAGTACTATAACACTATTAATTTCCTGATTTTGACAATTACACTCTAGTTATGTAAGATAATATTCTTATTCTTAGGAAATATACAATGACGTTTTTAAGAGTAGGTAAAGGGGCATCAAGACTGCAATTTATTCTCAAATAGTTCAGAGAATAACATGTACATGCGTATAAAGAAGGAGAATCCTAAAACAAACATGGCAGATATAACAGGGTGGCTCTTTGTACCATTCTTGCAACATTTATGTAAGTCTGAAATTATTGTCCGAAATCCATGTAACTTGTAGGAAAACTCCAACTGAACAGAGGGGATGGGCCATCTGGGAGAATGACACTGAATCAGAGGAGAAAAGGGGACATGCACCGAGACTTTGCGCTCACCTGTGCCTCTCTCACCTCCTCCTTCAAGGACTCAGCCTCCATGGCTCCGTCTCATATGCTTCCCCACTGCCCTTAAGTGGACTGAATACATGACAACTACACGACAACTTCCTCTATTTCTCTAACTGGAAAAACGGGAAAATATCCTGTCAGGCTTCACAAGGCTCATGGTAATAAAAGACTAACACTTTAGAAAAGGTACTGTATCAGTTTAAGCAAACAAAGACAGTAAATATTTAAAAGGCTAATATCCACCCTAAAGCAGCCCAGCAACATACACTAGCTCACTAAGAGGTATAATTCCCTCATGAAGAGAGCACATAATTTTACTTCATTGTTTTCCAAACTGGGCCCCCATTTCCTCCCCAGATTTCTGCCCCCAATTTTCAACAATGGAACATTAGCGTGATTACAGACAATGGACTGCTTTTAATCTAACAATGATCAAGACAGCATCTGTCTGTGGCTTTGGGGGGCCTCGTGTCATTAGCCAGAGTTTCATTCCAGTGTTTTCAACTGTATATTTATAAAATCTAAAGGATATACTGGCCTTCGTTTTAGAAAAATGAGGTTATAACCTAGAATCTACTTCTACTCCTTCCCCCCAATATATCTCAGCCTGCCAAGAAAGCTAAAGTCCTTTAATTATTAGTGACTGCATTTTTGAATTGGATTATTTCTTAAGATATACAAAGTAAGATTCACAATAACAAAATCTTACCAAATAGTACTATGAAACTAACAAATTTATTTTACCAAAAGTATGGGGAACAATAAGTCGCATCTCATTTGAAAAACCAGGCATGACCATCTTAAACACACTTTAACATTTTTTAACTGTGAAATAACACTGGGAGAAGAGGAGGGGAGGCAGGCTATGAACTTGGTAGATGCTACTATCTTGTCCTCGATGGAGAGGCAAGGTAACAAAGACAACACAATGGCCTATGTTTCACTTGCACGTGACAAACTATTTGCCATGTGACAGTCTTCATGAGGGGATGGCCAGGGACTTAGATGTGCTCCAATCCTCACGCCACTCTGTGCCCATGTCTTGTCACTGCCCACTGTAGAGGGGCATCAACCAGGGCCACCTGGGCAGGCCCACAAGAAAGCCTGTGGAGTCATTCATTCACACTTCATGGTTTAAAGAGAAATTTTACAAAATATCCTTAAACATATCCAGCTGTGTGTCCAAAGGCTCTGACATAATCCCTGAGAGTGGAGCATTGTGCTGGCTCATCTCAGTGTCCAGAGCTCCTGGCAGTATGTGGGCTGACTCCGAGGGCACCAGGGCCCACTGCCTCATCGTTCCCGGGGAGCCCCATCTAAGTCAGATCCATCCCCAAGCAAAGCCCCTTCCAGACAAGGGGAAGAAGACAGGCCAGCAGGATGGGCAGTTCATTGCCCAGGCTGAGAGAGGTCTCCAAGCCCATTAGAAATGATCTTTCCTGCTGGATTCTGGACACAACCCCAGAATCAGGACTCAAATATATTCGCCTGTCCTTTTGAAGGACCTATTTCCTCCCCACTCCCATCCTGAATACATGGTGGTCCTGCTTCTCATCAGTTCTCCTAGTCAACCAGAGAAGAGCCAAGTCTAGTCACACACAGGAACACCAGAGTCCCTTCAGGTAAACCAAGGGAGAGGAACAATAACTTTAGTGACAAATTATAAAATCAACCAACCTTCCAAAAAATTTACCATTTCAGATCTAGGCTGAGAAGGAATTCATGTTCCGTGAACTGGTCCATGTCATATGGGGGGTACCAGGGGTTTTGCCAGCTAAAGACAGTATTGTAAGAAACTACTAAGCCCATTTATCCATGTGATGCTTCCCATTTAATGACAGAATCATTACTATAGCACACTTCTCGTCAAACACATACACCCCCCCATGGGAAAGTAGAAAGAGGATGTGATATGTTTTCACAAAGTTTCTTGACTCTCTTATAGAGATTCTGAATTGAAAAACTGAAAGACTCCCTTGTAATGGGACAATGAGACAACTGTCTAATGGGACAATTTGTCTAAAAGAAGCTTAAAAAGCACTGTATATAATAGGAAAATAAGGATGATTCAAAGCCATTAACAGGTAATATCATTTACTGAGCAAGTAAGCTAAAAAGGAGACTAACTTTTAAAGTGAGATAGAAACTGGGGTATCCTAAGCATGACCTCCCTCCAGAAGAAAAAAGAGATCTAAAAAAATCTTTAAGAAGTACTTATATGAAACAACAATGTTGAGAAAAAAACAGCTAGAAGAGAAGTGATGAAACAAGAGTGAATGATATTAACTGTTAACACTTTCCACAAAATAAGACTAAGTGTCTTCCTTTTGGAAACATCCACTGAAGTATCTTCATACGAGGTGCTTAAAAATCTGTGAACAAGTCAAAATCACATTACATCACACATCTGCTAGTGTACCCTGTAGAGGGGGCAGTCACACGTGCTAATGGTTCTAACTCCTGGAGTTAAAGCCTATACATTTTAAAATACCTCCTGTGTGTAAAATGTGCCCAAATGGTCACTTATATTGCTACCAGGCAAAACAAATAAACAAACAAAAAATGCACGAAGATGATATAGGGCTAAATTTTTTTAAAAATCAAGAACACACCTCAAAATTTAAGCAGCACTCAACTACCCTCACTTAAAGTTCTTATACACCAAATTTCAGGCTACTAATTGGTGGCTTCCTAATACTTTTCAATAAATGAATGCCCAAGGACAGCAATGGGCTAAGAGAGGGGCAGCGGCTCCCTGCTCCAACTCATGTCACCCAGCAGGTCCCAGGAGAGTCCTTTATATTATTAGTACTAGTATTGCTCCCTTGGACTGAGTGACGACAGGAATTTTAAAATTTCTTTAACTTTCACCCAAACTGCCTAAAGGGAGTGTAAAAACACCCTATATGGATTGAAAACTTTATTAATAATATTGAGGAGGGAATATTTCAAAGCCTATTTTAGCACTGATGTTTTAAGGTCTGTACTCATAAAATTCCTTTGCTGCCTCCCACTGTATTTTACGTAATTGCCATAAAACCAATGGAAAATGGGAAAGGAGAAACAATGGAAGAAACACAGGCAACACCTTTCCTTTCTCTATTTCCAGAATTAGCATGTAATTGTGACTTATCACTTTCTCTTTTTAAAAAGTATGGTGTGGAGGGGGAGCGTGTGAGGAGAAAGGGGGTAAGGAAAAGATCATTACCCTCCTTGGGTAATAAGCGTTAAACTCATCTCCAATACGCCGCAACTCCTGCGCGATCCATATCTCCGGGCGCATATCTGCAGGTTCAGCCTGAAATTGCCTCATGGAAGCTGCATTAGAAAAAAAAAAAAAAAAAAAAAATCACATTGTGGTCCATGGATCACTGAGAGAGTCCCAAAAGTAACTTTCTAGAAGCAAGCCCATCTCACACACAGTTCCATGTTTCTGGAAGCTCTCTAACTTCAAGAACTACTATTATGCATTAAGGATTATAGTGGCAGAGTCAGCTACATAACTTTGGTTAAAGAATAAGAGGTATAGAATAATCTCCTTTTCCAAAAGTGGAGTTTCAGAGTTGCAAGAATTAAAAACATCATGGCCTATTCATATACACTTCCATTTCAAGAAGGCACTCACAAAAAAAAAGGATACAGTAAATATCCCCAAAGAAATATGCTTGAAACCTATTAGAACATAAAAATTTAGTTTGTCAGTAAAATAACCATACTGATTTTATTACAAGGTAAAAATTCCTAGGAAAATTTCAAATATCACCTAGGAATATGAGATGAGATCACTGTCCCATTCAAAGCAAAGTAAGGGAAAACCTGAGAAACCGGAATGAGTTGGCTCCTAGGGAAGTAGTTACAGTGTTACAAGCAGCCAGTCTTTAGAAGTGCCTACCAAAGGGCCAAATGAAAGCATAATTGCATGTTTTATCTCAATATTAATGCAGCCAATAAAAATGGGTTCAAGTCTGCAAACACCACATGGGGAGAGGAAATGTTTTGGTCTAAGAGCAATGGCATTTTGAAAGGAGAAAAAAGAGGGAGGATCGACCTTTCATTAAGCTGTCACTAACACTCACACCCAGGACATTCATCCGTTTGCTAATGAAACCATTAAAAGCCATGTGGCAGCCAAAACTGAAGGAGAACATAAATGTGAGTTGTCAAGAGATCCCATTATGCATTAGGAAGATAATATTCTCCATGTACCACAAAGAAAAGCATTACACTCAGGGGCGAACAGTTTAGTAACATGTGTACATGCAAAGAGATAAGATTCTTGGATTTCAGCTAATGTTCACATGCATCTATGTTAACTTACTGTGAAAGGGGGCACGTTTAAAAACGTGTTATGTTTTAACCAGAGCAAAATATGCAAAAACCTGTGATAACTGGACTTTGACATAACATGAATATAGCTTCCTGTTTTGTATTTTTGTAAAAGGTCAATAAAACTGATACTGATTCATAGCTCTATAAAAGCACTTAAAAGGGAACACTTCGAAGAGCTTTTGCCAATTTTTCTCAAAACTCTTGCCCCATCTTCTCTGTCCCCCCAGCCCCTAAGTGAATTCAGCAATGATACCACAAAGACTGGGGGCCTGAGAGAGGCAGGGTGTCACAGGAGCCCGGTGGGTGAGGGTGGATGGGTGGGGGGCACACACACAGGTCCTCCAGAGTTACCTGCACTCTGAGAATAGGCCAGAGGGAAAGATGCCAAAGGAAGCTCTGGTGGAGGACACAAAGGCTGATGGGGGGTAGACTTTAGGACAAGTCAGGCATGGCCCCTGACTATACACCCAACCATATAAAAAATTACCTTGGCTATACTTTGTTGCACAAATAATCCTAACGTTAATCTGTAAAAGTCTATTAAAATTACATTTTGAAGAACTAACATGGCAGAAAACAAAATCTCTGGGTAGATGTGAAGCCAGGTAATGATGCTGTCATAGTTCATTTCCTTCTCCTAAGTTTACAGCCCTTTAAAGATTTACTCTGTCACACGTACCAAATCATAACCGTTCTTTCCACACTCTCAGAAATCAAGTGTTCTAACTCAGAAGCTTTTAAGAAGTTAGTTCACCTTTAAGGGGAGGGAAAGGTCTTTTGTTTGAGTGTTCACTACATGAGGGTCTCACATAATCCTCCTTAAGGCCCCAGAGGGAGATGCATCTGCGCATACACTCAGGTGAAGTCCAGCAAGCAGGATGCTGTGTGGTCACTCACAGGTCAGCACTGCCCACCTCTCCTGGGCTTCGGAGCCCACCTGTTTCTCACTACACATGTTTGAGAGAGAAAACTGCCTTCAAACCAGAGTCAGAAATGAAGAAAACACCAATTATCGAAAGAAAATGTGGGAACTATAGATTAATGTTTTATAAAGGTGGCTGACCAGTAGAAATTACTGGCCAAGTTACTCAATATTTAATAAATCAAGATATTCACTGATCTACCCCACAAACATGAATGTCCACAGGCCAGACGTTGTTCTAGGAGCTTCTCTGGGTATAGTACCCAAGCAGATCACATCCTGTGCCCATGGGGTTTATGTTCTTTTGGATTAATTTCAACTAACTGCTAAATTTCTTCTGGACAAGGATATTTATACTTTACACTTCTTATAACACAAAACAAAAATAAGTCCCCCTGTTAATTTCCCCCAACCCATAGATGAAGCCTACTGAATTCTTAACACCCTTATTTCTATCTGTGGTTTAGAAAGTTCCATCTGGCTCATACTTGGGCTGGCAACTTGAAGCACCATCAAAGGAGTCAGTCAACTTATCAAAACTACACCTACTGAGTGCATCAACCTAGCCTGCCACTAAAGGAAAATATTCAACGTGTTCATCTTAGAGATAAATGCCCTGCTGTTTTTCGGGGAA
>CM052437.1:63180980-63265682 GCA_028533085.1 Varecia variegata
CCCGGGTAACAGAGCAAGACTCTGTCTCAAAAAAATAAAAAATAAAAAAATAAAATAAAATAAACAGATGGCCTGTTTCTTCTATGGAAAGAAAAGTTCAGTAGCTGTTAGGTGGCTTAAATAAATGTATAAGTATAAATATGCTAATGAGGTCTGGGGTGGGAGCATGGAGTTCTCAAAAACCATGCCACTCCATTCTCACTCCTATAATTCCACCTGGATACTCAACCCGATTCCTCCCATTCTAACGTAGTCAACCTATCAAAAAGATAACTTACATTGACATTTCAAGTCTATAAGAAAGATAAGTTCAAAAGCATAAATGTTTTATTTTGCTATCTGCAATGTGTCTGACAACCATAAGTGTTGATGCTTAGACATTAAAATTGCTCTTTATTTGAAACAAAAGCTCATATTACTAAGTAGGGAGATCAAATTTGTAACTTACAAGGCAATTTTATGTGAACATAAAAAATTCTACAAAGGGAAAATTCTGATGAGGTGCGTTTTTACCCATAGAAAATGTAGTTTCTGCATTTAAGAAAGCACTTTATTCCACAAACCTGACACTAAAACTTAAAAACAACAAAAAAACACAACTGAACAAACAAAAAACCCCAGCACAATATAAACAGCTCTCAAGGTAAAGCTACTCCAAAGCTATCATCTGCAGTGAAAGCTCCAAGCCTGCAAAGTACCAGACTGAGCCACAGAGGACTTCCTAGGTCCAGGTTTTCTTTTTCTTCACTGGTAACAAAAGGCACTAATCAAAACTTTCATAATGTAACTTGTCACGCACAGGCAATTTCATCAAGTGTGTTACGTCAACTGAATTTTCATTAAAACTCTTAGAAGTATTTTTTTGAAATCCATAACTTACTGGTAACATTATTTCCTATGGAAAACACCATGTGGTATAATTAATCCATTTTTCTCTACCAGTGGGGGTAAGGGAAGGGGCAGAGAGGAGGGCATTATCCAATGCCAAACAAGTTAGTTACTCAAAGACGCACGTTTCTTAATTAACACCTTGTTCTGGTTCAGCAATGGAACTATTTTCTAACTCATAAGGTAATTTAAAATCTCAAAAGTTCAGCAATTGAAAAAATTAATACCGTGGTTAAGTGGTTGATAGTGAAATCAGGCTGGGGCTTTCAGAAAGGACTTTCTGTGATGCCTCCAGCCAAGGCAGGGGAAAAAACCAAAACAAAATGAGATTGTCAATTCATAATGAGCTCAGTATCAGTCACACTAAACCTTCTGAACTCTTTTAAACCCCACGAGCTTCCACCCCACTGTAACAAATGGCAGGTGCTCAAAGGAACCGAAGTCACATCATGACATTTACCTCATCTTTCTGAACCCAGCCGTCCTTCGCTCTGTGACAGTGCTGTGAAATGACATCTAATGACTTGGGCATATGTGCTGGGACGGGCGGGGTATGGGGGCATGTCACACATAAGCATTCTCCACTGCTTATCTGGGGACGCGATTGTCACAACCCTTAACGCGTCCTCAAAGGGCAGCCACTGTTTTAGTTCCCACCTTATTACTAGAGTTTCAAGTGCAACACCAGAAACCAAATTAAAATTCATGGGAGTGCTTCACTCTGTACTGTTTTCAGATGTTCAGTCATCTACAAATACTGGGGCAGATTCAAGATTAGATTTTAAAGTCATAGACATGAATTAAGCTCTGAATCAATATTCAACTCAGAACTGGGAAAGGATTTCTCAGTCCCCAGAGACACGGAGTGCATGACTTGGAAGACATGGCTGTGTATTTTAAACACACAGTGGAACATATTTAGCCAAGTAAATGCACACTCTGTCCAGCACTTGTGGGACATAAGTCAGGACCAGCCAGGGACTGAGGGACTGTGAGTGGAAACAAGGCCGCTCCTTCAGACAGGGCTGTCCATCTTTATTCCCTGAGGACATCCTGATTTAACCACCAAAAGCCATAGACCATTTCCTTGGGGACTCTGAAATCAGTTTTAAACCAATTCCAAAAGAGCTACTCCAAGAACATTTAGGGGAGACACTGCTTCCACAGGTGGCCACCCTGAAGCTCAACATTCATTTGGAAAAATAAAAATTCTGGGATGTTCATGCAACTCAACAGTCCCCTTACTTTTTAAAAAATATTTTCAAAAATATCTTTCTCAACTCGGTTATCCACAGCTTACAAAAGGAAGGAAGCAATCAAGCCAGCCCACCAAGGTTTCCTTACGAAACCCACCTGAGTGATCAAGCGGTCGCTATTCCCAGTTAGCCATAAGGCAAAGGAGAATAAACGCCATCACAGTTAAGTTTTACTTCAGTAAATGCTTTCTGCTAGCATCACCTGTTGGAAATCTTCAACTTTGATGGTTCTCGGAAATAAAATGAGCCAGAAACCAATTACACACACACACACACACACCCTTCTCCAGGTCTATTTCTCACTTGTATTATTTTTTGGCACATCCTCTATCAATTCCATTGAGCCACTGGATGAAAATTAAAACTATTAGAAAATAAAGCATTAGTATTTAGCATTAGTACTCAGTTTCCTCAAGCTGTTTTTCTCCGGTACACATTTGTGTCAAGCCTGGGCAGTCACATGAATTTAAGAGAGTGCTTTAAAAACAGCTGCTAGGATAAAATACCACCACTAATAGTTTGTGAGATGAAGCCAGTGTTTTCATACTTACTCTTCCTACGTGTACTGCCCATTCCATTTATGTGGCCATGAGTTAGAAGGTCAAAACAAGCTGCTTTCATCAATTTCCAGTCCAGCCATTTGGAAACTGCCAGTAAACCAAGGCTGTGAGGTTGGACAGAAGTCTGGAAACTAGTGCTCTTGAGATTTTCCCTCTTTCACCATTATCCGTTTCTTATAATAAAGTCCAAGGCTAAAGTCATTAAGATGAATATGCTATGCCTTTTTTCTCATTTCTTATTCACCATCAGAAGATCTAACATCCATGTCACTTGAGCTGTCCCCAACACACGTATTAACATATTTACTAGAAGGCGGGGACATGCCAGGAGCAAACCCAGACCCTGAGTTGTGATCCTCACATCCAAGGACATCCCCAGCTGAGTCACAGCAGAAGCCACCGCCTTGTGCTAGGTGGGAGCTCTCTGTGACTCCTGCCCTGTGTGCCCTCTTCCAGGGCAGGTGGACACTGAAGGACGCTGAGTGCTACAAAGTTACTCCTCACAGGGAAATGTTCCCTTCTGACCCCCACCCTAATCTTGATTCTGCCCCCGGGACTATAAAGATACTCTATGATCCCTCTCAATCATTATCCTTCTTTTTGTCAAAGAAGCTGCCACCACATGCCTCAAACCTGGTCCTAAGCCAGGCTTTTCCATATGCTTTTTATGATGTGCCTTGGGAAGCCCCTCTATCACCACCCTGGTCCCCTAGTTGTGCTAAGGAAATTGCTGCTCTGAACAGTGTGTGGCAGTGGTCTTCATTCGGTCTGGCCGGGGCAGGACATGGGATACTACTTCTTCTCCCTGACTGACCCTCATCCTACTCAGTCTCTGGGACAGCTCCATCTCTATTTCTGTAGACTTACATTACTTTCAGAGGATTAAAAGGATGTGACTATGACATCTTATTCTGAAAAACAAATAAAAACTCCAAAACAAAGGACAGTCAAATGAAGACCAACTCTGAACCTGCTTAAGGACGAACATATAAACCTCATATTCCTTCTACTGACAGTGTAAGCAACTTCCTACCCAGGCAATTTATTTCACCATTTACTCCATCCAAACTATAAAAAGAAATGCTTTTTAGAGGCCTTTAAAAAGCAAAGACACAACCCTATACATGTTAATTTACTTAAGACCATCCCTTAGAAATAAAGTATTTTAAAATCTGAAGTTACTAGTTTTTGGTAACTGTAAGTTGCTTCTAGCCAAAAATCAGATCTTCGTGGTGGTGGTGGTGGGAGAGGGGGGAAGATGAGAATTTAAAGTACAAATATAAAAATTTGACTACAGAGTAAGTGTGGCTTCCTCTATGATATTTAACACTGGCAGCAGGAAACAGGTGACAAACATCTTTGCTCCTAAATTCACATTAAGGTCTCAAACATTACTGTGTTTTCATCGAAAAGACAGGGAAGACCAAGACACGGTTCAAAAACAAGAGCAAAAACAGAATCCTAAAACGCTACACCTTAAACAGTTTCTAAAATAAAACATGGAAAAAGCCTATCAATTTTATTGACACAGTTGAAATTGATAATGGCTATATACAAAGTGAGGTACTAATTTAACACAGATACATGATTATTGATAACATACCATAAGGATCAGATATAATGAAAACTTCTCAATTAAATTCATAAAATGCATTTTATCCCATTTGGTATAAAAAGAAAAACTTGTCACTTGATTCCAGACACTATTTTACATAATCACAAAGAGGTAACCGTTGTGTTTGGACATTTAATGGCTTAGATACTTCTCTTTAAAACCTACATCTGTCCCAGTTGGGCTGTTTGACTCTTCCCTAGGAAATCCAAAAATCTCCTGTAACCTGAGCAAGCACATTAGGCACATTTAAGCTGAAGGCAGATCCCCCACCACTAAGGGACACAAGCTAACACAAGCCCCACTACAATATAAAGAAATGTAATAAGAACTAAACACGGATTTAAAAATAAGACACTGAAAGGCTAACGGTAGCAGAGCATCAGCTGGCATAATGGAAAGGTCGGCCAGAAGGCTGGTTTGAGCTGAGCTCCTTTGCCTGCTGACCAGCCTGTGCTGGCCCAAACGTCCACTGAACCCCTGTACAATGGGCAATTCCAAGGGAGGAGCCAGTGGCCTCATCTCTAAACCGTTAAAGTGTTATATAAATAAACTGTGCCATGTTTCGCCACACAGGTGACTTCTTTTGTCATACAAGGAAAAGAATGGAGGTAGAGTCACCAGTAGCGTAAGTATGAGTTTAAAATCTCTAGAATTCTGGCTGAAAGACTGTGTGGCCTGGTGGCTTTCAGGGTCCAACTGTTCAGGCTCACACTCTTCCTCCTCCTTACCCCTCCAAGGGCAGACACGGCTGCCATCCCAGCTCTGTTGCCTAAGGAGTCTGTATGCTAGGTGAAATGGCCTGGCTATCCCCGTACTTAGAAACACATCGTGTGACACAGGTGAAACTCGGGTTGTTCTAATTCAATGCAGGCTGCTCCCCAGCCCCTAAAACCTCCTACAGTGCTCTGACCACTATCGAATGGGTGCAACACCCTCCAATTCCAGGTGACAACGCTGCTCCCTGGCCAGGTTGAGGGACTTGCCCCAGGGCTGTAACAGGTCAGTGGAAGGACCCAGACTGGAATGGGTCACCTGCTGGAACTTTCCACTGCCACACTTCATACCATACCATCAGAAGAGAGGAATGAAGAGAACACAAGGTTGGTTGGCACAGTGCATTGCATATGCCAGGGTTTCTGTACAAAGAAAACAGTGCTGAGCTTCAAACAAGCACACTGCTAAAAATCCAAGTAAAAGAAGAGATGGAATTGTTGGCACTCATATATTACATTAAACATCACTTAGATTCTCTTTAAAGCAACAAATATCTGCACTCCTGCTATGTACTGAATTTTTTTCTTAAGTTGGTGAGTTGTTTTGACTAATTTAGCAGAATTTATGCTTGAGTGTAAGTAAAAATGAAGTCTAAATTCACATATATATTAACATTGCATATATCCACAATTCGTTTCTCAACCACTTTGTGTTAAAAAATTTCTCAAGGGACCAAAAAACAGACAAATCAACAAGAAAAAGAACCTTTCAGCCTTTTCTCCGGCACACTTATCCCACAGAAACGTAACTCACTTAACAAAAGAAGGTTGTCAAGCTTAGCTCACCTCACACACATGTTCATAAGAGAGAAAGAGACCCCTCCGCTTAAGCTGTCTTCTTTAAAGAGAAGTCTCAAATTAATCATAAAGTCTTCTCTGAATTGCTTATATTAAAATGTTTTAGGAGCTGGAATGGGAGGCATGCTCTGGCCCAGAAACATATTTTGGGGGAAAAAAGGCTCCAAGGCAATTCAAATAGTTGAGAAGCATTACACTGAACTTGTTTCAATTTAACACATACACCCTATTAGATTGAAATGGTCAATTCTATTTTCTTTTTTAATTTTAGCTTCAAAACCATTTCACTCCTAAGGAAGGGTAACAAAGCCAAACTAAACCAAGCATTACGTAGTGTGCAGAGGGCAGGGTGCCAGTATCAAACACCCAAGAGTTCAAGCCCTGGCTGCAACACTAGACACGGCCCAGACCCACATGCAAACACCCAAGTTCTGCTTCCTCACTCTGAAAATGATGTAAAGTCCCTACTCCCAGGTTTGCAGACACAACCCATGAGATCAACTGCCGGGTCGGCTGTGACTGAAAGGGAGATGCTCCCAGGGCCCACCACTCCTCTCTCGTGGTCCACGTGTGAAGGCAGGAACAGGAGGAGGGGGTTGCCTGCCAGCAGCCCCTTCTCAGGGCTCATTCTCACCATTGCTGTCTGGGCAAACCACAACTCTTTATTTGTGAACCACGTAGATCTGGTCCAGACAGAGAACTGGGAAAATACAAAGTGAATTTGGGTTTCCCAGAGGATACTCGGGATGCCAACTCATTCTAAGCAAATACTTAAAATCTCAAAGACCTGGCCTCTTACAAAGTGCGGTTAAGCTCGTCCACCACGGAAACACTGTTGATACTGAATGCTGACCTCAGCCACCTTGGTTACCAAGAAGGAGGATCCACAACTCACTCAGAAATACCAAAATCTAAACAAATGATGGCTAATAGTCTACGTTATTTTCTCACCAAAGAAGCTTAATTGCCTCAGGGAATGGGGGGGAAACAGTTTTAAAATTCTAGATTCTATCCACATGATGGGCATTCCTAATGTTAATTCAATGAGCAACCAACGCACCCCCTATTTTGAGAAAAATTTACATAACTTTGGATTGCAGAAAAAAGTAGTTCAGTCTATATCTCATGTCTGAAGATTGTTCTTTCTCCAAATACACATCCTGAACTATAATCAAGTTTCTGCCAAATCAAATGGGCTGTCTCCAGCAGGTATCCCCAATTCAGCCCAAGTGCAGATAGAGCCCGGCAGGACGGGGTTTCCAGATGTCTCTCCACAGTCCAAAGATTTGCCAGTGAAGCCACGGTTCTCAGGGTGATGTTCAGGTCCACTGGCAGGTTAGGGGTGATTCAGACCTCCCCTCCCCACCTGGCCAGTTTCTAGAAAAGATTTTCTTCTTTTTTGCTTGTTTGTTTGTTCTGGGACTCTGGGGATGAGAATTCTAGTAGTATTTCCATATGAATTCACTTCCCCATGAGTTTTCTATATTTCTGAAATGACAGCAGGAGAGAACACTGCATTACAGTCATGCTTAATGACCTGTCAGGGCTGTGACAAGGAGCAAGGAGAGGTTATGGATCAAGCTTCTACCAGACACTTTTTACTGGCTTATTTGAAAACTCCCCATGGCCGTCAGAGGGGAGCACTGTGGTCCTCACTGGATGGATAAGGAAAGTGAAGCTCAGACAGACTCACAGATCCACCCAGGTCCCTCGGTGAGCAAAGAAACTGCCAGAATCCCACCCAGCCCTGCTCCACGTGGATGAGCTGCCTGCAGGGGGAGTGAGCTCGCAAGAGCAGCCCTCGGGCACCAAACCCATCTGTGGTCCCACTGGATGGAGATGGTCCGCAACAAAATACTCACTTTGCTAAGACAAAGGCAGACCCCAAAAGAGTAAATTAGGCGGCTAAAGTCCATCTGGAGTACTTCTGGTGACAGGCCAGATGGCCAAAATCTTGATTTCACCTGGATGAAATCTTTACCAACACAAAGGACGCAGCCGTTAATACTGAATCATACACACAAGACATGTATGTCCACTGACAGGCTGCCGGGTATGCCAAAAACTAAGATTAAAACTAAAAGAAAAATGTGCATTACATTTATTAAATTTGTTCTAATTATAAACACTAGTTATGACAATTTTGCAGATATAGAAAGGTATACAAAAAAGACCACCTGTAACCTGGATACAATAATATCCATTAACAGTCTGGCATATTCTCTTTATCTTACTGTTATGCCTATGACCTTCTTTAATACCAGACTAGGCTATCATCAACAATTCTGCAGCTTTTTTTTAACTTAATATTGGGCCAGAAGGATTTCCTCTGTGCCATTATTCTTTTAACACCATAAGGAAGAGAGCACCACAGTCTGTCAAGGGGATGCAAAATCATTTAGAGATTCTCCCATCTCATTAGGACTGTTGATAGTTCTTTGGCTGGGATAAGTAATGCCGTGATGAACCCCTTTGTTTATACACTTCTGCTAGCATTTCCTGCAAAAGAAGGGAATGCCAGGTCCTTTGCTCTGTGCCCACAGAGCAGGGTCTGAGGGTATGTGGCTGGCACAGAGCTTACAGCATGGCATAGGACCAAGTCTGCAAGGTCTCAAGGGACAGATGTTTGCCTTGTGTCAGCAGTGTGATGAGAACTGCACGGAAGAGGAAAGCAATCTGAAGTCCTATGCCCCAACACATGGCACAGCTACTGACCCAGGAGAACCACCACAGGACAAGTGACCAGAAGGTAGAACAGGCTAGAAATTTCATCACACAAGGGACATGTTGAGAGACTGAGGCTGGCCTAACAGAGGAGTAATGAAGACAGCTTCATTCTGGTATGGGAGGTGGAAACAGGGGTATGAGAGGCAGCAGTCCACAGGGAGTCCTAATCCCGGCACACATGGGAGGACCACAGATGAGGGGTGCAAGGAGACGGACGGGGCATTTGCTCCAACTTGATGGCTTTAAAGCAGGTCAAGTGACAAGGCATCAGACTCCCCAGCATCCAACTGGAAAGTATAAGTATCCAAACCTTCCACCACAAGACCCTAAATATACAATGAGTTAGATTAATCTCTTTTTTCCTGCCTTATAGTCCAATTATATAGCACTCCCAGGACTTATGATTTTAATAAGAAGTTCCCCTGAGACATGTAAAATCAGACTTGAGTTACCCACACATTTTCAGGAGGGACGTCTGAGAGCAGCACAGAGCACACGCTATGGGCTACCCCCAGAGCTACAGACGGCAGAGTTACAGGAGATACTGTGGTTATTACCTGAATAAGGTGGCCTGGATTATGGCTCAATCTCTTTTCAACATTAAAAGTCTATTATGCTATATAGAGCAAAAATAAAGGGTAAAAGAGGTGATTTCTAAAATTCAAAGTAGTCTTGTAGCCAGAGCCAATCAATACTGCTATGATCTGAATGTTTATGGCCCCCCAAAATTCCTATGTTGCAACCTAGCCCTGAAGGTGATAATAGCAGGTAGGGCCTTTGGGATGGGATTAGCGCTTTTCCAACAGAGACCTCAGAGGCACCCTCACCCTTTCCTCCATGTGAGGACGCAGCCTGAAGGTGTCGCCTGTGAACTAGAAAGTGGCCTTCACCACACGCCGAATCTGCCTTGATCTTGGACTTCTCGGCCTCCAGAATTTTAAGAAATAAACTTCCGTTGTTTATAAGCTACCTAGTTTATGGTATTCTGTTACAGCAGTCTGAGTGGACTAAGATAAATATCAATCATAAATATTTAAAGGAAGATATACATCTCTAGTTCCACTAAGGTGGAGGAGCCCTGTTCTTCCATCTCATAGCTAAAAACCCTGGACAGAACATAACAAGCAAGTCCAGGAAAACTGAAAAGCGGAAAGAGGGTGGGCTGGGGACCTCAGGACTCCACAGAAGACAGGTGGCGAGTTCTCTGGTTTCCTCACCTCCCATACATCCAGGATAGGGCACTGCAGAAGCCTCCAACTGGGAATCTCCAATAGGCACAGAGAGAGAAAACTGCAAGGACAGCCTGTTCTTCCCAGCCAAGGACTGGGGAAAGGATGGCCCAAGAGAAAACCATTTGACAATGCCCTACTCCAGCCAAACAGCCACGGAAAAACCACAACAGCCTGACCCCCGCCCCAGTTTCAGTGTGGCCGAGTGGGGAGGGGGTCTTCCAGCCCAGCGGAAGCAGGAGGAGCCGATTCCACCACCAGACGGTGTCAGCAGGCCGATCTCTCAGCCCCTCCCTGGAAGAAGCAGGCAGAGGCAATCCTACTGCCCTGCCAGAGCAGTGTTAGTGGGACCGCGTGGGTACCTATCTAACATCCCCTGCCCCATGGAAGCTGTTGATGCTCTAATTCCCTTTCCAGGGTAGCATTAGTGGGGTCCAGCAGTGAGCCAAGCCTCCACCCCCATTAAGCAGCAAGCAGAAGACACACAGCAGGGTCAGCTGACACCACACTACACTACACTGTACACTCAACGAGGCCGTGCAAAACAGGGTTCACCGGCCCACCAGCTTGCCCCGCCCCAGCCTTGGGTGTCATCAGTGGGTACCCAGTGGGTACTGAGTCTCCACCCCATCTGGCATTAAGGAGAACGAAGGAGAACTCCCCCACCCAGCATCAAAGAGGGAGAACCAGGTGGTGGGAGGCGGGGCTACATGGCATGCTGCCACCCCTTCCTTGGTGTGAACGGGGGAGGGGAAGCTGAGTTTTCACCTCCACCCTGCAGAAACAAGGAGGTGTGAGGCAGTCCTCCACTGTTTCCCCTTTCCAGGTGTCAGCAGCGGCCAGGGGAGCCAAGCTCACACCCCCAATCAGATACAATGAAGCAGTTTACTCTGTGCCTCACTTTTGTTGGGACAGTATCCACAAGGCAGAGGAGGGAGCTGAACCTCCACTCACCCTGCAGGAGCAGGCAGAAATCTTAGAATTGAAAAATACAATTAAACATAATTTTAAAATCTCACTAGATGGACTCAACAATAGAGTGGAAATGACAGAGGATAGAATCAGTGAACGTGAGCCCAGGTAAATATAATTTACTCAATCTGGAGAGAAAATAGACTGGAAAAAAATGAACAGTCTCAAGGAAGAACATAAAAGTACTAAGATTCTTATCATTAGAGTTCCAAAAGAGAGAGAAGAAGGGACTGGAAAAGTATTCAAAGACATAATGGCTGAAAACTTCCCAAACTTGGCACAAAACATAAAACTACAGAGTTAAGAAGCTGAGAAAACCCCCAAAAGATAAGGCCAAAGAAATCCATGATAAGACATCATAATTAAGCTTCTGAAAACTAACAGAGAAAAAAATCTTGAAAGCAGCCACACAGAAATGACACAACTTATTTGAAAACACCAATTCAAATGACAGCAGATTTCTCATCTGAAACCACGGAGGCCAGCAAGAAGGGCATGTTTTTCATGTACTAAAAGAAAACTGTCAACAAGCATTCTATCTCAAATGAAGATCTCCTTCAGGAAAGAAGGGGAGATAAAGACATTCTCAGCAGGAAAACTAAGAGGATTTGTTGCTAGCAGACCTATCACTGACCAATGACTGAGGATATTCTCTAAACAAAAAGGAAATGGTAAAAGAAGAAAGCTCAGAACTTCAGAAAGGAAAGAACATTGGGATGGGAAAAATGAGAGTAAATAAAATATGTCCTACTTCTCATAGTTTGCTTAAATCATATTTGACAGCTGAAGCAAAAATTATAACACCAATTGATATGGTGCTCAATAGAGAGGAAACCCTTAAGACAATTATATCTGAAAAGCGGGGCAAGTAAAGGAACCTAAAAGGAGGTAAGGCTTCTACGCTGCAGTTGAACTCAAGAAGAATTGCTACCATCGATACTGGTAGATGTATAATACATTATACACATACTGTAATACCTAGAACAACTACTAAGAAAACCATACAGAGCAAAATATTAAAAAACACTACTAATAAATCAATATGGAATCCTAAGAAATGTTCAAATAACCCACAGTAAGGTTAAAAAATGAGAGAAAGAGAAATAAGAAACAGGAAACAGAAAATAATAAAATGTCAGACTTCCATAATTACTTTAAATGTAAATGATCTAGATACACCATTTAAAAGGCAGATTTGGCAGAGTAGATCAAACAATTTTATCTAAAGATATGCTGTATATAAAAAATTTACTCCAAATACAACATATGTAGGAAGTGAAAGGATAGAAAAAGATATACCACATAAACATTAATATATTAATTTTAAAAAAGCAGAAGTGGCTACATTACTATCAGATAAAGCAGACTTTACAGCAGTGATAAAAGGATCAAGTCAACAGGAAGACATGATGATTCTAAACCTGTAAATACCAAACAACGGCACTTCAAAATACATGAAGCAAAATCTGATAGAGCTGAAAGGAAATGGACAAACCCACCATTATAGCTGGAGACTTTAACACCACACTCTGAGCAACTGACAGAACTACAAGACAGAAACATCAGCAAGCAGATAAAAGAACTGAACACAGTCAACCAATAAGATCTGATTGACATATACGTAATGAACACTCTACCCAACAGCAGCACAATACAGATTTTTTACAAGTACCCACGGATAATTCGCCAAAATAGACCATATCCTAAGCTATAACACAAACCTCAACAAATTTAAAAGAGGTGGAATTATACAGAGCATGTTCTCTGACCATAATAGAATCAAACAAGAAAACAGTAACAGAACACAGGGCCAACTCTACACACTTGGAGACAAAATAGCAGACTTCTAAATAACCTAAGGGTCAAAGAGGACATCTCAAAGAAAATTAAAAAAAAAAAAAAGAACTCAATGAAAATGAAAACATAATATACCACAACACGTGAGATGCAGCTAAAGCAGTGGTGAAAAGGAAATTTCTAGCACTAAATGCTTACATTAGAAAAGAAGAAAGGTCTTAAAACACTATTTCAAGTTCCTATCTCAAAAAACTAGGAAAAGAATGTAATAAACACAAAGCAAGCAGAAGAAGGAAATAATTAAGGAAAAATTTGAAAATAGAAAAATGAGAAAAATCAATGGAACAAAAAACTGGTTTTAAAAAAAATCAATAAAACTGATAAAACTTCTAAAAAACCTGATAGAGATAAAAAAGATAGAAATTATCAATATCAGAAATGAAGCAAGATAAGCAAAGCAAGCAAAGGAATGTTACAAATACTTTTCATACTCATAAATTCAACAACTGAGAAGAAATGGAGCAATTCCTCAAAAGCCACAGTCTGCCAAAACTCAACCAAGATGAAATAGACAACCTAAATAATCCTACAAACACTAAAAAATTACATTTGTAATGTAAAAACACCCAAAAAAGAAATCTCCCAGCCTGGAACGTTTTACTAGAGAATTCTACCAAACATTTAGAGGAGATTCAATACCAATTTTTTGCAATCTCTTCTGGAAAACAGAAGAAAAGAGAACCCTTCCCAATTTACTGTTAAGATCCTGATATCAATAAAAACCGGAAAGTCCTAAAAGAAAATGACAGATACCTTTCAAGAACTTTGGCACAAATACTGTCAACAAAATGTCAGGAAATTCAATCCGGCAATGTTTGAAAAGAATTCTATACCCTGCCCAAGCAGGATTTATCCCAGCCATGTAAGGTAGTTTTAACATTGCAAATCAATGTAATGCACCATATCAACAGGCTAACCTAAGTAAAATCATATGATCGTATCAAGTGAGACAGAATAAACATTTCATAAAATCTAACACTCATTCTGTTCATGATAAAAACTCTCAGCATGTTTTTCATGTACTGAGTAAAGGTAAAACTTCCTCATGTTTTTAAAGAGTATCTACAAAATACCTGTGGTTAACATCATACGTAATGGTTAAAGACAGAAAGCTTTCCAACCCTAAGATTAGACACAAGGATATCTGCTCTCACCACTTCTAGTCAACATAAAGTACTAGAGGTTCTAGCCAGTGCAAGAAGCCAAGAAAAAGAAATAAAATGCAAAACAGATCTGAAAGGAAGAAATAAAACTGTCCCTATTTGCAGATTATACAACTACATGTATCTCCCAAGAAATCTATAAACTCTTAGAATTACTGAGTTCAGCAAGGCTGTAGGTTATAAGATCTACACAAAAAAAGTCAATTGTATTTCTAGATACTAAAAGTGACCATGTGGAAACTGAAAGTAGAAATACAATACCATTAATATTCCCTGAGTGCCAGTTGTGCCACGGTCCTACCAGAACCTGCAAACAACACAGTGTTCTTCAACAGGTGAATGGTTAAGCACACTGTGGTGCACCCATACTATGAAATACTACTCAGCAACAAAAAACTAGGTATTATTGATACACACATCTCAGATGGTTCTCAAGGGAATTATGCTGAGTGAAAAAAGCCACTCTCAAAAGGTTACATATGGTATGCTATTTATACAGCATACTTGAAATGACAAAAGTACAAGTACGTAGATCAGACCGGTGGTTAGGAAAACTGAAGGAGGTGACTGTGGCTATAAAAGGATATAATGAGAAATGCTTGTGATGGAGCTGCTCTGTATCTTGACTGTGGTGGTGGCCACACAAATCTACATATTTGACAAAATTGCACAGAAGTAAAAACACACTCACAGCCACACAAAATAGTGCATGTGAAACTGATAAAATCCGAATAACGTAGATGGACTATCAAAGTCATTTGTTGGTTGTGACAGTGTACTGTAGTTATACAAAATGTTACCCTTGTGGGAAACTTAGCAAAGGGAGGACAGGACCTCTTTGTGCTATTTCTCACAAATGTGTGTGAATTCACAATTACCAGAAAACAAAATGTTTTTCAAGAAGATATAAAATTTAAAACTGGACAACTATCAATTATTAAATTTTGTTTGGAACCAGTGAAGAAAAGTATCTTTCTCTTTTGTCACTTTCTATCCCCACTCAGGAGCTACACATTGTCCTGTTTCTCCTGGTATCCAAATAAGGGATTGTGAGACTTGAGGGCCAGAGCTGGGCCCGTGGCAGAGGCAACTCTCTTGGGAGGCTGCAGGGCAGCCGTGAGTGCTGAGGAACCAAGCCCCTCCACCTTCCACTTTTCCAAGCCCAGATACGCCATAGAGTTTAAAGAGGTAAAACAAAACTCCCCATCTGCGTGGAGAATATAGCTGTTTACAAAGCTCACTTAATGTTTAAGATGTTCATAAGATTAGGTTAACAACTTTCACTCTAAGGCAACACAAACCATCCAAGTAGTGAGTTCCACAGAAACGATGTGCCCAGAGTGGGAAGAATAAGGTCTTGTTTGCTGAAGCACCACTGCACATTCCAGCTCATCCATCTGCAAGGAAAGCCTGTCTAGTCAAAACAGAACACAAGCCACAGACCTAATTTTACATTTTTCTGGTAGCCGCACTTAAAGTAAAAAGAAACAGGTAAAATTAATAATACAAATATATTTTATTTAGTAACTAACAAGCATATAAAAAGATGCTCATAATTAGGTAAATATAAATCAAAATTGCGATGAGATATCACCCACATCCATTAGGATGGCTACTATAAAAGAAAAAAAAAAAAAAACACCAAACAAAACAGAAAATAATAAGTGTCAGTGAGGACATGGAGTAATTGTCCATACACATGGAACCTTTGTGTACTGTTGGTGGGAATGTAAAATGGTGTAGCCTCTATGGAAAACAGCATGGTGGTTCCTCAAAAAATTAAAAATAAAATTACCATCTAATCCAGCAATCCCACTTCTGAGTATATATCCAGAAGAAGTCAAAGCAGAATCTCAAAGCTATTTGCATACCCATGTTCATAGCAGCACTATGCACAACAGCCAAAAGGCAGAAGCAACCCAAGTGTCCACTGATGGAGGAATGGGTGAACAAGATATGGTATGTATCATACATACATTGGAACACTGTTCAGCCTTAAAAGGGAAGGAAATTCTGACATGCTATAAGATAAAATGAACCTTGAGGACGTTATGCTAAGTGAAATAAGCCAGTCAGCAAAAGACAAATCATGTATGATTCTACTTATACACAGTAGTAGTCAAACTCAGAGAAAGAAAGTAGAATGCTAGCTGTCAGGGGCTGGAGGAAGGAGCAAATGGGGAGTTGTTCAATGGGCACAGAGTTTCAGTTTTGCAAGATGAAAAAGTTCTAGAGATTGGCTGTACAATAATGGGAATGTACTTAACACTAGTGAACTGCAAACTGAGAAATAAATGGTGAAGATGGTTTTATGGTTTTTTAACTACAATAAAAAGATTTATATTTTATTTGACCCATATGTGTAAAACATCATTTCAATATGCAATCCATATGAAAATGATTGAGATGTCTTACATTCTTTTTTGTGTACTAAGTCCTCAAAATCCAGCATGAGCTAACACTGACAGCACATCTCAATTTGGACTGGTCTCACGTCAAGGGCTCATTAACACACATGTGGCTGCCCCACTGGGCAGTGCTGAGATAGACCTTACTTGCCACCCCTATGTGACAAGTTTTACAGCTGGATCCAGGTAATTAAGAGAGGGACAGAGGACAGGGTCTTTACTTGCTACTTGCCTTATCTGTTCTCAGTTAAAAACTGTTCCTTCAAAAGGCTACTAGGCAGAGCTGGATTGACTTTCAACATTTCCTAGGCTCTTCCTTTTTGTCAGGCACTCACTAGAATGTGCAGGAGTTCACGCCTCCCCCTCTAAAGGAGGGATCAGACAATTACCATCTACAAGGGAAGTACCCACAAGACTCTGAGGGGCACAAAGAAGAAAGCAATTTACTTGTGCCAGGGAACAAGTAAAAAGTTTAAAACATTTACAAACATGGCATGAGAGAGTTATTAATAACAAGAGTATATCCATATCCTGAACATACTCAACACATATTTGCAATTACACTGACTATACTTCAGAATAAGAATTTGTACAGGATTTAATATACAATTTGCATTAAAAACTCATATGGCATAAAAACATTCACCCGAAAAGGTACTTGGTAAAGCAACATATGCGGGTGATTTTGATTAAAAGAATCAGTTATTCAGAGAATAAGAGATCACTTATTAAGTTAATCCTCCCAGAGTGTAAAGAAACTAAAACTGAGGAAAAGTGTAAAAACTGTATCTATCCCTGGACAGATAAATATAACATTCTCTGAACATGTCTTCAGAAAAAATCAGGGACATGAAGGAAAACATGAAGACATTTCTAGTACAAACACCTAGTTGCTGTGCATCCCACCTAAGACTTTACTTTCTCATTAGAACAAAGATGCAAGAATGAAATTTCAAGACATACTGTTCTCTACCCCAAGTTGCTGAGAAGAAAACTATTTTGTGGCTGACGGAGCCCCTAGCTAAGCAGAACCTCTTTATAACCCTCACATTTGTGTTCCACTGGTTCAAACTAATCATAAAGACTTCTTTGTGAAAAATGTATTTTGCAATCCATTATTCAAAAGCTTCATTGAAGATCTTAATGGATATGGTTGAGTAAGGAATATTAAAAAAGGCTAAATAGATAAGAGAACCACTTAGCAATTCAGCATATTTCAGTGGACTTCAGGCACTGAGCTAAGATTCTGAGAATGGCCAAAGAAAAAAGTTAGTTACGGACTACAAAAATTGTAAATTTTATGCTTCAATTTAATACATTCACATCTGGCTAAGCCCTTTCCTTCCACCAGTAATTCTCCCCTCCACTAACCCCAACTCATCCTCTACCAAACCAAATATCCCAAGAGCACTGAAAACTTACCTTGGTACGCTAACTTCAAACAAAGTCCTTACAATTTCTCATTTAATCCCATGCATTAAACTCTAAGTTATCACACCAATCTACTGAAATGTAGCCAATACTATAAAATTACACATCAGGATTCATTACTTTACTTTACAGGTATAACCATTAACTTTACTTAATAATTTAGATTGTGATCTTTAAAGCTCTACATCTGTCATCTCAAGTAACATTTGTCACCTCAAGTAATGGAGCATACCTTATCATTATTAGCTTGTTAAATAGTATTTGTCACCAAGAAAAGCATTTGTGCCTGTGTTTACAGTAAAGAATACACTAACTCACTGACTATTCCTAGTTACTAGGGAAGGAGAAACTATTTCCATGCATTAAGCCACCACCTGATGTGTGTGGGTCTGCAGTGAAAACCTGTAATAACTTCTAGAGGGTCCTTAAAATATCCAGATTTTTAAGCATACACAACATAAACCCTGTTTCTTATTTAGTGTAAGCAAGAATGCTATAGGTTCATACAAATACTGGAGCATTTTCACGGACAGAAGAATAGTTACAAGCACCAAGAACTTCCAAGGCTAAAATGAGTTTGGGAGCAGCAGTAGTAGCAATAAGAAGACCTGTAGCTCCTTCTCTTAAGGAAGAGCCTAATAAAGTATCTCCCAGCACTTGTAAGGAGACATGTAGCCAACACGTGTAGCTGTTGGTATTTCTGCCATTTTTCCCTGCTATTTCCCAGGTGTGCCCAACTTCTGACAAGTGACCACCCCTCTGACACCCGATTCTGTAACGTATGACAGACCTGCCTCATTTACCTCACTGAGGATTATGAAGATAGAGCTGTATGGTACTTACAAATGCAAGATCTGTCAGTGTGTTCCAGAATTCAAGTGTCTAGTCTGCTCACTTTTAGCCTTTGGAATGATAAGTGTGACCTAAATTTTAACAGTCAATACTGGATTTCTTAATAACACTACCAACTTAATTATCTCATTTATGTAGAGCAGGCTAGTCTGGACAAATGGTTAGAGTGATTGTGGTGAATACTGATCAAGACACAAACCTGTTCCATTAGCAGGGAACAGCAAGTTGAACCAACACAGACTAGCGTTAACAGAACTATACAAAAAGTCATGTGTGGGAGGCTCAGGTGTCAAATCAAGCCTGCAGATGTTTGTTTGGCTTGTACAATGTTTTCAAAGATCGAAATTAGTTGTCAATGTTGAAACAGGATATTTGGCATCAAAATCTGCAATCCTGGATTATCTTGCAATATAGGAAAACCTGCCACTCTGAGACCACATGCCCTCACAGCTACAATTAGGGGCAGCCCTAATGCAGAAGGGGCAAATGCTCTCCAACTTGCTACAATCTCCACCAGGTCAGGTCCCTCACTGATATTACTGCAGGCCTCTCTGGGTACTTATGTTTGCCACTCTTGATTCAGACCCTAAAACTGCCTTTAATCCCTAAAATAAAAATCTGCAACCTAATCTCATGAGTACTATGTCCAAACCCTCTAAGCAATAAGCCCAAAAAGGAAATTGAGTAGAAAAAGAAATCATTTTCATGGTTCTATGTTAGTACTGCTTACATGAACTAGCTCATTTTTCAAAAATGTCATTTCTGAAAATGATTAACTTGTCTCATCTTTCTTCACAATTTTGGTTCTGTTATTAAACTATATTCTGTAACTGACCAGATTCCTTTTAAGCAAAATGACATTAATATGTAAAGGCTAGTGGTTAAACAACACACCATGGTTATTACGCTGTAGCTTAGTGAAGGCAGCTGAGATTCAAGCACTATCTCCCCAAAGGCTAATTTTTGCACTTCAACTCATTGCCACAAAATTTAGTAACATTTTACAAAAATGCTAATTTGATATATTTGACACATCCTCCATTCCCATCAAAAAATGGAACAAATCAGTTAAGAGATTCTACAAAGGGGGCTTTAAATACTACACACAGTTTTTAAACATATTCAAACAACCACATGCCAACTGCCTCTTACCCGGGTATTGCTTACCCATTGCACTGAGATAATGGTTGAAGGCTTGGCAAGGAGGACTTGGGGTTTGTGTTGATTTGTCACAACTCATGGGTGCTGGGCTCCTGTCTGTGTCAAAAGAGAAATACCCACTGGAGGATCGAGACAGCAGGGAGGATCTTCTCACAAAGATGAAAAGCGGGGATCTGGTAGCAAAAGGGCCAGGGCTGGCCGGTGGGGCCAGCGGGCCCTGAGGGCTGCCGTGGGGGCAGCGGTCCCCTTCGCCTTCCCGACTGCCTTCGGGATTACCTTGGGGCTCGGTCTGTAGGGAGGTAGGGGCCCCAGGCCTGAGCTGGGGCGGTCTCTCCACAGGTTGCAACCGTCCACCTTCTCGGTCACACTCAGAACCTACATCGGAAGGTTGCTTTGCCATTTGGTCTTTTTTTCTGCAAGCAAAATAAAAAGAAAAACTATTATCTTAGGCAAAATAATAATCACAAAGAATAAATAAATTAGCTACCTTTCACTTCTTCATTAAAAATTCTTAACAGTTAATCTCAAATACTGTAAACTTAAGTTGCTACATTGTTTACTTCTCTGACACTCTCCCAAATAATGAAAATGCACCTAAAATAACAAAGGTATGATTATGTTTTTTGGTGGGGGGGTTGGGACTAAACTTCATACCACCAAACAAAACACAGTAACAATGTCAATTGCTTGTGGAACTGGCGCTTTTATTTATACACACATACACACACACACACACACACAGACACACGCAAGCTTTAAGAGAAGCAGCTTGTCTGAAGTCTATTCACATGTGCTCTTTGCTCAGGACTGACTGGAATAAGTCAGAAACTCCCAGCGGGTTCTGATTTCCCGGGATCAAATACGGCGCTAGAGCACAGGAGCGGGTGCAGATGCAGCGATTGCAGGCGGCTGGCCGCGTTCCCCGCTCTGGCCCCATTGTTTGCCGAAAATGCTGAGGGCAGCAAGTCTGGGGAAGGTTTGGCAGCGGCCGTCAGTCGTAGTAAGTGCGTCACAATAGAGTTTGTAACTCAGAGCTCGGCTCAGCCTGGCTCTGGCGCTCTGCGCCCGCAGTCCCTCCCGCTCTCGGCTCGCGCGCCACACGGAACCGGACAGAACTTCTCCGGGGTGCAGCCGTGCTGTTAGGTGAACACCTCCAAATAACGGACCCCCGAAGCCTTGCCCTGGCACACCCTGCAAAGTCCACAACTAGTTCTGCACGGTAGGCGACACCGGCGCGCGCCTCTTTCACCCCAAAGACCCTCCCTTCAGAACGGCAATCACGCCGAAACTCACAGTCCGCCCCTTCCCTTCCGAGCGTATTGTCCAGGCCCGGGTCCCGCGGCGTCCGGCCCGCGCCCTTCGCCGACCCGGCGCCCCCTGAGCGTCCGCACGAAGGCAGCGCGGGAGACAAAGCCCAGGATTCGGCTTCAGAGTCCCCGGGACAGCGCAGAGCACGAGCCTTCCCGCCCGCCAGCCGCGCTCCGCCGGGCACCCGAGGACTCCGCGCGCCGCGCTTCTGGCCCGCGCTGCCCCGGCCGCCGCCGCCGGGAACATCCTCCGCCTCCTCCCGCTCCTCCCCTCGCGCTCTGCGCCCGCCGCCGCCGGCACCGCCGACCTCCCCGCGCCACTGGCGCCGGGTGTCCGCGCTCCCAATTGGCTCGTGCGCGGTCTCTCGGCAGCCAAGCGGCCAATCGGCAGCCGTGGCGGGGGCGGCGCCTACGGGTCAGGCCGCCAAAGGCGAGGCAATTGTTGACAAACTCGCCTCCGAGCGCTTCTCCGGCCGCAGAGGCGGCGGCGGCAGCTTCGGCAGAAGCTTTGGGGGCCGGGCTGTCCCGGTACCCCGCCCCGTCCCTGTGCTCCGTCGGGACACTGCGCACGCCTCAGCAGTTCCAGCCACCTCGGGCAGCCAGTCATCTGGAGACAAGGCAGGACCTGCACTCTGCCCGTACCGGCAGGGAGGTCCTCCGTCTGGCTGGTCGGGGTGAGACCCCAATGGCCGTCCCCGCCCCGACTTGGTTATCCTTCTCCAACAACTTCCTCCCTCTTTCTTCTCGTGCACTGCAGACACGCGCCAAACCTGAGCAGCCACCCCCGGCCAAGGACGCGCACACCCGCGACCACAGCGGGCACCGAGCAAATCCACTCCCCCAGCCCCGGCGTCCGTCCACCAGCAGCGCCAACCTTGGGATAACAGGCCCCAGAGGGCGCGGCGCTGCCAGGCTGCATTGCAAATGGGGCCAGGTGCTGTCGGGCACGCTATAGCCACTAAGACAGTCCGGCCCCACAGACTGTGCAAGTCCTGCTGGCCGCAGCTCGTCTCCTGCGTGGCTTCGGTGGTCAGGGAAGGACCTAGGTCTCCTGCTGCCTGCGGATTGTGCAGCTGGCAGCGGTCCGCAGGACGCCCGCAGACCAAGAAAGGTCCCCAGGCACGTCCAAGAGGGCGAATGCAGCTGCGGCTGCGAAACCTTGGCCTAAAAGAGTAAAATGAAAAGCCCAGTCTCGTGAGTTAAACCACCACCGCAGTTCCGCAAACCCTTTGCAACAAGCCCGCGCTCCCAAGAGCCAAGACACAGAACCCGCTAGCACCGCGCGGCCGCTACTCCGGGTCGCTGGGGCAGGCGGCGCGACGTCCCGGCTGGGCGCGGAGCCCAGTACCGCGGAGCGGCCCCCAACTCCCGGGCCGGTGCCGAGAGCACGCGCTCTCTCTTCCAGACCGGCCTGCGACCCTTCACTGCGCCCGCGCGCTGTATCCCGGCCCAAGCCGCACTTCGGCCAAGTGCCGGCAGCTTCTGCGCCAACGACCCTTCCACAAAGTGGACCTGCCCGGGAAGCAACCAGACACACACCGATCGCCGCCTCCCGCCCGGCGAAAAGCGGGACCAATACAAGCGTCTCCGCTCGCACGTGCGCGGGAAGCGGGCAGTAGGTGGAGCCGTTCGGGCTCCGGCGCCAGTCTTCCATCCGTCCCCGGCCCGCTCCCGGGATTCGGAGGTATTTACCTTGCGTTTCTCAGTCCGAGAGTCAGAGTGAGACATTGGGGGGACGAGGGCCAGGAGAAGGGCGCCGAGGCGGCGGCGGCAGGAGCGGGGTGAACCGAACAGCCCGAGACGGTGCTGACTGCAGTGTAGCAGGGTTCGCAAGGTGGCTGCAAGAATCCGGCGCGGTAGCGCTGGACGCAGCACTAGTACAAGCTGGAAACCCCGAGGCTGCGCGGAACGAAGTGAAACCTGCGCGGCCCTGGAGCCCTGCTCAGGCTGGCTGCCCCGCACCCGCGCCCAATCACCACGGGCCCCGCCCCCGCTATATCCCGCCCCGGCGCGCGGGCTGGCAAGCTCCGCCCCCGCGGCGCCGCGGCCGCCGGCGCGTGCAGGCTCGGACAGGTAAAGGCGCGGGTGGCCTCGCAGGCTTTCCCGCCGCGCGCGCCCCCGTCCCTGGCATGTTTACTCAGCGAGTGACTCGGCCTGCTGGCGGCTGTGCGCCCGCCCATCCCCCACCCCGGTGGCGGCGCAGCATGTGCGCACAACAGAGGGGGCGCTCGGAACACACTCCAAGCCGCGCCGACCACGGCCCCGGAGGAAAGCCTCCGGAGGCGCCCCCGCGCCCTAGCTGTGCGCGGAGACAGTTTCTCAGCTGCTCCAGGGCAGGCGCGGGGACGGGCTTGGCCCTGGAAAAAACGCGCGTGCAGGGTCTTTGAACTCTCCTCCCTCCGAGGGTCCGTGGCGCCAGACTCTTAGGCACCCTCTTCCTGCCACCCCTCAGGGGCTCTCCATTTTTTCTGTCGCCCTCAGTCTGCCTAAGAGACAGAGCCCGTGGGGGGAGGAGGAGTCGAGAAAAGGGCAAGCAGCGACCCCGGGTGAGGGGCGGGATGCGGGTGTGTGTAGAGCAGGTAAAACAAGGAAATGAAAAAAGAACTCAAAAAAAAAAATCCTTTTAGAAAAAAAAAAAGACACCAAGGAGAGTCACAGCCTCCAGGTGAGAGAGAATGTTGTGCCTATGCCCGGTTGGGAACCTCGAGATTTGCTGGGCTCCCAGAGAACCGCCTAGGAACCGTACCCCTGCGGGCTGAGGCCAGTGAAGGCGGAGCAGCGGAGTTGAGGCTGCCGTATGGGGTATTGCCGTATGCCGCAATACCTGCCATCCCTCATGCCCTCGCGTCTCCATCGTTCTCCTCCGACGCTACTCTCCACGCCCGCTCCAGTGCTCCTCCGAGCCCGCACCCCGACCCGCCCCTCCTTTCCGCTCCCCGGGCGCCTCTGTGCCCCAGCCCCGGGCTTCGTCATCACCGCGGCGGGGGTGTAGGAGGTTGGGGTGGGGAAATGGAATATCCTGCAGGGGAGGTCAGGCGAGATGGATTAAGGAAACGCAATTTAGAGGCCTCCCTGACCCGCACCCTTGCGGGCCAGGAGAAGGAAGGGGCCTCCGCGTAGAGGAGCAAGCGAGGAGACGTTGTCCCGTCGTCGGGCCACCTTGGTCAGTCGTTATGTTCATAAGCAGACCTAGAGCGTCAGCGTGACACAGCACAGCCCCAGGTCAAAGTCTCCTCAGAGCATTCTCGGGTGAGTCCTGAGCGAGGTAAAGGCCGCGCGCGGGTTCTCGGGGACGGGAGGACGCGCGCCGAGCCCCGCCCGGTTATTTCGCTGCAAGAGGGAAAGCGCATGGGCCTTGCCGCGGCGAAGTAAACTCGGAGGCCGGAGTTCTGGCCTGAGCGCGGCTCAGAGCTCCTGCTCGAGACCTTCGGTGGCAGCCGCGGGCGAACTGCGCCTTGGCTGCCCCGCGTCGCACGGGGAAAAGCAACGAGACCTGCTGCGCTGGCTGAGAGCCCCAACCCCACCGCACGCCGGAATGCTCCACGCTCTCCGCGCGGTCCGGCGACGCAGACAGGGACCGGAAAAGGACCACGCAGGCAGAAGAAAGCCCTGTTGTTTGTTCCTGTGCAGCCCCGCCGCCCCCGCGTCGCTCGCTCTCACGACCCTGTAAACTCTTTAAAAAACAAAGGCGTCGGGGAAAGCAGCTGGCTAAGCGCTCGGATTTGGGGCGCAAAAAGGAATCCGGTCCGAAGGCGGTGGTTCATGTGTCCGCTGCGACATGAGCTGTGCTACGGAGCTTCGACCTGGCGCCCTGCGTCGGGCGACCGCGAGCCCTTGCGGCCTTCTCCCGCGGAGTCGGGAGGTCCTCCCGGAACAGGGCCGAGCGCAGCGCGGGGGCAGCGTGAGAAGGCCCGCGGGCTTTAGGTCACCGGTCCTGGACGTCGCCCTCGCGGACGCGGGCAGAGCGCTGTCCTTTCCTACCTCTGCCAAGAGATGTGGAGGGGCGGAGAACTGAGAAAAAGAAGAAAGAAATCGGGCTACAGGGATCTGGGAAATGGGAAATCCATGGCCCTTGCCTTGGACCACAGGCATCGCCTGTGTGGTCTCTCCTAGTTCCGAAACCAACGCCCTTCAGTGTATTGCCCCAGTCCGCCTCTCCGTCCTCTGCAAGCAGCAGGGGCGCCTTCCACAGCGCTTAACTTACTAAACTTTGTATCAGTGCTCTTCTAAAGGACAGATTACCGCTTTATATGGTAAAATGTTTTCCCGCGCGTTGTCTTGCGGCCCGGAAACCGCGGGTCTGGGCGGACAAGCCCTAGTTCTTGCTTTGCCCAGAGCAAAACTCTCTCGCCGTCCACGCATTTCCTCAGGGGGGAATAGAGGGTCTGATTAACTGGAAAAGCACCGTTTGCTGAAATGAACCTTTATGCCCGCGCTCAGAAAGAATGGAGGTTTTTTTCTTTTGTCTGAGAGTGATTTTTTTTTCACCCAGCACCAGAGTTTTTCGAAATCACGGGGGGCGGGGGGGCGGATCTGAGTCATCGCTGACCGCAGGAGACCTTTGGCGGTGGCGGTACCCAGCTGTGGGGCAAGCTCGCGCGGCTGAGCGGGAGCCCACCCTGATTGTCTAGGGGGATCGGGTGCCCCGAAGCTAGGGAAGGTTGAGGCCAGGCCAGGTGAGGTTACAGGGATAGGCTAAAGGGTCGCACACCGGGCGACCGCCTGGCTCCCTTTCTCAACAGTCCGCCGCGCGCCTCTTCAGCCTCGGCGGGACCTCTGCTCGTGACCAAAATCCCCGAGGGCGGCGGTCCAGCGCGTGCCAGCCCGGCCTCAGCTCCGGGCATCAGTGAGGCGAGCGTCGTGGCAGCTGCGCGCAGGCCACTACACTTCCCGCCACACCCGTTATAGCTTGGCTCCCAGCTCGGGCCTCTGAGAGCGCGCCGCGTCCCGGGCCAGCGGCTGCAGTGGCGCAGGATAGAAGGCCCAGGCGGCCCGCGGGTTGGGGATTCCGGCGATTGGTGCGTGGAGGTTGGTGTGTGGAATGTTAAAGGCGGAGATCACCCTCAGGGCATCATCTTTCACCGAGTCGCACAAATCCAGCAACTGCAAAACACGACACAAGGGGACAGGTCAGATGTAGGCGCACTCACAGCGATCTGGCGCCAGAGGCTTTCCGCGCACCCCAGCACCTGCACACCCAGTGGCCACGGAAACTAGTTTCCCTTCGGATTCCCGGAGACCCAGGAGGGTAGAAGCCACTGGTCATGACTAACCCTCGGTAGCCTTTTTTATCTTAGAAATTGCTAACTCTGACACCTAGTCCGGTGGAAACAGGTTTTTTCCGTAAAAGGGTGGGAATTTAGTGGGGAACGCGAGACCAAGGTCTGAGTATTTATTAATGTTCTCCTTTCCTCCCCTTCTCTCTCCGCCCTACCGCTCCTCTTTCTTTTCTTCGCTTTGCGTCTCCTCCTCTCCACCTCTGGAGTGGCTGGGGTGCCACCCTCTGGTGCTCAGAGGCAACTGAAGAGAGAGTCTCAGAACAGGTGAACCAGTGGAGACCTGCTCTAGTATCCCTAGACTAGCGTCGTCAGAGGCAGGCCGTAGGCCAAGGTTCTTGAAACCTGGCAAGGTGGGACCGGCGGATCAAGGCTAGGCATTGGTCCCACCTTCTACCTGGCTGCTGCGGAAAATTGATCTGTTAACGCAAACACCAAGGAAGCCCCGCAGATATCCTCGGTTGTTCTGAAGGCCATGGGAAGGCATGGATAAGACATTCGCAGCAGAAGGGAGGGGAAGATGCAGGCCAGTGTTTTGGAGAAGCTGCACTGGGTGTATTTTTATTTCATTTTCCATGGTTTCGGTGCTAGTGCATTTTTTTTTAATTCCCAGAAAAAAGAAGAGTACCAGAATAATAGATTGTTTTTCTAAAACTAAACAAGGGCAGAAGGACTGCTTGCTTTCCTTTCCCCTAAACTGCTACACACTGTACTCTTCCATTTTTTTCAGTTTTCAGCCAGTTGTAAATTTCTTTTGCTCCCCAAATCACAGCAAACCCCTAGGTTTTCATGGTTTATTTTTATGGTTGTAAAAACATCACTTATATCAGCTCCACCTTTGCCTTCGTGTCATGGTCATCAGTGAGGTGCACTGATGTTAAGACCACAGTTTTCTTTGCAGCAGTCCAAAATGCCATTTCAGGTGTTCAGAGATGAGGGGGTCCCAAAAATGGGGTGGGGGGAGTAGGGAGTAGAGATAGAGAGGGGGAAGAGCATGAAATATAATAGTCCAACAATACAGCTCGTTCTCTGTAGCATCAGTAATTTCTAATGAAACGCTTCATTCTTCACACACTGTGGTTAAGCATCATCAAATCAGTACTGAAAATACTTTGATCATATTTGCAAGATACACTAAAATGAACTTTCACTGACCAAGATTTCAATGTTTGTAACTAATACTTGGCAAATCCCTGATTAATCTGTCAACTCTCAATGTCTTTAACCACACAGCTCAAAACCGTAAGTTGTGTATACAGCCCCTAAACTTTCCACATATTGCCATATAATTATTCAAGATAATTTTCCCTTTGAGTTTGCATTATGAAACTCAACCAACTTTTGTCGTATATTCACCAGTGGGGAAAATTCAATGATTTGAATGAGTGTTGTGTACAAGAGAGTATGGGTTTGATCTGTCTATTGCCAAATACAGAATTATGGGCCAGAGGTAGAAATTACAGGAGGCAGGTTTCTATTCAATATAATAAAAACTTTAAAAAAATAAAAAAGGAACCCAATGGCTGGTGAAAAAGAGGGTTTCTTTACTGTAAGTGTTCAGGGAGTGTCTCCTCCCATGACACTCTAAATCTAAAGTTCTGGGACTGTCTAACTGTCTCCATTCTTCATGGACCACAACAGGAACCCGAAAACGATTAATGTCTAGATGGAAGGATCAGGCATCATTCCTGTTACAATGATTGTTTGACTCTGATTTCAGGTGCTCACCCACCTCTGTTTCTGCCTGTCAGGATAAAGGATGACAATAATTACCATCCTTTTGCTCATAAGGTATGCACTGGAGTCCTACCTTGTGTAGGTACAATGCTGGGCTTTCGCAGTTTGGTGGTGCATACTGCCAGCACAAGTCACCTATGTCATAAAGCTGTTGAGGAGTTTTAATGACTTTTAAAAAATGTGATCTCCTTAATACAAAATAAACTTGAGAAGCTAATGTAGCACTGATTATTATATAGTTACAGTATTTGTATTACCAGGGAGTATTTTTATTTAGGGCTAAGCAAAGTATTATTAATGTTTAGTCATATTACCAAACATATACATCTATACTATAAACATAAAAATGGCACAAATTGGAGGGGTCCCCGTGCCCTGCCAGTTTGTGACCCACTTACACTGGACAAAGTACTCCAAGCCTACCCACATCTTTACAAAGAAAATTCGCCAGCTTTTAAAAAACACAAATGAAGAGGTGCTCTTTAAAAATAAAAGAACATGAACAAGTTATAGGTTCTTGCAAAAAGACTTTAAAAGGGCAGACCTAAACATGAGCACTATTGCTCTACAAACAATAAGTACATAAGATCCACTGGAAATAGCCAGTGAGTGAGATTTGAGAATATCTAAAGAAAGCAGAAGTCCCTTCAGCCCTCAAGAGACATTGTGTATGGATATATTAATATGTGTATTTTGGGGCGGGCAGGGAAATTTATAACATCAGTTGGGCTTCTTACCTCCACCTAGTTGCAGTACTCAATTTCTTTTGGTCCTCTTTTTAACTCTCCCTGCATTTTCCTTATTCCAGTTGGAAGAGTAGGATGGCCTAGGATGGGCAATGACTAAGCTTTGCAACCTTCTAAGCAAACCCCATTTTTCCAACACAGCATGGTGTTAATCAATTTTGAGAACAGATTCTCAAGGTGTAAAGTGCCCAGCACACTTGCAGTGACACCCCAGCCATTCCTAGGACTCTGTGCAGGGGTTTTTCTGCCTCTTCTCTTATGCCCCACCTCTGTTTCCGGCACCAGATGACCTCATGCTGTTCTCTGTGTAAAATCCCTTACCCCAACTTGAACTGTCTCTCAATTACCCCCTTTCTTGCTTAGGCACTGTGGCAGAGTCTGTTTCTCCATCCCATAAATCTGAGCTGGCTTGTAACTTGCTTTGCCAATAAAATATAGAAAGTGTCACTGTGTAAATTCCAGAGCTTAGGCCTTAAGAAACTTTGCAAGCCCCATTTTCACTCTCCTGTCACCCTGAGACTACTTGCTATGCAGAAGCCCAATCTAGCCTGCTGGAGGATGAAAGGCCATGTGGAGAAGCACCAGGGTGCCCTGGCCACCAGCCAGCACACACTGCCAGATATGAGAGAGAGGCCATCTTGGACCTCCCAGTCCTGTTGAACTCAGACGATTGCAGCCACTGGAGTGGTCCCAGGCAAGACTAGCCAAGGAACTGTAAAGGCTGCCCACCCACAGGATTCAGTATTAATCACTATTGCTGGTTAAAGCATAGAAATGGAAACTTTTAACCTTACCAAACAAACAAACTTGCTACAAGGTATCAATTACATCTTCGTTTCACAAGGAATCTCTATGCAGCCACTCTCCTTCTAAAGGATTGTTAGATATTGGTGGGCTATTAATGTAATTTCCTGTTTTGTTTTGTTTTGTTAGCTAACTTGATTTTAGATTAACTAGATATTGGGCCAGAAACTTTAAAAGAAGAGGAACCTTAAAACAATTAAGCAACATTTAATCTAAAAAATATGATAGGTTGGCAAAATGAGGTTTCTATATTACTTGTAGCTGTCATTTATCACCTCTGCTTCTGCTGTGACACATAACCAGCATTTTGGCAAGTGCCTCTGGCCACCTTTGCCTACCTTTAACCTTCCCCATGTTATTTCATGCTTGTGTTGTACAACCCCAGTCCCTGATCAACAATTCTGAGATTGTTACTCCAGCCTTTCCCAAGGATCCAAAGGCTCTATCTCTGCCATGCAGTGTCTGTTATTTCCACGTTCCCTCCGGGATGGCCAGGCAGGTAAAGGCAACAAGGTACAGAAGGGAGCCACTTGGCTACCCTTGATTGGCAGCCTGCTGCATCTTTATAACAATGTCATGAAGCAACAGATGGCACTTTACATACAAAACTAAGGTCTTCTTTACTCTGCTCCATGTTGTCTCGGACTGGCATTTGCTGTGCACCTATCGTGTGTCAGATTACAGAGGAGGTCTTTTTGTTCACTGTCTCTTTCAGTACTCTTACTGACCCCATTTTAAAGATGAGAAAACTGAGGCTTAAATAATTCAGCTCCTTGCTCCAAGTCACATATCTCATAACTGGCACAACTACGATTTTGATCCAGAGCCTTCTGCTTCCACAGCCGTCTACCCGTTCTGCCTCCATCTTTTCCCCAGTGCCTCACTGTTTCCAGTCGCTAGAGGATCTGGGGTATTGCACTGAGGAAATGCCTCCATCACTGGAGCAGACATGTGACCCTCGATGCTCTCCCAAAGTCGGAATCGATATTCTACATGTGTCCAATGTGCCTAGTCTGGAGAACCTGGGTCTTCCCAGCTGCACCGGCTCAGATTCCCCAAGGGGACCATGGCAGTAATGGGGGCCAGGGGGCCTCCATGATGCTGCCACCGGAGGAAGGTGCCAAGGACACTGGCTTCAGAGCCAGCCCCCATGATGCAAAGGGCTAGCTTGATGCTGCAGAAGGATAAGTCTTCAATTCTCCAGAAAATGCAGCCATCCCAACAAGATTCTGATACGAGGGCATTCAAAACACAATAGGTTCTCTTCCTGTGGAGGGAGGGCCACTTGCTCCGCAGATTCTCCTTCAGGAAGTTGGGAGGACTCTTCTGCACTGGTTGACAGGCCCTCCCTGCTCCTCTGGGCCACCACCTTATGTCATCAAACACAATTCAGATCCCTTCAAAAGAGCAACATGCAGACTGCCAAATGCGACCCGTGAAAATTGCGATAATCAAGTAATTTACCTGCAGCTATTCCCACTTCTTGCAGACTTCCAGATTCACTCAACACACAGAGGCCTTGATCTGACTTATCGCCCCCTTACTCACCTCTCCTGAAGAACTGCTTTTCCTTTAGACAAACATTCCCTAAAGGGCCAGAGTGGTAGGTCTGTGATGGCTAATTTGCCACCTTAGCCTCTAATGCCTGACTAGTGGTCAAAGTAAAGAAAAACAAACCTGAAACACTCACTTGAGGCATAATCTCACACCTCATGGCATGATTCTATCTCAATTTAGGTGTCAACCACTGGGCAGGGGACATTCCTGTTTTTACTGACCTCTTGCCAGCTCCTCAAGGTACAGTCAGGCCTTAACTTGCTGGGATCTCCTGGTCCCAAGAGCACATATGTTCTCCTGGTTTTCTCTACAGCCAAGCTGCATCTGGATGAAACTAAACTCTGCGGTGCTATTAAATAATCAGGACTCCAGCTTCATAGTTTCTCTGAATCAATTTAAATTACATTTTATGTTGATTAGTTCTTCAGCTGATAAAAAATATTTAGCATAATCTGAAATGTTAGAATGGAGAAATTGCCTTCCTTACTGAAGAACAACAACAAAATTACCTTCATTTGGCCTAACTAGAGAGTTTCGAGGAGAACAAATTTATCTTCAAAGTGTTCTTCCTATTGCGGTTTTTTTCATAGAGTACACCACTGGGCTATTTGCTAAGTATTACTGAAAATGCCCACCTCAGTAAAGGACTGTGGCCTTGAACCCTGGCATTGCCGCTTCCATGCCATGATACCTTCCTTGTCTCTAACATGAAAGGATTAAGTGAGTTTGGCACAGGCTGAGTATTTATAAATATTATTGTTATTAATATAGCGAGTTCTCTAGTTAGTAATAAAGACAATATCTTTATAACTCTGCCATTTCTATGACAAAGTCTGCTTAATCATCACTACCTAAAACAAGAACGCTGAGGCAGAGGCATCCACTTTAACCACTTAATAAGAACATCTGACATTTATTCATACTGCTACTGATTCATAAGAGGAAAAGTTTAAAAAGAAGACAAGTGCATATAGCTTTCCCTTTAGAATACAGGAAACCATATAAAAGTTTTGGCAATGGAATTAAAGTAACCACAATGCCGCTCTTGGTAGCATTTTCTACAGACAAAGACATTTACATGAAACGAGAAAGAATATTCAATTAGGTGGTTATAATAAAGCTTCACTATTAGCTTCACATCTTTTCATACAAAAGAATATGGCCTTTTAATCAACTGATAGTTTAGCCTTATGAGCACAAGTGCAAATGTGAACATACCCAAAAAGGAATAATTTTCAGTCAAAAATCTTCAAGAGGCAGAGGCCCCACAAACTGCCAGAACTAAATATATAATAGATTCCAAGGTTATGGAGAAATTCTGTGTCAGTGGAGTTTTTAACTTTATGGACCCAAATGATTTCAAAAGCAATTTGGGAGGGATCCTACTTCAAGCTAAAATGTAGAAGGATTCAAGAGAACTGTGCTCCCATCGTAACGAGCAGAAGAACCTGGACAAAATAAAAATCCTATGTTTGATGGGGCTCCTGAAAAGCACTCTACATAAGGAAGCATTAATGAAGTGATTTCAGAGAGAAATGAGCTCTTAATAGGTAAGCAAAATGCCATGGAAGCTTCCACACATGGGGGCAGAGCCTGTTAAGGTACAGGTGGATGGAAGAGTGGGTCTGCCAGAGATGGAGAGACTTGGAAGAGGTAAGAGAAAACGGCCAAAGGGACTGGAACTGGGAAGAATCCTAAGCACAAAAAAGCAAACATTTGGCCTACGGATCCTCAACCCCTAACCCAGAATTTTGCTGTGAGAGCAGCAGTTCCCGGGGACTGGAAAGCAGAGGAAGGATGCATGGTCCCGTGCATCCTTAGGGTACCTACATTTGGGGCTGTGCTGGAGTTGAGCTCAAAGGTGAATCAAGATATCTGAGACTACACACAGTCCAGCATCCCTGCAGCTCAACCGCTGACAGGATCAAAAAGGCAGTGTGGGGTTTGGGCGGGGGTCGACTAAGCACAGTGAACTCAGTTTAATTAAAGCAGCCATTGCTTAACTTGACTCTAGGAGGAAACTTCATAAACAGCCCCTCATCCTAACCACCAGACAAAAGAAAAGGAAATAAGCAAAAGAAAATAAAATCTGTTACAATGTCTGGAGTACAATAAAAGTTTAAGACCTACAGAAAACCAGGAAAATGTGACCCAAAATCCAGAGAGCACAATCACTAAAAGCAGGCTTAGAAATGACCAGTTATTGGAATTAGCAAAGATTTTAAAACAACTATTATAAATGTGTCCAAGAATTTACAAGGGAAAAATGGATATAATGGATTAATATGGGATATTTCATGAGATGAATGTAACTTCTGTAAGAGAATGAAGGGAAAATTCTATAATGGAACTAAGAAATGGAATATTTGAGATAAAAATTCACTGAGGAGTTTAACAGCAGAATAAGCATTGAAGAACATAGATCAGTAGGCTTCAAGACAGATCAGTAGAAATTATTCCAAGTAGGGCAAAGAAAAAAAAAAAAACAACAGAACATCAGTGTCCTGTGGGATTATATTGGCAAACTAACACACATGCAGTTGAAATCTCTGCAGTCAGAAAGAATGAGACATAAAATACTTCAAGTTGTAATGGTTGAAATGTTTCTAAATTCCATATAATAGAACATCTTCCACAAAAATATTCCTGATAATCTTACTCATAATAACACCAGTCCATGAACACTCTAAATGTCCATCAACAGGAGAATAAACAAATTTTTTTCAGCACAATCGAACTGTGTTGATGCAAGAAAAAAGGCCTCAGTTATTTTTTCTTCCTGCAGGTGAGTAATAAGACACTGCACCTTAATACCTATGGAATGATGCAGCTGAGGTCAGCTGGAGGTAACAAGGCCAGTTCCTGGTGAGACTCTGACCCAGCAAAGTCCTAGAGAGATGAGTATTTCGGAGGGGGAGGGGTTGGATCTATATAAGGAAATACTACCTAGCAAAAAAAAAAAAAGAATGGACAGCTCACAAACATGCTGACCAAAAGGAGCACTTCTATCTGTTTCCATTACTATGAAGCTTTGGAGCAGGCATGTGAGCTCTTGTGACAAAGCCAGAAGCTCAGGTGACAGGGTGAAGGACTCATGGAAAAGTGGTGAGGGACATTTCCTGGGTGATGGACACTTTCTTTAACATGACTGAGGTCTGCATTACACAGTTTACCATTTGTCAGAACTCACTGAACTGCACCATTAAGATCCGCACACTTCAATGTTTGTAAAATAGACCTCAATTTTTAAAATTAAAGGGAAAAAAAGCAATTTTGGGGGGAAACAACACATGATTGCCAATTTTTCCTTTTTTGTTGTTGTTCAAGTAAGAATAACCAAAAAAGTACTTTCTACAGTCATTATTTTATTTAAAGGGTAACTTTTGGCACCTAAAACATAATAATATAATTTTTTAATAAAAATTATTTTGCATTTTGAAAAATCCAAATGTTTATTTTCCTCATTTTGCCCTAGGGCAACTCTTCCTGTAGGAAAATTCCTTGCATGCACTTATGGGAATCAGGATTGTGTGGTTCTCAAGCCAGCAAAGATTGTAAAGGTTCCTCCAGATGAAGTCAGGTATTGTCACTGCATGAAACACTGACAGGCAGACTCTTTAGCATAAGAACAGAGGCACTGGGGATGACTCAAGTGAAATGAGGCTCAAAAAATGGAGTTCCATGGAGACCACTGATCTAGGATCAGATGAACACAGAAAGCTCTCCAGAAACCATCTATCAGATACCATTTTCTTTTCTCAAAAATCATAGTCAAAGTCACTTCTGAAAAGATGGACATGCTTTTCCCTATTCCTCCTACTAAGCACAACTGAAAACCCTGGACATTATATACAAAACATCTTACAAGACTGAAAAAATGAAGAGAAGAAACAGACTGTCTGGGACTAAAGGAATGACACAGTGGTGAATTTGGGGGGTTTTATTTTTGCTGCATATATCCCACACTAGAGCTGAAGAAGCTGGCAACCTGGAAACACCAACAGATATAGACAAAAATCCCAACAAAAGCCCACCTCTCTAGCCAAACACCAGGAAAGGGGCAGCCCAGCAAGACAGAAAGCTTTCAGAAAATAATTGCTCTACTCCAGCCAAACATCATAGAAAAAAATTATGTTCTCCTCCCCCACTCATGGCTCTAAAGGCTAAATAGGGAGCTTACTCTTCCATCCTCAACAGTTGATAGTGAAGTGCCCACCATGGTGTCAATGGAGACCACATGGCAGCTACAACTTCCACCTCCACCTGGCAGTAGAGAGGCACCCTACTTTCTACCAGATGGAGAGCTGTCAGAGGAGGCCTGGTGAGAGTCAGGACTGAACCACCACATGGCAGTAACAAAGCCACTGCCAGTGTCAGTGGAGACCACTCGGGGAGCAGTAGTGAGGCCGTCCTACCCTTGCCACCAGGGAGGTGTCAGCAGGGGCCTAGTTGGTAACTGAAACTCCCACTTCCACCCAGAAATAGCAAGGAGTCCCCACCCCTTTGGGTACCAACACAGGCTGAGTAGAGAATCTGTACTGCTGTGTCTATAAGGCAGTAATGAGGTAATGTGCCCCTTCTTCCCCCCACAACAGTGTTAGAGGAAGTCAGCTAAAACAGAGGTCTAAATAAGACCCAGAGTCTCATGATATAATAACCCAAAACATTCAGGTTTCAATCAAAAGTCACTCATCATACCAAGAACCAGCAAGATGTCAAACCGAATGAAAAGAGACAATCAATAGATGCCAGCACCAAGATGACAGAGATGCTGGAGTTATCTGACAGAGATGTTAAGGCAACCTCATGAAAATGGTTCAGTGAGCAATTGTGAATGTCCTTAAAACCAGCGAAGAAAATAGAAAGTCTCAGCAAAGAAATAGGAAAGATCAGCAAAGAAAATGGAGACATAAAGGAGGTCCAGATGGAAATTTTTAGAATTGAAAAATACAATGACTAAAATTAAAAACTCAGTGGCTGGATGGTCTCAACAGCAAAATGGAGGCAACAGAGGAAAGAATCAGTGAGCTGAAAGGTAGAACAACAGAAATTAGTAAATCTCAATAATAAAAAATGGACTGAAAAAAATGAAAATAGGCTCAGGACTTGAGCAATTTTTTTTTTTTTTTAAAAAGGATTTAACTTGGGCCAGGCGCGGTGGCTCACACCTGTAATCCTAGAACTCTGGGAGGCCGAGACGGGAGGCTCACTCGAGCTCAGGAGTTTAAGACCAGCCTGAGCAAGAGCGAGACCCTGTCTCTACTAAAAATAGAAAAGTTAGTGGGGCATTGTGGTGTGCGCCTGTAGTCCCAGCTACTCGGGAGGCTGAGGCAGGAGGATTGCTTGAGCCCAGAAGTTTGAGGTTGCTGTGAAGCCAGGCTGACACCATGGCACTCTAGTCTGGGCACTGGGCAACAGAGTGAGACTCTGTCTCAAAAAGAAAAAAAAAAAAAAAGGATTTAACTTAAGTGTCATCAGTGTTCTAGAAAGGTAGAAGAAAGAGGGTAGGACTGAAAAGTACTTGAAGAAATGGCTGAAAACTCCCCAAATTTATGGCAAAAGGCAGAAACCAACAAATTCAAGAAGCTGAGACAACCCGAAACAGGATAAATCCAAAGAAATTTATTCCAAGGCACATCATAGTTAAACTTCTGAAAACTGAAGATTTTCTTCTTAAATCTTGAAAGTAGAGAGAGAGAAATGACAATTTATGAGGGAAAAAACAATTTGAATGGCAGCAGATTTTCATTGGAAACCATGGAGGCCAGAAATGCATTCAGTTGCTAAAAGATAAGAATTGTCAACACAGAATCCTTTAACCAGTGAAATACTGTCCCTGTTTGCAGATGACATGTTTGTCTATGTAGAAAATTCCAAGAAATCTACACAAACTTCTAGATTTGCCAAGTAAGTTAAGCAAGGTCATCAGATACAAGATCAATATATAAAAATTAATTGTATTTCCATAAAAAATAATGGACATGTGGGCAATGAACCTAAATATGCAATACTATTTACAATCACTCAGAAGAAATACTTAGATGTAAATCCAACAAAACACATATAGGACTAGGACTTGTATGCTGAACACAATAAAATACTGATGAAAGAAATCAAAGTGGATCTATGTAAGTGGAAAGACATACCATAATCATAGACTTGAAGATTGAGCATAGTAAGATGTCCTTTCTTGACAAATTGATCTATAAGTTTAATGTAATTCCTATCAAAATCCCAGCAAGATTTTCTGTAAATATAAGCAAGATTATCCTAAAATTTATATGAGAAGGAAAAAGAATTGGAATAGCTAAAACAATTTTGAAAAAGAATAAAGTAGGAGGAATCAAGCTACCATTTTTTTAAGACTTAGATAATTACAGTAATTAAGACTGTATGATATTGGCAGAAGAATAGACACATAGATGCATGGGTCAAACAGGAGAATGCAGAAATAGAACCACATAAATATGCCCAACTAATTTTTAAAAGTGTTAAAGCAATTCAATGGAAGAAAGGTAACTATTTCAACAAATGGTGTTGGAGCAATTGGACATTGGTGAGCCAAAAAACAAAGATGAACCTTAAGCCTCCTACCTTATATAAAAATTAACTAAGGATGGATCATAGACTTAAATGAAAAATGTAAAAGTATAAAACATTTAGAAAAAACCCCAAAGGATAAAATCTTTAGGATCTAGGTAGGAATAGGTAAAAAGTTCTTAAACTTGACATTAAAACCTATAAAAGAAAAAATTGATAAATTGGAACTTGTCAAATTAAAATTTTTTGCTTTCTAAAAGACCATATTAGAATAAAAAGATGAGCTACAGATTTGGAGAAAATATTTGCAAGCTACATATCTGACAAAGGACTAGTAAAGAACTCTGTTGGGGGAATGGACACCCTTGAGGCTCAGTCTCGGGGGGTTGGGAGGGGCATGGGCAATATACTTAACCAGAACGGTTGTACCCCCATAATAAGCTATAATAAATAAATAAAAAAAAAAAAGAACTCTAAAAACTCAACAGTTAAAAAAAATTAACAATCCAATTATAACATGGGAAAACTACATGAACAGACTTCTTGACCAAGAGGACATATAGATGGTAAATAAGCCCATGAAAAGATGTTCAATGTCATTAGCCATTGGGCAAATGCAAATTAAAACTACAATGAAATATTAGCATACTTATCAGAATGGCTAAAACAGAAAATAGTGACATTCTCAAATGCTGGTGAGAATGTGAAGAAACTGGATCACTTCTACATTGTGGTGGGAACGTAAAATGTTATAGCAAATCCAAAAAAATTTTGGCAATTTCTTAAAAATGTCAAGATGACCCTACCATATGACCTAGCAACAGAACCCCTGAACATTTCCCACAGAGAAATTAAAACCCATATCCACACAAAATCCTGTGCACAAACGTTTATAATAGCTTTATTCCTAATTGTCAGAAACTAAAAACAGTCCACATATTCTTCAGTGAATGATTATGAAACAACCTGTGGTACATCCATAGCATGGAATACTACTCTGCAATAAAAAGAAACAAACCATTGATACATACAACAACCTGGATGAATCTTCAAAAAATTACGCTGGCTTAAAAAAAGCCAATTCTAAAGGTTGCATATTGTTGTGATTCCATTTATACAACATTCTTAAAATGACAAAATTAGAGAAAGGTGGAACAGGTTAGTGGTTGCCTGGGATTAAAGAGGGAGTAGAATGGGAGGCTCAGGTGGGAGGATCACTTGAGGCCAGGAGTTCAAGAGCAGCCTAGGCAACATGGTGAGGCCATGTCTCTTCAAAAAATAAAAAATTAACTGGGTGTGGTGGTGCATGCCTGTAGTCCCAGCTTCTTGGGAGGCTGAGGTGGCAGGTTCGCTTGATGAGCCCAGGAGTCTGAGGTTGCAGTGAGCTATGATCATTTCACTGCACTTCAACCTGGGCAATAGAGAGAGACCTGGTCTCTAAGATAAACAAACAAACAAACAAAACAAAAACAGAGGGGGTAGAGGAAAGGAAGAGGGTGTGACTATAAAAGAGCCACATGAGGGAACCTTATGGTGTTGTGGATGCTCTGTATCTTCGCTGTCTCAATGTCACTGTATCAAAATCCTGGGTGTAACATTGTACTATAGTTTTACAAGATGTTACCAATGGGGGACACGAGGTAAAGGGACATGAAATCTGTCTGTATTATTTCTTACAAGTGCATGTGAATTTATGATTCTTTCAAAATAGGTTAATTAAAAAATAAAACCAAAAAAAATCACAGAATAAAATTCAAGTTAGATTTTAACAAAAGGATTTTATACAAGTACCAGATGATTATTTTTCCTTTTTCTTTTTATGCTTTTTAGTTAAAGCATAATGTACATTCAGAGATATAAATAATAAATATATAGCAGCTTGCTAAATTATCACAACATAAATACACTCCTGTAAACATCACACAGATTAAGAAATAGAACACCCATATCCCAAAAGACCCTGCAAAAAGTCGTACATTTGAGCTGGACATTTTTACATACATTGTCTCAGCAGTAGCCAGTTAGGTTAACAGAATCTGTGCCTGGTGGTTCAAGGCCATAGTCTATGAAGTGAATGACTAACTGTCCAAAGAAGGAGGACGCAAAGGAGTCTCAGTTTTCCATAGATGTGGGTTCTCACAAATAAGTCGTGTCCCTTCTCTGTGCCTCAAAATGGGGCCACCCTGCCAGGCTGTCATCGTATGGTTACTAAGTACCAAGTGCTTTGCGTCCCCTAGAGAAGGGAAGAAATGGAATAGGCCACAGCAATGTTTTGACTTGAAAATCAAAGGAAAAGGTAACTTATCAGAAAAATGAAAAACAACTACAAGCACATTTTATTTTACAAAAAGTACTGATTTCTAGCTAGAATATTAATTTATGCCCAAATGGATATAGGAGGGATCACTTCTGTTTTAAGTTCAGTAATTTATTTAAATTCCCTGGAATCATAATAAAATCCACCTTGTTCTTAATTTCAACTGGGATCTGGTTGGACTCAGCTGAATTCCATCTCCTGAGATGTCTTTTTGTGTAACACAGATACCCTTAGGTATAAATTTTTCCAGTTGAAATTCTCACCGTGCATCCTGGATCAAGGGTATGAACCCAAAGACACTCATGGAGAAAGTGTCCCAATTGCACAGCACTCTAAGCATCTCCCCAAGGAGCGCAAGATAATGCAGCTGCCAGAACTCAGAGGCTGGAGCTCAGCAAAACAATCTGCCCTCTCCTGTGCCTGTAACAAGTTACCCTTGAATGAAGGAAATAGAAAGATCCCAGCTCACTCATTCCCCAGATTCACAAAGCTGTCCTGTGGGGTAAAGCATGAGGGTTGACCAAGTGGCTGCCATGCAAAAACCAGGATTGCAGGGGGTGACTTCAGCGTCCCTTTTACTGGCCAAACTGAAGAAACCAAATCCAATCTATATTTTCTTAACCTGAGTTGGATGGCCTACTTTATAGGTTCAACAATGTACTTTATACCACTGAATAGCATGCATGGGTCAGGAGTAGAGGAGAGAGAGAGGGGAAAAAAGCGGATTTTCCCCTTTCTTAGCTGCACTCTGTCAGTACAATATTTTCGCCATCCCCCTGTTTTAGAGTCAGGTGCTGGCAAGAGAAGATGGACCAGGACACACTCACATTCTGGTTGGTCCCTGCTGTCCCCTGGAGGTGAACCAGGAGTCCTGCAGAAGAGCGAGTAGGTTCAACCAGTTCTGGAGATGCTTTCAAATCAAAGATTTTAAAATTTGACTCCCAGTTGCATTCCTGGTATGACCACTCCATTGCAATGTCATTTTAGTAACACCCTCAACTCATTGACCACAGCCACCAGACAGAAGCTGTGCTTCCCCACCCTTGGACCTAGAATAGGTCCCTATGCTTATGCCCCATACCAGCTCACCCACTCAGCCTGGAGGACACAGCCAGGGGTTCTCACAACCTCATCATTTGCTTGCAGCCAAGTCAGATGAGCCTTACAGGGTGGGTGTGTGGGTGGGGTGGGTTTTTTTTTTTTTTCTCTCTCTCTCTCTCTCAGATTCTTTACAAAGAAAAGCAGGAGTCTGTGGGCAGTAGGTGAGGCTGAGGGACTGAGGAACCCCACCTCCCTTTCTCAATTCAATGAATATTTTCAACATGCTGTGCATAAAACCTCAGTTCGTGTTCTACTTGATTGTGATATCTGAACATCTGCTAAGCTGCCTTGATCCAGGTGGTTTGGGGAAAGCGAAATAAAAGGATGGGAAGTCTAGGTGTTCATTAAAAAGAAACATTCAATTCAGCATGGAAAACAGTCAACACTACATTTGTAGGAAGGCTGGGCACATGTATTGTCTCTAAGCCTCATCAGTATGGTTGTGGGGTGCCTGCTCTCCTTGAAGTTCAGCTTTGAGTAGGGCTAATAGCCCAGCACCATCTTTCCAGCTTAGAACTCTCCCCTAAATTTTTCCCGTGTTGTTTTCTCCTCCCCAAGCCTTTTTGCCACTAAGCAATGACTGCATTCTATGTTTAGCTCAAAATAGTAAATGAGTTTAATCCATCTTCTAAAGTCAAAAGAACCAGGCTGCATCCTGGCCTTGGGGGCCTGGTGTCTGCCACACTTCTGCACATTCTTATTCCAAGCCTCACCTGCCAAGAACAAAGCAATATACCAATGGCTATGTCTACTCAAAACTATTTCAACAACCCATAGAACAATGGCTCAAATGCTTTTCTTCCTCTATGATTCAACCATTTGATTGAACTGAAACTAAAACTCAAGCTCTACTGGTCCTTTTATGCTTGAGCAGACACATCCAGAGTTCAGATCACATGCTGGGCTCCTGAGCAGCTCTCACCCACTCAGGGAAAAAACCAAAAGTGCCTTTCACTGGGGCAGATGAAGGCTGGCGGGGGTTGTGTCTGTCCCTGTGTCTACTTAATGGCAAGGGTGAAAAACATGACTTGGGCTTGCGCTGGTGAATCTTGGCTTCACCTAGCACACTGGTGGGCACACCCAAATGAAAACAGTTTTATAGGCATGGGAGAAAGACTCAGGTGGGGTAAGGTGCCAACAGAAACAGTGCATCTGGGAATTGACAGATCAAGACTCAAACAGGACATGGAGGCAACATTTGGGTGAAGGGGTGACAGCTATGGGTAAAAATGTGATCAAATACGGGGGAACAGTGTCCAGATTTCTTGGTCCTGATTTATTTTCTCTCTTCCTGAATGAATTTTTGGTTTGTTAACACTGCTACTCTTACAGGCAATTCCCGTGGCCTCTGGGAGGTGGAGGAGTGGCCCTCATCCCCGCTGTGCCTGGGTAATGCAGCCGCCACACTTCCCTGCAGGTCCTTCATCACCTGCACGCTCACATGGTTCCATTATTTGAGTTCAGGGCAGGAAATGGAACCTGATTCAACATTTTGCTAAGTATTATTTTCACCACAATGAATAGGGTCCTTTTTTGATCTGTAACCCACAGCTAGGCTGTGGTTCTTTCAACACACACAGACTGAAAAGCTTCCTTCTGCGTTGATTTCTTAGTGTGGGCTGACCACATGTCCACACGTACTTGCTTCTTCTCCATACGTCCCAATGGAGTCACCGTCCCAGTGCTGGCGGATGCTGACAGAGCAGGGCAGGTAGGGCAGCTGTGCCCAGGAGTTCAGGGAGCAAAATGAGGCCACTCTATCTATAACTTCAATCTATTTTAAAGGATGGTGTAAAATAAAGTAAGAGACTAACAGCCCAGTTTTCATTTGCATTAAAATATGCCACTTTAAGAAGCTAAGATTTTTATCTTGTTTTATTTTTCCAAAAGCAAAGTGAAGTTGGTTTTAATGAGGATACACAATGGATAACTGTTTTGTTATTTTGAAAGGCTTTCTTCCTTAAAATGAGCCTTGGTTACTCTCTGATGCTGATAATTATCTGAAGCAAAATAAATACAAATGTCTGGGTTAATAAAGACTGAAACAGGATGATGCCTGGACACTAAATTTTGTAAAGAACAAAGAACACAATTGTTCTATACATACCCTTGCAAAAAAAAAAAAATAATAATGGACAGGCCACAGGAGCCTTGTATACTTAGGGACCTTGTTATGATGGAGCCCCGGGGCACCACCACTGGGCAGACCTCCTTCCAGCCAAGGTCCCACAGTGGGGACATCAAGGGAGAGCAGCTCATCCTGCTCCTCAGTCTTGGGGACACTAGCACCGCAGTAGAGGGGAGTCCAAAATCTGCCATGGAAGCCTCAGCTCCAGTACTCACTAATTGAGTGGCAAGGCAGCCTCAGTTTCCCAGGGCCTAAAGTGGAGTAAGAGTTGTTCACACTAAAGGATTATATAAGTCAATGAATAAGGGACCTGCTCTGTCAACACTGAAGTTCCAGACAAAAGAAAGGAATTAGTTATCATTTCTGAAAGGATGTGGGGGATTGGCTTGAACTTAAAAAATAAAACAAACCCCAAGCCAACCCTCTGTCTGGTGGGCCTCAGTTGGACAACTGGGAACTTGTGCTACCTTCTGAATATGTGGATGGATTTTGCCTGTTTGGGGACATCAGGTAGGCCTTTGGGGAAGCCCTTGAACTTCTCAAGGCTTTTAGTGCATTACAGTGCTCCAAGCAAACAAATAGGACTACAAATGAGTGATGTTTTGGGCTTAGTCCACTTCTATTTGGGATTAGGAGTTCAGATTGCTATACTCAGCCAGAATCTTGGACAATTGTTTAACTTCTCTGTTTCTTAATTTTACTCATTTGTTGAATGGGGATTATATCAGCTTTATTTACCTTGAAAATCTTTATGAAAATGAAATGAGATAACTTTTTAGTCTAAATATATCCATTTCTAATTATCATTAGACAGGAGCTTCAGCCTAACTCCCGTGTGTTCTGGAAAGTTTTATTATTTAGAATCAGTCTAGGCTGATTGTTATCTCTCTATGCTGGCTTTTTTTTTTTTTTTTTGTAAACTTTTTATTTTGGAATACTTTTAGATTTGCAGAAAAGTTCCAAAGATCACACAGAGTTCTCATAGGACCTTCACCCTGTTTCCCCTGATGTTAACATCTTATGTAACTACGGCCCAGTGTAAACACTAAGGAACCAATGTTGGTGCATTGCTATTAACCAAACTACAGATCTTATTCAGATTTCACCAGTTTTTCCATTACTGTCCTTTTCCTGTTTCAGGACACCACATTGTATTTAGTCAGCATGCCTCGTGGTAGCTTCTGATCTGTGATGGTTTCACAGCCTTTCCTTGTCTTTCATGCACTGACAGTTTTGAGGAGTACTGGTCAGGTATTGTGCAGACCATTCCTCAGTATGGCTTTGCCTGATGTTTTCTTCTCAAGATTAGACTTGGGGAAGAGGAAAGCACCTTTCTCATCACATAATATCAGAGGGGACATGCTATTGCCGTGATGTACCACTGGCGATATTAACCTTAATCACTTGGTTGAGTGATCGAGCAGGTTTCTCCACCGTAAAGTAACTATTTCCCCTTTCCATACTCTATTCTTTAAAATAAAAGCAAATCCACTAAGTCCAACACACACTCAAGAGAAGAGGAATTGAGTTTCACCTCCTAGAGGGAGAAGTATCTATATATATTATTTGGAATTCTTCTGTAAGGAAGAGTCGTCTTTTTCTCCCATTTATTTATTTGTTTAATCATTTATATTTATCCTTGTGCACTTGTACTTAATTGCTTTATACTTTGAGTCATTATCTAACACTACTTTATTTATTTGGTTGCTTTACTGGCAGCTCTTTTAGTTGGCTCCTTCCTGCGTCCCTTGGACATACTCTTATTGTTGTGGGTTTTTTGGCTTATCTTTTTTTCCTTAAGCGTTTTCTTACTTCCTGACACTAGAAAATGCTCCAGGATCATCTGTATATTCACTGCTCCAGCTCTAGAGGTAGCCATTTCTCCAGGGACCCTTGTTTCTTTCACTGGAAAATGGTATCAGAAACCAAGAACTGGGCACTGGGTGTGCTTATTGTTTTGTTACTGGCTGATGCTGATTTTTATCTAAATAAAATAAATGAAAATGTCTGGAGTCAAAGAGATATGGGGGTTTTTTTGGCTGCATTAGTTTGGGCAAGTTATTTTGTCACTTTGGGCCTCATCTATATGCAAAGAAAATGAAAATCATGCCCAGGATTGTTGTGGGTCATGTGGAACAACACTGAATGGACTTTGTGTTTCTGAGAATAGAGGGCTCGATTTTTTTTTTTTTTTGACCAACCTTCCTCTTGAAAACAACCAAAATATTTGAAGAAAATATGGGAAACATCTTTAAAACATCAAAAAATAATAAAGACAAAATTTAAGGGAAAATTAGAACCTAGAGAAATAAACAAGACCATTGCATTTGCCCTAAAGACATTTGCCATTTCCAGCAAATTGGAACTTTCACTTTGAAAACTTGATGGCAGTTGTGCAGGAGTAAAATATAATGATAGTCAAAAACCAGGGATAGAACGAGGCAAGAAATTTAACAGGACAACCTTGCCATGATAAGCTGGGATATCAAAGAGCTATATATAACTCCAGGGGAAGGTAAAGAAATTGCTACCTTTATTTTAAGTATTTGATTCTTTTAGGAAACCTCAAGCCTTGAATTTGGTTTAAGCTGGGTCTCAAACTCAGAGTGCTTTCAGAGGCACTTGCAAGAAAAGGTACCTTCAATGTGGCCTTCATATAAATCTTACACATTATTTTTTTAAAAAATGACTAACACACAATAAAAGATAACCACACACACAGCAGAAGCAACAGACAAAAGGAAATAAACCTGCAGAGATTTAAGGAATCGGAATTATTAGCTACACAGACTATAAAACAACTATGTTCCAGTATATAAAAACTAACAGACAATATTAAATACATCTTTGGGGAATAGGAAACTAAAAAGCAACACACGTGATATAAAGAAGAAAACAAAAAAGAATTTTACAAATAAAAATTCCAACAACTGGAATTAAAAATTTGGGGAATGAACTAACCAGCACATTAGATACAACTGAAGAAAGAATCAGTAAACTTGAAGAAATAGCCTATAAAAACACCCAGACCAATCCTCCTAGTCTCCTTTATTCTTCTTTGCAAGCATACTCCTATTTAGCACCTCCAATTGACCAAGCGTCCCAGACATTTTAGCAAAGAAAAGCTGCTAATATTAATAATTTCTCTAATGGCTTGAGGTCACTGCAAAGGGGTGTGGTGGAAGTGGGAAAGGAAGGAAGCTCCACTCTCTTATCCCCTTTGGGGACACCAGAAAAGAGAATGAGTGCTCAGGAATAGCAGCTCAGCGATCTGACAAAGAAGACATGTCCTACAGTCCTACAGACAAAGCTTGTTTCAAAGTGGCTGGCTCCTCCCTGCTTACCTCCCAGGCTGCTGTGATGGTGCAGTAAGTGAAAAGTACGGAAAGCATGTTGCGCTGTAAGAATACCAAAGCACTGCAACGTTGTATATGCAAGTTCATTTCTTTTACTCAGCATTCCTCCGATGGAGTATCTACTTCTACATCACTGAAATACCTGACGGCACAGATTTAAAACCTTTTCTTATGTAGTCTTTTTTTTTTTATCTGTTTTAATTGAAAAGTGTTCTTTCTTCTTCCAAAAGTAGGAATTCTCTTTGTGGAAGGCAGTCTCCAAAGATAGCTGCTATCAATTCTTTCCTTCCCGACATGCACATGCTACTCCTCACATCGAGAGGTGATGTCTGCCTTCCAGCCCTGAATCTGTGCTTGTGTCGTGACATCCTCTGCTAATACAATTCAGTAGGAGTAACGCTATGTTAGCCCTGGGCCTAGAGTTTAAGAATTCTGGCATCTTCTACTTTCTCCTTCTTGGAAGCCAGCCATCATGTAAAACATCGACCACCCTGAGACTCCCATACTGTGAGTAAGCCCAAACCAGGCTCCATGGAGAGAGACAGTTGCCTATCTGCTCCTGTCATCCCAGCTGAGACGCCAGCCATGAGAGTGAAGAAGTCACCCTGGATACCTAGCCCGAGCAGACACCATGTAGAGGAGAACTACCCAGCTGAGCCCCGTCCAGACTGCAGAATCATCAGAAACGATGCTATGAGTCGAACGTGTCCCGCACGGTTCATGTGTTGGAAACTTAATCCCCAATGCAACAGTGCTGAAAAGGCAGGACCTTTAAGAGGTGATTAGGTTCTGGGGATTCTGCCCTCCTGGATGGATTAATGCCAGTATCACAGGAGTGAGTTCCTAATAAAAGGACAAGTTCAGCTCCCTCTCTTTTCTCTTGCTCTCACCCTCTTTTGCCCTTCCTCTTCCCACCACGGGATGATGCTGCACAAAGACCCTTGCCGGATGCAGGCCCCTTGACCTTGGACTTCCCTGCTTCCAGAACTATAAGAAATAAATTTCTTTTCTTTATAAATTGCCCATGCTGTGGTATTCTGCTGTAACAGCAAAAAAATGGACTAAGACAAATAATAAGTGGTGGTTGTTTTAAGCCGTAAGCTTGGGGTCATTTGTTATATAGCAATACATGACTGAAACATTATTACATATACTTTTCTCCACAATTTCTGTTTCCCTGAAAAGGAAAAAGATTCTTCAAGGTTCTTCAAGGGCCACTGTCATCTGGCCCCTGCACTCTTCTCGAGGTTTTCCATCAGACAGGTGAACTCTTTGTTGTTTCTCACCATGTCTGTCCTGTGTACTCCCAATTTCCATGGTCATTCTCACCTCATCAACCCTGTCTCTGAGGGTTCAACTGCATTTCCCATCTCAATTGAACTACCACCTCCACTTTGTCTGAATTATCGACTCTTCCTGGTCTAACACAGAATGACATTCACCCCTAAGACATCTGACCTCTGAACTCTTGTGGCCAGGTTCATTGGAAAACTTCCACTCTCCGGTGAGGGTATTTGTGTTTTTAAAGTTGGTTTTGTGTCCTCAAATATAATGAGCTTCCTTGAATGCAGAAACTGAGTCTTATACCTGTTTGTTTCTCAGCATCTAACAGAGGACCTGCAGAGAGGAGGCACTCCAAAACACGTTTTACTGATGAGTATGCTGCTCACATTCCTTTTCTGTAGCATTTTGGTGGTGATTCGCTGGCCCCACCTTCATTTTCAGGTGCTCTATAGATATCAGATTGAATTCTTGTTGCTACCACTGACATAAAAATACCACAGGTCTTTTTTCCGAATATGAAGAAGTAGAAAAATGAAAATCATTAATAATTTTTTTTTTTGCCAGGACAAGGAAAATACTTTGATTCTCTCCTCCACTTTTCATGTCAGAAAGTGCACGTACGGTGAGTCATTCCCTTGTCACCTAAACTCTGAAGTGTAATACGATCATGGTAGGCAATGAAAACATGTATGTGAAGTCCCAGAGGCATAAGAATTCAAGAGTGGAAACCACTAAAAGATTGGCAGGACTGTTTTCTAAGAAAGCAAAGAGCCCAAGGCTGATGTTCAAAGGGTTTTTTCTGAACCCCAGGGACCCTTACCTGGCTCCGGATCCTCACACTGGCCGTGGGAGTCAAGTATTTATGTTCCAAATACCAGGCCCGCTCCTGGAACACCAGCCTGGTCCCATATAACAGACAAAACTAAGGGATTGGCGAAGAGGAAAGAAATGGACAAATAGCAATATATTAGAAAACACAGAACCTAAGGAGGTGAAAAAGAAATAATATTACATTTCATAAAATCATAACCATTAATACTTTCTCAAGGCAAAATGGCCATGTTTTGGACATGCAGCATATGTTTTATTTTTTTAAACCATTCTATGGAAAATTTAAAGCATATACAAAAGTAAGACAAATAGTATAATGAACTCCCATGTATCCATGCCCCCAACTCAAGAAATATTGACTTGTATTTCATCGATAACCTCACCTAGTTCTCCTCCACCCCAGGTTATTTAGAAGCAAGGTCCACATAGGATATGTTTTAAAACATCCATGTAGTATTTCTGTTTGCCTTCCATCTCAATTCATGGAAGATGACTCTAAATGTACATTCTGAATAATATGTTGATACTTTCCATTGAGCATGGTTTGATTAAACTTTCACAAAAAAATAGCATTCCTTGTTTACATTTTGTTTCAATACATTTTTCCTATTACGTTTCTGAAACCTACACGCAGAGCTTCTGCATGACATCATGGGCACCAAGCAACAATAAATGAGTTTTCCTATAGGAAGAAGTAACTTTTTATTTAATATTTTTTTACTTAACTTTTAATTTTTATTTTGTTTAAGACCCCGGGTCTCGCTCTGTCGCCCCAGGCTAGAGTATGGTGGTAAGATCATAGCTCACTGCAGCCTTGAATTTTGGAGCTCAAGCAATCCTGCTGCCTCAGCTTTCCAAGTAGCTAGGTCTACAGATGGGGGCCACCATGCCTGGCTAATTTATTAAATTGTTTGTATGGACAGGGTCTTGCTATGTTGCCCAGGCTGATCTTGAACTCCTGGCCTCAAGCAGTCCTCCAGCCTCAGCCTCTCAAAAGTGCTGGAATTATAGGTGAGAGCCACCATGCCCAGCCTCACTTAACTTTTAATATTCAATAATTCTAAAATCACACAGACGTAGAAAGCATAGTATGATGGACCTTCACGTCTCCACCACCAGCTTTGATAGTTGCCAGTCTTGTTTTGTCTCTACTCCCACCCATTGATTCCCCTTTTCTGTGTCATTGTGGAGCAAACCTCAGTCATATCATTTCATCCATAAACATCTCACTGAGTATCTCTAATAGATAATTATTCTTTAGAAATAAGATACTCTCAAAATCAAACCGAGCAACAACAAAACCCTCTCATTCCGAGCAAATGGAGTTGATCTTCACATGAGAAGGCAATGTGTCTTGCATGGACTATCAGACTCAGAAGTCACGTGGTTCACAGTCATGCAGACGATGCGGTCTCTTCATTCTTTTCTTGGGGTTCTGAGACATCCTAGGAATAGCATCATTATGAGGATCCTCAACTATTCAGTCTTCCCAGAAAGGGTCACAGTGTGGCTAGCAGCTTTTATTATTAAATAAAAGATATTTCAGACTAATTATAGCTCCTTTATGAAATTGATGGAATCTGGGCAGTCATTGCTTGGCCAGTGTAAGCTTCCTTTGGCTCTTCTATATAACACCAGTAAAGATGTTTGCTGACCCTACAGACATGGGAAGAGTGACTGAAAAATACTGCAATTCATCTGGAAAACATAACTTCTTACAAAAATAATAAATAATGTCTGTTATGTGATTCAACCAAATCACATGTCTCCAGGTGAACTTCATATACACTACAAAAATATTTGCTATGAGTTTCTAGGTGCAGAAAGGTAATCCTCATCGCTTGGGTGTACAAAAATATAAGGTCAGTGATAAGAAATCCAGAGCTATAGAACTATAAGCATTTTTAGAAATGACATAGCTCATCTTCTCACTCAATCCAGAATCCTGCATCAGCCAGGTTTCACCCAAGAAGCAGATGACACATTCACATTGGGATAATTCAAGAAGAGTTAATAATATTTTGTATAAGGGTGTGGATAAGATGTAGGACTGCAGAACTCAACCACCGGGTCGCAGACTGGTACTGGTCTGTGGCCTGTTAGGAACCAGGCTGCAGAGCAGGAGGTGAGCAGCCCACAAGCCAGCAAAGCTTCACCTGTATTTACAGCTGCCGGATTGCTTCACCGCCTGAGCTCCGCCTCCTGTCAGATCAGCAGTGGCATTAGATTCTCACAGGAGCACAAACCCTACTGTAAACTGCGCATGTGAGGGATCTAGGTTGTGCACTCCTTATGAGAATCTGATGCCTGATGATCTGAGGGGGAGCTGAGGCGGTGGTGCTAGCACTGGGGAATGGCTGCAAATACAAATTATCTTTAGCAGAGAGGTTTGACTGCACAATAAATGTAATGCATTTGAATCATCCCGAAACCATCCCCTCTCCCCGCTGGTCTGTGGAAAAATTGTCTTCCATGAACCTGCTCCCTGGTATCAAGAAGGTTGGGGATGACTGATGTAGGAGACCCATAGAAATAATGCAGTGCCCTGGAGCCAGTAACTCTAAAGCTGTTACCACCTCTAGGCTTGGAGGGTGGAGGGCAGGGAGTGGCTACTGGATCCTGCAGAGAGAACTATGTAAACAGGGACACTTTAAGAGGAGCTGTGACCCTCAGCTAAGGAATACAGCAATTCCAGGGTGATCCCACAGGTAGGCAAACAGGGAGCAGGGAAATCTTAACTTCGCTCTTTCCCCCCCTCTACAAACTCTAGCTGTTATCTGAACCCAGCTGAGTCTAAAGGGCAAGGATTCCCTCAATGCAAGCCATGCAGGTCAACTGCCTAGGTGCACAATGGGGTAGAGAAGGGTGGAGAGTAGAGTGGGAAATGCAAGTGGAAGATCTCCATCACAAGTCCCACCTCCAACACTCATGACAGAGGCTCGTGCAACATCTTGGCCAGTCCCGTATGATTCAAGACACAGCCCACTTGATTGCAGAGAGCTCCCAACAAGCTGCTGACTGTGTAGTCCAACATTCCCAGGCTTTGTTCCCGACTGCTGGCTTTCCCCAAGCTCACATTGTGCTTCCTGACTGTGTCTGCTCTTCCCTTCTTTGGTTCTTGGTGACTACCAGAACACCATGTCTAGGTACAGACACCATCAGCCCAGCCTCAGTCCCTCAAACAGAACCTGAAATGTCTTTCCTCTTCTGTTCCAAAAATGGGAGCTCAGTGTGTTAAGAGGCACCCAGCTCAATGAGTCTCACTGCTGGAAGAGCCATTGTATCCAGAGCCACTTCTCTATGTGGAATAGCTAACGCCACACAGAGAACATAGTCACATAGTTAATTTATGGGTTAACTCTGTGAGGAAAGGGGTCGTGTCCTGCTCATCGCTGTGTGCCTAGGGGTTGGAAAGGAGCTGATGCACTGTAAGAGGTTGGCTGAAACCCAATTTCCTATAACTCAGGGCTCTTGATCCTATAACTTCTGCTGCCTAAGGAACAAAGCAAGAGTCTATGAAAGCTTCCAGACAACAGCCCTTAAAAATGTAAGGATATTTTTCATTATCTGCACTTAGTCCTTCTTTCTTAAGATGATCAGCTTTGACAGAGTGCCATCTCCCCCTCACCATGGTTTCAGCTCTTGGGCCACCTTGGACCGTGGTGGCCTCTTCTATTATATTAATAGATGCTTAATTCTTTTCTTCCAGGTGTCTTACAGAACTAAACAAGTGTTGTGCCTGGATGTTGTCTCATCACTGTGGTGTCCATGGCACCATCACTGTCCTGAGTTTGGACTCTACACTTTCATAGGCAAAGTAAATGGAATTTGCTTTCATAGCAGCCACATAACATTTTTGAATAAATGAGTGAAAGACTATCATGCATGTTTGGTTAATATCAAACATTTGATCATTTGACACTCCCAACTAAGCCTTTCCCCCCATAAACTGTTTTAAACCAACCCACACATGCAAATATACATCCCTAAGGGGGTAATTTTAAATTTGTTCTTTTGAAGTCATCTTGTTGGTATGGCCTATCTTGAACCCTCTAAAATCTCTGTGAATCTTGATTCAGTCACCTGAAATGTTGTGTCATTTACAAACTGTCATCTTGTCTGTGTCTTTATACCATAAGAGCTCAGGTGATAGGTCTACATCTTTTGATTCAGGCTATCTGAGAACCTATTAACAGAATGTCATCGAACTCTTATTTCTCAGGCTTGTCCACAAGGAGATCCTGAGAGTCTGGCAAAGTATTGGCCAAAGTCAAGATGCATCATCAATTTCCCCAAATTTTCTCCTCTAGTAACCTGGCTAAGAAAGGAAATAAGATTAGTTAAGTAAGGCTTATCGTTAGTGAACATAGACAGGCTCCTAGTGACTGTCTCTTTCTTTTCTAATTTCACATAAACTATTGCAAATAGTTTTTTGTAGATTTTAACTTGGATTTATATCAATATCAGATTCTATAGTTTCCTAAATCTACTCTTGTCTTATTTTCAAAAATGTGGACATTTGCTCATTTATAATTTTCTGGCATTTCTTTTGTCTTCCTTAGTTTCAAATCTCTTTCAAGGATAAGTCCTTCCCAATTGAGGACAATATTCCTTCAGAGAGAAGATGGGAACATTATAGGGGATAGATAATTAGCTCTGCTTTCTTTTTGCTCCCTATTAAAATCCAAGCTTCCTTACCCAAACCAAGGGTCCATCTCATCAAACACTTGAATGTAGCTACAAATAGCCCTTTAGATTTTTATCAGATTATTTGTTAAGCCAGATGTTATGCTGGGATTTGACCATCCTGACATTTATTAAGTGCCACTCTTTGTGTTTATCCCTGGACAACTGTTTCCCCACCATCACTGCACTCCTCACTGTCTATATGTATTTCCCTTAGACCTGTGCCCTTCAGACAGCCCCCTCCACTCCTACTCTGATTTCTTTGAATGTGTCTTGAATCACAACTTTTTTCTGGATGTATTGTCAGAATGACATGGCTACTGTTTTTCTTCCTCTCAAGTACATGTACATCTTTGAAATCTCTGTCCACAGAGTCATAATAGCCAATATTTATTAAGCACCTACTATGTATCAGGCAATGCAAGGTATTCTACATCCACCTCATTTAGTCCTGACAATAATTCTGAAAGGCAGAAATTGTAGGCCTGTGCAGGAATGGGTTAACTCAGCAGGCTGGACTGCTCAAATCCTACACAATTCCAAGGTCTTTAGCCATTGCCTGGCTCTTAGGAGAGGGGGTTTTGAGCCTTTGGAGTATCTTGCCTGATAAGAGCGTCATGGTATGCCTGAGAGCTTGGGTCATGCCAGAAAGTTTATGCTAACAATGCGATTTATGGTGAAGGCTTATTTTTGTATGCCTGGGCCTTAGCACCATGCTATGTAAGTTTTACCTCTGGGGGCTATGGTCTGAGGAGCTGAGGTCAGTCATATGAGTATTACATGTTTATGTGACTGATCCCCAGTAAAAGCCCTGGACACCAAGGCTTGGGTGATCTGGTTGGCACTACTTTGCATGTGTTGCCACATATCATCATTAGGAGAATTAGATGCTGTCTGTAGACTCCACTGGGAGAGGACAACTGGAAACTTGCTGGTCTCTCCTGGACTCCACCCCCTGTACTTTTCCCCTTTGCTGATTTAAATCTGTATCCTTTTGCTGTCATAAACTATAACTATGAATATAGCTGCTTGTCTGAGTCCTGTGAGCCCTTCTAGCAAATCACTGACCCTGAGGGTAGTGCTAGGGACCCCTGACACAGGCCTCATTTTATACATAAAGAAACAGAGGCTCAACTAAAGTTAAATGATAGAGCAAGGGATGGAATTAATTTTTTCAGGAATCAAAGATTTTTTTTTTCTGTCTACCACATCATAGCACCTCCACTTCTCAGAATTTAAAAAATAGGCTAGGCATGGTGGCTCACACCTGTAATCCCAGCACTTTGGGAGGCCAAGGCAAGAGGATTATTTGAGGCCAGGAGTTCAAGACCAGCCTGGGTGACATAGTGTGACCCTGTCTCTAAAAAAAAAACAACCCAAAAGTAAAATACCAAAAAGTAGATAACTCTTTCTGAAGATACAGACTACAGGTTCTGGGTGACAGGGTAGATGACTTCCCCCATCTCTCTCATTGAATGCAGCCATAACTCCTGGACAGAGTGCAGGAAAAGCTACTTGAGGACTGAAAATTAAATAGTGGCAGGCAGATTGGGGAAGGATACCAGAATTCAAAGTACTATAAAACTGGCAGCAAGTTTAACTCTTTTTCCTCATGCTACTCATGTCCCTGGAGGCATGTGTAGCAGAGAAGGATAACTAAACCCCAGCTTTCTGGCTGGAGAATGAAGAAAGGAAGCCCCAGAAAACCAGAAAGTACCAGGGAGGTCATGAATAAGGAGGGCTTGGGAAAGCAAACTCATAAAGTTCTTTATAAACTTTTGGGCTCAGCCCCAGTTGTGCGTGCATGGATTTGATGTAATTAGCATACAAAAGACTCTGAGAACTGAACTAGCAGACAGATGAGAATCCAATTGCCAGAATAGCCAGTGAATGGAATATATCTGAGCAGTGCTGGAAAGGCTTTGAAGACTAAACTGATATTGGAACCACAGTGAACAGAAGGTGCATTGAAACTTGCAGCCCAAACATAACCAAGTACATCACATGCTAAAACAAAAATATCAACATTCTCCATAGGATTTAAACAAGATCCAGAATCTCATAACATAATATTCAAAATGTCTAGGAAATTATCCAAAATTTTTCAGCATATGAAGGAAAAAAGAAATATAACTTGCATGAGCAAAGACAATCAACAGATGCCAACAGCAAAATGACACAGATGTTAGAATTATCTGGCACAAACTTTAAAGCAGCTGTTATAAAAATTCCCAAACAAATAATCACAAACCCTTTTGAAACAAATGGTAAAACAGCAGGTTTCAGTAAAGAAATAAAAGATATAAAGAAGAAACAAATGAAAACTTTAGAATTGAAAAATACAATGATCAAAATAAAAATGAGCTCAACAGAATAACTGAAGGGACAGAAAACAGAATCAGTGAAATAAGAGAGAGAATAATAGAAATTATCCTGTCTGAACAACAGAGAGAAAATAGACTGAAAAAAAAAAAGAACATAGCCTCAGGGACCCAAGGGACCTGTGGGACTATAACCTATGATCTAACCTTCATCATTGGAACCATGGAAGGAAAGGAGAAAGAAGGCAGAGCTGAAAAGTACTTGAAGATATAATAGCTAAAAAAATACCCAAATTTGTCAAAAAACATAAATATGCAGGTTTCAGAAGTTCAGTGAACTCCAAACAGGATAAACACAAAGAAATCCATGCCCATACACAAGATAATCAACATCTGGAAACTAAGACAAAGAAAAAATCTTGAAAGCATCTGGAGGAAAAAAATAATGTGTTACTTATAGAAGAACAGTAATCTGAAGGAACTATGGAGCCTAGAAAGAAGTGGTACTACATTTTTCAAGTAATGAAAGTAACAACTGTCAACCCAGAATTCCATATCCAGTGAAAATATCCTTCAAGAATGAAGGTGAAATAAAGAAATTATCAATGAATAAAAACTGAGAGAATTTGTTGCCAGCAGATCTTCTCTAAAAAAATTGTTAAAAGAAGTTCTTTAGTCAGAAGGAAAATGAAAGAAAAAGCAATGGGAAATGGGAAATATCAATCAGGAATGATGGAAGAGCAACAGAAATGGTAAATATCTGCAATATAGGATAAATGTGTTGGACTATTCTTCTCATGAATTCTTTCTAAATACATTTAATGCTTGTAAGCAAAATTTTTAATATTGTCTAGTGTGGTTTCCAAAGTATATAGATGTGCTTATAAGATGCCTATGACAAAAACAGGGGGAAGGAACACTTTGGTGGTAAGATTTCCACATTCTACTTGAAGAGATAAAATGTCAATTTTAAGTACACTGAAAAAGTTAAGTATGCACATTGTAATCCCTAGAGCAACCATTATAAAGAAAAAAAATACAAAGATGAAATCCTAAAGAATGTTCAAGTAATCCAAAAGAAGGTGTGTACTGCAGGCTGAATAATAGCCATCCAAAGATATGGGTCCTAATTCCCAGAATCTGCAAATATTACTTTCTAAGGAAAAAGGGCCTTTACAGATGTGATTAAGTTAAGATGCCTAAAATGGCAAGATTATTTTGGACTATCCAGATGGGTCCTAAATACAATTGCATGTATCCTCATAAGAGAGAGATTTCATAGACAGAAGAGGAGGAGGCAATGTGACTGCCAGAGACAGATGTTGGAATGAGGTGGCCACAAGTCAGGGAATGCCAGCAGCCACCAGGACAGGGAAAATGTAAGAAACGGATTCTCCCCGAGAGCTGCCAAAGGCAGTACAATCCTGCCGACACCAGGATTGATTTTGGCCCAGTGATACCAATTTCAGACTTCTCGCCTGTAGAACTGTAAGAGAATAAATTTCTGTTGTTTTAATCTGCCAAGTTTGTGGTAATTTGTTAGAGGTTAGAGCAGCCATGGGATACTAATACAACATATAAGAGGAAAAGGAGGCATGAAAAGCAGAAGAAACAAACAGAAAAAAATAATAAAATGATAGACCTTAATCTAAACATATCAATAATCATATTAAATGTAAATAGTCTAAACAGCTGTTAGACTGTTCCTGCCAAAGATAGGAATTTTAAGAATGAATTTTTTAAAAACCCAAACTGTATGCAAGAAAATTACTTCAAATATAATAATAGTGGTAAGTTAAAACTAAAAGTATTAAAAAAAAGATATATAAGCAAAAACTTATCCAAAAAAGCCTACAGTGGCTCTGTTAGTATCAGACAAATTAGACATCAGAGAAAAGAAAAATTCCAGAAATAAGAAGGCATTACATAATGATAAAAATGTTAATGAAGCAAGAAGATGTATAAGGCTAAATGTGAATGCACTCACGGAACTTCAACATACATGAAGCAAAACCTAGACAGAACTGAGTAAGTAGACAAATCCATAGGCGTAGTTGGAGATGTCAACATTACTGTCTCAGTAATAGACAGAACTGAGACAGAATGCTGACGGGCAGACTATCAACAAGGATACAGAAGAACTGAACAACATTATCAACCAACTAGATCTAACTGACATAGCATTCTATCCAACAATAGCAAAATATACTTTTTTTTTCAAGGGCACAGGAGGCATTCATGGGTCATATCATGGGTCATAAAATAAATTTTAACAATTAAAAAATGTAAATGTAAAGCATACATGGTATGTTCCCTGATTATAATAGAACTAAACTTGGAATCAGTAAAGATAACAGGACAATCTCTAGACACTTGAAATTAAACAACACACTTCTAAATAATTCATGGGTCAAGAAGGGAGTTTCAAGGAAAATTATAAGAGAAGAAAAATGAAACCCATAAATAAATGTGGAATGCAGGAAAGGCAGTGCTCAGTGGCAAATTTATAGTAGGAAATGCTTGCTTAAAATAGAAAAGAAAAAAAAAGTAATAAAGTCAATAATGTAAGCATTCACCTAAAGAAACCAGAAAAATAAGAGTAACATAAACCCAAAGCAACCAGAAAATAATAAATATCAGAACAGAAGTCAATAAAAATAGAAATATAATAGATAAAAATAAATGAAAACCAAACCTTATTCTTTGAAAAGATAATTGATAAAGTTTTTACAAGTTTACAAAGACAAAGTGGAAAGACACAAATTACTAAAATTGGGAATGAAAGAGGGAAAAGCACTACAGCCTCTCAGAAATCAAAAGGATAAGAGGGAAACTATGAACAGCTTTACACACATACTGTTGATAACTTAGATGAAATGAAGCAATTCCTTGAATACTTCATATTATCAATAATCATACAAGGTGGAATAAATAACATCTTAGTAAAAATTAAAGAAATTGAATTCATGGTTTAAAAATGTTGTGAAAAAGAGACCTCTAGGCCTTAATGGTTTCACTGGTGAATTCTACCCAATATTTAAATAAAATTAACACCAATTCTACACAGTCTGTTCCAGGAAATAGAAGAGGAGGAAATCCTTCCCAATTCATTTTATGAGATCAGCATTACTAAGATGCCAAGACTAGACAAAGGATAGTACATGAAGAAAAAACTACAGGCCAGTATTTCTCATGAACATAGACATAAAAATCCCCTATAAAATCTTAGTAATTTGAATGCAGCAATATGTAAAAAGAATAATACACTATGACTAAGTAGACTTTCTCCTAGGAATGCAAGACCAGTTGCATAATCAAAAATAAATCATTGTAATTCATCATATTAACAACCTAAAGAGAAAAAACACCACATGATCTTATCAGTTGATATGACAAAATGTTGACAAAATTTAATATTCCTTCATATTAAAAAAATACTCTTAGGAAACTAGGAATAGAAGAGAACTATCTTATCCTGATTAAGGACAACTACAAAAGAAAAGCACAAACAAAAATTCCCACAGTGAGTATCATATTTAGTGGCAAAAGGCTGAATGCTTTCTGCCTAAGATCCAGAATGAGGTTAAGATGTCAATTCTCATCACTCCTATTCATCATCATGCTGGGAATCTTAGCCAATGCAATAAGGCCAGAAAAAAAAAAAAAAAAAAAAAACAAAGGCATTGAAATAGGAAAGGAAACGATAAAACTGTTCCTATTCACAGACAACATGATTATTTATACAGAAAAAAATCACTAGAAATATCCTCCAAAATATCCTAAATGCTCTAAAACTAATAGTGAGCTTAGCAAGGTCACAATATACAGGGTCAAAACAAAAAACATTAATTATATTTCTAGATACTACCCATGTACAATTAGAAAGCAAAATTTGAAACAACATATCTTTTACACTAGCTCCCCCAAAATGAAACACTTAGTTACAAATCCACAAAAACATGTACATCATCTTTACCCTGAAATCTAAAAATGCTGATGAAAGAAACCAAGGAAGAACTAACACAAAGGATTGGAAGTGTCAGTACAGTACATTTGTCAATTCTCTCTGACTTAGTTCATAGATTTTACATAATTCCAATCAAACTCACAGCAGAATTTTTTGTAGATAAAGACAAACTGATTCTAAAATGTATATGTAAAAGGAAAGAAACTAGAATAATGTAAACAATTTTCAAAAGAAGAATAGTCAGAGGAATCACTTTATTTGATTTTAAGACCTATTGTAGTATAATATAAAGTTATAGTAATCGAGATAGTGTAGTCTAGAAATAGACACACAGATCAAATGGAACAATATAGAAAAGTTAGAGGTAGGCCCACACAAATATGCACAAATGATTTTTCACAAAGATGCAAAAGGAATTCAATGAAGGATGGATAGTATTTTCAACAAATGATACTGAAACAATTGGATACCAATAGGCAAAAGATAAGCAAACCTTGATGTAAGCTTCACATCTTATACAACAAGTAGCTCAAAATAAATTATAAATCTAAATGTAAAACATAAAACTCTAAAACTTTTAGAAAAAAAATGGGAAAAAATCTTCATGACCTGAGATTAAACAAGGTTCTTAGGTATAACTCCAAAAGCATAATTCATAAAATAGAAAAACTGATAACTTGCACTTCATCAAAATCAAAAACTTTTGCTCTGCAAAAGGCACATTAAGGGAATGAAAAGACATACTACAGACTGGGAGAATATCGTTGCAAATTACATATCCAAGAAAGAATTTGTATTTAGATTCTATAAAGAGCTCTCAAAACTCAACAGTAGAAAAATAAATTGTCTAATTAAAAATGGAAAAATGATTTGAACAGATTGCACTAAAGAGGATATACAGATGGCAAATAAGCACGTAGAAAGATTTTCAACATCATCAGCCACTGGGGAAATGCAAGTTAAAACCACAATGTGATGCCTCTATATCCCTACTGGAATGGCAAAAACAAAAAATACTGACACAATACCAAGCAAGGATGCTGAGCAACTGAATCTCTCGTACACTGGGAATAGAAAGTTTCTTACAAAGTTATACACTTGCCATATGATCTGGTAAATTTGCTCTTGAGTGGTTCTCAGTCATGGATGATTTTTGCATTTGGCAATGTCAGCACCCCCCTCCCCACAACAGAGATGTATCTGGCCCAAAATGTCAAGGTTGGTAGCGCCAAGATTGAGAAGCTCTGTTCTTGAGAAATGACAACTTATGTTCACATAACATTAATAACCTGTACATGAATATTTATAGGTGCTCTATTCAAAATTGTCAAAAAATGTATGTACACCACCCAAGTGTCGTTTAGTAAGTGAATGGATAAACTGTGTTACCTCCATACGATGGACTCCTACTCGGCAAAGAAAAAGATTAACTGCTGATGCATGAAACCACTTGGCTGAATCTTACGACATCATGCTGAGTCTTTGGACCCTGAGGAGCCCAGGATGGCTCTCTGGTCACCACGGTGTTCTGTGGCAGAGGTGACTGCTTCTGTTCACAGGGGACTGACTATCCCAGTCAGGTGACGGTGGGCCACGTGCTTATGTCCTGGGGAATCAAATACGCAGGCCACAGGAGAAGGCAAGATGGGTCACAGACGGCCAGACCCAAGGCACATCCTGTTTTCTGCCTTATTGAAAAGCCAAGACACTGCTATATCCTGGCCTCCGAGGGCGGGAAATGGAAAGTACAGATAATCCATCTGCAGGAAACAAAATCGACAAGCACAAAGGGAGACAGAGGGAAAGCTTGGGGGAAGGTAAGCAAAGACATCTTTTTACTGGCGTGTGGAATAAGCTTGGGCGGAGAGGCCACTGGAGCCCTGCTGCTCCTGAGCCCTGAGGGCAGGCGGGAAATGCACTTCTCTTCTTGGGGGGTCATGCCGCTGGCTGCAGCACCTGTGATTGACGCGCTCCAGCAAACCCACTCTCCACCTGTTGTGCTGCAGTGCCCTGGCCTTACCACCCGCAATGGGAATGAGCCAGTTCAGAGAGCACAGCTTTGCAGGCAGATTCTCTCTGGGGTTCCTACATTACCCACTGTGTAGACAGGCTCAGAATGATACCCCTACTGCCTGCAGAGAGGTTAGGTGACTAAAAGCATTCCGCCAGGCTCTTTCCCTGACTTTTTTTTTTTTTGGAGAAGTGGGTTGATCCCAATTCAACTTTCTACCACCCCCAATTCCCCATCTGTCCTTGGCCTTGAACTTACACCCTTTACTTAGAAGGTTAAAAGCCATATGTAATGGGCTGAATTGTGCCACCCCCCAAATCTGTATGTTTAAGTCCCAACCCCCCAGTGGTGTTTAAAGATAAGATCTTTAAAGAGGTTTTTAAGTTAAAATGAGGCAGTTTGGGTGGGGCCCTAATCCAGTATGACTGGTGTCCTTGTTAAGAAGAAGGAGACACACCAGGGCTCGTGTGCACAGAGAGAAGGCCAGGGGAGGACGCAGCGAGAAAATGGCCATCTGCAAGCCAAGGAGAGAGGCCTTGGGAGAAATCAAACCTGCGGACACCTTGATTTCAAACGTCTAGCCTCCAGAATATGACAGAGTAGATTTCTGTCGTTTAAACCACCCAGTCTGTGGTATTTTGTTATAGCAGTCCTAGCAAACTAATCTATCATAGGAAGGGCATTAGTGATCAGGAAGCAAAGACCATGGAACCTTTTCATTTCAGAGATCCACTTGTCTTTCAGGCAAATTCCAATGAAATCTCTGTCCCTCAAGCAAGAGCCATTTATGTATGTATGTATGTATGTATGTATGTATATATGCACTCATGCATCCACCCATCCATCCACTCATCCATCCACCCATCCATCCACCCATCAATCCATTCTCGATAATTTTCCCACATCATCAAAGACAACAGCAGCTGGGAGGGAAGGCCAGAGTGAGCTGAGAAGACTCTTCTAGATCCTATGGGGAAGTAGAGGGAGCCTGCATTAGTGGTGATGAGGTCAAAAGGAGGCTTCAAGAATTTATAGGTACAGGGAAGCCCTCAGTGACCAGCTGGATTAATTGTCAGGGAAGCCTTCTTGGAGGCAGAACTGGAAGAATGTGCTGGGCGTGGCCCAGCCAGTAACAACTTGAAGAGCCTCCTCCCCGAGCACTGCAGCCGGGCTTCAGGCCACGCCACCCAGTCTTAGCTCTGCTGGCTCTAGGTGTGGGGCCACAGGGAGGGGCGGATCACGGCCTTCTCTGCATCCAGGAGTTTGCCCCTTCAGGCTCATCCTGAACCTCTGCGGAGCAGCTTAAGATGGTTCATTTATGGACGGTGTCAGGTGCTGAAATTTCAAGGCTCGCCTGGTTTACTTTATACCTGTGTATCCAAGAACATTCAGCTAAATCTCGTTGATCTCTTCACCACAGCATACAAGGCCCTCTGTGACCTCTCCCACCATGCCCGCAGGCCACTCCCTGTGCTCCAGTCACAGAAAACCATGTGGGAGATGCCCAGTGCCCCACGCTGACTCCTCCCTTCATGCCTGCTGCACATGCTGCCCTGCAGCCTGGAACAGGCTCTGCTTCCAACTCCTCCTTCAGGATCCTGATCCATGCCACCTTCCCAGGAAGCTTTCCTGATGGCCTTAGAGGGCAGCTCCCCATCTGCTGCCAAGAGCAGCTTCCAGCTGTGAGGTGTTTTTCAGGCGCCAGGCTCTGGGGACCACATGACATACGTGATTCTTTATCCTCCCAATAGTCCAAGAGGGAAGCGCCAGGGGCTGCATTTCACTGTGGTAGGAAACAGAGGTTTGGGAAGGTCCTGTTCTCGACGGGAGAGAAAGAAGTCAGCTGTGAAGGGCAGCGCCATCACCACACCCAGGCCTCTCCCTGCCCCTCCATCCAGCTCCTGGCCACCAGCTCTTAGGAAACTGAGGTTCCCTTATTTTCCCCACACCCTCGACTCACAGAGAGCTCCCTGAAAGCAGGGCCTTTTCCCCGTCCCCTGGACTTTCCAGTGTCCTGGCATGTAACAGAGACTCAGTGAATGTTTATTGAATGCACTGGTCTTTGATACTTTATTCCACTGTTATGAAACTTTTAGATTTTCAATTTCTTCCAGCAACTTATATTTTCCTAGAGCAACCACCCATTGTACCCAACATTCAAATTTTAATTTTAAATAATGCTATGGAATACTCTTCCATGTTGCTTACAAGTTTTTTTGGTACCTGTGTTTATTTCTCTCTTTTTGTTTCCCCTTCCAAATATCTACGAGATCTCTCTCCCTTTTTCTCTTGACTAAGTGAGCCAGGGGTTGTTTTATTTCATGGTCTGCTCATTTATTTTCCAGGTAATTAGCTTGGGCTTCTACTGTTCTCTAATTTATTAGTGTGTGTCTTTCATATTTATTATTTCTTTCCATTTTCATAGCACTTATAAAAATGCACTTTAAATTGGATCCTTAATTCATCCTTTCTCATCAAGGTTTAAAGGGGTGTTTTGTGTTTTCTTTGTTTCATGTTTCCATTAATTTTTAGCGATTTAGCCTTTTCAATTTAAAATTTTTCTTTGGTCAAATATTAGTTTAAAAAGAGTGTCTAAATTGGTAAGTGACTAAGCCAGAGTTTTTTGGTTCTATATTATTATTGTTAATGTTATCTCACCTATGTAAAGAATGCTACCCGAACTATTTTTACTTTGTGAAATTCATTGAGGTTTTCATTATAGATTAATATATGATTCATTTTGGTAAAAACAAAAAGCTTTCATGAGACTTTGCAAAGATGTAATATCTATTGTCAGGGAACAAAATTCAATTTATGTCTGTTAGCTCAACTTTATTGTTACTTAAAGTTTCTTCAGGGCTTGGCAAGAGGTGAGTTAAAATTCTCATAGCGTTTTAGAGTTTCTGAGATTGCTCCCGGATTTTCTTACGGTTATGTCTTATATATCATTATATTATTTCATATTGTGCACAAATGTATGAGAATTAACCCCCCATTATAGACTCTGACCTTTATAATATTGTGTCTATACATGATGGTTTTTATTGCCTTGAATTCAACCTGGACCAGTATTTAATACTATACCCATACTTTTGTTGTTATTATTAGAATTTTCTTGGTCATTCTTTGTTCTTTTGAGCCTTTCTGAGCCACTTTGTTTTTCATGCATTTTTTTAGCTTCTGATTTTTTAAAAATTAAATGAAATTTTTTATTTCAAGATAATTGTAGATTCACATGCAATTGTAAGACATTATGTAGAGATAATGTCGTGTACTTTTTCCCAGTTTCCAATGGTAACATCTTACAAAACTATAGTACAATGTCACAACTAGAATATTGACATTGATAAAACAAGATCCATCACTGGCCAGGCACAGTGGTTCACGCCTGTAATCCTAGCACTCTCGGAGGTGGAGGCAGGAGGATTGCTTGATGTCAAGAGTTCAAGACCAGCCTGAGTGAGAGGGAGACCCCATCTCTACCAAAAATAGAAAAAATTAGCCGGGCATGGTGGCTCCTGCCTGTAGTCCCAGCTACTCAGGGGGCTAAGGCAGGAGGATTGCTTGAGCCCAGGAGTTTGAGGTTGCAATGAGCTATGATGATGCCACTATACTCTACCTGGGGCGACAGAGCAAAATTCTGTCTCAAAAAAAAAAAAAAAATCTATCACTGCAAAGATCCTTTATATTGCCCTTTTATAGCCATACCTACTTCCTTCCTGTCCCTCCAAACATCTCCCATTCTTACCACTGGCAACCACTAATCTGTTCTCCATGTATTCATATTTTTGTCATGTCAAGAATGTTACATAAACAGAATCACAATATGTAACAATTTGGTGGTGTTTTTTTCCACTCAGCAAAATTTTCTAGTGATTCACCCAAATGAATCGAAGTGCATTCTTTCTTATTGCAGAGGACAGTTTCATGGTATGGGCATACCAGTTTCCTTAACCATTCACCCATTGAAGGACAATTGGGTTGTTTCCAGTTTTGGATTATCATGAATATAGCTGCTATGTATATTAATACACAAGTTTTTGTGGGAACATAAGTTTTCATTTCTCTGGGGTTAAATGCCCAAGAGTGTAGTTTCTGGGCTGTATGGTAAGTATATGTTTAGTCTTCTAAGAAACTGCCCTACTCTTTTCCAGAGTGGCTGTACCATTTTATGTTCCCACCAGCAATGTGCAAATGCATTATGCATTATGTGTTATCACTTTTGTTTATTTTAGCCATTCTGATAGGTCAATAGTGGCATTTTATTATAGTTTTAATTTGCAATTCCCTAATAGGTAATGATGTTGAACGTCTTTTCATGTGTTATTTGCCATGTCTATCTTCATCAGTGAAATGTCTGTTTATATTTTTTGCTCTTTTCCTAATTGGATTATTTTAACTGTTGAGTTTTGACTATTCTTTGTATATTCTAGGTACTACTCCTTACCGTGATATGTGGTTTGCAAATATATCCTCCCAGACTGGAGCTCATCTTTTCATTATCTTAACATGGTCTTTCACAGAGAAAATGTTTTTAATTTTGATGAGGTCCAGTTTATCAATTTTTCCTTTATGGATCATGCTTTTGGTGTCAAGTCTAAGAACTCTTTGTCTAACCACAGTTCCAAAGATTTTCTCTTATGTGCTTTTTTTAAATAAAGGTTTTATAGTTTTACATTTTATGTACATTTAAGTCCATGATCCATTTTTTAATAAAGGTTCTTTTTTTCTTATTTTGCCAATGGATGTCCAATTACTCCGGCACCACTTGCTGAAAAGACTATCTTTTTCCATTGAAATTGCTTTTTGCCACTTCATCAAAAATTGGTTGGGCATGTTTGTGTGGGTCTGTTTCTGCATTCCCTATTTTGATCTTGATCTATGTGTATATTCATCTGCCAATACCATACAGTCTTGATTACTGTAGTTATATGTCTCAAAATTGGATAGACTGATTCCTCCCACTTTATTCTTTTTCAAAATTGTTCTAACTATTCTAGTTCTTTTACCTTCCCATAAACATTTTAAAATAATTTTGTCTATAGCAATGAAAACTTTTGCTTAGATTTCGATAGAAATTGTGTTAAACATATATATCAATGTGGGGAGAAGTAGTATCTTTACTATGCTGAATCTTCCAATTGATGAATATGGTATGTCTCTCGATTTCTATAGATCTACTTTGATTTGCTTCACCAGCATTTTGTAGTTTTTAGCATATATGTCCGATATATGTGTTGTTAGGTACCAAGGCATTTGTTATTTTTTGAGAAATTGTACACGATTTTTAAAAATTTTGGTGTCCAGTTTCATTATTAGTACAGCCTGCCTTCCAATATCCATGGGTTCCACATCCATGGATTCAACCAACTGTGGATCAAAAATATTTGGGGGGGGCAGGGAAGATGGTTCATCTGTTCTGAATGTGTACAGATTTTTTTTCTTGTCACTATTCCCTAAATAATACAATATAACAACTACGTACATAGCATTTACATTGTATTAGGTATTATAAGTACTCTGGAGATGATTTAAAGTGTACAGGAGGATTTGTATAGGTTATATGCAACTACTACACCATTTTATATGAGACTTGAACATTTTGGTGGATTTTGGTGTCTGGGGGGGTGTTCTGTAATCAATTTCCCCAGATACCTAGTGACAATTGTATGTAGAAATACAATTAATTCTTTAACATTGACCTTTTACCTGCAACCTTGCTGAACTCACTTATTAAGTTCTAGGAATTTCTTTTCCTTTCTTCCTTTTCTTTTCTTTTCTTTTCTTTCTCTTTCTTTCTTTACTTTTCTTTTTCTTTTTCTTTGTTTTTTCTTTCAATTTCTGTCCTTCCTTTCCTTCCTCCTCCCTCCCTTCTTTCCTTCTTTTTCATAGAACCTTGAGATTTTCTACATAAACAATCATGTCATCTATAAATAGAACTGTTTTTTTTTTTCTTCCTTCCTGATCTAAAAGGATATGCCTTTTATTCTGTTTCTTACTTTACTGCACTGGCTGGAACTTCCAGTACTCTACTGAATAGGAATAGTAAGACCAAACATCCTTGCCTTATTCCTGACATTAAGGGGAAAGCATTCAATCTTTCATCACAAAGTATGATGTTAGCTGTAGGATTTTTGTAGATACTCTTTACCAAGCTGAGGAAGTTCTACTCTCTTCCTATTTGTCTAAGAGTTGTTATTATGAATGAGTGTTGAATTTTGTCACATGCTTTTTCTGCATCAGTTGATATGATAATGTGATTTTTTTCTCTTTTGCCCTTTACTATGAAGAATTATATTGATTTATGTGTGAAAATTGAACCAGCCTTGTATCTTTGGAGTATACCACACTTGGTCACAGTGTATAATTCTTTTTATATATTGCTGAATTCTATTTATTAACATTTTGTTAGAGATTTGTGTATATTTTTATAAAGGATATTGTTCTGTAGTTTTCCTTTTTTATTCTGTCTTTGTCTGATTTTGGTAGTATCAGGAGAATACTAACTTTATAAAATGAAATGGTAAGTGTTTCTCTCCTCTTCTAGTTTCTGTAAAAAATTAGTGGAACTGGTGTTAATTCTTCTGTAAATGTTCAGTGGAATTATCCAGTGAAAGCATCTAAGTCTGGGGTTTTCTTTCTCTGAAATTTTTAAATTATGAATTTAATTTACTTAATAATTATGGGCTATCCAAATTATCTATTTCATGTTGAGTAAGCTGTGGTAGTGTTTTTGAGGAATTGGTCTACTTCACCTAAGTTGTCAAATTTATGTGTGTACTAATAGAATTTTTCTTAGTGTTCTCTTACTATCATTCTGATGCTTTTGGGGTCTATACTGATATCATCTGCTTCATCACTGATACTGACAATTTGTGTCTTCTCTTTGTTATTCTTGCTAGAGGGTTATCACTTCCCCGGATTTTTATTTAAAGATCCAGCTCTGTTTCATTGTTTTTCTCTATTTTTTTCTGTTTTCAATTTTACTGATTCTGGCTCTTATCTATAATATTTACTTCCTTCTGCTTTCTTTGGATTTATTTTGCTCTTTATTTTCTAGATTCTTGGGGTAGGAACTTGGGCTATTGGCTTGAAATGTTTCCTTTTCTTCATGCAGGCTGTAAATTCCCCTCTCAACACCGTTTTAGTTGTATTTCACCAATTTGACATATTGTATATGTTTTTTATTTCCTTTGAGAATTTTAAAGTTTTTGAGCTTTGCTTTATGTCCCAGGTTATGATCTGTGTTGGATTATGTTCCACAGGCACTTGAAAATAATGTATTCTGCTGTTGTTAGGTAGAGTGTTCCATAAATGTCTATAGATCCTGTGTGTTAATGGTGTTGAGTTTTTCTACATGTTTTGATTTTCTATCTTGTTGTTCTGTCAATTGTTGAGAGAGTGGCGTTGAAGTCTCTATCTATGATTGTGGGCTTGCCTGTTTCTCTTTTCAGTTCTATCATACCAGTTTTGCTTCATATATTTTATAGCTGTGATATTTGGTGCATACATTTAGCATTGCCATATCTTCTGGGTAGATTGACTCTTTGTTATGATATATTGTTTTAAACTATCTCTGATAATTTTCTTTGCTCTGATGTCTACATTATCTGATACTAATACAGCTACCCTTGCTTTCTTTTGATTAATGTTTTCATGATATTTCATTTTCCAGCCCTTTACTTTCAACTTATTTATATCATCCTATAGACAGAATATAATTAATGCATGCTTTTTAATCCACTCTAACCATCTCTATGTTTAAATTTTGCGTTTAAATGATCTAAAATTAATATAATTACTGCTATATTAGGGCTTAAGGCTGCCATTTTATTTTTTGTTTTCTGTTTGTTCTCTGTGTTTTTTTCATTTCTGTTTTCTCTTCCTTGCCTGACTGTACATGACCTGGGCATGTTTTAGAATTTCATTTTGCTTTATTTAAAAAGAGTATTTTTTGGTGCATCTCTCTGAATAGTTTTTTAGCATTCAGAGTTCTAGGAATTACATTTTGTATACGTTACTTATCACAGTCTACCTGTATCAACAGTTTGAGTGAAGGGTAAAAATCTTACCATTCTTACATCCCGTTATCCTCCCCTGCATACAGTATAACGGTCTAAAATATTTTCTCCACATCCGTGTAGAATCACATCAGACAGTTAAAATCTTCACTTCAATCGTCAAACATAATTTGGAAAACTGAACTTAGTCCCTTTTGTTTACCACATTCTTTCTTCTTTCCTAATGTTCTTGATTCCTTCTTTTATCATGTCTCTTCTGTTTAGATAACTTCTTTTATCAGCTTTTTTCGGGTAGCTATTCTGGTGACAAATTCTCTCAGTTTCCTTCCTCTAAGAATATCTTGATTTCCTCTTAATTCCTAAAGGATATTTGCACCAGATATAGTGTTCTGCTTGACAGTTCCATTTTTTTTTTTTTCCCCAACACTTCAAAAATGTTTTGTCATTTCTTTCTGGCCTCTGTGGTTTCTGTTGAGAAATCTTCTGTCATTTGGGTTGGTTTTCCCCTAGAGATAAGCTGTTTCTCTAACAGCTTTTAAGATTTTATTATTTGTCCTTAATTTTCAGAATTTTAATTATGATGCACCTTAATTTTTTTGGATTTATCCTATTTGTCACTCAGCTTCTTGAATCAGTTGGTTGATGTGTTTTGCCAAATTGGGGGATTTTTCAACTATTATTTCTTGGAGTACTTTTTTAGCCCCACCTTCTTTCTTTTCTTTTTCTGGAACCACAATAATGTAAATTTATATATTTTGTCATAATCCCATAGGTTCCTGAGGCTCTGTTCTTCTTTTTTTTTTAGTCTATTTTCTTTCTTTTGTTCAGATTCAGTCATTTCTATTGTATCTTCCAGTTCACTTATTCTTTCCTCTGTCTCCTCTATTTTGCCGTTGAGCCTATCTGCTGACATTTTTATTTCAGTTATTATATTTTTCAGTTCTGACATTTCCACTGGGTTGTTTATATTTTCCATTTCTTTACTGAGACCATTTCTTTGGTGATACTTTCTATTGTATTATTTGTTTCAAGCATGTTCATAATTACTCATTGAATCATTTTTATAACGCCTGCTTTAAAACGTTTTTCAGATAATTTTAACATCACTGACATCTTGGTGTTGGTGTCTATTAATTGTCTTTTTTCATTCAGTTTGAGATTTTCCTGGTTCTTGGTATTATGAGTGATTTCTGATTGAAGCTTACACATTTTGGGTATTCTATGATGAGATGCTGGATCTTATTTAAAGCTTGTCTTAGCTAACGTCCTGTGGCACTGCTCCTGCAGGGGGTGAAGGATGCATTGCCGTGTCTAGAGACACCCAAGGCAGGGAAGTGCTCCTCGGTACTGCTCGGGTGGGGAGGAAGCCCCGGCTCCCCACTGGGCCTCTGCTGCTGCCACCTGGCCGGGAGGGCAGGAGTGCCTCCTTTCTGCTCTGCCCTTGTCAGGTGACCACCAGAGGGTGGCCTCCTTACCACTGGGTGGTGGTGAACGTCCTGACCCTTTCCGCCCAGCCTCCTCTGATACCACCACAGTGGGAGAGGGCAGAGTGACTTGTCACTGCTGGGTTGGGAATAAACCCAGGCTCCCCCCGCCCTGTGGTTCCCAATGACACTGTAGTGGGCAGGGTAGAGGCCTCGGTACTGGCAAATAGAGATGAAAACCCCAGCTGCCTGCTAGGCCTCCTCTGACACCACCCCGGTGGCGGAGCTGCATTGCCTCATGACAGCCTAGTGAGCGTGGACGGCTGCGCTTCCCACGTGACCTCTCCTGGCACAGGTGGATGTGGGGCCACATTCTGTGGTGCTGGGCTGGAGTAAAGCAGTTACTTTCTAAAAGCCTTTTGTCTTGCCAGGCTGCCCCTTTCCGGGTCCTTTGGCTAGAGTAGGCTTCTTCCTTTTCTTCTTCTTCTTCATTGTTGTGTTTTTGCTGAGCGCATTAACCTTTTCCAGGCTGCCAGCGTCTGCGGCTCCAACTCTGGAATGCATGAAGCACACAGAAAACCCAGGGAGTTCCCCGCTGTGTCATTCCTCAGGTACTGAGCTCCCAGCTGGTCTGCCTTCTAGCCCCCGCCTCTCAGAAGCTTCTTAGCTCGTTCTATCTAATAAATAATATCCAGTGTTTCTAGTTGTCCTTGGCAGAAAAGATAGGGGTGAGCATGCCCACTCCACCTTCTTGGGAGCAGAAGTTTGCATTTTTTGTATATATCATATCGTTGGGTGTTATTTTTCACCTAATCTGAGAGCCTTTCATTTTAGTAGGAGGTTTGTCTTACTTATATAATTGGCCCTAATCCTGACATTGAATGACATGTTTTCTGTGAGTTTTTTCAAAATGCAATACATTAAACAATTATCAACAGGCTGTTCTTGGCTGCTCTTCCCATCAGGCAAACGTTTCAGTAACATATCAAGTTGCCCGCCCCCATCCCGTCCTTTTTACAGCCCTAGAGTGAGAGAAAGGTGGAGAGATTTTCCCGAAGCTGAAAACGTTCCATCAGGAGACCTGAGATGAGGGAGTGACTGGCTGACTGGTGCCTTTGTGCAGGCCGTTCTCCTGGCATTTCATCCACGGCCGATTCCCTCCCTCCTCTCTTTGTCCTTCCCCCCTTCCCGCCTGTGTGCCAGCCATCTTCCTGGGCTCTGGGGGAGGAAGGAAATAGATCTCACCAATGTCTTTCTTTTCTCCTTTCTCAAAGTTGATATCCATAGTGTTTCATGGTGGTGTTTTTTTTTTAATAGACATTTGAACATTATAAAATTAACCAAAAAGAAAGCAGCAAAAATTTAGTGTGGCCAAGAGAAAGGGTTAAGCAGGTGCAGAGAGAAGAAATCTTCAAGTGTCATAACATTTTCAGTTTTTAGTTAGGGTGCAAATGTGGTTGGTTGTGGGCAGGGAGCTGCCTTGGTGTGGGTGCTGGGCTTTGCTGCCTTCGTCAGCCCCATCCGGCATAACTTCCCACAGAACTTTAGTGCTAATGTCCCCTTCACTGTGTGCTGGGAAATCTGGTATTCCTTCAGCCACCTGGCAATTCTGTTAATGTCTGGTGGCCTGGGTCCATATCTCAGAAGTCCCCGATGGAATTTCTCCATGCTCTGGGTAAGTCACAAAGGAGATGTGTCCTGGGCACTTCAGCATCTTGATCTCTATGTAAACGGTGAAATGACAAGTCTTGGCCAGGCTCTGTTGTCTCCTCCCACGAACTTTATTCTCCTGGGGCCAAATTTTGCTCTCAGTTTCCTATAAATGACTTCCACCAAATCCTTCTCATTTTCTTTTGTCTTAAGCGATTTCCTCTCCTGCTGTCCTGTCTTCTAAAGCAGACTGAAATAAAATCCTCCCCCTGGAATTGTGCCTTCCGCCTGCAAGGGCGGTGTCAAGACTCGCGTGGGCAGACACCCCCAGAGGCTGTGCCCTCCATGCTCAGGGCAGCCCACTGCTTTTCTGAACACCAGGACTTGTGCTTCCCAGCTGGTTCTCCAGTTAGATATTTATTTAGATGCTTGACAGTGAAGCGTCAGGGCAGAGCAGGTGTAATGTCCTCACATATTGCTGCCATCACGTGATTGTACGCTCCTCTTAGGGGATCGGGCGCATGAAGAGCTTGCTCCTGATGGCATTTTGGACTGGAAAGACACAGGCCCGTTTCTCCTGATGGGAGAACTTTGTGGAGGAACTCGATGAAGTGCAGACTCAGACAGCAGAGCAGATCCTCTTGTTGGAAGACAGGAAATCCCTCTGCCTTTCTCCTCCCAACCCCACCCCATCCCTCTCCCTCTCTCCCCCTGGCCCTGGCCCTGGCCTGGACACCATGTTCCCAGAACAATTCTAGAGCAACTATTAGCTGATGATGGCTTCTGCTGCATCCCCTCCCAGAGACACCTGACTTTGACATTAACCACTGGAAGACCATAAAATCTTCCAAGCCAAGGAAGGAATATTGAATACTATAATTTCAAGATAGCTATAGGTCAGTTAGGGATGTGTACACAGCAAGATGGAAGCCTCTGGATACCCCTCCCCTGGAAAGCCAGCTGCCAGGGCCCCATAGTTTAGTAGTCAGCTCTCAAGGTATGCATCAGTGCATCTGAAACACTCTATAAATGGAAAACTCAGAACACAACTTGTCACATCGACACCACCACTAAGCTCAGTGGAACCCACACAGTTGGTTAAATTTAATTTCCTGCAGAGACATGGAGACTTTGCTCAAATGTTACCTCCTTGGGGGAGTAGAGTGCCCAGCTGGGAGCTCCTCTGGCTTCCCCAATTCCCTCCCTCTCAGCACGTACCCAACCGCAGGGTGCTGAGGTGTCTGTCTCGCCTGTCCCAGGGAGCTCTCTGAGGGTGAGGGCCGGGTCTCATCAATGTTTGCACCCCCAGTGCCCAGCACAGTGCCTGACACACAGCAGGCACTCCCTAATGTTTCCGGAGGTGGCTGTGGCAGGTACGTGACTCTTCTGCTGATTTATTGTGCAGCCTGACATTCTACCATTAGACATGTATTGTTTTGAAGTAAAGAATTAGTCCTATGCCCCAAAGATCCTTTTCCAAAATTAAAGTTTCATTGGAAGGGATAGTCGTCACTGATATTTTGAGGGCTTGGTTAAGCTGAGCCCTTCAGAACCTTGGCACAGGCTTGGCATTTGTGGAGGGACCTCCAGGAGTGAAAGGAGAGAGGCATTCCAGGGTCCCAGTGGCACAGAGGTACAGGAATGAGAGAAAACCATTTGTGGCTGGAAGGATAGGTCTGAAATTTGATTTCTATGTCGCTAGTAGCTCTTTTCGCTTATTAAATATAAAAGCATTGGCATGTATTCTTCAAGTGAGCCAGGTACTAGAAAAACACTACCTGGTGCATACTAGGTACTCAGTAAACATTTGTTGAACAATTTATCTTAGGAACACTGCCAGGCACACACTCACCCCTTTCCATGTGGCTCTAGCTTGCCAGGAACAGAGAAGGGGGAGGGAAGAGGCCAGGGGACCAGGGCTGGATTCAACACCACAGCCCCTGCCACCCCTCATCACCTGTGCCACGGGAATTCAGAACAGGGACTGACACTATTCACCCTGGACTGGGTTTGGAAATGCAGTCATGCCCCAGAAGAGAACCGCCTTTCTTCTGTGGGAGAGGCCCGATCCCAGGCCCAGCCCCAGATGACTGAGTGGTGGCCATGGGCGTGTGCGGTGCACACACAGCGGGCAGCCCCCGAGTGCCTTGGCCTGAGGGACAGAGGGAAGCCCATGCCGCTCGGGGGCCGAGGACTCTCTCAAGGGCATGGGGGCGAAGATGGAGCCCTCAAGCATGACAAGGGTCATCTGCAGAAAGGGGGACATCACAGCTTGCCCTGAGTGTGACAGGAGGTGTCTGTCATTAACCATTGGCTGCTAGATGTGGTGCTCAAACTAGCTACCACCTACACGGGTTGAGAAAAGGAAGAAAGAGCAGTTAGAAAGCAGGAAAGAGGGAAAAACCCCACCTCGCCCACTTGACAGGCTCAAACTGCCACTGCTAGCCGCCTGTGAGGCCGGGACAGTCCCCTGCAAATGCCCTGCTTAGACGGCCGGGTTGCGTGGTGAGCACCCCATGAGAAGCCAGGGCACTGAGGCCTTCCCTGCGCAGAGGCAGACAAAGGGACCCTGCATGGACGTGCGGAACCAGTCCTCACGCCGGGCACTGAATGGCTCAATTACTGTTCCTAGGACCCAAGGGAGGGGGGCGGTGAGGAGGAGGACTTTGGGGGAAGTGAAGCAGAAAGAATCTTTGTGACAATGACAATTTAAGAAACACTAGACAACCAGCTTGCTGGGGCGCGTCTAAACCTTGCGCGGGGAGGCGAGGCGGTGGAGCGGTCATGTGGAAAATCCCTTTCCCCCAGAGCACCTCGTCACCATGCTGAGGGAAAGCCATTGTTTCTCTCGTGAAAACTCATTCCTGACAGGATTCCATCAGGGTGGAAGAAAACGCCTGTTCCTGGGAAGAAGCTGTGTTTGGTAAATTTGGAGGACTGAAGGGTTGGGTCGGTCCCTCAGAGATTTTTGGTTTCGAGAAGGACTCAAGTGTGTCTGATGTCTTAAAACATCACGGGACAGGGAAGGAGTTGCATCTGGCCAGACCACGGTGGTCAGGGAGCCGTGGGAGGCAGACCTGGCGTCCCCCTTCCACACCTGCCCAGGTGCCTCTAGGCACCGGGGGCAGCTTTCATACTTGGCTGGTAAGAAATGCTAAGGAAGCTTCTGGCAGCGTTCAGCCCCACACGGCTCCTGTCCGCGGATCCTTCCTGGGGAATCGGCTCCGCAGGTTTGCCTGACCTGGGCCTCGGCACCTGGCAACTTCGCCCACGACCCTGATGGGCCCTGCAGGCACCGCTGGGTAGACAGCACATACGAAACTGCTCTGCGTGTCTCCCCAGATCAAGTATCCTCCCTGTCACACCACACGGCCTGCCCCCCTCGGCCAGCACTCCACGGAGGCCGGGTGGGAGCTCTGTTGCTGCTGGAGTGTGACGGCCCTGTCACAGCTCTGCGACTTGGGAGCGGAGATTCAGGGTGGTGCTGAAACCAGCCCAGCTGGCTGCTCGTTCATTTACTAATTTTCGTACAGGTAGCTTGGGTTTTATTACTGTTTCCTACAGTAAATGTGGCATGATAGCAGATCCCACCTATAGAAAGGCCTGCCTTCACCCTCACGTGGTGCCCCTGACCGAGGCTTTCCGCAAGGTGGCCGAGCGGGGGGCGGCCACATGGGGAACGTTCTGGGTCACACACTCAGCAGCACTGGAGCGGGAAGCCTCACTCTGAGCCAACGTTTTTCTACTGTCTTGCTCCAGGTACGACACATCAGCCAAAGCTCCTTCAATACTAGCTCCTGTCTCCTGCCCCGGAGGCAGCATTTCCAGCAGGGCCGCTCTCCCCGGAGCATCCTGAGGGAGGAGGGGAGGTCCTGCAGGCGATGGCCTCCAGGAGTTTTAGGCCCATTGAGGACCCTGGCTGGGGCTGCTGTCTCCCACTCAAATTGGAAGCAGCTGCTTCCAGGTGTGTAAGAAACTCCCAGATGTGTAAGAACAAAATGAAGAGGTGTGATCATTTATATTCAGCTTAGAAAATGATAGTCCAAATGCAGATTGGCACCAAGAGGCCTGTCTTCCTGCCAATTGCTATCCTAAAAAGAGGGTATAATTTTTAAGAGGAGACAATCCTGGGGGAAGAGGGCAGGGTCGGAGAAAGCAGCCTGCGGAGCAAGGTTGAGCCATGTGGTGGAGGGAGGGGGTTGGGCTTGATTAAAGACTAGGCTGATCTGGCGGCCTGGTATGCCTGGGACAGTCAGGACAATGCCTGTCATTCAAGCTGCGCTTTTAATGGTACCCGTTTCACTCTCAAGACAGTCTAGGTTTGGAGGATAAGTTCTGTGATCACCCTATTCCGCAGAAGAGAGGCAGTTAGGCTGGAAATGAATGCAGAGCGACACGTAGGATGTGGAGCCCCAAGAAGGTTCATTTGGCAGTGCCTGGAGGGGAGGGATGGGGGAGAGGGCCAGGCTGGTTCATTGCCAAGAATATTTAGAACTGCAGGTTGTTGGCGATGTCCACTAATACATTTGCAGAGTATAGATGTTGGAATGGTCTTTGGGGTCTTCTAATTTACCTTCTCTTTTGCCAGAAGAAGACACTAGGCTAAAAGAGATAAAAGTGACCTGCCCAAAGTAACACACTAGTTCCTGGCAGAGTGGGGACTAGAACTTGCCCCTCTGGGATCAAGCCCAAGTGCTCTTTTCTGGGACAGAGGGAGAAGTTGGCTCTGGAAAAGGTTGCAGAGGATAATAGACTAATGGGTTCCTGTGCAGCAGGACAGGGACAGACTGCCCCACGGTCCTCATGCTGGGGGTGGGGAGGACAGAGACTGGTGAGGTTTAGAATTGCTGAGCATGCTTGGACCTGAGGCTGGGGCTTAGGTGACACCTGGAGTCCCCGGGGAGTGTGAGTGGCGACAAGGGTGAACGGGTCCCCAGGGAAGTGACCACGAGGGACCAAAGAGATTAACTGGCAAACAGAACTAAGAAACGGGTAAGGACAGAGCTCAAAAGTGAATGGGGCCAAATACATAATTTATGGAATCTAAATATGTTCCAGAGTTCAAATAGTAGTGAATCTCACTGAAAGGCAACTCCTAATAACAGTTGTCTTACCCCTAGGTACCTCTTCCCTAGCCCTTTCCCCGGGCTGCAGTGGGGTGTGCAAACCTTAAGTCAGTAACAGCCTTGAGCTCTGCTTGGCAGATGGGGAAACTAAGTCACAGAGAAGCTGGCTTCCCCTCGTCTTACAGTGCCCTCAGCAACAGGGTGTGATTAACAAGGCAGCCGCAACAGTACTTCTTGTGGTTCTGTCACAGTCTCACCTCCTGTGTGCTCTTGTGGTGCAGGGGTGGGGTGGTAGATTTTTCTATGAATTCAGTCACCTGAGTGGACGTCCCAGGAAGCCCAACTCAAGAATCTGGGGACCCTGGTTTTCTGGTCCTAGTTCTATTTCCTGCTAACTACCTATGCAGTGGTGGCTAGTCGCTTCTCTTCCTTTCTCTCCTGCTCTCCCTGGTCATCAGATGAAGGCTCTGGCCTCCACCATCTGCAACGCCTCACCGTTTCTGCTTTCCTGGGGTATCTGACCTGGGCCCAGTGATACGCTTAGCTGTGTGTTCATCTTTTGCACTTTTTTGGTGGTCAGTGTGCAGAGCACCCTCACAGCTTAGAACCAAATATTCATCTTCAGGTCTCAATTACCTTTGACAGTGTAGGGATGCAGCAATATGCATGCAAAATATAGTTTTTAAAAATATCATATTTGGCCCAAATCCATATGTTTTGCCTTTGCCTCCAACCAGTTTTCATGAGGTTGACTAAATCTGTAAGTTTATTGCAGTCTGCATAGTGAATAGCTCACCAGAACAAACATACAGTCGTCTGACTGTAGTGGGAAACCTGTGGCCTTCTAGTTTCAAGATTGTTCTTTTTAAACACCAATGGAGGCGAGAAAAGCTCCATCTTTCTCTGCTGCACCCCTTTCAATAAAAGGATTTGTTCTGTAAAATTTGGATTCAGTCAAAAGGCTGCCATCGAGGATCTAGAATGCCACATGTGGCCCCAAGGCCGCAGGTTCCCCACCCCTTTGCGGTGGGCTACACACCATTGTCACACCCACATGGTGCCCTCCCATATGCGACATTAAAAAAACCTCAATCTCCTGATAAAAAAATTATGAAATAGTTTCAGTATATGTGAACTGAGAACACATATTTATTCAGTGAAACTTCTTTGATGATGCCTGTTCAAGTATCTGCAAATATTGAGAAAACACCCACAGATGTCCTTGATTACTGTGGCCACAGTCTGCAGAAACCAGAAGGGAAGACACAAAATACTGAATGTCACCAAAGACCATGCAGAGTTCAGGATACCCCAGGCCATCCTAACTTTCCTCTCCCAACCCTAAACTGTTAGTTTCTAACCAGATGTGCTAGACAAGCCGGGACAGCAGGAGTGTGGGCAAGAGGTGAAGCTGTGGGAGGAGGCGAGGGCTTTGGGTGACATCTTTTTCCACCCTCTCACTCTAGACATGAAGGGTCTCAGAGCGGGGCTGCAGCATCCCAAGCCATGCAGGCCCCGAGGACAGCTGGAAGCAGGCCTGGAGGTGTGGTCGCCTGGGGCTGGGCTCTGCGCTGGGCTCTGAGATGCCCAAGTAACCTCCAGGTGGGGCTCACCCGTAGCACCAGGCAGGGCACAGGAGTTTCACCTCCTGAAAATGGGGGAGGGAGGGTTAGTAGGAGAAGATCAAGAGAGAAGCAAGAAGGAGCAGATGGTAGATGGCAGGAGAAAACGTGGGACAGAATGGGGGAAAGAGACCCTGTGTCCTTGCCACCTTGAACAGTGAGTAGGCTAAAGAAGTGCGTGGGACCAAAGAGCTGCTTCAAGGTCACAGAAAGCCAGGCTGCACCTGGTAGGAAAGGTCCTCGTGGAATAGAGCTTGGGGCAGGGAATAAGGAATCAAGTGTGCAAAAAAAAAAAATCCTCCAAATACCAAGAAAAGCTCATGTGCCCAAATCTGTGCCATTCCACGCCAGTGCATTGCACACTCAGGACTGTGGTGACTCAGAGCTCCCAGATGACCGCAGCACTTGGTATCAGCAGCACTTCTTTATCATAAAATTAACATCACTGAAAGTTTAAAAAAAAAGAGACAGACCAAAAATATCACATCTTAGGCAAATGAGTTGAAAATCCCTCAGAGTAACACCTATTTTTTCCCACCCATTTCTAAAGTCAGAGGACACCTGCTGAAGGAACTGGTGTCTAGGTAAAGAAATGCAATTCCTGGTGCACGCGGTTTCTTGATGGCGCAGAATTGAAATGACATCATGGAAATGCTTGTGGCTCAAGGTCAGTCTGCACAGTTTCTAGGTGAACACAGGAGTCTCAGGCATTGGGGGGAAAGTGTGTGTGTGTGTGTGTGTGTGTGTACCTCTGTGATCTGCTGGCGCCTACTGCTCTCTGCCTTTAAAGACAAAGTTTTAATTTAATTCATGTGGCTGCTTGCCAAGTTTTTTGTTTGGCTCACCTAGATGTGCAACCCAAAATGTAGGTTATACCATTTGGAAACGCCTCTGCTCCTGTCACTTGGAAGGAAATTAAACGATTGTTACTGGGGGGAAAAAAAAGGAATGTGTCTTCCACTCAAGGGCAAGGAATCGATGACATAAGATGCTCATTCCAGTGGTTAACATGAGCAGTCTAATTTGTGTAGCATTCCCTATGGTGACAAAAGTAGGAGGTGGCAGACTGGGGACGTATGGAATCCTTTGTCTTAATTAAAAAGTATAGTGGGAGACGTGGAATTTGGCCAAGCCCCATAAATCTGCTAAAAGAATCAGGACTCTGTCAGATAAGTTTAAATAGAACCAACGGAGCCCTCCGGGGAATTAAATAGATTCCCTGCTAGTAGTTGACACCCACTCTCCTGTCACTTTCCTGCGCTCCACAGACGGCAGTTGTGCTCATTAACCGGCAACCCTCCTACTCACCGATGACAAGTTTATCCCCACGGAGCGCAAAATTCAGAGATGATAAATCTACTCCCGCTTGTAAAAATGAAACTCTCCTTGGGGCAATAAAAACGCTATGAGCCTTTAGGAAATAAGTTCTTTATCTGATAACCTACCTTCATTAACAAAGCCTGGTCCTCTTGGTCAGGACAGCTCTTCACTGCCAGGAAGAACTGCTCTAAGATAACTGCGAGGGAAGAAATAGAAATGGTGAACGACCTCACTTCAGACTCTGAGCACCTCTGATACGCAGGAGAACATTACGGTTATAACAGATACACATGGCATGCTGGCCACCCTGCCTCGGGGGGAGGGCCTAAGAACGCCCCGCCTGTCCCCCACGTGGGTCAGGGCCCGCACACAGTGACTTCTCCACACGATCAGCTGGGACAGTCACATCAGAGCACAAGGCCATTCCTATCAGCAAAGCTCCTCCCTAAACTGCAGGAGGACCTGGGTTCAGCCCCCAGGTGGGCCCCTTTGTCCTCCAAAGACCACACTATATCCCTGTTTCCTGTGACGTCCATCCTAACGACTCCATGTGCCTTTGTAAATTTGGCAGAGCTACGTTTTCTGTTTGCATTTTCTATCATGATTTCCATGGCTTTGACTCGGCTCTTGGTGCAAACATGATATGACCCCAAGCGTTGACTCAAGCAAACCCCACAAACTCCCCAAAATATACCAAGTCGTCTTTCTTCAACCAACCTCCTCCAATAGAATGGTGGAGAGAAACCCAAGGTTCATAAAGAAATGTCTTAACCATCATTTAAATTGGCTAGGAAAGCTCTAGGAATGTTAATGCAGTCAGTGGACACAAATCACACTCCCCTTCTCCATCTCCGTGGCCCAGCTCCCACCAAAGTCCCACTTGTGTGAGCACCAAGCCACAGACTGCCTTCCCTGCACCCTGTGTTGACTATAGTTTCACTCTTGAACATGCTCCCACGATTCCTTGCCACCCTCAGATTTAAGCCTGACAGGCATTAGGGCTTTTACTAAGTTAACCAGTCTAGACTTAGCCTTCTATTGCTACATTCCAAGCTGTATTCACTCTTCTGTGATAACCCTTGAGTGCTGCCTGCTGGGAGCAGTTCTACCTCTTGCCTTTGGGGAGAGCAGAGCTCAGCCCTCTACTTGAACACCACGGGCCCGCCCATCCCACCGACTGAAGCCACAGACCACCTGGGTTCCCCAACCTCCACAGACCCCACAAGGGTGAGCAGAGCTGCACCCAGACTCAAGACGGAGGGATGGTCTGATTCCACGGCTTTAACCCCAAGCCTGTCTGGATGCCATGTTTATAAATACAGATATTTTAAAGAGAATTATATTAGCAATAAAGAATTTTCATCAAGAAAACATTGGGTAGGTTTTTTTTTTTTTTTGGTCATTTTCAATGTTACCTATAAAATACAATGCTTTAAACCATTTTCATCTCTGACTAAATTACTCTGTGTATTCTCAACTGCTATCACTTGTATCCTATGCTGATTATTTTCTCCAAGTCTAAATTTTTGCTCTTAGCTAGTCAAAACATGCTCAGGATCCATACAGTGATCAACATTGCCAGCTTTACACACTCTCTCCATTGCATATATCCATATTAATTACATAGAATATTAATTGCTTAATTCCATTGAATCTTCAATTTAACCTTTTTTAAAAGACTTAATTTTGTCCATAAATGGGCCTCAACAGACACTTGTGGAATGTGGGAAGAGCCCAAGCTATGCCGAGTTTACACAAATGCATTTGCCCACTCCATTTGGAACACATCAGCCCACGGAAGACCCTGGGGGCAAGACCCCTATTCCCCAAGCCTGCTGTCAGCTCCATTGTGGGCTTGTGTTGTGGCCTGGTTTGGTGTGATAATGTATTGAACTCTGACTATTGTCTGAGGATGAGTGAAGAATAATCTACAAATTCAGGTGCTAAGTTTTCTTTAGATTATCTTTTTAAAGGTGGTTATTTTACTTGGTAAAGGTGTATGCTGTGACTTAGAATTATACTTGCTGCAGTTGGTGGAAATCAGTGCCCTTGCCCTGGCTTCATTAGGGGGCTGCTTAGTTCTCGGCCTCAGCTTTCCCCTCTCTGTGGGGACCCCACGTTCATGCCTCTAATTGCCCATGCACTGGACTCCACTGTGGCACTTTTAGTTGTTCACAAGACATGACATCCAGTTCAGGTTACCTTGAACTCTGTATGTCCAATTCACACCGGTCAACTTCCACACCAAGCCAACCCTTTCCTGCATTTTCCCATTCCTGTGTGACGGTCTTCACCAGTCACCAGGGCTCCAAGCCTGCATCTTTGATTCTTCCCTCACGTCACCAAGCCTGCTGATGCTTGCTGCACAATGCACTCCTCTCCCACAGCACCTGCCACTGTGATTCCTGGAAAACTTCCTAACTCACTCACCAGCCTTGATGTCCACTGCTGCCACCACACCGAACCTGGCACTGCTAGAGCCCCCAAGCTTGTGGCTGGTGTTCCCCCTCACCTCTCTAGGGTTAGCCCCTCTTCCCTGGTGCAAACCACCCTCTCTGGCAGCCCCTCACCATTCATCCAAGGCTTGGCCCCCAGCCCACATGATCTCTCCCTGTTTCCCTCTGGTCTGCCCGGATCCCAGCCTTCTCCTGGGCACCGCAGGTGGAGTGGTGGCCGGCACAGGCTCAGAGTCAGACAGACCTGGCTTTAAATCTTCACTCTGCCACTACTTTGGACAAGTCACATGCCCTTGCTGGGCCTCTGGTTCCTCCTCGGTCCCATGAGGAGCCTAGCGCCGCGTGCCAGAGTGGGCGTGGGGACTAACGGAGGGGCTGCAGGGGAAGGAATGATGCCGGCACTGAGTCAACACTCTGTCTCGTGCTCCTCTCCCCTCTGACCCTGTTTGATGCCTGGGCGTGACACATGACACATGGGGTTTTACCTTTCCAGTCTCTGGTTCTTAGGTGTGTGTGCCGCCCTGGCCTCAGGACCTGTGTCCCAGCCCAGACTCTGTTCTGTCCCAGCATGTCCAGCGTGCCCAAGGCCATGACCCCGTTTTGTGGGACTGGACTGAAGTGCACTTGTAGGAACACACAGCCACACAGATGGAGTTTTCCCCTGACGCTGGCTAGTTTCATGAGGCTAACACCCTGTGACCCTCTCTACACAGGCAACAAAAGCCAACCTTGCAAACGGAGGCCCAGCAGACGCAGAGTGCACCTGTGTCCCGGCTGTCTCTCCCCCACCTGAGGTGCCACTGTGGCACGGCTCCTACGCCAGCAGCGGGTCCAGTTCGCACCTCACTCCACTCCGGCTCCTGCAGATCCTGGCAGAGGAGAGGACGGGCGAGCACGGCTAGGCACTTCTCTCTACCAGGCCCCTGCGGCCACTTTCCCTGCAACCTTATTCACTGTTGACTTGCGGGGAGAAGCATCGTTGAGTGACAAGTTGACATTTTATGTCCCTCTCCCTCCTCCCTCCCTGACTTTAAATAGGAAAAAAGACTCAAAATGAAAGCATCTGTGGTGTCTGCCTTCCTCCACCTTTGTTGCTGATTCAAGGCCCTGACTGCCTCGTGAAAATAAGACGCACAGCAAAACAAGTGCCAGCCAAACCAGGGGTCTCGCCGGGGACACGGTTTTCCCTAAGGGACTCTGAATGGAATCATTTTCTTGCTTCGCCATCTACTGTTTTAACCGCCCTTCAGTGCTCCAGCCCCGCTCACGGCAGCAGTGGGAGGCGGGGGCTTCCCCTGTCTGAACAGAGGTGAGTCCCGGGTGGGAACTCTCCACCCTTATGGGACAAAGACAAGGAGAACGGGAGACTTGTGGATAACAAGCGGCTCTGAGGTTGGGAGGGAGGTGGGGGGCAGAGAAAGAAAGACCTAATTCAAGTAAAAAATGGTCATTTGGTGCTGATACGACACCTCTTTGGTTCTCCT
>CM052437.1:63266182-63294941 GCA_028533085.1 Varecia variegata
AGAGAGAAACAAAAGGGCTTCGTTTTGCAGAAAGAGCTCTGCCTTTGTTTTCAAAATCAACACAGAGCATAAACAGGGGCCTTTAACCTCTTGGCAAGTAGCAGTCATGGTGAATCCAGCCCCCTGTGCAGCGAGCTGTGTGAGGGCTGTGGAGCTGGCCCTGGGGGCCTTTAGGCAAGGGTGAGGGCCCAGATCACTGCCCTGTCCCCAGCCTGCTCTGCCAGGGCCGCTGGCTCACGCCCTCCGTTCCAGAGAGTGGCAGAGCATGGCATGTGTGGGCCTCCTCTTCTCCACCCCCATGTCTGCGAGCTCACAGGAGCCAGGGGCACCTGGTCTCCAGCAGACAAGCTCTCGGTCTATAACCAAGTCTCAATGTGTTTTCTGCCCCGAGTGCTGGGATCTCAGCACTTCCCAAGGCACAGCTTCCTCTTGGATGGAGATGGGCCACTGCTTCTACAGTGCAACCCTCCTTCCAGCCCCACCGCCACCACCTCTTGGCAGGTCTTTGTCCTCTAGCCTGCTGGTCACACTCACTTGTTTTGGTCTCCACCCTCCACGCATCCCCACCCTGGGTCTCCTTCTCCAAAGCACATGCCCCTGAGGCCAGGAAAATTTCCCTCTCGGGAGCCAGGGTGTGACAGTCACTCTCCAGCAGAGGCCCAGCTCTGTAACGCAGTGGCCAGCACACCCACGACCCACCCCAGCCTGCTTTTCCAGGCTTGTTCTGGCTTCTCCTTCAAACACTTCCCTTCTGACGAGGCAGGCCCCTTGTCACCCCCTGAACAAGCCCTCCACTGTGTCACCTCTGCCTCTGTCCCCTCTGCAGCCTCTTCCCACCATGCACGGCCACGTCCCAGCTTTGGGATCCTATGCATACTTCAACACCCAGTACCGACGGGTCTTCTGGGAAGCTGTCTGGGGGCTGGGCCTGTGCAAGTTCCCTGTACCTCTCACAGGCTCGTCCCAGTCCACACAGGTGAGGGCACCTGTGCTCACATCTTATTCCCTCTGCTGATTGAAAAGCCTCATGTAGTTCTGATAACCTGGGCCCTATGTCCTGCAGATGGGAGGTACTGAAAACCTTGTAGGTGAATAAACTAATTTCCCCCCAACTCCTTTGAAACCCGTAAGAAGGGGACCGTGTTGATTGCGGCTGTGCTTATCCAGGCAGGCAAAACGCCAGCTCGGCCAGTCCTGGGATGAGAACAGTAATGGGTCTCGCTGACATCCTGGAAGCCCTGATCCTAGTCTACACCATAAGAGAGCTGGGATAACGGCCGCCAAGTCCTCCACAGGAGCTGTGCCCAGAGCGGGTGGGATGTCTGCAGAGGGCAGACCCTACCTGCAGTGTTCTGGGCCTGGGGACAAAAGTAGCTTCTCTCTCTCCATGTGCCGGGCACTGCACACTGAGACACTCACCCTCCTTCTTAGGGTTCAGTCCTCCAAAGCTGGTTGCTAAAAGGAGCATCTGTGGCCTTTGGCTCAGGCACAAAGTCAGGAGAGGGAGCACGACAGCCACCCGCTTTCCTGAAAGGCAGAGTCCCTTCCACCTGGGGCCAATGCGGCTGTTTGCTCAGGAAGAGATGGGGGCACAGCTCATCTGGGCCCCTCTCTGGGGCATGTGGACCCCCCCTGTGCAGGGAGGCTGCCCTCCCTCAGGTGGACAGGGCTCTCGGTCCCTCATCTGACGTGGCGCCCGCACACCACGGCTGAGGCTGCTTCCGGGGGCCTGCTCCGGGCTCAGCCGCGAGCCACGTGTAGAGCCAGAGGCGGCCATCGGCGGCAGCTGCTACCACTGCATCTTCTGCCCGGTGTTGACACCACCAGCCAGCACAAGCCTTCCCCGGGGGACTGCCCCGTCCCACCTGCAGGTCCCCACACACCTGCCTAGAAAGAAACCTCCAACGGCGGCACTGAGTTGGAGGTCACCCCACCACCACTGTCCATCGGGGGAACAGCAGTCGACCACTTTCAGAAAACAAAAAGCTGTGGACTCAGGGTGTCGCACTTAGGAAGTTAAGGGACAGGTTTGCTGTGAGTGATTGCCTGGGGTGTCGACTGGTTCTCCCCTCTGCAGGGATTCACCCTTCACCTTTCAGTCTAACAGGATGCTCGTGCTCAGGGCCTGGATATCTCTGGGCCCTGCAGGCCCCTCTGCCACACACCTGCCATGGTGTCCGCACGTGTGTGTGCCGTCGTCCCGCACACTCCACACGTCCGAGCTGAGTTGGATCCAGACCTCTCGTCTCCACCTTGGTGCCAGGACTAACCCTTCCCTCATCACTCTTGGCTTTCGGTCCGACCTTGCCCTTCACAGCCAGCCACGCTAGACGCCCTGCAGACTCCCTCAGCTCCACACCTCCAGAGCCCAGCCCCTGCCAGGCCTGCCGCCCTTGCTTCCCAGCGCACCCCCCATTTACCTCCACACCATAGTGGGGGCAGCCTTCCCTAAGCCTTCCCCAGAACCCCGCTGTAGGAGGGAGCTGACAGTGAAAGCCGCTGGCCTTGGCACACAGGCCCCTGGGACCCTGACGCTCGCCCCCACATTGGCCCTGTGCACTGGCCACCCCCAACCACAGCACCTTCCCAAATTGTTCATGCACATCATGCCTCCCTCCTGGCTCTTCCTTCTGTTTGCAATGCCCTCTCCACCTGCATGACAGGCAAATTGTACCCGCCCTTCTAAAGACAAGGTCTCAGATGCTGCTTGCTCTGCCTGGGACTTTGTGGGGAGCCACACGTACCCTGCACCTCCCGTCTGGCTTATGTTGCTTCCGTGTTCTCCCAGGGAACCTGGTCCATGGGAGCTCTCGTCCAGTTCTCACGAATGCTCCTTGGGAACAGGGGCCATTTCTTACTGGACCTTTTATTCCAGAGCTTAACATGGCCCCTGGCACACAGTAGGCCTGCAGCGAATGTGGGATGAGAATGGGTGGATCAGGGAGTGAAGGAAGGGTGCTCCACACTGGGACTGTTTCCAGAGGATAACTGAGTTGATGCTGGATTCAGGTGGGGCAGCTCCACAGTTTAAATGCTCATTCTTCATGCAGCAATAGGAGTCTGGGAGATGGAGCAAGTCTCAGTTTCCCCAGGACATCCTGCTGTTTTAGTCCCACAGTGGGGCAGCATCTTGATTCCATTCCTTAGGACCAACGCAGTCTGCATGCTTCTCGCAAGAGGAGAGAACAAAGCAGACTGAGGTCAGCTGCTCACAGCTGCCACTGGTCCTGTGCAGCTGGGACTTCAGACACCTCTGGCGCGTAGGACAGAACCTAAAATAGCTTTTTCTAACAATTATCAGAAAAACTCAGCTACGTGCCCACGGCCAGCTGGAATAGGCTTGCATAAAATTTAATTTGTCTTAAATTACTCAGGACTGAAGAATGATAAAATATGCACAAGGCAAGGAACTCTACTATCCACTCCACCAAGGAACTATTTTACGAACTGAGAAACAGCTATTTTGAATATTTTTAAAAGCCATTTTTTCTGCCATGTTATTGACTAACTTAGTTGATTCTCGCACTTTAATCCTCCAGTTTGTAGTAAGAATTGGTCAGAAGCTCTTTTTACTGCATTCTTGGGCACAAGAATGTTCACCTATAATTATAAACATCTATGAGAATTTCTTTATTTTCCAGGCTGCCAATTAAGAGAGAATTTCTGAGTGATTTTCAGGGGCAAAAGAGAATCACAAGAGATAGCTTCACCAATCTCTACTTACACTAATGTTAAATAAAACTTCCCCCTTAAGTATTCAATATTCACCTTGATACACCAGATCAGGGGTTCTACGTGTCAGTAGATGAAGGTGAACGACAGGTGAAAACCTCACTTTTGGTTCTCTCTTGATCATTTTCCCCATCTAACATTCTGTGCCACTTTAAACAAATATCAAAACTTAGTAAACGATTATATCTTCGAGGATGAATGCTTCTTTTTTTTTTCTTTTCGGTTCTCACGTTTCTGAGTAAAAGCCATCATTTTCAAGTTAATAGAGCATTATGTTTTCTCTGCAAATAAAATCTCATAAGTCATAAGCAAAGAGAGAGGTAAATTCATAAAGAGGAGACACAGCACTATTTTTCCTCCTGGCACTTGGGATCTAAGATAGGTTAAAAATGATGTTTTTATCTCTGGTGATTTATCAAACTTGAGATTTCACAAAAGATAAACAGATGCACTGAAGAAAGAATACATCATCTTAATGCTTCATTCTGACACTTTTGGTATCTAAAAAGCATGTATCTTAAAGATCTCTCCTCCAAAAACTCAATAGTTTTCATGATTTACACATTTAATTCTTGTTTTTAAGACTCCCTGAAATGAGAACATGCCAAGGAGGCACCTTTAAAGAAAACGGTCGCATTTGAAACGTACAGATTATTTATAGACAGAAAACTCGAAGAGCTGAAAGAAAATCTGGTTGTCAACAGACAGTTGCTTTTTCTATGTTTTTTTCTGTAGTTCATTTTGGTTTTTGTGTGGGTGGCTCATGTGAACTCAAAGGTTATTTGCTAAATGTTTTGTGAGATTAGAACATGCTGTCCTTTAAAACCTAATTTTAAATTTATGTTTATTGCAAATAAGTTTAACTTTACAATATGTGGTATGGAGTAATATTTTTAATCTAAAATTGTACCTGGAATTGCTATGATAAATCAAGAGCTCCTATGCTTCTATTTTTATTCATAGTTTAGAAAGTCTCAATCTTATTTCTAGTGGAAAACTCATAATACAGTATAAAGTTACTCAGTGCAAACTGTTTCTTTCTTTCTTTTTTTTTTTTTTTACTTTTTCTGTTACTTTTGCCCATTAATTTGGGTACTAATATAACCTTATTTTGAAACCACTTAGGTATTAGAAGATGTGAAGTCAGCATGAACTGCAGACCAGATCTTTGCAGTATATCATAAAAGATACAATTTTTCAATCACATGGCAGAAAACAAAGGAGCAAAGATATATTTAAAAAGTGGGGAGGACTTATTTCATTTTATTTTATTTGACTTTTCAGCAATGCTGAGCTACCAGATTCAGGTCCAACAAGCACTGTGGGCCCTGCAACGAGGGCAGATAGTCACCGTCTGTTGGGATTTGAATCTGCCCCTTCTAGCTGTGTGATGTTGGGCAACTTCCTTAACCTCTCTGTGCCTCAGTTTCCTCAGATGGAAGCTGGGAAGATAGTGATTCTTTCCCCTTGCCTACCGGGGGATTAGAGTCACCCTGTCCATAGCATTTTGCAGCAGGATCTGATATGCTGAGCCCTCCCTGAATGTCGGCTCCCCTTGCAATTATATGGCCTTTCCGCCTGTGTTATTTTATTTAATCCTCACGGAAACCCTGTGAGACAGAAAAAAAAAAAAATAAGAAGCATTACTCAGAGGCAAACCTAGTAAGAGTTGTGAGAAGCAGTACGTGCCAACTTTAATATAGAAAAGTAAGTGTTAAACAAACACACGAGAAAAACTTCCAAAAGCTCAAGAACGCCAGAATTCCCATTTTCTGGGATTCCTCGGTAGGAAAGAAAGCCCTTAGGGAACGCGGTGGATGGGGGTGAGGAGGACTCTGATGCCTGTCTGAGCAAAGCCTTAGGGTTAGCCAGTGCTGGGGCAAAGTCACAATGCCACAACTTGTTTGGGTGCGTGATGCCAGGCCACTGTTCACCCCTCTTAGCCTCAGTTTCCCAGATAGGCTTTGCGAGGTTGTTGCGGAGATTGAATACATTACAAGGGCCAAGCACTCAGCAAGGCTTTGACTGCTGTGATCACTACAGTCGGCCAATATACAGGGGAGCAGAGGGTAGTGGCATTTCACTAGCATCTGGGTCAAGTACAGCCGCTAAATTCCGTTCTTAGCAGCCCTCCATGAAACACGTAGCATTCAGGAGTCAGACTTGGCTTTTTCCTTTCTTTCCCCTCTTTAGGTCATGTGCGATAAAAACTACCTCATGTATCATCACCTCCTTCGAAGGAGAGTGAGTTAGTAAAATCTCTCAAGACAGCCTTCTTCAGTGTCAAGCTGCCACTTTCTGGGGTGGGGAGGGCTCTCAGGGGTTCTGCCCCCTAGCGAGGACAGTGGGATAGCACTTCTTCAGAAAACAGCACTTGGGGTCCTAGGGCCCAGTCAACCCAGACCTCAAGTTCACCTACATGGCCGTGGGAGGATGGCCAGGCTTCGGGGAGGAGCCCCAGCACTGACGGATGGGCACAACCTGCAGGATGTCAGAGAAGAGTTCTTCCCAGAGATGCTCTCTCTCACTCATGTTCCCAGAGGAGGAGCAGCTAGGAACACAGTAGGACGTTGGGCAGTCTGTGTCCTTAAACCTTCTCTTTTCCCATGTCTCTTTGCTGATGAGGCACAAAGTTAAACTTCGACTGGCAAAGTTGCATGCTCTGCCAAATGTTTACTACTGCAATGCTTCAAGTTCAGCCAAATTTTTTCTTCATCTTTTTTTTCCTAAGAACCATCCTTGGTGTTAGCATGAAGTACCCCCACATTTCTGCCTCTAGTGGTCTCCGTTTCACTAGGTGTCTCCCTCAGACTTCCTTGTGGCTGCCACCTTCCTCGCTCTAGCTTGAAGCAGTGTTACGTACGCAGGTGTAGTCAGAAGGCGAGTTCTCACTTTGGTTTCCCCCCATATCTTGCCAGCTCCTAGGTTTCCAGACCTCTGGCATCAGAGACCGGGGGTCCCTGGACTCCCTGGACTCCTGCAGAACATACAAGCTTTCCCCCCACTGCTCCTAGCCACGGTGCACTCTGTGAAACAGCGACCCTCAACTCGCACCTGCACCTTTTGCTCACAGGCACTGCTCAAAGGTCTATCACATTCAGCCATGTGACTGGGATGGAGAAAACAAAGCCAAGGACATTCCTACTCTTCCCCAATGTTGGGGCCTGCTGGCATCTGGCAGCGAATTGCATCTGCCGGTTCTCTGCTCACTACACCGCCTTGCTGGCTTCCACCGCCCGCCCACACACTTGATGGGTGTGAGACAAAGAGAGTGCCTGGGGCTCCCTCCCTCCCTCAGGCCACCTGCATGGGGCCACACTGAGACTCATCCCACCAGCAGATGGGTGCCAGTGGGAGAGGAGGAACACAGGTGTCACTATCGACATGGTACCTCTGGTCCTGCCCCTCGTGCCTACCTCCCCAGGCCTCCACCTCCAGCAGTAACAGCAAAACGCTGCAGAAACCCATTAGTCAAAGAAGCAGCAGCTCTGACTTGTGACTTCTGGTTCCACCCCAGCTCAGGTTTGCCCTCCTGCTGAGAGGACTCAGGGTTTTAGTTGAGTGTAAGGGGACAAGTACCCAAATTTGCACAGGGACCCTGGTTGACGCTGTGGCATTTTCTTCTTCTGAGCTTGCATAATGTAAAGCACATTCAAGGAGGTGGCAAGTATATTCGCATAATTTCTTAGAAGATGAATGCCAAAGTTAAAACTAAATCAAGGTGAATGTCATTTGTATAAAGAATAGCCCCATTAAGAATTGGGAGGAAAATGCTGATCCCATGAAGAATACCGGAACAAGTGCTAATGGATAAGATACAGAAATAATGCTTTAATAATGCATGTGATCATGTTTTTATTAACAAAGAAAGTCTTGTTCTGAAACAAATACATCCTTGAGAAGAGTCTGAAATTAATCCTCGATAGGCAGAAATCCACACTATTATATATTCTAATTATAATTACAACCTGCTCTTAATGTGAACATTCTAAATTATTAGTCACTTTATTAAGAACCAGAAAGGGGACTTCCTGCTGCATAATGAGAAAGACTCACAAGCTTTGAGAATGAGAAAAGAGACAGTTCTTCACAGAGCTGGATAAGGGTGGATGCAATTTACTTAACAAAAGTGCTTAGTTTCTCCCTTTTTGTTTAGGAATTGGGATACCCTTAGGGGTTCAGACAGCACCAAGCTTCACAACTGCTATTTCTAGGGCAAGATAAAAATGTGTATTACAGAAAAATAACAATTTATCATTGTAATGGTTACATCCCACTACAGAAACCACTAGAGACTACTTAACATTTTTATTTCAAACATGGTTTTCCCTGGTCTTCAGGTGACAAACGGATACAGATGCCAGAAGACTTTTTTTCCATTTGTTCCTAATAAAAATGGCTAGATTCTGAGTTCATTTTCATCTGGGGTGACATTAAGGTCTGTGCTTTAACAGACTGATCCTTCTCTTCCTTCCTATGTGATCTTCCTTCGAAAGTCTCTGAAGGCAACATCTGGGCCCAGTCACCGAAGACAGATGGGCTCTTCTACCTCTTCTCCCATCCCCTGGAGACTCCTGCCAGAGGGGCACATGCTATTTGAATATAATGACACGTTGACGAAATTCTTCCTGGCTAGTGTGTGCTCGGTACATTCTTATCTTAGGGCCTGTCCTATATCTGTACAGACCCCCTCATCATATACGGATTTCTCTATTTCTAAATTCTCTCATTGAACTAATTCTTATTATTTTTCCTCTGTTACTTTCTAAGTCCAAATCCTCTTTACTCGGCATTGAACCTGAAGCCAATTTCCTGAACATAATCACTTTTGCTACTGTGGTTATAAACCCATAAAATATTCGGAATCAATCTGGACTCCTTTTGTGCTGTGGCAACATTAAATCTTTGATGTTTCCTCCTGGTGTTAAGACCTCCTACATTCAGACTTAACTTGTTTCATCTTCCTCTTTTTTTCCTTTCAAGGAACAAGGGTCAAAATGTTCTACTTTGGCTATGGGAACTAAGGTTTTTATTGAGTGGTGATTAATTTACAGTAATAATATTTTTTTATTGAATGCTAACAATGGGTCAGATGCTAAGGTAAGAGCTTTGGAGCATTGTCTCATTTAATCCTTCCAATAGCCCCATGACATAAATAGCATAATATCTACATTTTATAAATGAGGGAGAAACTGAAGCTCAGAGAGGTTGAGTAACTCACTCATAGTCACACAGCCAGTAGAAGTAAAGTCAGGATCTGAACCCAGATAACCTGACTCCAGAGCCCACATTCTCAATCCTCACACTAAGCTCCATTATGCTCTCATTAAACAGGTTGAGTGGCTTCAGGCTGAACCGTCATGTTTCTTTGACTCCCCCCTTTCCAACTTAATCACATCTCGGAATGTTTAGAAGCTTTTTACCTGGAGTCCATATGGTTCACCCTCATGTCCCAGGATGGGTGATATCTGAGGTCAGTACCCAGGGGCCCAGAGGAAGGGACCCCAGCACCTGGCCACCGCACCCCTGAGAGTGAAGCCAGCACAAGTCTACACACAGTGGACGGGAAGGCCTGAGACATGCTCGCCTTCAAAAAGGGTGTCTTGAGTGCCATTTCATATCCCAGATAAGTTTCAGCCTGATCAAGAAATCTGAAAAAATAACCAACCAATAAAGAGGGCTGGTTTACATAAATTTCTTAAAGTGGTGAGGTTGGTGAACGGTCCAGGGAAGTAGAGGCCCTGTGGACTCCAGGATCTGGAGCAGGTCACAGTGGACACTCAGATCTCCAGCCAGGCCTGAGGGCACGAGCTGTCCAGACGGTGCAACCTGCTGCAGCCTCCTAATTATAATTGAATTCTATATGGAGATTTGCCCATAGAAGAGAGAGGGCATGTCAGGATAATTCACCAGTTGGATTTTAATTTGTGATGAATAAACTGGCATTCAGATTTATATGTCAGTCACTTTTGAGTTTGATTAAGATGAGTCAATTTCCCCAGCCTGACACACTGTGGGTGTGCAATAAATTAAAATTTCTGGATCTGCAAATCAGGGAACCCAATCTTGTACTTAATAATGACCCACTAAGGAGGGACCTTCCACCCTGTCACAGATGCTCCTGGTCTCTCTCCTTGATGCTGCCCCCATCCCAGGAAGCAGAGGGTAGAACTCAATCGGAATCAGGAAGGCTGGCTAACATGGCCACAGTAATTCCAGGGGTTCAGTCACTCTGTGCAAAGGCTGGTCTCTGGGGTGGTGCTACTCTGGGACTCCTGCTTCCTTTCCCCACAGGGAACCTGTGCTCTTGGCACATTCTCATTCCAGACCTTACTCTTGAACCCTATGTCAGGACGCTCACCCAAGGGTGCAAGGTCCCAAGAGCTGGTCCTTAGAGGGAGGGAAGGGGCTGAGCTCAGTGTGAGCCCAAACCACTCACTCCAACCCAGCTCTCATCTGAGCTCTAGGGAGGGGCCCCGGCATTCCTGCAGCTATTAATCATGTGGCATTTCGTTCTTTTGGAACTGCCTGTTTGGGGAGGGAGGGTGTGGCCAGGCTGGGCAGTTGGGTCAGATGCAGGTATGCCTGGGTTACTGACCATAATATTAAATATCTACCCTGACCCTTAACAGACCTTACCAAGGAGCCCTAATCCCCGCCCCATGAGACGCTACCCGAGATGCAAGCTGTGATGGTCACCAAAGCCGGCCCTCCTGGGGTCAGCAGGGACCCCATGTGATAGAAAACCCACACAGCAAACCAGCTCAGCAAGCACCTGGCCTCCTCTTTTAATACTTTTCCCCCACACAGTAAGGACATGATGATAAATAAAACAATGATTAAATAATAATTTCAATGATAATCTGTCATGGATCTTACTTGGTTTTCAATGTTTCATTTTGTTACTTTGGTCTACTGAAGACAAAATGAATATTCAGGTTTCTCGATCTCAGCATTATTGACATTTTGGGCTGGGGAAGTCTGCCGTGGGGGACTGGCCTGAGCGCAATACGGTATCTAGCAGCATCCTCGGCTCCTGCCCGCTCCACTCCAGCAGCACTGTCCCTGCCAGCGTGACGGCCAAGGATGCCTCCAGACATCGCCAAATATCCCCTAAAGGGCAAAATCGCCCCGGTTGAGAACCACTATTTTAAAAGGCTGACCCAGTTTCTTGCTAACTGGATGGAGGATTAGGTTTAAGAAGTTCTGGTACTTAAAATTCTTCAGGCAGTGGCCCTATTAAAACACCCTCCCTTTATCTGTGTACACACCTCCCATTTGTTTATTTAGGAATGACAGACATTGTTGGGCAGAGGGCCACTTCTGAGAGGCCGGCGTGTTGCCAACTGGCTCCTGTCTAGTGCCATGTGCGATTGTCAGGTTGTATTAAGTGAGCTGTTCCTGATGGGCTCAGCGTCGGGCTTTGCAGTGTCACTTGGTCAGTGTTCCTAGTGAGTTGAGAGTTGATTTGCCACAAGCTTTATGTCTCTGTAAGTTGCCTGGGGCCCTAAATTCAACATGAGGCCTGAGGCTGGTGTGGTGACTGTCCTTTCTCTGCAGAGTTGTGCTTCCAGATGCCCCACAGACCCCTGAGTCACTCAACTACAAATATCCAACAGGAGCCACTGACCTCGGTGAGTGTGCGCCAGAGACAGGGACGCCACGTGGTGCAGACACGAGTTCCAGGCACTGAAAAAGTCCTCCTTCTTGGTCATCACCTGTCAGATTGACGGAAGAAAAATACCTGTTGGTGATATTCTGAAAGCATTGAGCTTAGCAGCAAGACAGAAGGCAACTATCCAAATGTTTGTCACAACGTTAAGTATGGGCATGGTCACAGTCACAGTGTGGGGCCTCTAGTGGGCTGGCCTCTGTGAGCGGCAAAAGCTACTTGTTCTGTGAGTAAATGTCACGCACGTACTGTGAGTCCAGTTTCCAAGTTTACACTAATTCCTCACACATATCAAACACGGGAGTACCCGTTGCCAATTCCTGAGAGGTGGCAGACATTCGAGAAACAACGCAAAGGGGAAGGCACGCTCACAGAAAAGTGAGGTTGTTCTAATCGGGTCACTCACTGCCCGAAGGATGCAAAATCCCAGAACTAACTACTTGCATCTAACCCTCAACACAACCAGCCCTCCTTCCGTCCTTCCTTCCTTCCATTGTGGTCATGCTTCCATTTGTTTTCAAAGTGTTTCTGGAATGTCTGTTACCTCTCAAGAACTGGCACTGAGTGGTCGCCACATGTGATAAACGTAGAAACAGAAGCCACAGTAAGGTGACATCATTTAGTCATCTAACCAACAGCTTTTGTGGGTCTCCTCTGTGTGAGATGGTCTTTCCATGGCTCTAATAAAGGGAGTCTATTTTCTTTGCTTTGTGTTTTTGAGTTGGAGAGAGATAAGGAAATAGAATTGGAGTGAAATAAGAACGAAGAAGACACACGGAGAAGAAAAAGCTGCTGCATCACAAAATTAGTAGTTACAGTCACTTAGGAGGTGCTAAAGGCAGATTCTTATCTGACCAGAGAAGAGAGTTAAATTTGGCACTTCTGATTTTTCTTTGTTCCTTCTTGCCTTTCTTTGTTTCGAAAACCTAATGGTTTGATATTTAAACGTTTAGTAATTTTTTGTGTGCTCAAGGAAATAACACTCAAATAGAAAGTTACACTCGATGTCTCCGCTTCCCATTTGTTTTAAACTCACACCCTGGTGAGCCCTCTCAGCTGGAAAGCAACCCGCTTCCCCGTAGCTCTGCAGTTTCTGCAGGGCCTGGAGGACCCGCCCTGTCAAATCCCTCCTGTAACAGAGTGCTTTGTGCTCCAGTGGAAAAAAGCGCTGCCGAAAGCCTCTACCCATGTATAATTCAGCACGATCACCTGGGGCGGCGGGCACGGTTTGGAGGACAATGTCATAGGTGCCTCGGGTTCCACACCTAAGCAGGGCATCTCCTGACAGTCGAGAAAGAGGATAACGTCTGCCTCAGTCCCTGCATCAATATCTCTCTGCCTTGGTGCCCCAGTTATAACCGAAAAGGCGTAGCAAAGGCACGCAACTCTCAGGGAACAGCCTGTGGAACATCCCGGCAGGGGGAGGACAGGAGCGGGCCGAATGCTCCTGGAAATTCTGAAAGGAGGTGCCGAAACTCTACCTTTCACGCTATACAGGATAATGTCTGGAAACCCCGGTGGGCAGGCTCTCCTAATCACGCACTGACTGCTCCCCAACATTGCACAGGAGGCAGGGAAGAATAAAACACTGTGCAGATGTGTGCAAATAGAACTGAGGGTACCTTTTAATTTTTTAAAAAAAATTCAGTGTGTAGAGTAAATTTTTCACTGGTCTGATCAGGAGAAAACCAGGGACAGACAACTGGCTGGACAATGCAGAACCTGCCTGAGAAAAGGACTTTATGTGGGAAAACCTCGCAGACGGCCCTTTGCAGAGTGGGCTATGACTGCACCCCTCAGAAAGTAGGAGGGAAAAAGAAAAACCAAGTTCAAATGAAGGGGAAAGGCCCCTTGAAGGCCTGCCAGCAGCTCCTAAGTGCTTTTCCTTATATGTCAACATCACGGTGTTGCTGTAGGCTCAGTAACGTCATCCCTGCTGGCAGTGGCCCCCACCCCACACAGGAAGGAGTGTTCCCAGGCCTCGGAGCATGTTGATGGAAAGGCAGCTTTCCTACAACAGATGCCCAGGAAAGCAACTGACTGAGAAGCCTCTGTCCCCTTGAATCAGGATTTAATGGCAGGAAATAATAGGCTGAAGCCACCTGGGGGCTGCACAGTGGTCCATACACCCACTTAGGCTGACCCAGGAGCAGAGCTGTGGCCGCAGTTCATCCCAGTGTCAAGTGATCAAAATGAATACATCAGAAGGTCAAACTCCAGATCAGCCTCCAAGTGTAGAGACAGGGTTAAACTTCACGAGGGTCACTGCCCACAATTATAACCCTATAATTGCCCATGCAAATGCACAAGATTTTCAAATGCACTTATTGCACAAACAATATTGTAAAACAACAGAAATCAACCCTCCCATCTTAAAAAAAAAAACCACACCTTAATACGAGATTTCAGAATAGAAGATTTAAAAAATGATATGGTTGTGCTTTACTTTGGGTAATAAACCTGCTACTAAAAATCAGTGTGTAAATATAGCCTTATGCAAACTGAGTCCTTCTTAAAATGCACCAGGCACCAGGCACTCTTTTAAGCACTTAATTCCATTTGCTCATTTGGTCTTCAGAAGCCCCAGAGGTAGGTTTTATTGCTATCTTCATTTTGCAAGTGGGAAACCGTGACACAGAAAGGTTCAGTAACTTGCCTAAGGTTGCAGAGCTGGGTTCAGACCAGGCACTCAGGCTTCTGAGCCCACACTCCTAACCACGGGCTGCACTGCCTCCCAACGGACTGAGGGTGACTTAGTTCCCTGACAAAACCTGCCCCTCCCAACATACTATTTATAAAGATGTATGATCACACATGGTCACATTTAATGTAAACGACACCCTACACCGAAAGCCTCTAATGAAAAAATATGCCTATTTCCTAATAAATCGTCAACACAGCTAAAACATAGAGCTGAACACATGAGGAAACACCTTCCCCATGGTGGACACCTATATCCACTCCCCTTTCTTTTCTAGAAAAACCTCAGATAGATGTGGGCAGCAACATAGCCAGTTAAAAATTTTTATTCTCTACATAGGACCTACAGAAAGCCTCAGCTAACATCATACTTAAAGGCTGAGTGCTTTCCCCTAAGTATAAGGAGAAGATAAGGATGTCCATTGTTACCACTTGCTTTAACCTTGAACTGAAGGTTCTAGCCAGGGCAATAAGGCAAGAAAAGGAAATTAAAGGCATAGAGATTAGAAAGGAATAAGTAAAACTGATTTCATTCAAAAAGATGTGATTGTCTATGTAGAAAAATCCTAAGAAATATATAGTAAAGCTACCAGAACTAATAAGTAAATTAAACAAAAGTCAAAAGGTATGAGACTGATATACAAAAATCAATTGTATTTTCTATATTCTAGCAATGAACTGGAACTCAAAATAAAAATGCCATTTACAATAGCATCAAAAATATGAAATACTTATACATTTTATAAATACATGCAAGAACTGTACACGAAAACTAAAAAGCATTGCAGAGGGAAATTGAAAGGACCACCTAAATAAAGGGAGAGATATGCTGTGTTCGTAAGTCAGGGAACTCGATATTGCTAAGATGTCACTCCTCCTCACATTGATCTATAGATTTAGCACAATGTCAATCAAAATGAAAGCCAGCAGACTTTCTTTTTTGTGTGTGGTAGAAATTTACAAGCTGATTGTAAAATTTCTCTGGAAATACAGAGGACCTAGAGTAGTCAGAACAATTTTGAGAAAAAAAATGTTGGAGGATTCACACTACCTGATTTTAAGATTTACTATAAAGCTAAAGATAAAGCTCAGGGCTCCCACTGACTCTGCATTATGGAGAGTTGTATAATTATTTCATTATATATTACAGTGTAATAATAACAGAAATAAAGTGCACAATAAATGGAATGTGCTTGAATCATCCCGAAACCATCTCCCCCACACTTTGGTCTGTAGAAAAATTGTCTTTCATGAAACCAGTCCTTGGTGCCAAAAAGGTTGGGGACCGCTGTTAAAGGACTTCTAAACAGAATTTACAAAGGCATCTCACAACTCAATATTAGGAAAACAGAATCCACTTTAACAAATGAGCAAAAAAATTGAACAGACACTTCACCAAAGAGACTACATGAGTGGCAGATAAACACATGAAAAAGATTTGAGAAATGCAAATCAAGACCACAATGAGATACCACCACACACCCACCAGAATGGCTCAGATGAGTAAGACTGGCAAGACCAAGCACTGGCCAGGATGCGGAGCAACTAGAAATCATTGCAGGTGGGAATGCAAAACGTGACAGCTACTCTGGAAACAGGTTGGCAATTTCCTATAAAGTTAAATACATACCTACAGTAGATCTCAGCCATTGCACTCCTAGGTATTTACACAAGCTAAATAAAAACATATGCCCACATAAAGACTTGTATGAAAATGTTCACAGAAGCTTTACTCATAATAGCCAAAATGGAAATCAATCCATATATCCACCACCTGGTTAATGGGTAAACAAATCGAATACATCCATACAAAGGAACACTACTTCACAGTAAAAAGGAACCAACTATTGACGCACGCCACAACTTGGATGGATCTCAAAAGCATTTTGTTAAGTGACAGATGCTAGATACAAAAGACTGTATACTATGTCATTCCATTTATATTAAATTGTAGAAAAGGCAAATTTGTAGCAAAAGAAAGGGAAGTGTTTTTCAGGAGCTGGGGTTGGGGGAATTGTTATTGACTACAAAGTTGTATGAAGTAACTTTTTGGGGTGATGGAAATGTTCTATACTTAGACTGTGGTGATGGTTATATGAGCATATGCATTTGTCAAAATTCATTGATTAACTTTTTGTTAATCTTTGTAGACCTGCCTCTCCCAATCACCCTTACCCTGCTAAAACATTTCTCCATAGTGTTTATCATCTGCCAACATATTAATACTATAACATAGCTGATTTATTTCATGTACTGCAGATATTTTTCTCTCCTTCCCCAGTTTTATTGAGGTATACCTGACAAATAAAAATTGCATATATTTAAGGTAAAAAAAAAACCTCATTGATTGTATACTTGAAATTAGTTAATTTTAATATATGTAAATTATATGTATTATGCATTGATACTATATATTTATATATATATATAATTTATATATAACATACACTGATTTTTTTAAAAAATGCTCACTTCCCCAGACTCTGCTGCTGTAACCTCCACGGCCAATGAGCGCAGGCAGCTGTGTACTTGGCAGTGCTTCCATGAAAACTGTTGCTTTCCTGATAACAAGAGATCGCCTGAGCTGGCATGTGCCCTTCTCTCTTTGTCCTTTCCCCATCTCCCCGCTAGGAACTCAGCCGTCCCGTGACCGTGAGAACAGGTGAGAGCTGCACTCTGGGGTGTGCTGGTTTCCTGGGGTTGCTAGAACAAGTTACCGCAATCCTGGTGGCTAAAAACAACAGAAATATATTCTCCCGTGGTTCTGGAGGCCAGAAGTCTGAAATCAAGGTGGCAGCAGGGCTGTGCTTTCTCCAAACGCTTTTTCTGGCTTCTCCCAGCTTCTGGTGGTTGCTGGCGACCCTTGGAGTTTTCCAGCTTGCGGCCGCATCACTCTAACTAACCTCGGCTCCATTGCCACAGGCCTTCCTCCCTGTGTCTCTTTGCTCCTCATAAGGACACCAGTCACACTGGATTAGAGCCCATCCTACTCCAGAATGTCCTTGTCTTAAACTTGAGTACATCTGCAAAGACCCTATTTCTAGATAAGGTCACATTCACAGGTTCTGGGGTTAGGATTTAAACATATACTTCTGGGGAACACAATTCAACCCACAATGTGGGGACAGAGGGGAAGGACAGCAAGAACCTGGGCCCTGCTTCAGTCACGGAGCCACAGCACGGGCCCTGGGCTGCCCACCTCTGTCTTCTCATTAGGAGAGAACAGCAGCCCCTATTTTGTTAGACGACTGCAGTCAAGCACGTTATCTGACACACTCTCCTTCCTCTAACATCTAAAGGATATAACAGTCCCTTCTTGACCTAGTCAATGGGAATACGGGGTGCCCAGCACTAGCATAATGCCAGGCCCAAGGTGGCAGCTGATTGAGGGATGAGTGCTTGGATCATCCATGCCAAGTTCTCCCAGCCCAGCCCTGCCCTCTTCCACCATCTCAACCCTGAGCTCTCCTTCTCAGCCTGCTAAGTCTTGGGGTGCCCCTGGCCTTCTCCCCAGCAAGCCATTTTAAGGCCCCTGCAGTGGGTTTCCCAACTCCACAGCCTCAGTTTCCCAGTCTGGCCCGTGTCTTCCTCCAGCCCTGTGCTCCATGCCTGCCATGTTTTCCAGCCACACTGATGGGCTCAGTGTCCCTCTTGGCAATCACCTTCTGTCCTGTTATCTATCCAGGCTTACCCCGAGGCCTAGCACCATGCTCTTCATCCCACTGTTAATCCCCACGGAGCCCCTCCTCCCACACGTCCTCATGCAGACCCACGGGCATTTCCTGGCCCCTTCCTCATCCAGCCTGCTAGCCCCACACCTCTTCCATGGGCTGCAGATGTCCCCCTGGACATTCCATGTTTTGCTTTAAATAGGACAAGCAGAAACCTGAGCACAGGATCCTCTGTCAAATGCATCAGGCCTTTTGGATGTCATCACTTCTATGCTTCCACCTTCTGAATCCTCCAGGCTCCTGTCTTTGGCAGCATTTAAAAATTCCTCCCTGTGTACCCAGCCCCAGATCCATCTGTGTGTCCTGTGAATTACTGTACTGTGCTTATTCTGAAATTTGTCCCCTCCTTTTTAATCTCACTGTGGATACAGGATGACATCACAAGGAAACAAGAGCCCAGTCCTGACCAGTGGCAGCACTCATGCCTGGCAGAGGGAAGGCCCTCACTGAGCTTGGATGTCAGCTTCTGTGACACATCTTAAATATGCCCATCACACATGGAGGATAATGCCATATGCAGGTATTTTTAAACATTTTCAAAGATAAGTAAAAGTAGGTCAAATTATGATTTCTTCCCCACTTTCTGCGCTTTGCCTTCAGGAGAGCTTCTCCCACCGTCTGCGGCGGGCCATCTGCTAGACTGGTCCCGGGGACTGAGCCCTGCCCAGCCGACAACCACTTCGGAAAGTCATGGGAAATACCACAAGCCAAATCTTCCCAGGACACAGAGTCCTTTCTCTTTCTCCTTCTCCTTCACCTTCTTTCTCCTTTCTGTAGTAGTTGTCGCCTGTGGCCTGGGCTTCCAGCCTGGCCCCTGCAACAGGGCGCGAACCTGGCCTCACCTCCGCTGCTGCAGATCCCCGTGGCCTCTGTGCCTCCCACTCAGCCCTGGCTGCGAGGCCTGGGGGCCTCCGCTGGGTCCTGCCCACATGTCTCTGTGACCACACAGCCGATGTGGGCAGAACACAAGGCTGCCTTCCCCCACGGACCCCAGGACCTTGCCTCAGGGGTATCAGATATAATGCCCACCTGCCCAGGCCAGGGCCAGGAAGGGACCATTCCTCACCTGCTCAGCCCCCATCACCGTCTTCCTGTCTCTCTTCCTGTTTGACTTTCCGTCTTTCGAGTGTGTGTGTGTGTGTGTGTGTGTGTGTGTGTGTGGTCTTTATATAATTGTCTGCCTTCCTGTATTTTTCTTTCTACATTTTTTATGTCTTTCTATTTTTTCTAGTCTGTATTTTTTCATCTCTCCCTCTCTCTCTCTCTCTCTCTCTCTCTCTGGTCTAGATAAGTTCTTCTTTCTGTTTGTCTTTTTTTTTTTTTTTCCTGGGCTTATTAATCCACTTGTTCACTCTTTTGTATTTTTAATTTTCTATATTTTTCTGCCTTTCTGTACTTTTTTCTGCCTTTCCAGGGTTGCTTTTTTTTCATCTTTTGTATTTTTATTTCTGTATTTCTATCTCTTTTTCCCTCGTGTTGTTCTTTCTATCTTTTTTCCTGGGTTAACTCAACTGCTTCCTCTTTCACTCCACTCTCATGTGTTTGTGTCCCAAATTATTTCTCCCTTTTCTCTCTAGATTTTTTCCCAATTAAATGTGGTCTCCTCTGCGGGGCTTCGGGAAGAGGGCCCTCCCCTCTCCACCAGTAGCCTCTCTCTCTGAAATCTGCCCCCCCTAAAAGCCACACCCTCTTCCTGCATGAGGGGCAGGTGCTGGTCTGTCCTCAGGAGAGTCCCAGACAGCAAGGGTGGCTGGGTCCAGCAGCTGGTGGCTTTCTGAACTGGGAATGTGGGATTCTTTGCACCTTTGCCCTACGCTTTGAACATGAGCTGCAATTCCAAGAGAGTGGGATAAACAAACCTCACTCAACATCCTGCTACATATGAAAAAAATATGGGAGAAAGGACACAGAGGGCATCCTATGTCCACAGTTCCAGCTCGTTTCCTATGAGAAGGAGAAGCAAATGTCCTCCCAATGCTCCAGACAGGACTGTGTCCTGGACTTGGGGGCCAGCTGCAGGGCCTTGTCTGGTCTCGGAGGCTCAGGGAGGTGCTGAGCTCAGGGCAGGGTTTAAGCCCAGGGTGCTCTCCTCACTGCCTCACGCCCACCCCACACCCAGGCCCTTGCCTGTCCCCAGCTCTGCACCAGCCCTAACTGCACCAGAATCTCCCCGCCCTCGGAAGGTGGCAGGCGGCAGCTCTACAGAGCAGAGCAGGTGGAACAGCCCTTGTCTGGGGAGGTATGCCCCTGGGGTGCAAGGCTGGAGTTCACAGCACATTTTCCTAGAAAAACACAATGCCACAATTATGGGTGACGTGATAGTATGAAGGGGTGCAGCAACCAGGACACACTGAGCACGTTCCATGTGCCAAGCACGTGCACTGGAGTGCTTGCCCTGAATAAGGAAGAAATCTTGATTTTACAGAGGAGTCTCCGAAGAGTCCAGTAACTGTCCTGGGAACACAGATAGATCTAGCTCCAAAGAGTTGGAGCTGCTGGCCCTCCTCGTTTCTGGGCCCTAGAAGAGCTGGCTCAGCACAACTCTGTTAGCACACACACCGTTGTTCACACAGGGGTCACCACTACTGGACAGCCTGGTCCACAGCAGCAGATATACCATCTTGCCCAGTGGTGCTTGGTACAGGGCAGGTTCTCAACAAATGTGCAATGACACATATGGCTTTTCTTTATCTTTAACTATGTCCTGTTCAAGAACACACACCACCCTTTCTTGCTTTAGGTATTTATACATAGAATTCTCTCCTCCACAATGCCCTCCTCCTCCACCTGACTCCCTCCTCTTGGTTTCAAGAATGTCACCTCTTCCAGGAAGTCTCCCACCATCTCCACCTCCCCCAGAGTGGTTCAGGTGCCCTCTTCTGGGCTCCCACCAAGCTGGCACATCCACCATGGAATCGCTGGCAGCGCTGCCATGGGAGCACTGCTCTGACCAGGGCAGGACTGAGACCACCCAAGCACCCAGCACAGTACTGGGAGCCTGCCAGGACCAATGACCACAGGAAGGAAGCCCCTCCTGCAGATGGGTGGTGGGAGTAGAAGTGGATCCACTAGGTGGGAGTGGAAAAGAAACTGGATTCGGAGGGTAGAGAAATAGGTAAATTCAGTAGAGAGGGTCAGCCACACACTGCATGGCAGTCATGGGGTCCACTAGGGCCTCTGTAACTTCTTCTCTCACTGACACTGTCCTCCAAGTTCTGGTCTGGGGCTCAGCAATGTGAACACACCCCAAGGACAGAGTCCATTCCTAGTGACGACACAACCATGTTTGTCACACACCAGAATGCCAGCAGCGGGAATCTGCATGTGTTTGATCTGACCTGTTTCTGAAGCTTTTCCCTGTGGAGGCTTAACTGAAATTGTCAGAACATGAAATCAATAGGGTCTTGGCAAAGGGCTTCTATAATTGAATATATTACTTCCCAATTTCTCATCTTTTTCCCCTTTCGTGTCAAATGAAGGGCCTGCTTTTCATTACTGAGCCTTTCAGAACAGAAAATGATTGTTGGATGATATATTCTCTTTGGTCATCTAGTGTACATTTGAACTCCATGCTCCTGAAATCGATCTTGATAATTTCCAATAACAATGTTTGATACCTTCTCCCTCTCTTAACAGCTTCCTCATTTTAAAAGTTCCTCCTTAACTGTTCTGGTGGATGGAGGAACAGAAGGGGGAAATCAGGAGGCCTTAAATAGATTTTACAGGCACCAAAGCATGCATTTGGAGTACGGTCAGCTAGAAAGATCTTGTTTCAATAATATGATCTTCACGTTCAGCTGAAGACTGTGTTATGGAACCTGACTGCCCTTGGTGACTGCTTAAAGCTGACATAAGGCAGAAAAATGGACATTTAATATGGGAAAGAAATTAGTCCTCAAGATCTTTGTTTCCTGAATCTCTGCAGCAGCTCAGCTGGTGCTGGGCCCATGCAGCAGCTGCAGGGGCTTTCTTGGGAAAGGCACTGGGCACGGCGTGCAGAAAGCCCACGCCACAGGGGACTTGGGGTGAATCAAGTGAAGGGGTCTGGCATGGAAGGCCCTAACCCCACTGCAATTTGGGGTTCCTGGGGAATCTGAGTTTCCAGCTCCACTAATGGCATCCTGTGTTCCCAGGTGCAAGCCTGAGCCCTGGGCCCCCTTTTCCTCCTTCTGCTTCCCCCCCTTAAACTGCCCCAGGGCCCACTGACTGCCTCTCTGGCCTCTGCTGCCACCCCAGCTCGGGCTGCAGCCTCCCTCTTCCGGCCTTGGTTACTATGGCCTTTGAACGGCTCACCCTCTCAGCACTGACCGTGGGAAGACCTTCCTGCGACACCCCGGGGATGAGACCACGGCCCCCGCAGGGAAGATGGAAGGAAGGTCCACAGCCCATGCAGGGAGCACAGACAGCCACCCTGTCTCACCAGCCTCTCCGGCCCATGACCCAGGATGCTGGCCGGCTTGATGCTCAGGTTGAAAGTGCCAGGCACTCGCTGACATCCCCAGCCTTTCCTGGGAGGCTGGCCCCACTCCTTGCCTGGGGACGATGGGGCGTGGCTTGCTCTGCCACTTATAATTCAGACTCCAGGCCAGCCCCAACCCACAGAACAGGGCAGCCCGGGCCCCACACCCTCTCCCTGCACTCCCCTGCCCAGAGTTACTGCCTCCCACCTCGTCCACACCGAGAGCTCCTTGAGGACAGAGACTGTGTCTTAGCCACCCTCACGCCCAGAACTCACACAGCCCGGCACACAGCAAGTCACTGCGGAGCTGCAGTTTTCAAACAAGGACCTAGTCAGTGGAAATAAAAACGTTTACAGGTCTCTCTTTCCTTAATTGTTCATTTAAATATATATATGAAGCTTCAGCTAATCATTTTTGTTTACCTCACTGTCATTAAGGGGCTTATATTTTTGGCTAAGACTTTAGGAATTCAAAACCTGCACACATTTCAGAACTTCAAGACAACTCATGAGCTTCCGTACATGCGGTGGGGAGGGGATTCGAGATACTTGCAAGTAAGGAGTGAAGCAACTATCAGGGCTTAAATAACAACAACTGAACAAGACTGTCTTAACTGCCTGAGGTGCTGTCAAGCAGGGAGCAGGGACAGGAGTCAGCAGGTCACCCAGAACTCCCCGTGGAATTCTAGGTCAGTGAGTGAGTGGCCCTTGGGCACGGCCAAGCCACCAAGCTGGAAGGCTGGAGTCCACAGTGCCCTCAGAGAGAGCTGAGCCATTGACAGGGGTGGGTCGGACTTTCTTGTCTGCACTGATGCTGTGTCCCAAGGCCACATGTCACCTGTGTGCTTGGTCCTAACTGCCTTGTCCCGCATGGGGGCCACTGCCGCAGCTTAGCCTCTGGTCACAAAAGTTTCCCCACCCCACCGCACTGCTGGAGGCAGGAGGCTGGGCACTGTGAGCTTTAGCAGAAACGGCGAGGGCAGACGGTCTGACAACTTTATCGGTTCCTTTTTTAGTCCTACAATCAGCTTGCTGGCTGTGCGGCAAGACACCGTGCTCTGAGCAGCTCCTCACCATGGCAGGAACTCAACAAATGCTTGTGATAAAGCTGACCAGGGGAGTCTGCCCACTGGCCTTGTGACACGCAGGACGAAACAGGATAATGGGATCATTCCTGTGTACCCCAATGCTACCAACTCCAGAAGTGCCCAGCCCCGGGACGAGTCCACTCCCGAATCAGGGGGAACTTCAAGAAACTAGCATAGTGTTCAGTCACTTACACCAAGCCAAACTCACTAACAATCCGTGTACAGCAAGCTAGAAAAATGTCAGTTCACCAATATGCTCTTCAGTCACGATCCCAGAGCTTGGCACACATCCCCATAGACTTGCCTGTCTCTGACACTGCGCTCTGTCTTGTCCCCTTATCCTGTCTGGCAACTTGCCCAACTGTCCAGGACCAGCCCTTCCTCACTGCCTTGCCAGGGTCCTGCTTCCTGGGGTCTGTCCGCCCCGAGGAATAGAGCATGCAGACTCTCTAGGGCCTTCCAGGCCAGCCCTCCACAGCTCACCTCTTGCCAGACTTCTGTGATCCTGGCCGCTGGCTCAGACTATGCTCACTGTCTGTCACTGTGCTGTCCGGATTCCACGCTGCTGGCCAGCCTGGGCACCCACGGCTGTATTTTGGTGTGACACTGAAAAGCGCCTAGAACGACGCCTGGCCCAGAACTGACATGTGGTGAATGTTAGCTGTTGTCGTTAACCATTGCTTCTTTCCCCTACTTGGTATGTGAAGATTCAGCAGCTGAGGCCTCCTGTTCTGGACGTCTAAGTTTCCAGTTTCTTACCTAAAAAGATAAAGTGCCTATAATGCAAGCAACCTAACTGCTGTAAGGCACTGCTCAAGTCATATCTTTAAATGTTTTCACTGAGTTATAAAACACATGCAGTCAGACGTGTAGCATGCATCAATCTTAAGTTTACAGCCCGATGATTTCTTACATATATATGTATACCCATGGAACCACCCAGATCAAGACATAGAGCATTTCCCACACCCCTTTGTACTCCCCGCAGCAGCACCACCTCTCCCACTCTGACTGTGATCACCACGTTACCATCAACTAGCCTTGCCCCTCCTCCAATGTCACATAAATGGAATTATATAGTATTAACCCTTTATGTCAGGTTTCTTTCACTAAATATGTCTGTATATTTACAATTCACATACGTTGTTGCATGTAGAGGTAGTTTATTCCTTTTCGTTGCTGAGTAGTATTCCGTTATATGAAATATATCACAGTTTGTTTATTTAGTCCCATATTGATGAACATTTGGTTCACAGCTCCTGGTTTTGGGTATTATTATATTAATAAAGCTGCTATGAACATTCCTGTTATAAGTCTTTTTGTGAGCATATATTCTCATTTCTCTTGGCCAAATATTTAGAGAGGGAATTACTGGGTAATATCTTTAACCTTATCAGAAACTGCCCAACTGTTTTCTAGTGTGGTCATTGCCATTTTAGACTGCCAACAGCAATTAGGAGAGTTGCAGTTGACTCTGTGTCTTTGCCAGAACTGAGTGCTGTCAATCATTGTAGTTTACCCATTTTAGTGGGTGTGGTATTTCACAATGGTATTTCACTGCAGTTTTAATTTCTATTTCTCTGATGACTAATAATATTAAGCAAAGTTTTATGTGCTCATTAGCCATTTTTTAAATCTTCTTTTATGAAGTATCTTTTCAAGTCTTTTGAACAATTTTTCATGGATTGTGTTTTTTCATATTGTATTGTAGGAGTTTCTTTATACATTCTGGATGGAAGTGTTTTGTCAGATATGTGTATTTCAAATAATTTCTCCAAGGTTATAGTTTGCCTTTGTATGTCCTAAATGGTATCTTTTAGCAAACAAAAAGTTTTACTTTTGGAAAAAATCCAATTTATCAGTATTTAATTTAATGATTAGTACTTTTTGTGTCTTTCTAAGAAATCCTAGTTTACACCAACTTCCCAAAGATATTCTCCTATGTTTTCTTCTGAGAATTTTATAGTTTTCCCTTTTACATGAGTGTGCAATCAGTCTCAAATTAACTGTTGTATATTATGTGGAAAACAGGTCACAGCTCATTTTTTTTTTGTATTCAGATATCTGGCTATTTCCTGCACTTTTGAAAAATTATTCTTTCATCATTGAATTTCCTTCGTACCTTTCTCGAAAGTCAAGTGAACATACGTGTGGGTTGATGTCTGACTCTGTAGTGTTCCATTCATCTATCTGTGTATTCTTATGCCAACGCCACATGTCTGCACCATTGAAGCATTAGCACAAGCTTTGAAATCAGGTAGTACAAGCCCTCCACACATCTGCAACTTTTTTCAAAGTGGTTTGGACTATATTAGGCCATCCTCATTTCCATATGAATTGTCCAATCAGCTTGTGAGTTTCTACAAACACTCCTGCTGAGATTTTGATTGAGATAGTGCTGAATCTACAAACCAATTTGAACATGATAGCCATGTTGAATCTTCCTATTCACAAAACACAGCATACTCTCCAGTTATTTTGGCCTTTTTCAATTACTAGCTGTATGTTTTATAGTTTTCAGTGTATAGATCTTGCAGGTTTTGGTTTCATTGTTAAATGTATTCCAAAGAACTTCATGTTTTTAATGCTATTGTAAATTGAATTTTATTTTCCAATTGTTTATTGATAGCATATAAAAACAAAATTTGTTTTCGATATTGAGTTTCTATCCTGTAGCCTTATATTGATTTATTAGTTCTGGTAGTGTTTTGTTTTGTTTGGTAAATTCTTTTATTTCTTTTCTCCTACCTTGCTGCAGGCTAGGCCCTCTAGTACAATGTCAAATAAAAATGGTAAACTGGACGTTCTTTGCTTTGCTCTCTATCTTTAAGAGGAAAGCATGTAATATTTCACTATTAGGCTTGATGTTAGCTAAAGGTGTTCTGTAGATGTGCTCTTCCAAAATTGAGGAAATTCCTTTCTATTCCTAGTTTGCTAAGACTTTTTATCATAAACTTGTGTTAGATTTCATCAAAAATTTTTCCACATGATATAATCAAGTATTTTTTCTCCTTTATTTTGTTACTATTGTAAATTTCATTGACTCATATTTTAAATGTTAAACCAACCTTCCATTCCTGGAATAAATGCCACTTGGTTATGATGTATTTTCCTTTTTTGTATATTGCTGGATTCAATCATTAGTATTTTATTATGTACTTTCACCTATATGCATAGAAAATATTGATTTGTAATATTTTTCTTTGTACTATACTTATTAATTTTTGGTATCAGGCTTAAACTAGATTTTGAAACAGTTTTATGTAAGACCGGTATTATTTTGTCTTTAAATGTTTGATAGGGTTCAACAGTAAGACCATCTGAACCTGGAGCTTCCTTTGCAGGAATGTTTCCATTACAAATTAAATTCATTTAGTGTATATTTTTAGATCTTACATTTTTTGTGAGCTTTTGAGAGTTGTGTTTTTCCTGAAATTTATTCTAAGTTCTTGAATTTATTTGCATTAAGTTGTTCATAATATTCTCTTACTGTATTGTGATGTCTGTAGAATATGTTATGATGTTATGATGTCCCCTTTCATTCTTGATGTTGTTAGTTTGCACTTTATTCCTTTTATTTATTTATTTTTTTGACCAATCTTGCTAGGGATCAATCAATTTTATTAGTAATTTCGAAGAACAAACTTTTAAGTTTGTTGATTTTCTCTATAGTTTGTTTCCTATTTCACTGATTTCTCTTTAACACTATTGTTACCTTTATTCTACTTATTTTGCTCTTCTTTTTCTAGTGTCTTAAGGTGGAAGCTTACATAATTTACTTAAAACCTTTTTTATTTTGTAAAATAAGCATTTCAAGCTGTAAATTTCCCTCCAAGGATTCCTTTGGCTATATCCCACAAAATTTGGTATGGTGTGTTTTCATTATCATTCAGTTTAAAATATTTTCTATTTCCCCTTGTGATTCCTTCTTTAATTCACAGGTTATTTAGAAATGTGCTTCTTAATATCCAAATATTTGGGAGATTTTGCAGATATGCTTTTCTTATTTATTTATAATTCAATTTCATTGTCAATAGAGAATATAGTCTGTATTATTTTATTCTTTCAAAAATCTCCCTGTGGATTTGAATTAATGATTTCTATTAATCAGTCTTCAGGTTCACTGACATGTTCTTTGGTTGTGCTCAGTGTGTTGTTAATGCCCTCCATTTAATTTTTTTAATAATAGCATTGTATTTTTCAGTTCTAGAATTCCTATTTGATTTTTTTTACAGTTTCCAAAAATCTTCTGAAATTTCCTATCTCCTTATCCATTATATCCATATGTTCCTGCCTATTCTTTAATAAATTCATATTTTTTAAAAAGCCCTTGTCTGCTAATTTCAATATTTGGGTCATTTGTGGGTTTTTTCTATTGAATGATTTTTCTCTTGACTAAGGATCACATATTCCTATTTCTTCACATGTCTGGTAATATTGTATTGCATACTGGACACTATACTAATTCTGTATCCTGTTATCGTCCTCTGAAGAGTATTGAGTTTTATTCTAGCACACAGTTAAAACACTAGCAGATAAACTTGAATTTGTGGAGGCTTGGTTTTATGCTTGTCAGGAAGAATCTATTTTGATTTGCCTTTTCATCTCTTTTAATTTTAGCTTTAGTCTTTAGCTAATCCCTTTTATTGGGACCTTGGGACCTTGAAGAAACCACTAACTTTCTTGTCCTCAGGTTGCTTTTCTATAAATGAGTGGGTTGGACTATATGACCCCAGGGTTCTCTTCCAGCTCTCACATGTAATTATCAAGAGTAGAACTTCCTCTTCCTTTCCTTTTCCTTCACTTCCCCTTTCTTCTTTCCTTTCCATTTCCTTCCATAATAGGTTTCCCTAGAAAGAGAATTTAAGAGTGCTGTCTCTGAGAGAAAGATGGAGAAAGTTAGAAGTGAAGGAAAAACGATGAAAAAGAGAAAATGAAGCTCCTAATATTAGCTGTTGTCTGGGAAAGGGGGCAAGGGAGAGGAAGACAACATGAAACAGGAACACTCTTACAACCAGCCACAAGGAGGGAAGTGCCATGCTAAGGCTAGGGAGCACTGTACACCAGCAACGTGGGCACAATCCACGTCGGGTCTTCCCACCTGTCCACCCCTGGGTCTCTCCAGACCACCATCTATCCCTTCCTGAGCCACCACACTGTGCCATCACCCTTTCCCTCTCTCTGTAGTTTCAGGATTTTAAGCCTTATCTCTCACAGAGCAATGGGAATGATCCCTATTACAGACCTTGCAAGCACCACTCAGCAGAGAGGGAGACTCACTTTTGCACATGCACCCTTTCTTTACACAGGCAGCCACCCATGCTCTGAAGATGCAAAGAGGGCTCCTCCCCCAAGCGGTCTTCCTAACCCCACCACA
>CM052437.1:63295041-63326392 GCA_028533085.1 Varecia variegata
CACAATCCACGTCGGGTCTTCCCACCTGTCCACCCCTGGGTCTCTCCAGACCACCATCTATCCCTTGCTGAGCCACTACACTGTGCCATCACCCTTTCCCTCTCTCTGTAGTTTCAGGATTTTAAGCCTTATCTCTCACGGAGCAATGGGAATGATCCCTATTACAGACCTTGCAAGCACCACTCAGCAGAGAGGGAGACTCACTTTTGCACATGCACCCTTTCTTTACACAGGCAGCCACCCATGCTCTGAAGATGCAAAGAGGGCTCCTCCCCCAAGCGGTCTTCCTAACCCCACCACAATAGGAAGAAAATGCATCGAGCTCAATGAAAACTAAGAACTCAGGAAATTTGGTTTCTAATCCTATTTCCCGTCTTTGATGATCTATATCTGGAACAAAGCTCTTGACGTTTCTGTGCCACAAGATTTTTACTAAAATATCTGCCATTTAGGCTGCTGTGTTGGTTTTTAAAAATCTACCAAACACTGACCGGCTGCTATCACTTTCTGTTCCCCATCCCTACCTACAAACCAGCACTGGATTTTCTCTCTGGGTTCAAACAATGGCATTTCCCAGCTTCTCTCCTGATCTCCAGCCACCACCTGACCAAAGCTCTTGGAGACTCCTGATTGATGGACATTCTATTGGCCTTTTCCCAGGCACTTGCCACCTGTGTACATCCAGTCACCAACACAGCTTGCATTTTCCACAGATGAGAACTTAGGTGAGATTCCAACCCCCGACCAGGTAACCTGAGCAAAGACACTGTCAGTCTAAAATTATAACAAACAGAAGAGCAGCAGCATCTGTTAGAAAGACAGGCTTTATAGAAGTACTGCGCTTTTTATCATGACTTAAAGATCTAAATTAACAGCTTTAAAGTCACACACACACACAGCGTAGTCAGGTTGCACACTGACCACAACAATAAAAACCGTGGGCGACAGTAATTTTTCTATACAGGAAGCTCTAGAAAGTTATATTTCTAATAATCTGATTTCCAGCCTCTACCAATTCTCCATCCAAATCTCCAATTCTGAATGAGAAAAAATAATTTAGGGTAGTTGTTTCCAAATGAGTTTACTGCCCCTGGACTTTGAGGATAATTCATAATGTTCATTTGCAAACCACTCCCTTTTCCTTTAGCTTCAGACTTGCAGGGTGGAGGGAAACCTGCATGAGATTTTTAAAATCAATCTTTCCTGATTCTTCTATGTTCTGAAGTGGAGGGCACTGGCGTGATGGGAGAATATTATAGGTGATGAGAGACAGAACAGGAATTAATTCCTGGAAAACTAGAACTATTTTATGCTCATCCTTCCACCTGCCCAATTTTTGTTATGCACATTGGAAAATAAACAGTTGTCTGTTAAACATGCTGATTAATGAAAGTCTATCTTTTTCTCCATGGATTTACTCCCTAGAATGACAGAAGTTCTTAACAAAATATTCTCAGGTGACAAGCCATTGCTTATTGATTTATTTTTTCTTCCCACTAATGGGGAAATGATGCAGCAACTGTGATAAGCAGTTGTTTGCGACAAGATTTTGGAAAACTGGAGAGTGGAGAATCCAAGGGCTGGGCACCTCCATGGCCACCAACGCACCAAGAGAAGGGCATTTGCTGATTCCATTTTGAGAAAAATTCTGGGTATTCCAAGGAAGGGAATGCATTATCAGCTGACATCAAAGGCTTATTCCTTCATGAAGATTCAGGGGTCTTCTTCTCAATTCTCTAACTCTGACCCTGAACTGCTAGCCCTTAGCATTCGCTCCAGGGTAAGAGGCAGATGGGCTTCCAGTGTGCTGATAAGGGTTGGCCAAGCATCTCTAATGTAAAATGTGCTTTTGAAGAAAATTAAAGAACTTTTCTAAAAAGCTGAGAAGAAAAGCAGATTTCTGAAGCCCACTTGTGTTTTTGCCTCTTTTAAAGATTCTAAGCCAAATCATAGGGTTATTTTTAGGAGATCTTAAAATTCTAGATGAAATCATCATCCCCTGGACACTGTCCAAAGACTATTGTCCAGACTCCATTTGGGTCTGATGTTCAAATTGCTGAACAGAATCATCTTATTCTGAGATACAGCAAACTAATGCAGGTAGACAGAAGCCAGCATGCTGCTAGCTGAACAAAAAGCTGGGCCAAAAATACAAGCTAAAATATAGAAGAAGTCCATAGTCTTTCCTCTAAGCTTGTAGGTTTTGTTTAAGCACATATTTTATTTTGCCCTGGGCTAAAACTAGATGTAGATTTATTCCAAGGCAGGAGCATATCTAAATAATCTTTGTGGTCTTCTCATGCCTTGCCATAGGAAACTATCTGTGTTCAATGAATGTGCAATTGAATTGACTATAAAAATGGTTAAATTAATGGTAGCAACTAAAATAATTAGACATAATTTTTTAAAAAAATGCTTTTTTACATATTCTATCTTATCCCATCCTTGCAACAGGTTTGAAGTGTACCCACTCTTATTATCCCAATTTACAGATGTGGAAGCTGAAGCTCAGAAGTGACAGGACCTAATTATCTGATTCTAAAACCCTTGTATTTTTTTCCCCACACCACATGCCTAATGTTTGGAAAATGCACTCATGTGTGTGTAAAGGTTTCCTTCTCTCAAAATCAGAAAATACATATTTACAGAACATGAATAATTTGTTCTTTGACAGAAAACAACTATAAGCAAAAAAAAACTTCTAATACTTTATTATTATTATTACTATTATTTTTTTTGTCTTGTGACAAGGTCTCACTCTGTCACCCAGGCTAGAGTGCAGTGGTGCAATCATAGCTCACAGCAGCCTCAAACTCCTGGGCTTAAGCGATCCTCCCACCTCAGCCTCCCAAGTAGCTGGGATTACAGGCACGCACCACTGCACTGGGATTTTTTTTTTTTTTTGTACTTTTTTTGTAGAGAGGAGGTCTTGCTGTGTTGCCCAGCTGGTCTTGAACTCCTGGCCTCAAGTGATTCTCCCACCTCGGCCTCCCAAAGTGCTGGGATAACAGGCATGAGCTATTACATCCAGCAACTTTTGAATATTTAATAAAGTACCAGAGAGCATCTAATATCATGTCAAAAATAAAATTAAAGGTAAATATTTTACAGTGGACCTATTTTTATAATATACATTAAGCACCACAATTCCAAAAATCCAAACTCTGAAATGCTGCCAAATATGAAACTTTTTGAGTGCTGATGAGATTCTCAGAGGAATGCTCATTAGAGTATTTTGGATTTCAGATTTTCGGATTCAGTATACTCATAATGCAGATATTTCAAAGTCAAAAAAAAGCCAAATCCAAAATCTAAAACACTTCTAGTCCCAAGTATTTTTGATAAGGGGTACTGAACCTATATCACTAAAAGGAAAATATGAGAAGAAGATAATAGACTTCCAAACCCTGAAGATAAAAAGATAGAAAGTTGGAGAAATAAAGCATTAGGAAAAATAAACATTGAGAAATGTGGATCCTCATACAGTGCGGGGGATGTACCATTTGGTTCAACATTTGTAGAGCACAATATGGCAGTATATAAAGCGTACAAACTGCACGCTATTAAGAATATTCATTATGGCACTCTCTATGATAACTGAAAAACTAGAAGCATCAGGATCCTGTGTGTCTCTGTTCCTATTGACATAGAAAGAATGCCACCTTGTATTATTGAATGGAAATATTGCTTAAATAAAATTATAATCCCTTTTTATATTTTGTCTCAAAAAAAGTATGTATTAATGCCCAAACTATTAAACAGTTCTTGCTTTTGGATGCTGTATTAGCTACCAATTATTGTGTAACAAATTATCATCAAATTTAGCATCTTTAAACAAGAAATCTTTTATTATCTTACACAGCCTCTGAGGGCTGGGGATTTGGACATGTCTCATTTGGGTGCTTCTGGCTCAGGCAGTCTCATCGGGTTGTAGTCAAGTTATTGCCTGTTCTAGGCCCTGTAGTCTCTGAAGAACCAACTAGGGCTGCAGAAAACACTTCCAAGCTCATTCGCATAGCTTTTGGCAAGAAGTTCTTTGCCACACGGGCTGCTCATGACATGGCTTCCCCCATAAAGAGAGAGAGAGAGAGAACATGCAAGAGAGAGAGAAACTAAGGCACAAGCCACAGCCTTTTATAATCCAATGTCAGACCAACCTTGAAACAATGTGGGCACCATATAAGGGTGTGACCAGCAGGAGGCAGGGACCATTGAAGGCCCTCTTGCAGCCTGGCCATCACAGCCCATCCTACACCCCCAATGATTCACATTCCTCTAAAAACATACACCTTCTTGAGGCCCACAGAAGTTTTATACCGTTACAGCATCAGCTCAAAATGCAAAGTCTTGTTGGCTACATTTAGTCTAGGTACAGCTGAGACTCCACAGGTGTTGTTCTGTAAGTACAGTTCCTCTCAATTTGAAGGCTGTTAAGTAAGGATACAAGTTATCTATCCCACACACAGCTAACTTACAATGGTGGGACAGGATAGGATAACTGCTATATATATTATTGCTCAAAAAAAAGGAAAATAGGAGGAACACAAGTGTCAGTGATCCATATGAATTCTGAAGTCCAGCTGGGCCACTGTCTGAAGTTCCTTGATTAGGACTCAGTCCTGCTCATGCCCAGGCAGTTTTATTCTTCATGGCTCTTGGATCCATTCTCTGGGTTCTTGGTTCTTCCCTCTGAGGCATCCTTACTTTTTCATGAAAGGTATCACATGTTTGTATCTAGGTGGTTTTCTCAGCTTGCTTCCTGACTATAGAAGCTTGGTGACTCTGTTCATTTTGTATTGTCTCTGTACCTTTCTGCACAAGCTAAAAGATATTTTGCTGGTATAATTCTCTTAAAAACTTTGTGCATCTCCTGTGAATCTTATTGGGGATTCACTTCATTAGACAAAAGTTACACCCACAAACGTCATTGACATAGGCCCTTGGGGTGTTGAGAAGGCTGAAGGACAATGCCCTTAAGCTTCCTAGAAGCTCTATAGTTTGGGAGTCTGTGAGACATACCCTTAATCTCTTCAGAAGGCCTTTTGCATGACTAAAGACTTACCTTTGATCTTTTTCAATCCTTAAAGGATTTTACAGTCACTCCTTGGGCTTTATGCTTAGATTATGCATTTCCAAGAGTGTCCTGAATTATATCTTTGCTTTGAGGCCATTTCTTAATTTCTTTAATTTTAGCATTGTTTGCTACTATGGGTTAAATTGTGTCCTCCAAAAGGATATGTTGAAGTACTAACCCCTGGTACTTGTGAATGTGACTTTATTTGGAAATAGGGTCTTAGTAGATATAATCAAGTTAAGATGAGGTAATGAGGGCAGGCCCTGATCCCACACGACTGGTGTCCTTATAAGAAGAGAAGACAGAGACACACAGGGAGACATCACGTCCATGCCATGTGATGACACAGGCAGAGACAGGAGTGATGCAGCCATGAGCCCAGAATAACAAGGAATGCCAGCAAACACCAGACTCTCGGTAGAGGCAAGGAAGGATTCTACCAGAGTCTCAAAGGAAACATGGCCCGGCTGCCACCATGATTTCAGACTTGTACCCTCCCGAACTGTGAGGGAATACATTTCTGTTGTTTTCAGTCCCTCGTTTGTGGTGCTTTGTTACAGCAACCCTAGGAAACCACATTTACCCCATGGAGAACTCAGCAACCTTCAAAACCACATCAAGTCCAAGTTCCTTACTGTTAAACTCTGTTCCCTTTAGGTTTTCTCTCTCTTCTCCATGTTACTATAAGCCACAGTGGAAAAGCCGGCAGTGTTTCCAACATTCAGGCTGGAAATCTCCTTAGCTAGATCACTCAGTTGATTGGGTACATTTTCTACTTTCCACATAACTGTGTTACTACAGTTCTGCCCTACATGACAAGGCTCCCCTTCCTCTCGTTTCCAGTAATATTTACCTCACTTTCCTGCAAGTCCTCACCCATAGTTCTACCAAAGACCATAAGGCTTCTAGTAACAATTTCTTTAAGGAATTCTGGGTTTCCACTAATAGTCTTCTCCAAGCTCTTTGCCCAGTTCCAAATCTTGGATTTTTGTTGCATCAGCGTCCATCTTTCAGGTACCCAAATCAAGATTAGTTATCTATTGCTGTGTAACAAATTGCTCCCAAATTTAGCCAATTAAAACAACAGACATTCATTATTCACACAGCTTCTGAAGCCCAGGAATCCGAAGCTGCCTAGCAGGGTGGTGCTGGCTCCAGGTTCCCAGGTTGCAGCCAGCTGTCGACCGCCCAGTGCACGTCATTTCTAAAGCTTTGGCTGTGGCTGCAGGGTACACTTCCAAGATTACTTGTGTGGTTGTGGGCAGGAAGCTTCAGTTCCTTGCCACATGGACCTCTTTATAGGGCACATTTATGACACGGTTTTGCTCAGAGTGAGTGATGAGAGAGAGAACGCAAGCAACAGAGTAACCAAGATGGAAATTGCCATGTTTTCCCTGGTACAGTGTGGGAGAGGACTACCCAAGCGTATGACTATCAGGAGGTGGGATTTTGGGGATCGTCTTAGAAGGTGGATACTGTAGATAATATGTCATTTGGCACATACACGCTCATCATTTTGGCTTTGTACTGCTTAGTGTTTTTGAATTCTATTTTTTAAGATTAATATTGCCAACTATTACGTGTCCCTCTAAATTCATATGTTGATGTCCCAATCCCGAGTATTTCAGGGTGTGACCACAGTTAGAGATGGGGGGGTCTTTAAAGAGGTGATTAACTTAAAATGAGGCTGTCGGGGGGGGGGCTAATTCAGTACGACTGGTGTCCTTATTAGAAGAAGGAGGGACACCAGGGCTATGAATGCACAGATAGACAGTCGTGAGAGGCAGCGAGAGGGTGGCCATCTGCAAGTCAGGGAAAGAGGCCTCAGAGGAAACCAACCCTGCTGGCACCTTAATCTTGGACTTCAGCCCCCAGAACTGTGAGAAAATATTCCTATTGTTTAAGGCACCTAGTTTGTGGTATGTTGCTATAGCAACCCTAGCTAACTAATATACCAACCTTCTAAAAGATATCTGAAAATATCCTGCTGTTGCCCGACATGTATTTACTCATCTTTCTAAAATCAGTTAAAAAATCATTTTTTGTTTTGATGTATATACAACAATGTATATAATGAGATTGGTTTCTACATAAAATGTGCAATTTAATCTAATCTGAGAGTCTATGCTTTTACTAGGAGGATTGAAACCTATTTCACCTTATAGCCCATTTTAAATCTAATCCCCCACCTTCCAGAGGTGGGAGCTGGAGGGATTTACGGCCTTCTGCGATGGATATGCATCAGAAGCTGCCTCTCCACTGCTTACTGTGGCTGAGTGAAGAAATCACACTGTAGTGGAAATGTTGTTTTTAAGAAATTACCAGATCAACTCGGTTCAACATCAAAGCATTAATCTTCCAGGGAGGGAAAGGGGGTCTTGAATTGAAACAGATTAGAAGAGACAAAGGGGATATCACAATTACTAGGAAGCAGATTTGGGGAAGCAATCCTGGAGAAATTCGCAAACCAAGGAGCAACTGGCAGCTGGAGCTGGTGACACAGCTCTCCCAGCCACATTGTGGGTCGGCTTAAAGGAATGGCACTGGGATGTCATTCAGTCCTCTGAGAACATGTTTTCTGATCTGTTCTTTGGTCTGCCTCAGATTACACAAACTTCTGGCCCCTTATTTATCTTCTTTGCTTTGTCTTCTGCAGTGATTTGGAAAACAAGCATCCTATATTCAGTACTCATGTTAGCTTTCAAATTAATGAAACATATATTTTAACCTATGTTTCTCTAATTATCAAAGTCAGAGCAAAACAAGGTCTTTTGCCTACCCTGCAATTAAAGTAAGAAATCTGGCATATTTTTACTTTATCTTTCATCTTACCTTAAAAAACTATATAGACCCAATCTATTACAGAACCAATTAGTCAAGTTTTTAAAAAATTATTTTTTCCAAAAGAAAACATTTTTAGGTTCTGTATTTAATTTTGTAAGTATTTTTTAAAAACATATATGTATTTATAGGGGCCACCAATCCTTTTATATCTTGACTTCCTTATTTTTAAGTTATTCATTTTTATTCTTTTTAGAGTTCTATGAAGTAGGTCTTTGAAAAATTTTTTTAAGGAAGGCTATAGACGTGAAATTGCTTCTGATTCTTAGATATCTGAAAATACCTTTCCATTGCCTGTACTTATGAATTAAATTTGACTTGGAATAGTATGCTTAGATTATGAAGTATTATCTTTAGAAGAGTACTTATTACTCCATTTGGAGCTTGTGAAAAAAAGATAGGAGCTAGCCTAACTTTTTCTATTTTTGAGTAAATTATTATTTTCTGTCTGGTTGCTTATATAATAGTGTCTTTATTCTAGATTTGTAGGCTATGTCCAGGTATGGGACTTTTTCTCATTAACATCTGGATTTTTTTTTTTTTTGTACACTAAGGGAATTCTTCTTCTACTATATCTGTAATTATTATTTTTGCTTCCTTTGTTTCAGCATTTCCAGGAATATTTGTTATCCACAGGTTAGATTTCTATTAATACCATTTCACTCTGCATCTATTATCTTCTCTTAGACGAAATGGCTTAGCTTTTTCTTCTACTGTCTTGGAAAGCTAGTTCTCAGATTGCATTTTCTCCAGTGTTAATTCTGTTCTCTACTGCATTTATAGCATTTTCCCCTTTGGTTGCATCTTTCTCTTATTTTGGCTGGCTCCACATTTGATAAGGGCAGGGTACATGGAATGACTTAGACCTATCCTGAATGTGTTCCTAGGGTCTGACAGAGCCTCACCTCAGAGCCATGCCTGGGGGATGGATTGATTTTCACAACCCCTAGCTCAGCTTCCAGCAGGTTCTCATCCAGTGTGGCTCTGTTCTACAAGGGTGGATCTTGACCACTTTCTGTTTCCAGGGGTCTTCTGCCTCCAAAGCATTTCCTAAGACAATACCCATTCTCATGTGCCCACACATCCTTTTCCCCTCTACACCCTGTGCCTCTCCCACCAGGTGTTGTACTGGGAGACATGACCTTGAAATTGATATAAAAAGGGAAGAACTGGAGGGGCAGAGTTGCAGGGGCCGAATTCTGGCTCTTTCAGAACCTAATTCCCATGCAGAAGGAGAGAAGCAGCCTGGATTCTGGTTACAGCAGCCCTGAGCCCCTGGGCCTGGAGGTCTTGTTGGCTGTTCCATGTTGGATCAGAAGATGAAACAGATATTGCTGGCGATGGGGGGTGTTCCCTCAAACCACCACACTGCCACTGTACTTGGTGGAAATTCTCTCTAGATTTCTATCAATTTTGATACAAGGTTTTACGTTTTTGCAGAGCTTTGTGGGTATTTTAATAAGAAATAGAGGGCATCTCAGATTAACCCAATGTTAATTTTTACATATGCCTGATGCAGTCCCCTGCCCCCAATAATGTATTTGTGACACATTTAAAACAATGAATTTTCAATTCTAATAAGGCCTAAAAACTACTCCATTCATCAACTCCCATGGCAGCTAAATGATAGTTGTGGTTGAGATTCTAAAGAACAACATAAAGTGGGTTAAATAGCAGCACCCTGGACTCCAGAGCAAGAAATTATGATGCAAAATAGCTGTAAGAACTTTCCAGAAGCTTGTAATTAAGCTGACTCATCCTCTACTAAATTTAGCAGATAGTTCACCAGCAAGCATATGCCTTAAACATATGGCAAAAGGAAAAATATAACATAGTGTATCTTTACCTTATGATAAATTCTGGCCACCAAACCCCGCTGTAGAACCCTTTCACGAAAATTCACTGCTTTCAGCAGAAAGGCAAGATTACCGACTGTGTCCATGTTAAATGCCAGGAAACTAAAGAAAAAACACAATGACCAACATTATTATTTTGGCCTCACCAAAGAATTTCATTTGAAAGAAAGAGGGGGGTTGTTTTTTCAAGAAGAATTTTCTTCCCACAGAAAAATGGTATAAATACATATAATCTCCCCATCTTATCTCTCACTGGCTGTATTTGTGCTTCTTTTCAGCATTTCTGATGAATGCTTGGCTCTAGTTTATTCTATAATATATGGTTGTCCTCGTGGTATGGAGATAATTTGGTTTCCGGCTTTTTCCACTTTCTATTGTATTATAAGTAGTGTTCAATATTTTACATAGTCTTTCTACATTAATAAGAGCTATTAATTTCCATCAAGTGAGTTTATAATAATTTGCTCAATGACTGTTGGACATTTATTATAGTTATTATAAATGAATATTGACAATCAAATATATCTGTTACAAAGTATATGTCAATGAATATTATTTATTAAATACATTACATATCAGGAACTGTGCTAATTATTTGCCATGAATTATTCAATATTCTCAATAATTCTAGGGTACTATAATTATCAAATGTAGAGTTTAAGAAACTGAGACTCAGCAAGATTCTGCAAATTGCTCAAGGTCACCAGGCAGAACACAGTAAGATTGGGTTTTGTCTTGGAGGACATCAGTCTTTAAGGGAAGAAGCGCCCCACAAGGCTGTTAGAGCTATGGGAAAGTCCTGAGTAGAGTATGCCAAAAACAGGGTGACCTTCTTCAAAAGGCATAATTTCCACCCCCACTGGCAAATGAGGAAATTGAGGCCCTGGGAGTTAAGAGACTTAAGCACAAACAGACTCAAAACAACCAAGTTTCCCTTAAAACCCCATTGGATTTTCATCATGCAACTCTGCCTTTTGTGCTAATTTTGTGCCCTTCCATACCATGAAACTTTTAGGTAACCTTGACAAACAGGTAAGAGGTTAATTCACACTTAGGGTTTCCCATAGGGTACCCATCTCTTGCCCTCTGCTTTCCCCATATCCTGGGGTAGTAAGTTATTATAAGACCCAAATAACTTAGATTCCCATTGACTAAAAATTTAAAAAAACCCAAGTAGTTGTTGTTACTTAATCAGAAAGCAGGAGAGAAACTTTAAGAAGCAATTGATGCAGTATTTTTGAGAATGCCAAGTGTTGAATTAATAATTTCTCTCCATTTAGACAGGGAAGAGGGGAGATTATTTACATGCCAATTATCAGGAAATTTAAATGATATCAATGCTCATTCTGAATCTGGGCTTCAGAAGGTTGAGTTTCTGCCTCAGTCTATTTAAGAAAAGGCAAAAAGAACTCTTCTATTTTATTAAAAAGTATGTTTTAGACATTCCCAGGGCTGTTACTATGAAAACTGAAGATGGTAAATGGAAACTATCGTTCTCGGGATGTGGATCATGGAATACTGCCCACCAAGGATGTGAACTGCATGTGCGCAGGAAACAGACTTTACCCACTCAGCCTGCTGTGAGTCACACATCATCCCCAGATGCACCATGTGTCTCTAGGAACTCACCCCGTGCAGAAAACTGAGCAGAGTCTTAAAAATAGGAATATCGCTAAAGGCAACCTCCTTGTAATTGTGTATTTACAAGAAGGTCCAAATGATTATTTTTAAATAAAATTTAGATTAAATTAAAATGCCCATCATTAGTCATCAGGGAAATACAAACAGAAACCACGATGAGGTAATACTATACATCCACCAGAATGACTAAAATTAAATACACTGACATCAAATGTCGCCGAGGATACAGAGAAACCAGAACTCTCATGCTTGTTGATGGGAGTGTAAAACAGTAAAATCACTTTGGAAAAAGTTCTCATAGTTTCTCGTAAAACTAAACACATAACTATGATCTAGCAATTCCACTCCTACTATTTGCCTAAGAGAAATAAAAACATATGTTCACAAAAAGGCTTGTATAAGAATGCTCATAGCAGTTCTACTCGTAAGAGTGAAAAACTGGAAACATCCCAGTTGTCTATTCATCAGAAAGAGAATGAAAAACAAATTCTACTACAGCCATAAAATAGAATAAAATGCTACTCAGTAATAAAAGGTAATGACAACATGGATGAATCTCAGAAAGCATCATGCCAAGTTCATAAGCCAGCTACAAAAAAAGTATATAGTATGTGGTTCCATTTATATGAAGATCTGTGGTGGAAAAATACCAGAGCAGTGGCTGTGTCTGGGTGGTGGTCACAGGAATTGACCCAAGAAAGGAGATGAGAGAACTTTCTGGAGTGATGACCCACATCTTAATAAGAGTTTTGTTTACACAGGTAAATGCATTGGTTAAAATTCAGTGAAGGTACACTTAAGATTTGTGCATTTCATTGCATGTATATTCTACATAAGAAGAATAAGAACTGTAATCAAACATTAAACTCTGATTAATGATGATCAAGCTGCATTACTTAGAAGTGCTGATGTCTACAGTTTACTTTGAAATGAATCAAAAAGAAAAGGTGAGTTTATGGGTGAGTTGAGGGATTGACACATCTATATATGTAACAGTGCTATGGCAAGTACAGTAACATGTAAATGGTAGAATCTCCCCAGTGGGTATATGAATGCTCACTGTAAAATTCTTTCAACTTTGCTGAATATTTGGAAATTTTCAAAGCACAATATGGAAAACCATTAGAGTGCAAGGCAAAATCTTGGCCTTCTTTTTCTTGACACCTACTGACTCCTAGAGGTCTGTGGGCTGATGAGAGTGGTGAGGGAGGGCCCCAGTGGCAGGCTCCCGTGGGGGAGGGACAGAGGCAGTGCTCACAGGGACAGACAAGGGCAGAATGGGGCTGTTTGCAGAGCCCCTTTCTTCCAGGGCTTCTCTCCCTGCCAAGCCCCACCTGCTTCACCTGGTCTCAGGGAGTCTTTTCAGTACCATGACCGACTCCTTACAGGTCCAAATGAGGGGTAGCCTGCACATATGGCAGCCCACTGCAGGGGTTCCAGGGCACTGGGAAGTTCTCAGCCCATCTTTCCTCCTGTTCTCACCTGCTCATAGGTACTTCTTTTGAGGTTGTCACTGTGACTGCCGTCCTACTTCTCTCTTGGAGCGTAGGCTCCGTGAAGGCTGAGCGCCCCAGTCTCTGCGGTACCACCCATGCATAGAGAGGTACCCAGTGTGCAATGAGCGCCAAAAACATGTTGGACGGCAAAGTCTTTTTTTAAACATAAAAGTCAGAGTCAGTAAAATTTGGGGATTTAAGTAGATAAACATAGACAGACTGAATCAAGTAAAACCTGGATGTGTGAAAGAGAAATGTGTACTGTTTTTGGAGGTTAATAACCAAGACCAAAATAAATGAACTGGAACTTTCCAAATATTTACAATTGGAATACTGCCTTTGGCACTTCTCAAATCTGTCCTGGAAAATGTGCTAGGAATATAGATTTGCATATGGGTGAGAGCGTATCATGCTTTCAAAATGATGGAAACAAGCCCTGCCCTGCTATCTGGAAAAGAAATGAAATGGCAGATGATTTGTGGCCAGTTGGGGAACAAGTTTCCTGAAAGGATGGAACTGATTCTGGTGGGGAACTGTACTCTTCTTTCAACTACTTATATATTGGACAAATTTCAAACTAATAAGTTGAGGGGAAAGCCATTAGTACTATAAAATTCCCACTCAGGGCTAGAAATATTAAAAAGATGCACTGACCGTCCAGAGTGTGTTAGGAAAAACTGAGACATTAAAACTGAGAGAGGCTTCAGTGACACAGTCCTAGAATGTGGGAGCTCATGTTTTCAAACTTTAAGACAGACTGCAGTTTGAATAAACAGGAATAGGGGCAGCAATTCCAAAATAAAAAAATTTCAGATTTCTTAATTTCAGCTTATCCCAATGGTTATAAAAAGTCCCATACCATCATTTATTATTTTCTCCAAGTGTTTAATCAGGATTATGGGATTATATTTTCTAATGAGCAGTTTCTTTGAAAATTATTTCAATACATTTGGGTTGTGGAGACCAATAATCTCATTCCAAATAAAAACAATAATTGTTAAAAATACACAAAAGAAAAAAAAAAGCATAGTAAGCTCTCCAAAAGTAGAATAAAGGAGACATTTATGAGCATAAATCGATGAAGTAGGAAAACAAAGGTACAACAGAGAGGCTCAACAAAAGGAAAAGTTGGTTGTTTGAAAAATAATAAACCAGGCAAACATCTGGTGAGACTGAGCAACAACAACAAGGAAAGGAAAAGGCACAAGAAACAATTTTAGGAATGACAAATGAAACACAACTATAGATCTAACAGAAGTCAAAAAGATAACGAGAGAATAGTAAGAAAAACCTTATACTGGTAAATTCAAAACCAAATGGATGAATGGCTAGAAAAATATAATTTACCAAAAGGAACACAAGAAGAAAAAGCTTAGTCTTAAAATAATTAATTAAATAAATAGTTTAAAATATTCCCCCAAGCTCAGATCATTTTCAAATAACTTATAAATTCTTCCACAGAATAAGAAACCACTCCCAAACTTACTCTATGAGAGCAGTAAAACTTTGATATAAATGTAAATCAGGGAAATAGAAGAATAGAAAATAAGAAGCCAGTAAGTATACAGCCCTTTCCTCCCCTCTAAAACACTAACAAGCTAAATCCAGGAAGATAAAAAGATGATAATACAGCATAACAAAATCAAGTGTTTCTTAGGCACACAAGGGTAGTTTAACATTAGAGGATTTGCAAAGGTTTTTAATCAAATAAACTAATAAAGAAGAAATATCATAAGACCATTTCAACAGATGCAGAAAAAACATTTGACAAAATTCAACTAATAATGATAAAAATACTTTAAAAATGTATGAGCTTCTTTAGGAAGTAAATTATGTCTATCAAAAACTTTAGCAAATGTCATTCATCATAGTGAAATGTTAAATTATTTTTAAAAAAAAAACAGCAATAAGACAAAGAACATCTATAACTGCTTCTATTTAAATTATATTGGAGGTTCTAGCCCTTGCAATAAGACATAAAAAAAATGACAATTAAAAAGGAAGAAATAAAAAATTATTATTTGCAAATGGTTGTCTATGGGAAAAAAATGCAAAGAATTTACAGACACATTTAAATGATTTTTTTACAGTCAGATTTATATACAAAAGCCAACTGCATGTATAATAGACCATTAACAAAAAAATTAACAATATTCTTTTAATAACAAAATTATAAAGTAACTAGTAATAAACCTATGAAAGGATATACTATGTATGGAAAAAATTATAAAACACTGGAAGACACTTAGAAGACAAATCTTTGTGAGAAAGATCTGCTTTATAAATATGTCAAATTTTCTGCAAATCTATAGATCAAATACATTTTCAAAGAAAATTCCAGTAAGTTTTTAAAACTAGTAAAAGACACATAACAAAAAATTCACTATTTTAACCAGCTCAGTGGTATTAAGTACATTCACATTATTGTGCAGCCATCACCACCATCCATCTCCAGAACTTTTGTATCATCCCAAACTAAAACTCTGTATCCATTAAACAATAACTACTCATTCTCTCCTCCTCTTAGCCTGTGGTAACCAATATTCCACTTTTTATCTCTACAAATCTGACTACTCAAAGCTACTTCATATAAGTTAAATCCTACAGTATTTGTCCTTTTGTTATTAAGGAACTCGATAAGCTTATTAAAAAATTTACATGGAAGTGCAAAAGACCCAGTATAGCCAATACAATTCTGAATTATATTTAAGATATAATAATGTAATATTATAGTAATATTTTATTATAAAGCTAGGGTAACAGAGTATTGTTGGATCAAGAATATACAAACAGAATAGGAACAAAATAGCCCCCAAATGGACTCCCACACATATGGAAATTTAATAAATGCCAGAGGGGGCATTGCAGATCACTAGGGAAGGACAGCTGATTCAGTAAACAGGGCTAGCACAATTGACAATACCTAAGGGAGAAAAAAAATAGTAGATCCCTTCCTCAAACCACAGACAAAAATTGTCCATGGATTCAAGAACTAAATGTGAAAGGTGAAACTTCCAAACTTTAAAAAATATATATTTCATGGCCTCAGAGTAGATGATGCAGAAAGTGTTGAATATAAAAGATTGATAAGTTGAATTATAATTTAAGAATTTTTTAATAAAAAGACACCACAAAGAAATTATAAGAAAAGCCACAGACTTGGAGAAGATAGTTACAGCACTTAAAACAACAAAAGATAAAGAACTCCTAAAAATCAATAAGACACACACACACACACACACAGAAAAAGAAAAGGAAAATTGGGCAAAAAACATGAACAGGCTTTTCATATAAGAAGAAATACAAGCTACTCAGAAGACTGAGGTGGAGGATTGAGGCTGCAGTAAGCTACTGTGCTCCAGCCTCGGTGACAGAGTTAGACTCTGTCTCGAAAAAAAAAAAAAAGAAGAAGAAGAAGAAGAAATACAAATGGAAAACAAACGTGAAATCCTGCTCACCCTTAATATTAACAGTAATAAGGAAAATGCAGTTCCAAGTCATGGTGAGAGATCATTTTTTATATTGTATGGACAAAAATTAAGAAGTCTGATAACACCAAGTGTTGATAAGGGTAGGATATGGCTCCACAAGATCCATGCTGCTCATAAGGGTGTCAACTTATGCAAACACTTGGAAAAATAATTTGGCACCATCAAGTAAAATTGAACATTGTCATACTTCACAGCACAGCAGTTCCACTCCTAAGTTCCATATGCCCTAGAAGAGTGTTTTTCAGACAACAAATTGCAAATCACTTACGGGCCATAAAATCAGTTTAAAGTACTGAGATCAGTATTCTTAAAAAATAAAATTAAAAATATCAGAGAGCATCATTAGTACTAATAAATAGGGTAAGTGAGCACCGTTTCAGGGAGAGTTTGCTCCAGCTGTGTCTGAGGTAGGAGTACTATGGATGTCTGAGCATCCGTAAAGATGGAAAATGTATTTCTTGCTCTAAGTACTGTTACCTGAGTTTGAAAGCCCTGTACAAACTCTTGTACACATTTCCCAGAAAACATGTATAAGATTTTTTATAGTAGCTTTGTGCAAAATATCAAAAAAACCAGACGCAACCCAAATGTGCACTAATATTGGAGATCAGAATGGGTAAGGACACTGGGGCATACACACGGGATGGAATATTCTGAAACATTGTGAAGAGCAGTTCTTCAGCTACACGTAACAGTTTGGATGAATCTTAGAAACAAAATATTGAGTAAAAACAGAAAGTTACAGAATACCACATATATTATGCCTTATTTATAAAGCTAAGTGACAGTACTAAAAGATCAACAGAAACAACCAAAGGCATGGATCCTGAAGCCAGACTGTCTGGGTTCAAACCCCGGCTCTGCCACTCACTAGCCATGTAACCTTGAGCAAAATACTTAACCACTGTGCCTCAGTTCCTCATATGTGAAATGGAAATTGGAACCTACCTTATGGGGTTTTGAGGGTTAAAACCTGTAAAGTGCTTAGAACAGTGAACAATTAATAAGAAGGAACCCAAGTACAAAGAAGAGAAGTAGCCATGTCTTAATTCTTAAATTTGGTAGTGGGTACATGAGCATTAATTTTACATATTCATGGCTTTGTTTGCATACATCAAATATTTAAAATTTCAAGCAAGAGTGAGTTGTGCTATGTCAAGGCTCTATAAACTCAGGCTCAATGATAAGACACTGAAGGAAGGTGACGATGGAGGCCTGAGCAATACATACCTGGTTCTCAGCTTGTCACCCACAGACTCAGCCCAGTTTTGGAGCAGGCCAGAGACAGGTTTTTCTTCATAGTGTTTGGTGTATTGGGTCAGCAGTTCCCGCCCCACAACCTGTGCAAAGAGTTTATCACTCATCAGCCATGTCTCATCAATGTGAAAAATGCCAGAGTGTCATCAAATACTGCAGCCAGATAAGGTCTATTTGCCACTAGCAAACTCCTTGGAAGGAATTGAATACACGACCCCATTCTTGTAGGGGCAAATATGGGGCATTTATCACACCACCCTCAATCCCTCCCAGTGCCAACTTCGCTAACTACTTTCCACTCTCTCTCTCTCTCTTCTTGCCTGTGTCAGCCTCTAACACTGGTCTTGGGACCAACTATTTTAGTTGACACTTCAGATGAAACCTGCTTGCCTTCCATGAACCAGATGGCTGGTCTCTTTTTTGCCTCTGACATTCTCTGGTCAAGTAGGCCTTTGGGAAATAGTATTAAAATGCACAAATAAAACAATCTCTATCAATCTCCTCCCTCAGCAGCTTTAAAGTTATAATTTGGGCCTAAAATCCTGCATACTTTTCCAGGTTTGTTCAAAGAAGATGTCCATGGCTAGCCCGCTGCAGGGAAAGGCTCAGCTGATGACAACAACTGCTAGACGTGTGAGCAAGGCCACCTTGGACCAGCCTGTCCCCGCCAAAGCCCCATATGCTGCTGCCATAGCATGAGTGAGCCCAGGCAAGACCAGCTGAAGAACCACACTGTGTGAGCCCAGCCCAAACTGCAGACCTGCAGAATCGTGAGCTAACAAATTGTTGTCTCAAGGCACTAGGTTTTGAGGTGGTTTGTTACAAATAAACAGATAAGCCAATTCATTCTCCTTCAACTGTCAATTCAGAATATTTCTTCTTTGCTTCATATGCATGCATGTTACATAAATCATATAAAATGTTATATATTAATGTGATCTCAATCAACAGTATATCACATGTGACATTTTGGTTCACATTGCTGTATAGGATTCTATTTGTATGTTTAATGGCTGTATAATTTTCTTTACTTTGATCAATCATAGCTAACTACATATTTCCACTTGGTTGGACATTTAGGTTGTTTCCAATTTTACCCTGTCATAATAACCTTGATGTCAATATGGTCAGATAAATAGCATCATCCTTTCCTGGATTATTACCTGAGGGTAAATCCCCCATGAGCTTGCTTGATACAGAGGTTCTTAAAGAGGGTCACCCCACCTGCAAGAGGAATGCTGAAAACCCATCCAGGCATTTTTGCCTGAGGGAGCTTTACTGGCATTGGTGGGTGGAGCCAGCCATGCAATGCTTGGGGCAGTCGCAACCAGTGGAGAACTGTGCCACACCTAGTGTCAAATGGCCATGCGGTCAAACACACGCAGGCCATTGAGTGCCCAGAGCCCAACTCAGTTCCACCAAAGGTTTCAGGTTCTCCTCCCAGTCCCAAGCCCTCGGAAGGATTAAACTCCCCCGCCTCTTTGAAGTTAGAGGTGCAGGTTAGGCCAGTGCACAAGTGTCTCAGCCATCCTCTCCTTTCCCATTGCCATGGCAACCTGAAATGTTCCTGGCTGTGACTCATCCATAAGCCCGGGCCTCAGTCAGCATTTGAGGTTGCCATGGTAATTTTGTGTATAGATGCATGCATGGTTATGTCTTGCTGTGTTTGTGTTTACTTTACTATAAATTACTTTCCTTTGGTTTCCTCGAAGTATGGTCTTGAATTCTCAAAATTATGTCTCTAGATAGGTTATGAGATCCGTGATTTGATTTCTGGATAGTAAAGGGAGTGTTACAAAATATTTATTGTCAAAAAGAGGGCATTAGGTCTGGTGGGATTGAAAATCCCTGTATTATGGGTCAAAGAACATGAACATTTTTAAGACTGCTGCTCTACAAAGTAAGTGCAAAAATCAAACACTGCCAGGGTTGGGGGAAACGAACTAACATTAACTAGAATTAAAATTAAAATGGTATAGCATTCAAGTTGTTTAAGTAACACAACACTAGGATTAACATTAACATTTTTGTTTTTGCTAACCAATTAAATTTATGATGGCTCTAACTCTATCTCTCTCTTGCCACAAAAGCAACATCATTCCAAGTATTAACAAATTGCTTTTTCTGATTCCTGCCCCTACATAGCTTTCCCTTACTTTATCTTTCTCCATAGCACTTATTGCTACCTGGTGGTTATAGAACACAACAACTTGTTTCCTGGCTTGTCAACTTTCTGCAACCTGGAATAGGAGTGCCTGGAGGTCAGAGTGTGTTCATCCTTGTAATCAGACCATGTAGGACACAGAGTTGGGAGCAGAATGAGTGAACGAATAAATAAATTCCTTTCCTGTTCTCAATATTTTATGCAATATGTTCAATTCCTTGATAATCTCTTTTAACTTCTGTCGCTACTTCCGCCTTTTCCATTTAAGCAACTTAAATTGGGAAAATGAACTCACTCTAACTAGAATTAAAATTAGAATGATATAATCATCAAGTTCAGGTGCCAAACTTAAGAGAAAAGGGAGATAAATTGGGTCTCGGCTAATATCACAAAAGCAGATTACTCATTTCAGATCTTTTCTCCTTTTCTAGGTCATGAAACAAGGAAACATGATTTTAAAAATGAGTTTATTTTCTGCTGTTGATGCCCCGTTGGCGAAAGATTAAGTGATTGAAGCTATCAGCTACCGTGGGATTTGGGCATCACCGTCTCTAGATTCAGTGCTTTATTTGATAAATTACCAGGGGGAGGTAAAGATAGATCGGTCACCACCTAGACTGGGCATGCAATGAAGATGTGCCTGTTCCACCTCATGGATGTGTTCCTGAATATATTATAATATACTATGTAGTGTCTGTATATATACATATATACATTTTGAAATCTCTATTTTAAAATAATTACAGACTCACAGAAGTTGCAAAGTTAAAATAGCATAGAGAGGTTCTCTCCAGACATCACCCAGGTTCCCCTAAAAGTGATCTCTCACATAACAATAGTGATTATCAAAACCAGGAAATTCAATAAAATTTTTATTCATTAAATATTCTAGTTTTTGTAGAGATTTCATTATTTAAAATGGACCTAGGTGTAGATCATTTTGTAAAGTGAAACGTTATTTTTTGCAATACAAGTGATTACATCCTTATCTAAGCCTGATGTTTTATTTATACCAGATTTTCATAAGACAACTTGTGATACTATTTCTTTCTAGGTGATTTTGGGTGGCATTTCTGTGGCTCTTTACACAGTTCGTTTCTACCTGTGAATACTCTTTATTAAGTCTTAGACACCTGCTCAGGAGCCCCTTTTTTCACAGAACTGAACAGTCAGAACAACCATGTTCTTTTCTTTTAAAAAAGATCCCATCTGCTGGAGGAATCAAGTTAATCTGCAGCCAACATTTGGAAACTATGAGTCTCAGTAATTGTGCAGAATGATGACATCATAAACATGCACTTATAATGAATTTCATATCCATCACGCAGCACTGATTATGTAACACCAATGAAAGTTATTTTTTAGGTCAAATCGCTTTTCAAGGCATCTACGAAGCCACTAGCATTTCTACACACTAAATATTCCACTGATTTATGCTAGGTACAGTGAGACTTGGATTAAAAAGTCTAACAAGTGGGGTTTGCTGCCAAGGCAGAAACACTTAGAGCCAATTAGAATAGAAAAATACAATTCCCAAGGAAAAACCACCAGACATCCATCCTGTATCCAGGCAGTGGGGCCGCACTTGGGTTTGTACCACATAGGGTAATGGATCAGTTCAAAGTGGCAATATTTATGGCACTGGGTCCCAAATCATGCTCCAAGGAGCCCTAGGCAGGACTAGCTACATAATTTGGGGCCCAGTGCAAAATGAAAATATAGGGCCCCTTGTTCAAAAATTAATACGAATTTTAAGATGGTGAGAACAGAGCATTAAACCAAGCATGAGCCCTTCTGAGCGTGGGGCCTGTGTTATCACACAGGTCTCACCCCATGAAGCTGGCCCTGGCCCTAGGGGTTCCAACAGGATTTCCAGGTAAAATAAAGGACACCCAGTGAATATGTGGACATCCATACTTGCATGCTTACACTAAAACATTATTTGTTGTTTACCTGAAATACAAATGCAACTGGGTGTCCTATGTGTTTATTTGTTCCATCCTGAAGGGCAGCTCAGGGGTCACCCAGGGGTGCAAGGATGAAGAAAAGACCAAGTGGACATGATTCTGCACCAAGCATTTTAACTTTTCACCTCTTTTAGATGCTGGACATCCCATCAAGGCAGGATTTCTGTAAGGAGAATCTATAAAAATTCCCTGGCTAGACAAAATGAAAGAGACAGAGAAAGAGAGGAAGGGTAGAGGTTGGGAGAGGAGGGAAGAGGAGGAATGGGGAAGGGAAGGGTTGGATGGATGGAAGACAGCAGAGGAGAGGAGAGGAAGGACTACTTTAAATTAACACGCACACCAACATGTAAGATGCTCTGAGTAATTGCTGGGCCTTAAACATGGATTTGAACTTTAAACTAAGGAGAATGGATAGATGCGAAGCAGTGATTTAGGCCCAGCAAAAATTCATGCACAATTCGGTTGAACTTAAGAGTGGTTAGTTTTTTTTTGTTGTTGTTGTTTTTAGTTAAATTTGGACCAAATTTAACTTTTCTTCTTAGTGTCTCTTCCCAGTTAGAAAATAAAGTGGTTCCCTCCTTTGTGGTTTCCCTCCTTCATTCTGCCCCCATTTATGGAGCACTTACCATGTATAAGGCACCTACTGTTTACATTGAGAGTGGGGAGCTAAAAAGATGACTAAAGATACTAAGATCCGTCTGTCCCACAGGAGCTTCTGGGCCCAACAGAGGAGCATTTGCACACACGGCTATGTGGCCTCCGTGGGGAACACGACAGGCACAGAAGCAGAGCAAGTCAGAAGCAGAGCCCCTCACTGTGAGCATCCAGGAAAGCCTCACGGAGGAGGGAACTTTTGACCTGAGCCCTAAAGAACGGATAAACTTCATTCCTTTGTTCATTCATTTATTCAACACCTAATAGTGGCAAGAGCCATTTTCTTTGAGCACCTATCAATACTAAGGGTAAACCCTGTTCCAAACTCTTTATATGGAACAACCACAAGACAACTTTGGATAGTTAACAGAATCTCCCCATTGTCCACATGAGACTACGGAGACCCAGAGAGGTTACGCCAGTTGCCGGGGTCACACAGCCAGGAAGTGGTGGGGCTGGGGCTTCAACCCAGAGTCCCTGCTCTTAGTAAGTCCACACCTAAGCTGCACCTACTGTACGCCAGGCTCTGTGCTGGGCACTGGGGATACAAAGATAGTGCAGAGACCCATGGCGTGCAGGGGGCCAGGCAGGAACAGACGGCAGCACGGTATAATGTGATGAGGTGACAGAAGTGAACCCAAAGCTCAGTAGGCACAGACAGGGGCTCACACGTGACATAAATTCTGCATCTGAGACAGAACAGGAGGAGCGGCAAGGACATTCGGGGCTGGGGACGGAGTGCCTTTAGAGGCACACAGGCACGGAGAGGCAGGGCAGCAGGAAGGCTGGGGCAGTGCCGTGGCTGCGGCTGCAGAGCTGCCTCCATGGCAGGGGGAGTGGGGAGCTGAGCAACAGCATCAGCCCCGAGGCCAGTCTGGAGAGGCAGGAGGCCACCAGCTGAGCCATCTCTGCTATCTCCTGTCAGAAATTCTGACCCACACAGTCCATGAGCCCAACAAAGTGGTTGGTTTTATGCCTCCTAAGTTTGGCAAACTCCCAGGAATGCATTGGCCCAAGGAAGAGAATTCAAAATGCCTGCCTGGTCCTCACTTCTCCCCAGGGAGGGACACCAACTCCGCCCATCGCCTCCTAGGGCCATATTGTCTAGAGTAGAGACTTTCTAGAGTCTGGGGTTAAGGGTATGCACCTACTGTATACAAGGCTCTGCGGCTCCCCGTACCTCACAGATGGCTTTTGTTTGACACACACCCGCCCTCTGCCATTTCACAGTAAAAACAAATTGTGCGCTTACCTTCTGTTGAAAACCTGGAAGCCTGAACCCACGTTCTCCCAGGACAACTGTGAGTGGGAGCTGAGGAGCAGCCGCAGCCCCCTTGAGAGGGTACAAGGGCCCTCTGTGTGCACCAGCCCCCGCAGAGCCCTGAGACTCAGGGGCTTGCTGCAGTGGTCCAGGCCTCTGCCTGGCCCCGAAGGCAACTGACCTGGTGACCCCTGTGGGCCTGGTCCGAGGATCCCATGCAGCTGGCATGAGGAGCCTGGGAGGGGGCCCCTGACCTGCTCCTGCACTCTGCCCGTCACCCCCATCTGGCCCAGTGCACCCTGAACCGTGGAGCCCAGCTGAGGAGCACCGGCCCCCAAGCCCCACACAGACTTTTCTTTCTGGCCCAAACCTCTCACTAAAGAGGTAGAAATGCCGGCTGCTCACCCCCAGCCTCTCGTGCACTGGGGCACTGGCGCCAACCTGGCACGAATGGGACCTGAGAGGACCTCAGCTGAATCTTCCCCCGAGAACTGTGGCAGCTGTTTTAAGACACCACTGAGATGACCAGGAACTGTTGCCATGTCAGAGGAGCTGAACACAGGAGAGATGCCAGGGATTCAAGGACAGACAGGCCTCTGAGCCAGCCCTGGGGTCACCAAGGAGGACGCCAGGTGTTCTCTAAGTTTCAGCCAGTTTAGGTGGGTATGTATGACATGCAGACAAGGTGTCCTGACTGATAACCTCACTAGCAACTGGGTCCAGATGGAACCCCTAATGCTAATGTGCTCACCTGCCCTAGTGCGGACTGGGCTGCTGCTGCTGCTCCCAGGTTTTCCCATCCCACCCCCTCCTCCCCCTGCCCTCTGCCCCTCATATCTCCCTCCCTGCCAGCAGGTTTCCCCGCGTCAGCCCCTGCCCCACACCAAAGCCCGAACAACAACAACACTGTCCAGTGTAGCTGGGATAGATGTGACTTGTGAAGTTGTTTCTTTATTGAAAAGAGAAAGTAACTGAAATCCTAAATCTGCAACAAAATAAATATTTAAATGGCAACCAGGAGAATGTTAAAAAATAAATCTTATTTAGTTTTTTATAACTTGAGTAATATGTAAACCCTTTTGAAGGAAAAAAAAAATTCTCCTTAACCCCCAATGTTGACTTAAGTTGTTTCAAATTATAATGTTACTTAAACATGTTCAAACATAAAACTAGATATAAACACCTTATGTTTATAGCTCTTGTTCAACTATAAACTATGAAATTAAATACAAGCCAAACTACAAAACCAGTGAGATTCAAATCGACAGCCCTGATAGCATGTGGCAGACTGTGTTTGACAGCACGAACTTGGTCCTTTCTGGCGGTGTGGGTTCATGTGGGGGGACTGCACTCGCACCTCTGAGGGCTGGGGAAGGAGGCCCCTCTCCCCCACTGCTCTCTGTGGCCTGCAAAACCCTCTGCTATGATTTGAATGTGTCCCCTCCAGAAGTCAGGTGCTGCCAACATGATAGTATTAAGAGGCGGGTCTCTAAGGGGCGATGAGGCCACGAGGACGGCTCCCTGGCAAATGGGCTCAGCGTCTTTGCAAAGAGGCTTCGTGAAGCATTCCGTTGCTGCCTTTCTGCTGCCTTCTGCCACGTGAGGACACAGCGTTCAAGGCATTATCGTGAAAGCAGAAAGCAGCCCTCACCAGGCAACTTGATCGTGGGCTCCCCCAGCTCCCAAACTGTGAGAAATAAATTTCTGCTCTTTACCAATTGCCCAGCGGTCTTCTGTTATAGCAGCACAAACGGACTAAGACACCTGCCTCAGGCAGCACATGATACCAGCCCCTGGCCCTCACTAAACACATTCTTTTAATCATGGAAAACCTACATCTGTTCTTTCCTCATCGGTTCCTGGTGATCGAGGTGGTGTTATCCAGTACCAAAGGGTTACAAATGCAACACAATCCGCCGTCTCTGGTTATAAGGTTGCTATCCCGATGATCTACATATAGCACCTAGGCTATTTCTGTTCAGATGAGCATCAAAATTAAAATGCACGCTCAGCACATTCTTGTCAAGAACTCATAGACCCCAACTTGAAAACCAACGCTAAAATCAAACTTGTTGCAAAACTCAGAATCTGTATAGAAGACGAAGGCGCGACTTTGGGGAGCGGAGAAGTAAAGATAAACAAGTGGCGCAGATTCAGAAGGCCCCTCTCTCCAGAGTCCCACACGTGGAGTCCTTGAGGACAGCTTTAAATATTTAGATGTTGCAACATCTGGTTCTGAAAAATGAGTGCCAGCTTTGTGTACGGGTCAATGGACTTAGAAAGAAAAAAACAGAACTTGTCTATTCAAACTACCTTGGTCAGCTTTTCTAAAATCTTCCCAAAGCCCCTCCAAATTCCAAAAAATGAACGAAATCAAAATCATCCCAAAGCTTCTCCAAATTCCCCCAAATGAACGATCACATTTTGGAAATGCGTCGTATCAACTCTGTGCCCCAAACAGATCCTCCAGGCCTCCTCCTCACTCCATTTCCAACGGCCCCACCCTGGCCTGGGCACCACCACCCTCCTGCAGACTGAGACATGGGCCCAGGCCCACTCTTGGCCTACCCCAACCCCATGGCCCTCACAGCCTTTGCTAGCCGGGCCTCTGCCTGCCTTTCTGGCCCCATTTCACACACCTGTACACCTCCCCCAATTTTTTCTGCCATCATCAGAGATGATTCTTCCCCACCTGTAGGGCTGGGCAAAGGTCCTTTGAACCATTTGCCCCTGGTTCTGCGTGGCCTCAGCCCTCCCTTGTTTTCTCTCTAGGAAGGCAGCTGATCTTTCAGGGAAGCAGAACTGTCACCTATGACCCTGTCACCCCCTGTACTAGCTACTCCTGGCATCCCTGCTGTTGCCATCCGGCTCTTAGGCCCTTTAAGACTGGCATTCCACAGCCATGTGATTGGGTGGACCCAACCTTCACCTCTGATTTGAGGGGTATCTGTAAGTTCTCCTTCTGGCCTCTCAGAGTCTTCACCTGCTGGCCACTGGGGCTCACCTGCAGCCAGAGGGCTGGGACACAGTGAGAATGTTCCTCCAGGTTCACTACGCAGTTCCTTCCTGGTGCAAAAGGAGTTCGAGTTCTTCAGCCCAAGGTCCAGTGCACACCCACTGCCTTACCTGGACTGGCCCCAGGGTCTCATTCTAGCACCTAAAGTCCTGCTTGTCTGGGGGAAGAATTTGGAATTCTCCACCCTGGTGGGAGTGGGGACAGCAAGTGTGCTGGGTGACCAGGGGGGTGTGCCTGAGCATGCCACACATGGGCCGTTGTTCTCTGGGAAAGGCCTTCCTTTCTTTGTTACTCTTCATTCCTTCTCTTCCCTCCCCTGCTTTTATATTTAAGGGACAAAGTATTTTTTTAATAGTTTTAAATATACTTGATTTTTTTAAAATTCAAAACCATATTGAATGGTCTTAAAAAGTAAAAGTCTCCTACTCAATCCCTTACCTCCAGGCCCTCACTCTAGAAGTAATTATTTTTAAATAGTTTTTGTTCTGCTAGAAGGAGAAGCTTCCAAGTGTCAAGGTCAAATAGATTCTCATGTCATGTTTCAGTTTGCTTCGTAGTTGGAGCATGCTTTTCTTGTGGTTTTGTTTTTCCCGGAGTCTTAATGGACTTTGCTTTCTCTTGTTTCAAGAAGAAACATGCCTTTTCCATCCTATCACTAAAATCTTCTTGCTTCTTTTTGTTGAACAGAAATCATCTCCTTCTTAAAGTCATTCTTTTGATCCCTCTGGCCACCTGTTCTAATGTGGACTAATTGTTTTTGGGGCTTGCCACGTTGCTACCATCCAGGTGTTTCTTTACACACACTCCTCTTGGGTCAATTCCAGGAAGCACACGTCTTTTAAATTCTTAATTTCTTTAATGCTTTTCTGCAGTTCCTCCACAAGTAACATTGCTCAGAAAAGGCATGACCAGGTTACTATATTGTGCTTTTGAATATCTGTCATTATTTTGCCTCATATTTGATCAATAATTTGGCTAGCTGTAAACCTTTACATTCAAAGTAACTTTCTTCAGAATTTGGAAGGCATTGCTCCAAAGACCTTTGCCACTAAAAGTGTAGTCCACAGACCAGCAGCCACGGCATCACCTAGGAGACCGATGGGAATGCAGAATTCCCCAACCCCAGAATCTGCGTTTGAACAAGATCTCCGAGGATGTACTGAGTACATTGGAATTGAGAAGCACTGTTCCATCCTTCAGTGCTGCAGAGCGGTGTGCGGTCAACCTCTCATCCCACAGTAAGTACTCAGGTGTGTTTGCAGCCTGAGGGTTTGAAGCCCTCTCTGTCTTGATGTTCTGAAACTCTCCAGGCTGTTTTCAGGCTTTTACCTTTTCTGGTGGGTCCTGCCAATCTCAAGACTTTTGCCTTTCTTCAGCTCTAGGTAACTTTCTTCTATTTCTCCAATTTGCCTACCTCTCTATATTCTCTGCTCCCTCTCTTGGGAATGTTATAGATTTCCTAGACTGATGGTCCATACTTCTTAGCCTTTCCCTTTAATTTCCCATCTTTTAGTCTTTCTGATCTTCATTCTGGGAAGTTTTCTCAAATTTGTTCCTTAGCCTTTATATTAGATTTTTTATTTTGCAAGAGTATACTTTTAATTTGCCAGGCACGTTATGGTTCTCTGAGTGCTCCTTTCTCATGGCAGGCTGTTCTTGTTTTATGGCTACAATGTCACATCACACATCCTCAGGGTTGCCGATTAGTTTTTGTTTCTCTGTTTTGCTTCCTCCAGTGTCAGTTATTCTGTTTGCTCATTTTTTCCTTCTTTTTCATGCTGCTGATTTTTCCTTAAATGTCTGATCATCCTTTTAGATAGTATTATGGAATTATTGCTTATTTTCTTAGGTGTGATGACGGTATTGTGGTTTTATAAGAAAAGGTCCTTAGTTTTAGAAAATGAATGTTGAAGTTTTTAGGAATGAAGTATCTGGATGTCTATAATTTACTTTCAAATGGTTTCATGCACATACACACACACACGCACATTCACTCACACACACAGACACTTAGAGGGTAAAAAAGAAAATGTTAATATGGAAAAGTGTTAACGTGATGAAACCAGGTGGAGAGTATGTCCAGATGTTCACAATACTAGTCTTTCAACTTTTGTCTTGAAATTTCTGTCTGAAAATTTTCATTGTAAAAGCTGGAAATCAGAAAAACAATACAAAAATATCTCTTGATGCTCGATTGCTGATTCTCTGAATAACCTTAGAAAAATACACTTCAGGGTCTGAAATCCCCAAGGAATCAGCTTTCTTACAGGAAAACAAATGTCTGCTAGTTTTTTTTTTCCCTCTCTCAGTTCAAATTTAATAGAAAGTACAAAATATCACTGGGCTGATGCCCCAGTGGTGCATGCCCTACTGGTACATGGCACACATCAGCTGGCCTGTGCCCCAGCACAGCTCAGACATTCCCCCCAGGGGAAGAAAAGTTTGCCTTCCCAACCCCTGCAGGAAGGCCTGTCCTGTCCCACACCACATCTTGGCTGAGTCTGAGGTTGACTGTGTTCAGCACAAAAAAAGTTTTGTTCTCATGGCTGCCGGCTGCAGCCCAGCACTAAAACAAGCCAGCACTCACTTCTGTTTGGAAAAATATCCTTTGCTGTTTTGGACATTGGGCTTGGTGGTATCACTGCCAGGCTCCCGGTTAGCAGGCACACATCTTGCCATCAGCAGTTCCGAGACAGAAGTCTCCGCAACAGAAGCCACCCAGACCACTCAGGAAGAGGATTCCTGCTTGGTTTTTAAGCAAGTTAATGGTAGGTCATTTGCATTTTTGCATATTTGCACTGTGGGGTAATGAGCAATATATGCAAAGCCTCTTACTGACATTCTTTAGGAAATCTACCAGACTGGATTAGGAAGGGGCCTGTCTTGGAGTATCTCTAATGAAAGAAAGTTATAATGGGATTTCATGGGTGTGGGTAGTAATTGGATTTGGTGGAGGATGTAATCAAATTTCACCAAGGGCCTACAACCTCTGCCCCTTGAAATAATGAAAGGGTCAGGAAACCTTCCATCATGCTTAAAGGGAAACATGCAAAGGCTGCAGAAACTCTACAGCACATCTCCTCCGTCATGGGATGACAGCTCCAGCACTTCAGAATCGCGGAAGAGTTTCACCCTCCGGTAGGGGTTGAAAGGACTGTAGGTAATACCAGAACATTGTGAAATTCACTGGCCAGTTTCCACCCTCTAGTCTCCTGACATTTCCATCTCTACATCAGTAAGGAGAATCAACGCAGAATCCAGCGAGAGAAGGGTGGACTCCCCAAGGTGGGCAGATCCCAACACACAAGTAGGAGCCCGAGTGGCCCGATGCAGGCAGCCAGCACCGCCCACCATCTCGCAGGCATCACCCCTGGATGCCCGGCAGCCAGAGACTCTGGGTCCAACCCAGGACATGTGGACTGAGGATTCCAACACAAGAGGGTGTGTTGACTGACGGCAAGCAGGCAGGCTGACCTGCACTAAGCTATGTACTCAGGGGTCTCAGTCTCTCACCCCAGGGACCAAGCCCACCCCAGGCAGGTGGTTAAACTTTCTTCCCAGAGCAGGTTCCTGGAGCTGTGGCAGATACCACTGCTGTGGTCAGGAGCTCTGATTTGGGAAGCTGGCTGTCCCGCTATTAGGCAGACCTTTATGGAAATACCTGACTCTCTGCCCAAATGCCTTTCCTGCTCTCAGTGCCTGTGACCCAGTGTCCCCACAGAGTCGCAGAGTCATGCAGAAGACACAGTTCCCCCCTCCAGCTGTGTCCACTCAGCTTGTGTCTTAGCTCAGGCTGCTAATAAAATACCTTAAAGTGGGTAGCTTATAAACAACACTAATTACTTCTCACAGTTCTGGAGGCTGGGAAGTCCAAGATCAAGGTGCTGGCAGATCCAGTGTCTGGTGAGGGCCCACTTCCTGGTTCATAGATGGCACCTTCTCGCTGTGTCTGCACAGGGTGCAAGAGGCCAGGCAGCTCTCTTTCACAAGGCACTAATCCCAGCCAGGAGGGCAGAGCCCTCGTGACCTAATCACCTCCCAAAGGCCCCATCTCCTAAGACAATCGCCTTGGGGATTAGGTTTCCACACATGAATTGTGGGGGGACACAAACATTCAGACCACAGCTGGTTAACCCATCCATTTCATCCCAATTTCATGCCATGCTTTCCATTCTCCAGAAATTAATCAAAATCCTTGGTCTTCTGACGGGTTCTCTCCCACTGTTAATGCCACTGCAGATTTATTCCCTTTTATTATTCCTTCTAGTCATTCCAGTAGGATTTGAACAGGGAGGAGCATTAGCGTGGGTGCCCACATCGCCACCCTCGAGCAGAAGTCCTCCCCTCGGAGTCCAGTCCTATTCGTGCTGCAAGGTCTGCGTGTCTCCTGCTTTCCCTCTAATTCTGGATGTCTTGGCGTTGCTTCCCCCCCAATACCACCACCACGTTTTATCTTCCCTCTTCTTAGCAGCACAGTCAGGAAAGGCATAAGCCTTATCATAGGGCACCATGTGCAGAGAAAGTTAACACAGCAGGCCCGAGACTGCTCCCCTTGTCTGGCATCCTCCGGAACTTGGATCGGGGGAGGGTTCCCACCACTCCCTCACTGATAAGGTGCTCACTGTGCCCCAAC
>CM052437.1:63326892-63355222 GCA_028533085.1 Varecia variegata
TTATTATACTGCTAAAACTTCCAGCATTATGTTGAATAACAGTGCTAACAGTGCTTTTTTCCTGATCTTGGGGAAAAGCATTCAATGTTTCACTATGGAGTATGACGTTAGCAATAATTTTTATAGATGCTCTTTTTTAAGTTGAGAAAATTCCCTTCTTTCCTATTTTGCTGAGAGTTTTTATCATGAATATTTGTTGGATTTTTGTCAGGTGCTTTTTCTGTGTATTTTCATGTGTACTCTGCTATTGTAGGACTGAGTGTTCTACATATGTTAATTAAATCCTGTTGCTTGATTATGTCATTCAGTTCTACCTTTCTGATTTTCTGTCTAGGAGTTCTGGCAACAGCTGAGAGTGATATGTTGAAGTCTCCAACTACAATATGATTATTGATTTGTCTCTTTCTTCTTTCATTTCCATCAGGATTTTTCCCAGTACATCACAATATCATGCTGTATAGTTTTATTATTTACATATACAAGTTTATATATCATATTTTGTGTATATGTCTGTCACCCTATCTATATCTATCTATCTATCTATATCTCATCATAGTCAGTGGTATTGCTGTTTTACCACTTTGAGTGCAGTGTAGAAACTTTACTTACATTTAGGCCTCTTCACCCTCCTCACTTTGTAAATACACTTGTCTGAACTATTTCCTCTACATATGTTGAGCAATACAATTCTCTCCTTATGAGACTCTGATAATACAAGTGCTAGCTCTTTTGTTATTGTTCCACAGATCCCTGCAATTCTGTTCATTTTTTTTATTCTCTGTTGTTCAGATCGGGTAAATTCTATTGATCCATTAAGTTCACTAATTCCATTCTCTCTTATATCCACTCTATTATTGGGGTCATTGTGCAAGTTTGTTATTTCAGTTCTTGTATTTTTCAATTCTATAACTTGCATTTGGTCCTTTTTTATTTTTTCTATTTCTCCGCTGATATTTTTCTATTTTTAAGCTTTGTTTCAAGAGCATTTGTAATTACCTTTAAAGCACTTTTATGACAGACACTTTAAAATCTTTGTCAGATAAATCCAACATCTGATTCTGTTGGTGTCAGTATCTATTAATTTTCTAACTTAAGTTGTGATTTTCCTGTTTCTTTTATAGCAAGTGATTTTTCTATTGTATCCAGGGTATTTGGATATTATATTATAATACTCTATGATGTTCACACAATGACAAAATCACCCAACACATTTCTCAGAACCTATCCCTGTCATTAAGCAACACAAGATGAGATAATTGTGTATCATTTTTACTTACCATATCGTAAGTTTTAAATTTATGTTATAAACAAAACTCTTTGCAAGTACAATTTTAAAGGCTATATAATCCCCCACTGACTGGTAAGAATATGATTTATACAGTATCATCATTTTCCTATTGCTGAAAATTTAGATTCCCATATTATTGCTATAATAAATAATGCACTGATGAAATGTTTGTGCCTTAAAGTTTTCTATATTTAAGATTATTACCTTAGGATAGCGTCCTAGAAGTAGACTTACACATGGTCCAACAGCAACATGCAAGCAAACCCCTTGTGCCCTCACCAACACTGGGACTTCAACACACTTAAACTTTAAACTTTAAGTTTGAACATGAGCCAATTTGATAGAAAAAAGAAAGCAGTATTGCAATATGTCCTAATATGCATTTCCTCGATCACTCGTGAGGCTGATCAGTTATCCTCCTTTTGTAAATGGGCTTTTCGTGTCTTTTGCCTGTTCATATTCTGGGGCCTTACATACTCTTTCAGAATAGCCTTCCCTGGGGAAGAATCTGACTTAATATGCACAAGTAGTTTCTTAAACCAAAATATAATTCAATGTCAAAGATCAGCTAAGAGAAAAATAGTTTAATCCTCCACTCAGCTACTGCAAATGTCAAGTGCCTAACAGGAAAACACCTGCCAACTAAATAAAGACATCAAATAAAGATAAAGCATATGAAACAATTCAGCTTTCTGGATAACTCCTGATCTTGCAAATTATCTCATTTAAAAAGAATAAACATTTCCTGAATCTTACCTGAAGCATAACAATGTTGTCACCTTCAAAAGTGACAAACACATCTGTGTCACACTTTAAGCCTGAGATTCGGTTTTCCATCATGTAACCCTATTGCAGAAAAAAAGAAAATACACACATTTTAAATTTGCAATCCCATCATTATACAGTACTAACATTTTCTTTAAAATTAAAAAAATATACATAAAATTGAAAGGAAGAAGATAATCATATTTCTCCTACCCAGGATGACCACTGTAAGAATTTAGATCCCTCGTATTAGTTTTTGGTCCATAAATATTATTTTGAGTCTTGCCTTCATTAGTAGTAAAAACATTAAAAAATAGTCATGTCATATTTCTCCAAAATATTTCAATAAATTATACTGATTTTTTTCTATCTTTCTTCCAAATCTTATGAATGCTAATAAATGTCAAGGTATTAGTGACTACACTTACCATATGCAGGAGAATGATGCCCCCTACCCCCAACAACCCTTCTGAAAATTAGCAAGTATACCTACAAAAATTCTTGGAGGTAACACAAAAATCCTAAATTGCCACTTGTCATTCTGCATCTTAATATCTTAATATCATCAAATACTCAACATCATAAATTTACACTCCAGCTAGTTTTTGTTCTTTTTTCTTTTATTTTTTTAACTCTCTGAAATCCTTATTCAAATGGCAGTAAGCTGCTGCTCGTTTTCAAAGAGTCGCCAGTGTTTCTGCACCAATGAGAGAATCAGCGGCACAGGGGAAAGCAGGCTCCACCCCAAGCAAAAGACAAGGAAGCAAAGCTTGTTTTTGTTTGGCCCCAGGTCCTGCCCCTCTGAAGGCCTCTGCGCCACTCTCCTTCCAGCTCATTGCTCTCCCCACGACATCTCCAGAACCTTTCCCATTGTCCCGATCCACTTCCACAAAGTCACTCTTATCATAAGTGACTGTCCTGCTACTTCTCCCAGGAGTACTTATGGTTAGCACTTTAGCTCTGAATAAGAAATGACAAGTTTCACCCCTGTTAAAATTTTCAAACCACATGGGCCCACGGGGAGTCATACACTACAATCTCCAGGTACCCTAATGCCCAGGAGACCTGCTGCATTTCTGAAAATGGCCACAGGAGTGACAGAATTCTGGACTTGCAGAGTCCTGCTGCCTGCAGAGCCTTCAGTACCTTGAGTGTCAGCCCTGCTCCTGCAGGACAGCCACCGTCTAGGCCCAGCCACCTTCCCCTTTTCCCCTCAGCATCACAGCCAACTGGACAGTGTTGTCATGTAGATGCAAAAAAGTTGTCACAAACCCAGCAGAATCCTTAATTACTTTCATAAGGTTAAAGTGATTTTATTTATAGATAAATAAATCAGTAACATATCCAAACCAAAGTTCCTTTCTCCCAACCCCATAATCACAGAGTTAAACTCACCTCGTAGGCAAACCCTGTGAAATCAGATTCTGACAGAAGGTATTTATGCCTCAGAGTGTCCCCACAAGGCTACAGCTGACTCATTTTCATCCTTCTAATTCTACCACATACTAAGTGCCCACTACAAGCCAGATATGTGCTGGGGCTTTATACAAACTTCACTTATCTCACTTCATCCTTTTCATCCTCACAGCAGCCCTGTGAGGTAGGCATTTCCCCATTTTATAGATGAAGAAAGTGAGGTTCAGGGACTGTGTTGGAGTGTTTTTGATCATCCCTCAAGTCCTGGTGCGGAAAAAGATTAACACGAAATATACCACCTCAGTGTTGAGAAGCAGCAGTTAAACCTAGGCAGCACAGCTGCTGAGCGCTCAAAATATTATAATAATATTGAAGAAACAGGTACTTTTTTTCTGTGCATTTTGCTCTGGTCTCTTCCAGTGAGGAAGAGGGCAACAGGTTCTTTGCTGTTTTCTGACTCTTTTTAACTTGTTCACAACCTGCGCTGGAAGCTACATGGCCAGAGGGATGATTACGCAAAGGGCAGAACCGGCAAATAGATACAAAGTTTCTCAGAGAACAGGCAATGGAGTCCTGTGAACATACAGATGTTTCTTCCAATGCAATATAATTTATTTCTCTCCTTTGTGGTGAAACTCAGCTTTGAACTCCACTTCTAATTTGACAGTCAAGTAAAGCTGCATGTTGATTCTGGACTCGCCATGGCCCTGGAGAGCTAAGGTGACAAGGCTCACAGCCCTCAGAGAGCTTGCAGGCAACTGAAAATGAAACAGCAACAAGAAAAACCAAAGTCCAACCATTTCAAGGGTGGTGAGGGGAGGGCTGTGGCTGGCAAGTGGCTTCCCATCTCCTGAAATTACCAAGGGTGTATTTACCATCTAACTGACTTAGAATAGGCCAGAGAGGCCCAGCCTCACTGAAATCTCAATCCTTGGAACAACTAAGGTGACCCATTTGGAAGCTAACCAGGTTCAGAAAGTCCCAGCATCCCTGTTCCGGGTACATATGTATGAGAGTTCAGAGAAAGATCCACGATGTACAGAAGTTACTGAGTGGGGTCTTGCAGCCATCCTCTTGACAGACTTAAATTCTAAACTTGGGACTCCAAATTCTTTGGGGACAAATGATTATATATAGTTTCTCTGTGTGTGTCTGTGTCATTTTGTAGCTAAAAATGAACTCATTTTTTAATTAATTACTAAAAGCAATACATAAGCAGTATAAAATAAAACCCCAGAAAATTAGAAGAAGAAGAAGGAGGAGGAGGAGGAGGAAGAGGAGGAGGAGGAGGAAGATAGAAGTCACCTGCAACCTCCCAGTGTGGAAGATAAATGGGTGCCTGAGAAGGAAAGACCCCAGAAAAAGGATTAAGATAGGAACTGGGGATCACAAGGATAGAAACAGGAGCTGATGGGGGACTAGGGGAAAGACCAAGAAACCAATAACAAAGCAGGTCTGGGTAAAAGGGAGCCATGGAGTGTTTGGGGAGGAGGGACAATGACTATGCATGGGAGATCCAGTTAGAGAAGACCTTCGCAAGTCTTTACAGACCAGCACCCCAGAGTGTGTCCAGAGAAGGGACAGTCATGTAGGCCATTACTAGGGGGCAACTTTAGGGTATACGTTACGTATAATGTGTCATTCTTCCTCTTCACAATGACATCTCATCACTCAAGTTTTTTGGATGAGAACACTGAGGTTCAGTGAGGTTGCCCCCTCCATTCTGGCCATGCTGGCCTTGCCCACGTCCCCAGGGTCTTGCCATACTCTCCCTCTGTCTGGAACACTCCCCTCGGATGGCCGTGGGGTTCCCTCCCTCACTTCATTTCCTTCTCTGGTCAGAAGTTCCCACCCCACTGTCTAAACAGCTGCCCCACCCACCACCTTCACTTTCTAGCCCCTGCCCTTTAAGACAAGCAGCATCACCCCATGCTCCGATATCTGAGCCGGGACAGCCTTACGGAGCAACTTTCCAGGTCCTCTGCTCCCACCATGCCCCTGACACCCCCTCGTGCCACTCCGGCCTCTAGATGATGCCCAGCTTTGACTCTGAGACGTCGCTTGGCCCTGGCCGTGGGGCTCTGTGTTATATCCCATGTCCACTGCATTTGAACTCTGTGTTCCCTCTCGGAGTGCCCGCCCAGGACAGGGCTGGTGGTGCGATCCAGGGGTATGCAATGCTTGTCTCCTGGCCTCTCCATCCACTCACATATTCCTCTGTCTGTCCAGCCATCTGTCCTCCTTGCTGAAGAGAAGAGTGAACATGGGCATCGAGTTAGAGGGCACTGGGTTTCAACCCCAATCCACCACTCACGTGCAAACTGACATCCGTTCAGTCAGCAAACACTGGGCTGTGCTCCTACAGGGGGCCAGGCTCTGTTTTCATGCTGGGGATGCAACAGACAATGAGATAAAGACTGTGCCTTCTTGCAGTTACAGTCTAGAAGGGGCAGACAGGCAGTAAAAAAATTTTTGAAAAGTAGATGATGGCACTGATGTATAATTATAAGAGAATGATATGCTAGAAAAAAATCAAGGTAAGAAGACGGAGCGTAAAGGTGGCAGGCGGGGCAGCTGTTTGAGACCGAGGGCTCCATGCAACTCCCTGTGCTGGGAATTCTGACCAGAGATGGAATACAGCGGGGGAGGGGCCCCACTGAGACCCCGGAGGCAGGGCAGACACACGCCCATGTGGGCCCGCACTCACGGTGCTCTGATTGAACACAGCTAATGGTAATGCAGCCCAGCTCCAGGAAGAGCGGGTGCAGAATGGCTCACGCAAACCCCACCACAGCACCCGCAGCCTGGGTGCCAAATGGTCACAGTGCTGCCAGGCAGTGTCCCGGCACCCCTGATTCTTGGAGGGGAAGGTGGCCTAAACTAGAGGCGGTGCAAGCTCTCCCACAGGATGAGGTGACCAGCCCTCATAAAGACCAGGACAGGCACGGCAGGACAGAGACCCCCAGGCAAGGGGGAAGGAAGCCTTTTCTGGGCCCTGGTGACAATCAGCGATCAGCTTTTTCCAGGGGGATGAGGCAGAGGAGGAAACAAGGGACCAAGACTCTGCACCTGCCCTAAGTGTCTCGTGGTCAGAAAAAAACTCTGCACTTAAAGGGCCTTTGAGCAAGTGCCAGGACACACGAAGGCAGAGGGTGTCTTGCAATAGCCACATGACACCGATCAAGCTGGAGCCACAGGGCTGGAGAACATGACCTAAGGGCACTTAGCCAGGAGCCAACAGCCCCCTGCTCGGGGCTCATGGTGCTTGGCAGGGCTGTGGCCACAGGCTCAGAAGAGAGAAGGCTGAGCCGCAGAGCCGTGCTGAGCACCCTGCCATCCTGATCCTTGATTAGCTCTCCATCATCTCCAAGCCCTGGGTAAGGCCCCGAGCCAGGCTGAAAGCATTGTCCTCCCTCCCCAAGCACAATGCTGAGGTTTGCCCAGCTCTGTCCCGGGAGCCCCCGCAGCCTGGGCCCTCTGATTTACTCAGAGGCAACACTTCCCAAGGAGCCTTGCCCGCCGGAGGAGGCTGCACAGGCCTGGGTGAGTCAGGATGAGGTATCTGGACAGAGCCCACTTTTGCCTTAGGTGGAAAAGAACTGTTAGGCCCAGGGCGGGGCAGGGACCACGCTGCAGGGAGTCGCGCAGGTGCCACACTTTCTCCTCTCGAGTGCATCCCTCCCGGAGCCAAACGTCCTCGGTGAGAACCTGCTTCTGCCTCCTTAGTGCCACCGGGTGCCAAGGGACACACTCTTCCCATGGCGTTGTCCAGAGGGAGCCGAAGTATTCTGGGGAAATAACCGTGGCTGCACTTCGTGTTCTGCACTCCCACTCCTGCCAGCCACGGGCCCCCTCGCTGCCCGGGGGGATTCTGCCTCATTTCTCTAAGCCTCAGGACTGTCTCGGCCATAACTGGGGGGCCCCAGACGTCCACTCAGCAGGAAGCCTGCCACCTCACACACGATTCTTGGGCTTCAGCTCCCCCAAAGCACGTGCCCGGCCTCCTTAGCTGAGGCGGTGCTGGTGACTGCCTGAGGGACTCCAAACGGTCAGTTGCGGTTCTTCCAACGGTGACGGTCAGCTCTGCTCACCGATGGGCCTAGCAGCCAGGCTGGCCGGGTCCCCCCCAGGCCTGACATGTGGCTGCTGAAGCCTTGCCCTGCATGTCTCTGTTGGGAATCTCTCCACTGCAGGGCCTGATCAGGTAGCCCTCAGTATAGCTCAAATTAGAACTAAAAATTTACTTTGGAGAAGCCTGTGCACATAGCACAGACAGCATGGGTGCGTGTGATACAGGCTGAGTTATGTACCCTCAAAATTCATATGCTGCAGTCGTAAGCCCCAGTATCTCAGAATGTGACTGTGTTTGGAAATAGGACCTTTAAAGAGGTAATTATGATTAAAGGAGGCAATCGGGTGGCCCTAATCCAATATGACTGATGTCCTTATAAGAACAGGACACAGACACACACAGAGGATGACCGTTGAAGACACAGGCAGAACACGGCCATCTACAAGCCAAGGAGAGAGGCTTCAGAAGGCACCAACCCTGCCACGCCTCGATCTCAGACTTCCAGCCCAGAGTTGTGAGAACATAAATTTCTGTTGTTGGAGCCACCCAGTCTATGGCACTTTGGCAGCCCTGGCAGACTGATACAGTGTGTGTTTGAGGCGTTATCTCAAATCTGGTTTGTTCACGACCAGAGTAAATCAACGTTAACTGCATCTCCGACACGAACGAATCTCTTGGAGTCTGAGGAAATCCTTTTCTACACCATCATCTCTAGGCACTCAACAGCACCTTAGGTTTTTATTCCAAAATGAATTTTTTCATCTTTCCACATTGGACTCCTGAGTGGGGGCATTGACTCGTATATTCTTGCTGGGGTGGGGGAAGAAACAGGTTTCATCCAGAAAAAAGTGAGTAATATTTTCCAGGAGCTGACTTTACTCCTAGGAGAGAAAGGAAGAAAGAAATGTGGAATAGACAAAGGGAACTCTAAACCCACGCTCCAAAGCCAGCAGGATCCTCGAAGGGCGACGCAGCCCAGATCCCGGCTGTGAAGAGAGAGCGCTAGGTAGACGCTCTCTGCCTTCTGCGTTGCATCGAGCCTCTTAGCCACTAATTGTGAGTGTCATTAAGGTCGTGTCCCGTTTCAGTGAGATCCCCACGAAACGTATTTTATGATTCCAACTTTGTACACGGAAAGTTTAATGTTTTCCTGCTGTTTTTAACATTGCTGAATTTTTTACTGTATGATTACATTTAATAAATGTATCAGAACAAATTAGAAACAGGCTTTCTTCCTCCTTTCTAAACAAATTGAGGGCAAATTTTGTTAATGTGAGGAAGAAACAGATGAAATCAATCTTATTTGTTAGGGGAGGGCCAATTAAAAATATAGAGACTAACGCACCGACCAGGAGGGACTGGGTCTCAGAGCTGTATTAGCTTTATACCTGTACACCTGCCCCGGCCCCAGCGGTGGAGAACCCGGACACATGGGGAGCTGGGTGTATGGAGAGTCACTGCAACACCTCCTGTAACAGCCAAGATCTCGGCTGGGTCGTCTCATCCAGGTTCAGGGTACAGCAGAAAGGAGGACCCTGTTGCTTCCATGTGACCCTGTTGCTGTTGTCCTGCACTCTCAGGATTTGTGACCTGGGGAGAGTGGGTGGGAGGGAATTCCTTCATGGATCTCATCACCAAATGCACACCAAGGCTCCCTCTGTCTCTGGCGCTAAGCTGCCCCACAGACATGGCCCCGTCCTCATGAGAGAGACAGGCATTGGTCAGGTAGACAAAAAAACAGGTAATTCAAAGTCTGTGGCAAGTTCTAGAAAGGAAAAGATTGGGGTTTCTGTGAGAAAAAATAGCAAGAGAGACATCCTCCAGCCTGGATGCCACAGAAAGTTTTCAGAAGGTTTGTTTAACTTGGAACCTTAGAGGAGGGAATTCAGCCAAGCTAGGAACGGGGCTGAGAGCTGCCTGTGCAGACACCTGAGGCATGAAGGGCACAGAGCAAGGCTGGGCTGCAGGTGGCGGGGGAAGGAGAGTGGCCCAAAGAAAGGGCTGGGGGCTGCAGTTTCAGGAGCCATCGTGGGGTTTCATTTTATGTTAGTTAGGTGCAATGTAAGGTTAAAAATAAATTCTAAGCTTTGGAATAAGATGTCTTGTGCTTTTAAAAGATGACTCTATCTGCTGAACAGAGCACAGAACATAAGTGATGAGAGAGAGAGGAGGGGGGAGGGAGGGGCAGCTGGTGGGGTGGGGCTGGGGGCGTGTGTGGAGGGCTTAGCGAGGGGCTGTTTATGTGTGAGAAAGAGGGAGAGGTGGCCTGTGACAAGCAAGTGGACAGGGTGGCGTTGACTGTGTGGGGAGCCCTGAAGGAGGAGTCCCGTTTGTGGGGAAAGATGCAATGTTGACATCTGTAAATGTCAGACAGGAGAATGGGGGAGGCATCCCAGTGGGCCAGTCAAAAGGAAAGTTAGATGCAAGAATCTGGAGATGTGAGAAGATGTCTGGGATGGAAATAGAAACTACAGCATCCTCACCACAGAGGTAGTATTTGAAACCTTGGGAAGGGGCAGAGCACCAGAGGGGTACAGATCCAGAGGGGAGAGGACCAGGGTCACATGCTGAATGGTGCAAACCTGGAGAGATCAGGTGGAGGAAAACAGGCAGAGGAGAACACGAAGGCAAGCAAGCAAAGAGCTGGTGTCCTGAAAGCAGAGAGCAGGTGTGTCCCGGAGGGAACATCTGCAGCAATGAGCACTGCTGAACACTCAGGCAGGTGAGGGCCAAGAAGGGTCCTGTGCACTGAGTCACCGGGAATCCGCAGTGACTTGACAAAAACAGCTCAGGTGGTGTGGAGGAGGGGAGGCCTGGTTTGCTTGGGACATCAGGCTCTGGCAATATGGCAAATTAGATATTGTTTTAAAAAACTCTCCAGTAAAAATCACTGAAAATATGCTTAAGTATTTTTTAAAAACCATTTTGCATGCATGGTTAAGCAAACAGAGAAAAATACTCTGACACTGAGCACAATGAGAGACATGGCTTCAAAGAGGTTAACAGGTGTTGAGGCCTGGTAACAAATTATCTGAAGGCACCTACATAAACCTGGTCTTCTGAAAAATGATGTCTACTATGGGTGAAATAAACAAACACCATTCCCCACCCAACAAGGCAATGTGAGGAAATTTACTAGTCTCAGCTCCGGCTGGGCGGAGGGGGAAAAATATCTCTCTTTAGAATTTCCGAATTTGGACTGCCTTCATGTGGCTCTGGGGGCAGAATCCACAGTTCCTATAAGGACCTTGAATCTCCAAGGAGGGGAGTCAATTTAAAGTGGCCCTGGGTTGTGCTCTCCAGGTACTTGCAGAGCAAACACAGGCCCTCTCTGGCCTGAAAGAACTACCCAAATAAAATTCCAAAGATCATGAGCTCAAAAAATGAAATGAAATGAAATGAAATAAAAGTCACAAATACAAGGGGAAATAAAGGACAATCAGAAGAGATAACAACCAACAGACTCAAAACGGCACAGGCAGCAGATACTGACATTAACACAACACACCCAGAAGGAGATACATAAAGAACATGGATAAGCAATATTCAAAATGACAATGGGCTAAAACTTTCCAGAATTGTTGAGTGACTCCAATCCACACATTCAGCAAGCTCAAGCAAACCCAGAGGAAAAACAAAACTAAATTCATACTTATACACATAGTGGTGAAACCACAGATCACTAAAACAAATAAAATATCTTAAAAAGAAGCAGAGAGAAAAAAATAGATTGCTATAAAAAATTACAATTAGACAGACAGCTGATTCCTCAGCAATTAACAAGGGAATCCGGAGTCACAGTAAAAACGTTAAATGCTGAGAAAAAATTATAGGCAACTATGAATTCTGTACTTAACAGTACTTAACCTTTCTATATTGAGCATGAAATAAAGACATATTCAGACAAATAAAAAACACAGACCCACACTAAATGGTATTTAGAAGAAAGTACTCCAGGAACAAGGAAAACGACTAAAGAGATGCAAGGACCTGTGAGCAAATAAATTGGTAAAAGGTGGTAGGTCTGAAGAAACGCTGGTTCCATACGACAACAAACACGATGGCTGATTTGTGGGGTTAAAAACATAGTACTGAAGTAGTGGACAATAGTTGAGAGGGTGGGAGCTGGTGAACAGTTAAGGCAATGTGTGCTCTTGCACTGTTGGGAGAAAAGAAAGGGATACATAACTTTAGACTTTGTAAGTTAAATGTGCATGTTAAAATTACCAGGGTGGCCACAAAAGGAGCATAAATAGAGTGAAAATTAGAAGAGGGACAAATGGAAAGGTGAAAAAAACACTATAAATTTGAAAGTTATTAAGTCCCATCAGAGATAAGATGCAACAAATAAAAAATAAAGCATAAGATAGGAGACATAAATTCAAATATATCAGTGATGACAATAAATATTTAGACTAAACAAATAAAAATGAGGTTGTTGAGGTAAATTGAATTTTAAGGACAAACAAATGTTGTTTACAAGAAAAATATATGAAATAGAATAAACAGAAAGTTGATAGTATAAGGATATAACAGGTAAATACCAACCCCAAGTGGGAACTTTTGTCCCTATATTAATATTGGGCAAAATGCATTTTAAGGCATTACTAGAGACAAAAGGAGTCATAGCATAAAGATCAAAGACTCAATTCATTAGGGAAATATAACAATTCTAAACTTGTAGACTTCTAGTAACACAACTTTAAAAATAATAAGACTGAAGTTGGTAGAATTACAAGGAGACACTGACAAATCTATCATTAACAGTGGAAGATTTTAGCACACATATCCCAATAATTGATAGATCAGACAGACCAAAACCCCAGTAAGAAGAGGGAATATTTGAATAAAGCCATTGATAAGCTTGATCTATCGGTCACATTTGAAACCCTGCATCCATACAGAAGACACACTTCTCTGAAGCACACATAGAAACTAACCATGCTCTCAGCCACAGAGTTGGCCATAATAGATTTCAAAAAATCTATATTGTGCTGGCCGTTTTCTCTGCCTGTGATGGAATTAAATGGAAAAACCAATATAACAATAATTATTATTATTACAACAACACGAACAGTAACTAAAAAGTTAGCATTGTACAGTAGTTATACTCCGTAGCCAAACCACCTGGGTTTGAAGCTTGGCTCTGCCACCTGGGAGCTGTATGGTCTTGGGCAGATTGCTTAAACTTGCTGTCTCATTTTCCACAAACATAACACTGGGGTCAGAACAGTCCTGCTTTGCAGGGTTATTGTGAGAATTTATGTTAATCAATGTAAAGTGTGAAGACTAGTGCCTGACACATAGTAAGAATTCAACAAATGTTGGCTATTATTATTACTTTAAAATATTAGACATTAGGAAACTGAAAAACATACTAAACTAATTCATGGGTCCAATAAGTGATCATGAAAATTAAAATAAACTTAGAATCAATAAACTAAAAATCTCATATATCAAATCATGGTTGATACAGCCAAAGCAGTATTTAAAAAGAAAGGTTACAGCTTTAAATGTTTATAATATAGTAAAAGAAATGGGGAAAATAATAACATTCAAATTAAGATACTATAGGAATGAGCAGGAGAATAAACCCAAAGAAAGTAGAAGGAAACAAACACTAAAGAGAAAACTCAGTGAAATAGAAAAAAACTGGTACAGTGGAAAGGATCAACAGAGCCAAAAGTTTATTATGTGAAAAAAGAAAACAAAAAACAAAAATAAATCAAGAGATAAGGAGGGTGGGGAAAACAAACACTATCAGAGATGGCAAAGGGGCTATATTATAACTACAGATATATGTAACTACAGAAACAGCAGGGATTAAAAAGATAAAAGGGTATCATGAACTTTAGCTGACAAATTTTAAAACTTAGAAGAAATGGACAGATTATTAGAAAAATACAAATTATCAAAATAAACACGAGAAGGAATAGAAAATCTGCATAGCTTATAACCACTAAAGAAAGAGAATCAATAATTTTAAATGTCCGCAGAAAGAAACCACAAAGCCTGTATAGCCTTATAGTTATTTGTACCAAATAGTCAAGGAACAGATAATTCAGTTCTGCACAAACTCTTCTAGACAACAGAAAAAGAAGGCACACCCCCAAGTCATTTTGTGAGGGTGGTACAACTCAGATAACCAAACTAGATACAGGTGGTCCTAGAAAGGCCATTCTCACTCATGATCACAGATGGGAAAATATTAAACAAATATCAGCAAACAAAATCAGCAATGTGTTAAACACATACACACACCCCTCATGACTAAATTGTATATACCCCCAAACTCAAGATTTGTTAATATTAGAAAGTTTGTTAATGTAAATTCACAACATTAACAGATTAAAGGGAAGAAAAGGTACAATTATCTCAATAAAATAAAAGCAGATAAATAATTCCATAAAATTCAAATATGTCCAAATTTTAAAACCAACCCAAAAAGACGAACACATGCACACACAAGCCTCTTTATAACTAAGGGTAAAACAGACTTTCCTTAACATGATAAAGAATGTCTTCAAAATACCCACAACAAATAATATCCTTAACGGTGAAACAGTAAACACATTCCCTTTAAAGTCAAGAATAAAATACAGGTGCCTGTTATCAACCTCTTCTTTGAACCACTGCACTGGAGGTTCTTGCCACTTCAATAATACAGAAAAACAAATGTAAATAATTGTAAAGGAAGAAACAAAGCTATCATTTTTCATAGATGATATGACTGTCTTCATAGGAAACCCAAAAAAGAACTATTATCCAGATTATTAGCATTAATATGAAAATTTAATAGAGTTGTAGGATATAAGACCAACATACAAAATTAAACCCCATTTCTATACACCACCTACAAAAGGCTATTCAGAAAATATTTTAAAAGCTATCTTATATGTTATCATAGGCATCTGTTCAGCTACTATTCTCCGGGAGCTATCTCAGCACCCACAGAGACGTGGCATCCGCAGGTGTGTTCACAACGCATGAGCCCACTCCCTAACCAAAAATGACTGAGTTGGGAAGGACTCCAACTCAAATCCAGTTGGGAATTCAGCATTGGATCCAGGAGACACCATCTCAGAGGGTAGCCAGAATGGAGACACTATCAATTCCATAGCCAACGGGCAGTCACACTGCAGAGACAAGCAAGGGGAATGGGTGGAAACCAAGAGATGCAAAGGCTGAGACCATGGGTCCCAAGAGATGGAGAGATCTCCAGCAGAGAGGCCTGGACTCCAGACCCCTGCCCACTTTGAGACCTCAATTACAGAACATTCTCTCTCTCTCTCTCTCCCCCCTTTCTTGGATGGATTCTCCTTTCTTGCTTGAGCAGGTTTATAATGGGCCTTTCTTACTTCCATCCAAGAGAATCTTCACCAAGCTGATTACAAATTCAGAAGTCCACTTGTGAAGCTTCATCCCCCTCCTCCTCCTTGTTTTCCTTCTGTGACATGGGGCGAATCCCGTAGAGCCATGAACTGTCTCAAGGGAGGGTAAAATGAGAATGATAAACCATATACAGTGGATTCAGAATTTGGCAAATTGGCCCAGGATTGACGCCAGCTCTGTCCATTACTATCTCACAGGTCTGGGTGCTGTCCACTCCGTACGAAATTTATAATGGCCTTGTTTATGCCCTTATGAAGTTTGGGCTGAAACTTCCAAAGGAATTTTGCCAATAAAATAGATTATCCTTGGGTCATTCTGGCAATCTCTCTTTTCTTTATCAGGTCACTGGTGAGGGTTGGTTTTACTGCCTGCTACTCTCTCCCACTAATTTGCCTGACAAGATAGGATCTGCTAACATAAGACACTCACGGAGATGACATACGGACTTTCTCACTGGGGAGCGATTTTTTTCCAGGGACCACAGATTAACAGCAGAAGACACAGGTTTGTTTAAAAGCCACAGATTATGTTAAATGAGGGTTAAGTGTAGAACATTCATTAAGACAGAACCCAGAGGGCCAGGGAACAAAGTTATCACCCCCAACAGTGCCAAAAAAAAAAAAAAAAAAGGGCAAGGCCCTGAATTAGGGACACAATAGCCTTGGATTTGGAAGGCCTGAATTAGAACATTTGCCTCTACCTTTTACTAAATCTCTGGATAAATTACATCTCACCTCTGGTCTTAGCTCTTCCATCCATGGGAAAACCATAAAGATAACAGTTCCTACTCACAGGACTGTTACAGGACTTAAGGTGGCAACACAGACACAGGCCTCTGGCACTTTATCTAGCAGTGGCTCTGAGAATTGTCAGGGAGTCAGAAATGAAAACTTCTTTCAGAAAATAAGAGCTGATTCCTCTAATCTTAGCGCAAAGTTCTTTCAAAGTTGAATCATTTATAATTACAAGGTCATTGTTATTGTGCTGTCTTTGTAAAACCCTACAGCCAAACAGATTATTGTGAATGTAATGCTCAGACAGTGTTATAGCAGCAGAGATGAGAAGAAGCCTAGGTTTTAATCCAGAGCCCAGAATTCTGGGATTCTTCCTGAAGCCCCTCAACCCTTCTAGAAAAAAGGATCTCTGACTGATGAAAGGGAAAGGGAGGGAGTTGAAGGGAAGTCAGGTGGTGCCCTAGAAAAATGAGGATGGAGCTAAGCAAAGAGTCTAGCTGATGAAGTTGTCATAGCAACCACTGAGATGGCCTTTCTACTTAGGGAGGCGATGTCAACCCTTGGGCCCCAGACAGACCATTCTCAGGAGGTTTTCCAGAACCTGCCTTGGACCTTGAACTCCTTCTGCCTGCCACCAGTTACTTGGCGTCATGGTGAAGCCCCACTCACCCCTGTCCTGCTCGCATATGCAACCCCAGCCAGCTGGACTCATCGCTACACATGATGCAGGCACCAGCCAGCATTGTTCTTGGCTCTGTTTCTTCTTAAGATATTGGATGAGGAGCAAAGTGGCCTCTGACATATCAGATCTGAGTCAGGCTGACCTACTGGACTGTTCTGAAAGATACGTGTCCAGGACATTGCAGGGGAGAAGCTCAGCACTGAAACAGATACCACCTATTTTATTCCAGGGAACAGTCGGTCTGCGGCATCCAGGAGGGAAGGGTGGCCTTCAAGTGACTGTCCTGGAGGACTCAGTTCTGGATGAGTTTTGAGTGCCCCTCGGGGCTGGGCAGAAGCCCACCATGCTCTGGGATTTCTGAGTCTGGTTTATGTTACGGATCTTCCTCGGTCCTCAGCAGGTGCTCCTTAGTGCTCTCAGCACATCCAGAGTCCCTCTGCCCCTCCTCTGCAGCCACGTGTGAGTGTCAACAACAGGAGCAGAGGTGGCCAGGCCCCCTCAGGAGTGGGGCACGGGCTTGTGCTGCAGCGCACGGGCTTTGTGACATCTCTCTGGGATTCCCAGAGATCTGTTTTGTTTATTTCAGGCCTTGGCTCTGTTTCGAGGGTTGGTTGCTGCCAGAAAAGTGTGGTAGTGCTGAGTCTCCCCAAGGAATCAGTCCTGGGACTGAGTCCACTTAATAAGCAGGCGTTCTGCACCCCACCACTTTTTAAAAAAAACTTACAAACGCTTGCAATTGTTTCAGTGTTCTCTTATGCAACCATTGAATGTAATCACTCAGTCATCACCCAGCTGGATCACATCTCCAAGCAGCAAACAGCAGCTCCCTGTCTCACATGAAAGGAACTGATAACTTTATCATCATGCCGGGTCTGGTCGCAGAGCTTTCCTGAGACCTCAGCCTGCTCCAATATTGTCCAGATATTTCTTTCCTTTGCTTTGGCCAGTTCTGCTCTTTTTGGTGGGATTCTGGAACACACTGAGTAGAAATGGGGCAGCCAGGAGCAGAGAGGGGACGGCCCCAGAGGGCACAGTCCTGGCCAGGGGCCTCCAACACTTAAGGGACAAGAGACACTGTGGAAGGCCCAAGGCCAGCAGCTGGGCTCCAGTGCCAGCTCTACCCCAGTGGAGGGCAGTGGGAACCACACAGTGTGTCATGGCCCCAGACCTGCTTCTGTAGACTCTGATGCTTTGGGGTTAGCACTGGTGGAGGACATGACTCACCTTCACGGTTCAAAGCTGCACCTTGCAGAGACCCCAACCAGGCAGCTCCCACATGTGTCTAATGGGTCTCAGTGGGGGAGGGGGAGGGGAGAAGGGAAGTGGAGTGTTGGGATCCTTCAGTGTGATCTGTTATCACATCCAGCAAAGAGGAGGGAAGGAGCGTAAAAAAGTAAAGGACTGAAAAAAGCTTTCTTTCTTTAAAACCCTACCCTTTTTGGGAATTAAAACCTACATACCTACCAGAGGCCAGTAACCAAAGGGGTGGGAAAATGTTCTTTGCTGTTTTTTTTTTCTAGCATCTTAAACCACAGGAGATAGCTCTACAGAATTGTCTGGACAAAGCTCTCAAGGTTATCTTCAGAAGGTCAATGGAAACCACCAACTGTAGTTGAACAATAGCCTGAAGCCATGACATGCCATACTGGTCACAAAAACCCGAGCCCAACCACCAACGCCCCCTAACCCCAGCCCCACCTTTAAAAAGCCTGTATTTTTGTTTAAAGGCAGGATGGCGGTCTTTTGAGATGATAGTCTGCCGTCTTCCTCATTTGCTGGCAAATTAATAAACTTCTCTTTCTTTTTCCTCAAACCACTTGTTCTCGTTCTTCGTTCTCACTGATTTGGCCTTGGGGACAGGGAGCACACTTTTGGTAACAGGAGAATCAAGTATTTATTGAGTGCCTATCATGTTCTAGGCCTTAAGAGACAAGGAAACTGAGGCTCCCAGTGGTAAAGTCCAAGGTCACAACACCCTGACCATGAGACCCACCCACACCAAACCCAGGGGCACCCCTTCCATGACAAGCCATCTCCCCATTTCTCAGAATGCCTCCTCCTCCCGTGAGGCAGAAACATGAGATCCAGGGCTGTTTCTCCTACTCTTCTCTCGGAGTTTAGGAAATTCAATCTAGGTTTGCTTGAATACGGGGATCGAGACAATGTGAAAGCACAGCTAACTATCAACAGTCTTGAGAACTTTCTGGCCCTGTCAATCCTTAAAGCAAGGAGGTGAGAAACAAAGAGAAGCAGCCCAGGCCTGCGTCACGTGGCTAATCAGAGCCAGCAGAGCTGGGCTCTCAGCAGCCAACTGAGAACCGCAAAGGCAGCGTTCCCACGTGGGCAGGTGAAGGGTTTTCATCACGTCCAAATGAGACCAGTTCGGTTCTCCACTTACACACTGAGATTAGAAGCCAAAATGCAGAACATGTGTAAGCACGAAGCACTGGCCACTGGGAATGTCACACGGCTGTGAGCCAAAGCCAGGCTTGGGCCTTGCCAACTCCTGTTCCAGTCTCTCCCTGACTCACCAGCGAGGTCAGGGGTGAGTAATCCAACCAAATCCTACCTCACGTCCCTCAGCTGTACAACAGCAGGAAACAGCAGGAAATCATCAGAGGATCTAATAGGATGAGGAAGGGTGTGATCCTGCCCGGTGACTTCCACCACTCTAGGAAGGTCCTGTCTAACTAACACTAACCACCGGGCAGCTCAGCAGGACCTGTCTATGGGCACCTGGAAACTGAGGCTCAGGAAGTGAGGGACCTGCCCAAGTTCACATCATTGCAAAGTCACAGGTTAGACTCAAACTCTGCTCATCCCATTAGGGAGAACTCAGCTATTTTCTTCTGTAGCAGAGAGGGCAGAAGCCAGGACAACCCAATTTGCAAAGGGCAGAGTGGTTTGGAACACGGGCTCTGGAGACAGACTCTCTGGGTTCGAAGCCTGGCTCTGCCACTTCTTAGTGCTTGCCCTTGGGCAAGTTTCTGGCCTCTGTTCCCTTTCTCTGTAAAGTAAGGCTAACAACAGTATTTACTTAATTTGAGAATTAGCTAAGTTACTCTATGTAAAGTATGTAAAGCACTTATAAAGGTGCCTGCACATATAGGAAGTGCTTAATGACTATTAACAAAAACAAATAAAAAGCAAAGAGCCCCTGTAGCCCCAGGCCAGGGCATGCTTGGGTCCTGGTCCCTACTCTGTCTGACCTGGGAAATAGCTGCCTTTTCATTGGCAGGAAGAATCAGTAGGAAGGGCAGTCTGGGGTATCAGAAGCACGAAGGCCCATGGAGTTTAGCACCTCATCTTTGGGAGGTTTGGACTTCCTAACACCAAGAGGCTCATAGGACCTGAAGTAGGGCCTGTGCACAAACGCAGGGAGCAATGGGGTCTCTTTCACCCAGTGACTTCTGCTCATTCCACCCAGGGAAGCCAAGCCACGCCTCCTTGCGGAAGCATCCCTGGGCACCCCGTGTGATTGCCCACTCTCCTCCTCTGGACGCAGCTTCACCACAGCAGCACATGCTCTGAGGCCAGACAAGTCAGGCTTTGGATCCTCTGGCAATCCATGGGAGCTCAAGTCTGTTCAACTGCCCAGAGACTCAGTTTCCCCATCTGTAAACTGAGAATAACCAAAGTAGCCACCTCATAGGGTTGTTATTTGGTGCGTAACCATTTAGGATTGTTATAGCCTCTTGATGAATTGGCCCCTTTGTCATTATGAAATGACATTATTTGTCCTGTGAAATAGTCTTTGTTCTGGAGTTTACTTTGTCCGAATAGTCACTTCAGCTTCCTTTTGGCTAGTGTTAGCATGGTGTCCGTTTTTCCATCCTTGTACTTTTAACCTATTTATGTCTTTATATTTGAAGTGTGTTTCTTCTAAGCATATAGTTGGGTCTTGTTTTTTTATCCTTTCTGACAATCTCTGCCTTTTAATTGGGATATTTACATTTAAAGTGTTTATTAATATGGGCAGGTTTAAACCTATCATCTTGCTATTTATTTTCTATTTAAACAATCTTTTCATTATTCCAAATTTCCTCTTTTCCTGCCTTCTTTAGTTTAACTTAATATCATTATAATTTCATTTCATAAGCTATAAGTCTTTGTTGCATTATTTTATTTATTTATGTATTTTTGCAGCAGCAGCCTCAAAGAACATGGAGTATATTTTTTTAGAGGTAGCCTTAGGGTTTATAGTATAAATCTTTAACTTATTACTATCTACTTCCAAGTGATATCATAGATTTCACATGGTGCACTTCCTTCTCTCTCCTCCTGGCCTTTATGCTGTGGTTGTCATGCATTTCACCGTAACATAGGTTATAAACCTCACAGTACCTTGCTGTTATTTTTGTCTAAACAGTTTATTATCTTTTAAAGAGACTTAAATACTAAGAAAAAAATCACGTACTTATCCATACAGTTACTATTTTTTGGTGCTTTTCATTCCTTTATGTAAATCCATATTCTATCTGTTATCATTTTCCTTCTGCCTGAAGGAAATATTTCTTATAGTAAAAATCTATTGGTGATGAGTTCTTTCAACTTTTACAAGTTTGAAAAATGACTTTATTATACCTTTGTTTTTGAAATATAATTTTGTTGGATATAGAATTTTAGATTGATTTTTTTTCCTTTCAGTATTTGAAAGATGTTGTTCCACTGTCTTCTTACTTACCTTTTTCTAAGGAGAACTCTGCTGTCATCCTTATCTTTGTTATTTTATACATAGCATTCCTATTTTTTCTCAGGTTGTGAGTCTTAAGGTATTCCAGACTGGCTGGAAAAGGCACTATACCCAGCCCTGTGTGAACAATGGACACTGTTCCCTATAATCCTTTTGGGTGATTCTTTCCTCATCCATGAGTTGTTTCCCCACACACATGCACTAATCAGTATTTGGCTGACATTCAAGGGAAACCTGCTGCAGATCTCTGAGTTCTCTCTGTCCAGTTCTCTCCTATCCACCCTTCTAGCCTGTGAACTCGGCATGCTTTGATCTCTTGGACTCTCAGCTGCATGTCTTCAACTCAGGGAGTTTGCTGGGCTCTGCCTCGGTTCTCCCTCCTCAGGCATGGCCTGAAAACTCTCTCAAGGCAGTAAACTGGGGAAATTGGAGGGCTCATCTGGTTTATTTCCTCTCTTTCAAAGATTACTGTTCTTCATTGCCTGATGTCCAGGGTCTTACAAACTGTTTAGTGCATATATGTTGTGCATTTTTGGTTGTTTCAGTCAGGAGGGTATCTGCTGCCTGTTCCTCGGCATCTTGGTCAGAAGTCCCCAAACGTTCATTTGGCTGAAATCTCAGGGCCTCCCAATTCCATGCAGTGCACAGTGCTCCCTCATATTACCTAGCCTTTGGGGAACATGTACCTAGTATATGTTCCACACATAAAGAGAATCTAGCAATACTTAACAATGATCCTTAATCAGCAGTAATCAAGGCTATGAAGTGCTTGTATGAACATGAATTATGAAAATTCCAACCTGTATTCATTTTATAATCATATTTTGGAAAAATTTTTCTTCTTTGTGTAAAATTTCTTTTATCCCAGGTTTTATGCACAAACAGTGATAGACTATGCTGCAAAGGTAGAGATCATTAGAAAAATTAGAGCTCAGAAACAAAGGCGTTAAATAACTAAAATATGATCTAGTTCCAAAGTTTCTCTGCTATTTGTATTCTGTATTTACCTACTTCATTGCTAAGAATGTTGTTTTTTTTTTATTTCAGCATATTAGAGGGGTACAAATGTTTAGGTTACATATATTGCCCTTGCCCCACCCGAGTCAGAGCTTCAAGCAAGTCCATCCCCCAGCTAAGAATGTTCTTCAAGCAATAAAATATTACTCTTGCAACATTAGGCCCATCGCCCAAAGAAAGCAAGAATTGCCAAGGCTTCTGTAGAAATAGCCAAGCTAAGACTTTCTCATGATTTTCTAATACAGGGTGATAATGTTATTAAAATCAACCAAGTGTTATGGAAACATCAATTTGTGATGCTAAAGAATCTCAGAATCCAAAGGTTTCCACTGAGCAGTTCAAGAGCAACAGTGTTGAGATCACAAACTGCCCCCCAGGCCAAACTGAGAAGCTGCTGTGCACATTCATTCCTCCTCCCCATATCCAAGGTAAGCCAAGCAGGTAGAAAGAACTGATCACTTCTGGAAGTGCCATTGCTTAGGAGACATTTAAAGGCCTTGATTTCTGCCCCCTTTTCAAATATAAAACCTTAAGTCCCAAAAAGCCAAATTAGTAACATTCCAGTGAAAACTAAATTATCAGAGATTTTGGTCTCAGCAGAAGCCAGCCTGCAGCCTGGGCTAGAAAATATATTCCCCTGAAACTCCAGCTTCTTGTATCACCACAGACACGTCCCGCTGACCCGCAGCTCTCAACTGTGTATAGCAAGATGCTTTCTGTTTGATCAGTGAGTCTGTGCTGTGTTTTGCAAACAGCAGAATATGATACCCCAGGAGGTCACGAAATCCATTTAATGCACCACAACTACCTTTTCTTAAAATCACATAAAGTAAAATGAAAATACGAGAGCACATCACAATAGTGAGGCCAGTACTGTTTCATGAAATTTCCTTTTTCAGTTTTATATGTGTATGTTTGTAAATACTGGGTTGTAATGAAAAGTGTACCTTTTACTTTGGGTCATGATCAAAAGGATTTGAAAGCCACTGGTCTAGAAACTATTAGGCATTCTGTGTTCAACTGCTGGTGGGAGTAGACACTGGTATAACCTCTGTTAACAATACCAATTATCATTTAAATTCTTGATCCCCCCAAAACAATCACAGGTATACAAAAAAAAAAGTTAGGTGCTAAAGTACTAGAATGTTTTCTATAGTGTCATTTATAATAATGGAAAAAATTGACATAACTTGAAGGACTGGTTGAATAAATTATGATACACCTCCATGATAAATGGTACCAAACCATTAAAACTACTTCAAAGTAAAGTTGTAGGAAAGAGTTGAAGGCATATCCATGTCATCTCTTAGGTGAAAAAGGGAGATGATAAAATTTTAAACACACAGCCACAATGCATAGAAAGAATATCGTGCAAATACTAACAATCATCTCTGAGAAGTATAATTGTGGTATATATTTACTTTCCTTTTTGTGCTTTTCTGTATTTTCAAAAGTTCCTACAATGGATATGCATTACTTTTGTAATTGATAAAAATAATTCAATAAATGCTTTATTCAGCAAAGAGGCAGCTCTCCACAGAGGATGCTCACTTTAGGCAATGGCAATAGACATTAAAGCTAGCAGCTGAGAAAAACAGGATTTCACAGGGCTGTATGTTTAGAGTAGAGGCAAAAACATTTAGAGGCTAGGTGCACGCATAACTTGGTAAATTGTGCAATGATTTCCCATTCTCCCCTCTCTCTTCTCAAGTCCCAATGTCCTAAACTAGACGCGTTGACAGCAAAATTTGTCCCCAACAAATGAGCTGTCAAGATGGGCCTGTGCAGGTTTTAGAGCTAACGAACATCACCATCACTCTGAATAGGAACAGCCTGCAGGCAACGCCAGTGTTTTTCTCCCCCAAAAAGTAACAATAAAGTCTGTGTTGGAAAAAAAGTGTTCAGGGTAAAAATATACTAATAATAAAGCAAGAAAAGATCAAAGGGGTCAAGTTTTGTGGATTAACTTCAAGTTCTAAGGTTAAGAAAGAAAAACAGGTATTTGTATTCATGAATTAATTCATTCAATCTTTCTGTGCATCAGTCCATCTGTCCATCAGTTTGTTCATCAATCTATCATTGTCCATCAGTCAGTCTATCCACCAGTCCGTCAGTTGGTCATCGCAGCTACAGCTACAGCATCGCAGTCCACAGCTACCTGCTGACTACCCCACACAACAGTCAGACTTAGGCTGTCATGATCAAGGACTCGGTCCCTGCCCTTACTGCCCTCCTGGTCCAGTCTCAGTTTACTCACCTGTAAAATGGCAATAAATGAGAATAGCTGGCATTGCCAAGTGCTCACTATGTCCCAGGCACCGTGCCAAGGGCTTAGTCTGTGCACTCGGCCAGCTGTCCACATGGGGTCCGGAGCGCCTGCTGCAGGCAGCTGTGCAGACAAGGCCGTTCCTTCTCCCGGGGCTGGTTCCGGCTTTCTCTCTTCACTCCCCACCTCCCCTGCACCTCCACTGGGACCCAGCCCACGCCCAACCTGGTGTCCCTCGATGTGTCACACACTCCCACACCCTCATCCTGTGTTCAGTGTCCCCCGCCTGCAGGGCCTCCAACCGCCATCCGGAAGGCTCTTACTTGTCCTCTGAGTCACTAAAAGGCCCTGCTTGGGGACCCTCCATATTCTCACCAAGCCCTCCAAGCCGCTGCTTCCGTGCAGGGCCTGCCACGTCCTGCTGGGCTCTGTGGCCACCTGTCCACTTTGTACAATGGCAAGCAAAAGAGACCACGTGGTATTTTCTTCTCCAAATCCCCGGAATAGGCACATGATAGAGACATCAACTCCTACTTCCTGAGTCCACGTGTGAGGCTTTTACACTGATCACCTCATATACTTTAACCCTCATAACCTCTGCAAAGGAAGGCTTGTTATCCCCACTTCATGTTTGGGAAAGCTGAGGCTAGAGAGGGGAATAACTTGGCCAAGTTCATACCTAGGGTTGCTGGCTTCAAAGACAGTAAACGTTGTGTAGAAATACATTTTTCAGAAGCAAGATCTGCTTAGTCCTACAGACCACAAAAGAGGTGGTCTTCAGTACCCTCCCAGCACCCCCAAACTCAAGTCCACACTTCACCCCAGAGACCTCCTGCTTGAAGAAGACGCAGTGAGTGGATTCTGAACTTAAAACACTTAAAAAATGCTCATCTTTTCTTTCAACAAATATCCATGTCTCTACCAATAGCCCTGTGCTAGGTACTGGGTGGACGTGGGGGTGGAAGGAGAAAGGAAGGAACAGAAATGGAAATCAGGGCTGTGGTCCTGTGATCTCATAAGAAACATACACTTGGTCTTGGTCCCTGGTTCCTGTCCCAGAGCTCCTGATGCAATACAACAGGTACACACCTGGTCTCTGCCCCCAGTGCCTGACACTGAGCTCCTGAACCCCTGGGCATTTCCTGGGTGATGGGAGTATCTTTCGTCCTGCTGAGACTACTCCTAGTGGGCTCCTGGGCAGCTTCAGGGCAGGGACTGGTCACCAGAAAGACCAAGCCATGCTGACAAGCTTGGAACTTTTATCCCCAACCCATCCTCCGGGAAGGTAGAGGGGCTAGAGATGGAGTTACTAATCCATCGCACCTGTGTGATGACGCCTCCATAAAAATCCCTGTTCCGTGTGGACCCCACACAACACCCCCACAGGAACGAAGCAGACACATCACCCCCACCACCATCACGGACACATCTTTACTCAGCCCCTTAAGAGGATGATCACGCTGGCTTTCACACAGATGGACACACTGCTCCCGTGGGAGAGACCCGCAGGACCTGACTGCAGTTCTGCCTCCCTTGAAGGCCTGGCCGCTCCGTGGGGTCCCCGGCTGTGGCGCAGAGAGCAGGGTGCTGGCTTTCCGGAAACCCATCCTTGCCCTTTCAGTTTCCACAGCTGCTCTCGACGTGCTCTTGCCCCCTTCTCCACTGAGCTGAAACTCCTCATCCTCCCCTTCAGTTTAGAGCTGCTGTTTCGGGACAAATACTCAACCACGTTGGGCACTATATTCAGACCAAGGCCCAAGAGGGACACCCTCCTTCCCTTCTCCTCCTTGAGGTGTGGCCTGGACGAAACAGCCACAGACAATAGCTGCTCAGATGATACCTGCAGTCCTGCCGTGCCAGCATGTTACGAGTCTACCACCCATTGCTCCGTGTGTCCTGCCCTCAGAGACCCCACTTGGGTCCCGCTTCTCATGGCCCCCACAAAGGTGCAGAGACCCCTGAATCCTGCAGGCACCTCTGCTCTCAGAGCTGTGTGGACCCAAGGCACAGATCCCAGCATCCTCAGAGTCCCCTCAACTCCCCTCAACTCATACTGGGATCTCCCACACCTTGTGCTCCTCGCTGCACAGCCCAGTCCGCGGCCCAGGGCTGGGGACACAGTGGGCAGTCTCTAAATGCTCTGCCTTCTCTGCCTCCTTCCTGGGGATGGGTCACCCCTTGGGGTCATTTCCTGTGTTTTCCCCAAGGGATGAAAACAATAGAGCAGACCTTCGATCATTAGGACCCGCAGTGGCCCTTTCCCATGCTGTCAGCCGCCACCACCACCAAGCTTAGTGACATTTACTGTGGGTCAAACATTTATAAACATGGTCTGTATCAGTCCTTGCAGCACCATATGAGGAGGACATGCATTGACTACAAGGCTAACAAGTAAGGCACCCAGAGTCACAGGGCGGTCCGGAGTTCCATCTGACTCCAAAACCTGTGCTCCACCCACTGCACGCTGCTCCCCCAGGGCCTGCTGCATCTTGGGGACCCACTGGCCTTGCCGGCCTTGGGGCTCACCATGCCTCCAGTGCACTCGCGGCAGTCCTGCAGGCAGCTGATGTTCTCCCAGGTGCTGTAGGCCTTCAGCCCTGCCACCAGGGCCTGCAGCGAGCGGCTGTTGACCAGCTCCTTCCCCTGGAAGATGTCCTCGTCCAGGAGGGCCCCTGCGTACCTGCCAGATGAAACAGGGACGTGTGAGGGATGCAACAGTGCACACGTGTGGAGGAGCACGCTGAGGAACGGCAGAGGCACGTGGGCGTCTGAGGTGGACTGCAGGGCTGGAACCTGCTCCTCCCAAGGTCACTGCCAAAGGCTTCATGGGCCCTTCAAAACCATCACCCACCACCAAGACCATATCTGCAACCATGAGTCTCCACTGCCCTGTCCTCCCCTCAGAAAACCCGCCCTTTGCTTTCTGTCCGTGTTTACTTCTCTGCCAGTCCATCTGTAGACCCCATCACTCCTGTGGGCATCTGTCCAGGCACCCATTGACCCAGCACAAGGGAGCACTATGTTTAAGTCTCTGCCTCTTTTGGTCTACACAGATAGGATCATATTCCATTATTTTTTTAACCATGCACAAAAATTTCCATATGTCTTTTATATTTGTAATTGTGTAATCCCACTTCCATTGGAAATTCTGGAATGGATTGTGTGGCAGGCAGGATAATGGCCCCTAAAGATGTCCACATCCTAATCCCTAGAACCCGTGAATAGGTTTCCTCATATGGCAAAAGGGACTTTGCAGATGTGATTAAATTAGAGATCTTGAGATGGGGAGATGATCCTGGATTATACAGGTGACCCAGTGTAATCATAAGGGTCCTTAGAGCAAGCAGTGGCAAGAAGAGGACATGTGACAATGGGAGCAGTCAGGGAGTACAGCAGGAGAAAGGGTCAGCTGGCCATTTGCAGACAGAAGGAGCCATGAGACAAGAGGGGAGGCCACCTCCAGCAGCTAGAAAAGGCGAGGAAGTGGGTCCTCCCTAGAGCCTAGGAGGAAGGCAGCCTTGCTGACACCTTGATTTTAGACCAGTGAAGCCCGTTTTGGATTTCTGACTTCCAGAATGGTAAGAAAATAAATTTGTGCTGTTTTAAGCCACCAAGTTGGTGGCAATTTGTTATAGCAGCAATAGGAAACTAATACAGATTATGGCCAACTCCTTCCTTCAAAATGATGTCACTGTTTTCCTTCATTTCTCAGCCACCTGTGGGTATGACCCCTGTGCAATGTATAGTGGTATTGGCTGGTCTCCCTCCATATGTACTCCTCCCCCTCAAGTCTGAGTTTTGTTTTCACCATATTTATAGTTGAAGGGGTCAGCTTGCCCTCTGTCTCCCTTCTTTTGAACACCTTCCTATTCATCTTATTTTTAAAGCCTTTTTTAAAATGAGTTATTGTCTGGATCAACTACTGGGAATAAAAGCTTTACTGAACTCTTTTTTCTCTATGTTCAAACTCCAGGACACAAAAGAAGCCCTAGGACCAGGCACCAA
>CM052437.1:63355722-63370841 GCA_028533085.1 Varecia variegata
TTGATTTCTGAAAGAACAACGTCTCACACACACGTGCACACACACGCACACATGCACACATGGTGCTGTATTATCAAAAGGGCAGGGCAAACTGTGCTTCAGACACTAATGGGGTGAGGATATCCATCTACCTCTCAAAGAGGGGAGAGAATGAACAATTGTTTTAAAAATTGTGTATTTGATAAAGACTTTCTAAAACATAAGTTTATATTTTAATATTATTTTTATTTGTAATGAATAAAAAGTACCAAAATCTTTTTATTGCATAAGGCATTCAGGATTCACAACCTGGCCCTGTCTTGTGGTTGTAAGGATATACACAACAAGCACACGCAGGGATAGCTGCTTGCAAGCACTGTGAGCACAGGCTTGTTTTCTAAGAGCACAGACTTCCTCCAGGGACAGTCTAACCAACCCACAGATGGTTGAGAACACTACCTCACCCTGCCCTTCACCCACCTGCTCCCCTCCGTCCTAGTGTACACCCCACAGCAGGCCCTGACAGCCTGTAGGGAAACCTCTCGGCTTTTGCTGAATCATGGTGAAATTGATTGAAAAAAAAAAATCATGGACCCAATAACGGTGTCATCATAATATTAGGTAACTGCTATGGAATTTGTGTCCCACCAAAATGCATAATAATTTTGAAGCCCTAATCCACAATGTGACTATTTGGAGATGGGGCTTTTAAGAGGTAATTAAGGTTACATGAAGTCATAAGGGTGGGGTCCTAATCTGATAGGCTTGGTGACCTTATAGGAAGAGGAAGAGAGGGATTCCTCTCTCTCCACACGCATGCACTCAGGAAAGACCATGTGAGGACACAGCAAGAAGGCGGCCATCTGCAAGTCAGGAAGCCAGCCCTCGCCGGACACTGAATTTGCCAGCACCTTGACGTTGGACTTGCAGTCTCCAGAGCTGTGAGAAATAAATTTCTGGTGTTTAAGCCACCCAGCCTATGGTATTTTGGTATAGTAGCCTGAGCTGATTAACATAGTCATTTTACAAATTCCATTTGTTCCACTCTCTTAACTTCCATTGTTAAATGCTGGGTTTATACTGTAGCTTTACCTGTGGTCGTTGTGGCTAAAATCTGATCTACCAAAACCAGACATGGCCACATACAATCCACTCCTCTGGGGGCCATCTGTGTGTCTGCTCTGTACCTGCACCACGCTAGGCTCTGAGCGTCCCCAGCGTCAGGAAGGCCAAGTCCCAGCCTCTGAGCACACAGCCAGGGACCCAAAGAAAACCCAGAGATAAGGCAGCGTGTGCAGAGAGAGCTCTGGGCACAGCCCTTGCTCCCACCCCCGTCAGTCTCCAGCATTTCATCATGTGCTGCCAGGGCTTCATTTCAGGACACTTTACCCACACGGTGACATAAGACATCGATCTCAGCACCTTTTAGTTTTTGTTTTGCTGAAAAATTACTACAACAGCAATACAGTTTTAAATAGCATCCCATCAAATTTCCCGCTTCTGTGCGTGAAGTCTTCGCCTTGGCCTAGTACGCAGCAGACACTCGACATTCGTTGAATGAATGCAAGAATAGACGACATTTGCAAATGAGGAAATGCAGATAAAGCACAGCAGAGTGGCCCCCTCAAGACCTCAGGGGAGGTCTTTGGATGCCAGATCTGACCCCTGACCTGTTGTACCTCAGTTTCCCAATGTAGGCACACCATGTAGTAGTCCCATTGTCCCATTTCCTCTTTGACCCTCACAGCCCAATTAGGGTGACAGATGCAGAGCAGAAACAGGCCACCAAGGGTCCACATGGCAGGCCTCACAGTGCCTTTCACTGTGCTGACAGGAAGGAGTCACCTCCTCCTGATCCACTGCCAAGTTACCAGGCAATTTCACAAAAATCAGATTTCACAAGAATCTGAATTTCCAGCCCTAGGAAGATCTGGCAACTCTGACCTCATTCTCATGATGGGATCTGCCAGAGCTCAGGGGTCCCAACCCCTTCGCCAAGACACAGCTGTCCCCTGAAGTCCCCAGAGCCTCCTCCACTCGCTGACACTACCTCCTGGCCTGGGAAGCACTGAGTTTTCAACTCCTGCTACAATGGTTTTTTTTTTTCATCCAGAATAAATTTACGTCGGCTTCCTAGCTTGTTAATTATGTTCTGTGACTATGATGTACAGCCAAGCGCAGGCACCATGCATGAGTCTATGGATTTACTGGGAGAAGTCCTAGGGTGCACCACAGCTCCGGCCAGCTCCTACGGAATAAAATCCAAACGCCTCAGCCTGGCAGCCGGCAGCCCACTTCGGCCTGCCTTGAGTGTGATGGGCGTTTTTCCCGCTAAGCCCCGTCACACGCTCTTCCCGTCCTGGGCATCTGTCCAGGCAGGACTCTCTGCCTGCAGCCAGCCTCACCCCCGACCACCAGTGTCTGACTGGACTCATTTTTGGTGGCTCAGCCAAAGCCCTCTCCCCTCACGGAGACTTCTCTGATGCCCCCTCCTCGGCACAGCCCTTCAGACACACACGCAGCCAAACCACCCAAAGCAAGAGGCTGCTTCGCCTCAGAGCGCCCCGAGCATTCACCTTCTCCCTCCCGTGTGACTCGGCACCTGTCCCTTTCAGGCTGGCACCTGCGACAACCGTGTGCTTCTGACATTTCCGCACCTGGGGGCCTTGCTGACCCTGGAGGGACTGCGGCTCCCAGGGCCTGTCAATTCCTAAAGACAGCAAACAGCTCCCCTCTGAGTGCAGTTTTCAAATGCAACCAAATCAATCCAAGGCCCACGCCCTCGCTGAGGGGAGTCCTGTATCTGGCTCTTCTACTCAGGGCCACCACCTCTGCCCTAATGTCCCCAGGGCAGGCCCCAGACAACTCCGGGCAGCCCCTCGCCTCAGAGCCTTCTGAAGTTATGCAAATTGGCCGGTCCTAAACCCGCTCCCCTGCTGCGCCCACTCCTCCCTGTGGGCCGCAATGACCACCCCGACACTTCCCCGTGTGGCCCTGGGTGGCAGGTGTGCCCCTCTTCCTGGGAACTGTGAGTGACAAACTATCTTTTCAATGGCTGCTGTCTCCTGATCTGTCGGCCTCACCATACCTGGGTAATAATAAAACCTACATTTTAAAACAGCCCCTGTCGCTGGACTCACAGCTGTCTGAGAGAAGGCCTGCTCCTTCTTCAGGTGCCCCGGCCTGGCCTGGTGTAAGTGCCCAGGAAAGACAGGCGGCGGGAGGGCAGATGGATGTCCCACCAACTCTTGGCAGCTCCACGCCAACCCTCCGTCCCCCAACCCCACTCTCCTTGGGGTGTTCGCTCGTTACCAGATGCTGAAAAAACCCAAGTCTCAGGCACCAGCATGCTGGGTGGGAGTGGGGCAGTAGGACAGGGATGGAAGAGGAAGTGAGAGGAAGGCGGCTAATCTCCCCTTACACTCAACAGCCCACCCCACCACTGCCTTCTTCACCAGGGACCAGAAGAAACCACGCGGGTGGGCAGGAGGCAGGCACCACCCAACTCCTGCCCTCCCTCCCTCCTTCCCTCTGGCCCAAGACTCTGGAAGTCCCCAAAGCACTGAGCAGGGAGTTTGCCCCAGCTTGTCACCTGTCAGATGTGCTCTCTGGCTTCTCCAAGGGGAAACCTGACACTAGGGCTGATGATGCTTCACCACCTGGAAACACAGGCAAAGGTCGGCCCTGTGACTGCCACCATGAGCCCCAAGCTGGCAGCCTGGCTGCAGCAGAGGCAGCAGACAAAGAGGGACTCAAGTCTCAGAGCTCCAAGAGGGCTTGGCCTGTATGGGACCCTGCCCTGCCCCACTGTGTCACCCTGTCACTTATGCCCACAGGCCCCGCCAACAGCACTGAGGCCACCACCGTCCAGGCCTGGCCTCTGTCTGCATGCTTCCCTGAACACAGCTCACAGGGCTGCAATCCCTGCAGCCGACCAGCAACTACCACCTGCCAGACGTTTTCATTGTTTTAATTTACGATCTACACAGAGACAATATTCTTCCTGTCCTTTTCCTCCACTTGGTTACTATTTTTCTTTAAAAAGCACTTATAAAATCTACATTTTTTCTCTGTAAACATAATTTTTATTTTAGTACCAAAAAAAAAAAAAAAACCCAAAGTCACTTAGCTCAAATTTCTCATGGTCTTTAAAACAAAAAGCAGTACGTGTACACACAACAATACCCATGTGAAAATAAAGCCAGGGCTTGGAGAGTGCTGTGAATGATGCCATTTAAAATTAGAGATTTGAAAAGCTATTTCTGGATTCCAGCAACTCCTAAGGAGTAGAGGAAACATTTATTTTGGGTTGTTTTATTTCATGCCCACTCAACTTCGAACGTGGCTGCTTAAAGCAACATTCGTGGGATGTGACATGGCTATTAATCACCAAGGCAGCTACTGCAGGCGCAGCCTCGGGGGGCCGCGCTCGCCTCCCCCGCTCTCCCTCTGGTCTCTTCTCCCAGAGGAGGCCAGTGACCTACTAAAAAGATAATTACTTCACATGTTTCCTGCGCTGCAGCATCATTGCATCAGTCTGCTGTGAATGGCAGTCACACTGGAAGGAGAGGAACTGTGGGCTGAGCCTTTGCCCTTGACTGGGAGACTTCTTGGGGTGCAAGCTGGCTCACAGGCCCCGGTAGCCAGAGGGAAGGGGACAAACCCTTCTCCTTCACTGTTAAGGTGCTGACCTCTGCAGACAAAAGCGCAGTTCCTTCCTGGGCCCAGGCCACATTCCTGTGTGGCTACTTTCCTTCATTAGCAACCCAGCCACAGACTCGATTTCAGGGACCCGGTAAGTGTCCAACAGCTGGACTACAGCACCCTGTTCCCAGTGGCCCCTACAGAGACCCTCCAACCTCGCAGAGAGCCCATAGCCCATCCGTATCTGTTTCTCCCCCTTCTCCAGGGCACTCCTGGACATAGAAATTCAGAGGGTAAATGTTTTATAAAGCAGGACATTTTAATGCCACTGGTTGAACTTGCAAGATTTGGCCCAAGGATGCAAAAATCTGGCTTCTTATTGTCAAGCAATGTGTGGGAGTCAGACACCCTGATGCTCATCCCCAAGCCTCACCACACCCAACCCCAGCTGCCCCCACCCTGGGGTCCAGCTTGGGATATGGAAGGGGCCGGGCTGCACACAACTCTTGCTGTGTTTTTTGTTTTTTTTTTTACGTTGAACATTTAATGATTTGCCTTTTGTACTCTGAGCAATCCTACATTGAAACATCAGGCTCAACATGTTATGTCCACCAAGTTTTCGCTGTCCTTCTTCCAGTAGACAACTTTTAATCCATCTGTAGAGATGAAAGAGGGTGTGTGTGTGTGTGTGTGTGTGTGTGCACACGTGTCTGAGAGATATACATAAATGTTTCTTTAATAGTAGGCTTGACTGTGATTAAATATGCAAAACAGTCCCAAGAAAGGGTTCTCAAAGTACCCTTCAGATCCTGTAGAAATCCTAACAGATAACTTTTGTACCTTCCAAGCCCCTTTTTTATTCCCAACCTTCAGCAGCCTATCAACCCAAACACCTAAGGATAGAATAGTTGATATATAATAATTGTAATGAGTTTGATGACAATGACAATTTTTAAACCTGGGAATATTTCAGATATGGAAAGAAATGAGGGTTTGTTGCTTTCGTGTCAATGTCACAAAGCCTACATAGAGAGCAGGGACAGCCCCCCACCACCAAAACCTGCAAACACAGACACTAGTGCCCACGTTTGCTTGGCCGGAGAGTACAACTCTTCGGAGAAAAAGCCCTTGTTATTCCTTTTTTTTCTTTCTCAAAGTTCATGCCAAATCAAAAACCCAGAAACATGAAGGCCCTCCCCAACAGGAAGCCCACGGGTCTAAAGTCATGGCCAGGGTCCAGCAGGAACTGACACTCTACTACCCAAGACTGCAAAGACTGTCTACCCCATCTGCTGGCACTGCAAGAGCACAGCTGGACGGAGCAGGCTGAGATGCACAAGCGATGAAGGACCGGGCGGAGACCCCAGAAGCCCTTCAGGTAAGAGATAACACAACGCAGAATAAGTCTGCAGCACCATCTCCAAATTTCCACTGGGTGGATCATTTCAAGCCAATGTTATAGCCCTGACTGGCAAGGACCAGTAGGGTCCCCCTAGACTGAGATTGCCCAATTCCAGGTTCTTCTCTGAGGGTTCAATTACACAAACAAGAGTGGGTCTAACCCATCACACTAAGGTTCAAGCCTATTTAAAATAAACACCAAGGATCCTGGCCGCCTCTCTACTGCGTTTGTTCTTGTCCTCTCTGCTGCCTCATGCTGCCTGTGGGAGACCATCTTGGGACCAAGTCACCGTCACGTCCCCACCCACATCACAGGAAGGGAGGCAGAGGACAGAATGGTTAAAAACTCGCGCTGTGGATCACACATGGCTGGTTTGCACACAGGCCCTAACACCTGCCAGTGTGTTATCTTGGGCAAGTTATACAAACTCTCTGAGCCCCAGGTTCCTCAACCATAAACAGGGACTGATAATGACCACAGAACTAAGTGAGAAGTGGTGCCTGAGAGATAGCAAGTGTTCAAGGAGCGGCAGGCATCCCCATCGCGGTGTTACTCCGAGTCCCTAAGTCTCTACTCATCCTTGATCTAGGAAAGCCATTTTAAATTTTCCCCCCAAAAAAGCACTTTTTTTAACCCAAAGTACTAGCTTACTTTGCATCACTACAAGATGTAGTAAAAAGAGTTTCAGGGTGAAGAGAAAAATCTCTTCCACACAACCTTATTAAAGATAATGAAATTGTCGAGAGAGAAGAAAATAAGTTAAGTCTATTAACATGCTAGGAAAAATAGTGTGTGTGTGTGTGTGTGTGTGTGTGTTGGAAAGCTTTCTCTTTTATGTACCCCAAAATATCAGCCACTTTTCTTCTTCCCAAATCCCAGGTAGAGACAAGGTGGGCAAAACAAAGCCAGAAAAGGTGGCACGGGCAGAGCCTCTCAGCACATCGTGTTGCCATAGAAGCAGCAGGTTCTTTCCAGAGTCAGCCAACCCCAGAGAGGAACCTGAATGTTATTCAGATGGTTCCCACACAAGGGAAATTAACTTACTTTTCAGAATTACAGCCTTCTCTAGCAATACCTGTGAGTGACACAGTGGTTAATGTTAGTCGTCAGGACTGTGATTCCTTGAGATTTTTTTTTAAATTGTATATTAATGCATGCAAAACAAAATTATAATGGGAGACGTGGAGCCATAAATTATAGCTAAGGCTGCCTGGGGTGGGCTAATAATTTCACTGTTGCAATTTTTTCACATTTCAAAAAATTGTATGGAGAAACATCTTCCATCATCAGCACCACTGCAGAGACCTTGCAGAAGTCCCAGCACCTCGGCCATTAGAGTGAGGCAGCAGGAGGGCCAATACCTTTGGGACCCAGGCCTTCACCCTCCTTCCCCTCCATACTACGGCAGGTGCATGGTGTGTGTGCATTTGGCCTGCTCCAACAGCCAGCTAGAACCTGCTGTCATTCCAGAGACAGGGGCCTGACTGCTATGTGTGAGCAGTGAGAGGAAGGAGACAAATGCTGGGCCCCAACATTCTCCAGGTTCCCTGCCACTGAGTTTGAGCATCATTAGACAATAGTCAAGTAATGAAGTGCCCTTCAGAGGCAGATCCATGACTTAATGCTTCAGGTGACTTTAGACTGTTCTTGGCAATGGGAATTGCCCAAGCAGCTTAAGGGCTGGCTGTAGCCTCCACTTTCCCTCTCAATCCAAAGTCTCAAAGGTAAAGGGTGCCCACAGGCCCTCAAAACAATCCAGAAAGAGTATGTCTCTCCATTTATTTAGACCTTTGATTTCTTTCATAAGTATTATGTAGTTTTCAGCATATAAGTCTTACACGTTCTGTTAAATTTGCATTTCAATTTTTATGAGCAATTGTAAATGATAGTATATTATTAACCCTGGTACCCTTATATTCATTGCCAGTATATAAAAATATGATTGATTTTTGTAAGTTCATTTTTGCATCCTGTGACCTTGCTGAACTCACTTCTCAGTTCTAAGACATTTTTGTAGATATCTTGGGATTTTCTACATAAACAAGCATAAGCATGTCACATATATCTAGTTTGTCTTAATTTTTAGATGTTTCACTGTGATGTGGGTTGGTATGAATTTCTCTGGGTTTATCCTGTTTAAGATTTGTTCAGCTTCCTGAATCTATAGATAGTGTCTTTTACCACATTTGGGACATTTTCAGCCATTATTTCTTTGAGTGCTTTTCCAGCACTGCTCTTTCTCTTATGTTTGTAGGACTCCAAGGACACAAATGTTAGATCTTCTGTTATAGTCCCACAGTTTCCTGAGGCTCAGAGTTTTCTTTATTTCCAGTCTATCTTCTCTATGGGGTTCAGATTTGGCAACTTTCATTGTTCTATCTTCCAGTTCATTGATTCTTTCCTGTTTTCTTTATTTTGCTGTTGAGACGATCCACTGAGTTTTTTCTTTAGGTTTTTGTATTTTTCCATTCTAAAATTTCCATTTGGTTCTCCTTTGTATCTTCCATTTCTTTGCTTAGACTTTCCATTTTTTGCTGAGATTTTCCATTTTTTCATGTTTCAGTATGTTTCTAATTTCTCCTTGAATAATTTTATGATGGCTGCTTCAAAATAGTCTTCAGATTTCTCTAACATCTCTGTCATCCTGGTGTTCACATTTACTGATTACCTTTTTTCGTTCAGTTTGAGATCTTCCTGATTCTTGATATGATGAGTGGTTTTCACTTGAAACATGTACATTTTCATGTTATACTGTGAGACTTTGGATCTTATTTAAACCTCTGGCTTTCTCTGACACTATTGCAGCAGGGACAGGCAGAGGTAGAAGTCCTGGGTCCCCACTTGTTCTCTGTTGACACCGAAGTGATGGAGGTGGACTCCTTATTGCTGCTGGGGAGGGACGGGAGCTGTGGTTCCCCTGTAGTCTCCACTGACACAGCCATGTGTGTGGTGTCCTGACTGCTGGGTGGCAGTGGAGTTTCTAACTCTTCAGTGGGCCTCCTCTAACACTTCCATAGCAGGAGGTGGAAGCAGTTGTCCAGGTAGAGGTAGATGTCCAGGCTCCTCACATGGTCTCTGCTCACACCACAGTGGCTAGGGCCTGTTACCACCTGGCAAGGTGGAGGGGATGCAAGTCCCAGCTCCCTGCTTAGCCTCTCTCTGACACCACCCTGGTGATGGAGTTTTGGAACCTCATTACAGCCTGGGGAGGGCAGAAGTCCAGGCTACCCCCTTGGCCTCTCCTGGTATGGATAGGGGCTGGGGCCACAGTTCTTTCTGTGGTGTTTGAAGTAGAACACATAGGCTAAAAGTTTTCTTTCTTGGTAGGTGTCCCATTTCTGGTCCTCTGGGTAGAGAAAGCAGGATATCTTGTGGCTTTTTGTGTGTGTCTGTTCCCGTTGGTGTTTCTAGGCAGTCAGTCTCACCAGTCTGGGATAGATGAGGTAAACCGAAGCCCAAGCAACTCACCACTGCATCATTTGCAAGATCTTAGCAGATCTGTCTTCCAGTCTCCACACTTCAAAGGCTTCTTAGGTTTGTTTTATATGATGTCCAGGACTTTTAGTTGTCTTTGGTACGAAGAGCAGATAAAAATACATCTACTCCATCTTCCTGGAATTGTAAGTCCTATTACAAGTTTCTAAACATGACATATTTAGATATGAATTTTAGAAAGTTCACCTGGAGGAAGTGTGGAAATTGACTGATAATGTTAAATTTATTTAGCTTCCATATAAATAGAGACAGATGACAGAGACAGAGAGAAAAAGAGAGGACTTCATGCATAGATGCAAATATATACTATATATGTCATATTTCCTCCATTTTAAACATCTCTCAAAGATGTACCACTGATTGAATAATAATATATCAGAAATAAGGAAATATTACATGGTAAATGTGTACAAAATTACAGACACCCCAATGTCAAAAAAGTAAAACAGACAGGTACATATGTTACAATAAGATAATGAATACTTCCAACATACATTAATAATTAGTAATGTATCATGGAGAGTTTTATATCCTGCTTTTTTATTTACTTAGTATTTCCTTGTGTGAAATTTTCCATGGCACTAAATATACTTGAAAGCACAATTTTCATGATTATTTCCTTAGGGTAAATTTTTAGAAAAAAATATTACTGGATCAAAAACTGTAAACTCTATTTATAGCATTTGACACACATCACCCACTCACTTTCCAGAAAGATTATATCAATTTTTATTCCTTCTCCCAGTGTATAAGATGTATTCCTAATTAATTTAATGTATCAAAACTGAGTATTGTCCTTTCAAATGGCTTTGCTAATTCAACAAAGTAAAATATTATCTCATTTTAACTTACCTTTCTTTGATTATTAATAATTTATCTAGTATGTTTACATATTTATTAGCCATGCATATGTCTTCTTCAAATTGTCTATAGTTAGCCATTTATATACTGTGGTATTAGTATTTTTCTTATTTAGTTACAGAAGCTATTTATACAACAAGGAAATTAAACCACTGCCAGTTATACTTGTTCAGATATGTCCCTACTGTGTCATGTTTTTAGCTTTGCTTTCAAAATATGTACATTTTTAATTTTTATATAAACAATTTAATCTAACACTTTTGCTTTGAGATTTTTTTTTCCTATTAGGAATGTTTTTTAAACTACGTGAAAGGATGGTTCACTTTTTTATTTTGCTATGTTATTCTGTGGTTTGTTTTAACTTTTAAAGATGAGCAGAGGTGAGAGATATAGGTCTACCCCAGTGGGATACAGGAATAAATATACCAACATAGTTCACTGTAGCAAGTGCCACTTGGCTGACCCAAGAAGGATCTATGAAGGTGAACAGACTCTTGTTGGTATCTGCTTAAAATAGCCATTCCCTGGTCCCAGACAATTCCCTTGATCGTCCTCCTTCCAATCGACTTGACAGACAAGTCCTTGCTTTAACCTCTCTCCCACTTTATTCTCTAGTCTGCCAGGAAATTAACACAAGCCCTAAATACTGGGGCTCCTTTCCCCCCTCCAGCTCCCACTCATAGAGCAGAAGCTTTTTCCAGGCATCCTTTCATTTTTGATTCTACAATTGAAATAAGTAAAAGCAAACTTTGCTGTTCTATCCACAACAGAATATGTGCCTTTGGGGAACAGAAATATTTCTCTAAAGAAAAAAAATCTCTGTGGGTGAATCTATTGTAATAACCACCCCTCCCAGCAAAATCTAAACACTTCATCCTCCATTTAAAACTGTAGGGCTCCATTTATGTCCAGCATCTGGATGTCAGGTGTTGGATGAACACATCTGTCATCAAGGCCTAGAGCATAACATTGAAAAGTCCCCTCAGCGGGAGTTGGCCAACAGATCCCCTACTGGTTGCTGCCCCTCAGCCACAGATGAACCTGCATGGTGCCTAATACATACGCAGGTTTCCCAGAGCTTCATTTTAGGACATTCTTCCTTTGCTACCCAGATTTCACTACCACCCTTTGACTAATTTGTTACCAGGCTCCAATCCTTTCCCAGGCCATTCCAAAGGGCAATACCGTCATCTTGGTTATGACAAGCCCATTTCAGTTCTTAGTACTGATGTATCTTTACACATAATTGAAAATTAAAAAGAAGATAACATGACTATTGTTCTCCTTACAAAAAGCATTTCCAAAATTAACAATGTATTATATCTGTGGCAAAAATAATTTATCTGCTTTGCAGGGTCACCACCTGAGAATAAACTTTTGCAAGGTCACTTGAGTTTTTGTGTAAGATCTTAGGATAGTAGAAGTTATACAAATTATTGAATGTCCAATAATGCAACATAAGATGACAGCTGGGGTGAATGCATTTAAAAAGGTTCAGGGAGGCTAGTGGAAGCTAGTCCATAAAGAACCCGCCAGGAGTCAGGAGGACAGAGTCCTTGTACCACCTCTGTCATGGACTGGACCTGAGATACAGCACTTCTGAACTTTGCTCAAAAAAGAAACCCAATTTTTATTCCTGGCTGGACTCACTGCTTTTGCTGACCTGCATACAATGGTACTGACACAAAGCACTTCTTATCTAATTGTTGAAAATGATTTTTAAAACAATACTTAACGTCTCTGGAAACTGTCCTAGGGCATACAGAAAGTGGGGAAACATCTATTCAAGAAAATCTAAATTTCAGTAAAAACAGTAAGAATTTGTGGTAGTTGAGCCATGACTCACTTATATCCACTCCCACCCCCACAACAGCTCAGTGTGATAGAAACTCTACTCTGAGCATGTGTGGCCAAGAAGGTAGGGCTCCCTCCCCCTTGGCTTCCAGTCCAGAGCTATGGCTAGAAGCAGGGCACTGGTATCTCTTATTGCCCCTACTCCCTCACCGCCAGCTCCATACAGAAGCTCTATTCCAGCCACTTACAGCCAAGAGAGCTGGAGCTCCCTTCCCCACACCCAGGCCCCTCTTGTAGGACAGAAGCTCTCCTCCAGACACAGCAGGTCAGGAATACTGCATCCTGAACATCCTGCCCAAGCTTACCAGGGTGGCAGTCTCATACCAGGAAGATAAGTTGAGATAGTCAGGAACTACCATCACTGCCCCGAGTTCTACTCGGAAAACAGGGGTGTCACTTCAGAGGAAGCAAGCCATTGTCCCACCTCCAGCTCTGAGGCAGCAGTGCTGAGATCCTGCTCAGGAAGAGAGAAATAAGAAGAGTTTGCTCTGTGGGTTTGCCTCAAGAGACTAGCTTTATTTGGAACAAAGCATATGGAAGATCATGCCTATGAGTGTTGTTACAAATGATGGAGATGTTGATGGTAAGCAATTGAGAGTTGCTAGTAGTTCCATAATTCTTTTAGCAATAAGCTAAAGATGATAGTTCAGCAAAATAGTAGATCAGCTAGAAGTTTAACAGAACAGAAATAAAGAAAAAAAAAAACAGGAAAAGAGACAGCTAAGAAGAGCCCTCTGGGGTTAGAGCAACCGCAAAGACTGGAAATGCTTTGCCTCTACAAAGGGATGCCACATTGATTGAAACAAAATATATGTTCCAGGGCAATGTTAAAAAATATATAGTAACCACAAGTGATTAATGGGAGCCAACAATTGGTGTGATATCAATAGAGGCAGACCATCCAAAAGTTTATGGGGGAGATGAGGAAAAGAGTCAAACAGAGCCTAGCTAACACTCCAGTCATTCCAGGCACTCAGGGAGACAGCCACATGCTCAAGGTTGTCCCCTTTCAGGAGTGACTCAGAGACTGAACACTGTAGGAAAAATATATTTCATGAAATAGTCCAGCCAAGTCACTAAGCAAATGAACAAGCTGACAACAACAAGCCCCAGAAGAGAGGCTCAGTATCCAGAGTTAGTACAATATATTATTTTAAATGTCTAGTTAAAAAAAATACAAAACATGCAAATAAACAGGTAAACTTTTTCCCATAAACAGAAAAAAAAAAAAAAAGCAGGCAATAAACATTGCCTTTAAGGCTACCTAGTTATTGGATTTAGGAAACAAAGACTTCAAAGCAATTGTAAGTATGTTCAAACAAATTAAAGGAAATTATTTTTAAAGACTTAAAGGAGGTATAACAATGTTTAATCAAATAAAGAATATCAATAAAGAGAAATCATTAAAAAAGAGAAGTTCTGGAGTTGAAAAATAAATAACTGAAATGAAAATTTTCACAGGAGAAACACAAGATTTGAGCTACTGGAAAAAACAATGAGTAAATTTGAACATAAATCCATAGAGATTATGCAATCTGAAAAAAAGAAAGAGAAAAGAATAAAGAAAAGTGGACAGAGCCTCAAAATAATGTGAGACAACATTAAGCATATCAGTATACACATTAATGGGAGTACCAAAAGGAAAGAAAAGAGAAGGAGCAAAAAAATTGGAAAAAATAATGGCTGAAAACTTATCAAATCTGATGAAAAACATAATCTGCCTATCCAAGAAGCTTAATTAACTCAAGTAGCATAAGTGCAAGAGATATGTACACAAACACATAGTAAAAATGTTGAAGACACAGATAAAGAGAAAATCTTAACACAGCAAGAGAGAAATGAAGACAAGAGAATACCAACAAGATTAACAGCTGACTTTTCATCAGAAACATTGGAGGCCCAAGGTCGTTCAAAGTGCTGCAGAGGGTCCGGGGAGGGAATCATCAAACAAGAATCTTATATCCAGCAAAACTATCTTTTAGAGATTAATAATGACATTCCCAAATAAACAAAAATAGATAATTAATTGCTAACAGACTCACCCCACAAAAAATACTAAAGGAAGTTCTTCAAGCTGAAAGCAAGTTATACCAGGCAGTAATTAAAATCCATACACAAAAAAACAAGGTGCATCAGTAAAGATAATAATGTAGGCAATTGTATAAGAGAGTTTAATTGCATACTTCTCATTTCTTCTTTTAATTGATTTTTGAAAAGCATTTGAATATAATTGTATTGTGAGGCTATGACATAGAGAAATGTATGTTCCTCTTTCAGTCAAGGAGGAATAGAGAAAAAAGAAAACCATGAGGTATAGAAAACAAAAAGCAAAATGGCAGATTTAAATCTAATCTCATCCACATGTATATCGTAAGTCCTAGAACAATCAGTAGGAAAATAACACAAAAAATATAGTTTTTAAATTATTTCAAAATCATTAAAGGAATAAAATGTTATACTAGAAAATATTTACTTAATGCAAAAGAAGGCAGTCAAGGACAAATAGCAGAAAAAATACACAAGATGTAGAAAACAAAAACCAAAATGAATGGCAGATTCAAGTCTAACTTCATCAATGAAACATTAAATTTGAATGGATTAAACATCCACTAAAAAGAAGATACTGTCATACCAGATTTAAAAAACAAGACTCAACTATATTCTTTCTATAAGAGACACACATTAGATTCAAAAATACAAACAAGTTGAAAGTAAAAGAATGAAAATATGATTTAATTTTTGTGAGAGGTGAAAACTGTGGGTCCTGTTTCAGTCTTCTACATGTGGTTATCCAATTTTCCCAGCACCATTTATTGAATAAGGAATCTTTTCCCCAGAGTATGTTTTAGTCTGCTTTGTCAAAGATTAGATGGCTATATGAGGA
>CM052437.1:63378616-63393805 GCA_028533085.1 Varecia variegata
AAAAAGAAACTTCTACTAGATATACTTAAAAATGTACAGTATTTTGTAAAAATCTAACTACTATGGACTTAATAATTTCAAAAAATGAAAACTATTTGTTAATTTTAAAGTTAACTAACCTTTTAATGACTTGGTTTTGTCTGTTTTTTGTTGGAAAGCATTTGAATATTTGGTTGCAGCACGGAGGTCTGCAGTTTTAGTTAATCCTCTAGATGGATGAGTCATTTGTGACCTTAAGGGCATCTTGATTTGGGTTAGATAAGAGAATGTAGACTCGCAGCAATAACTGGTAGAAAAGACAGAAAGCACTTTTCGGGCATGTTGCTGAAGGCGTGGGTATTCTATTACATTTTTCCATATTTCAATTGAATCTTTCTTAGCATTAAACAATGACTTTAAAATGTCATCTACTGAAAGGGTCCAATCAATTCCATCCATCTATAGTTCTTGAGGTGACTTGGAGATATCAAGTAGGTGAGGCTGAAATGCTAATCTGAGTGTGATGTCATGATTCTCAAAGTCAGTGAAGCTTTCATTGCATTCTCCAATTAATAGGTCTATAACAGCTGTGTATTTTTCAAATGATTCACATATATCATCCTGTCATCAATGCCCTTTGCTAACTGGGGAAAATGTTCATCTGAAATTTGAAAAAAGACAGCTTTTGTTGACATGCTTGGATTTTTTTTTTACCACATATCATATATAGATTTAGTTTTACCTTGCAAAGAAATATTCAAGTCATTTTGATTTGACATGATATTACACAGAAATGCTGCATTCCTATAGAAATCTTCTTTCAACAATTCATGTTGCTGATTCTATTCTTCATAAAATTTAATTATCAGTTCTCACAAAGATAAAATTTCAGCTAACACCTGTCCCTGTGATACCCAAAGCACTTTAGAATGATACAGCAAATCCACACTGAATACTTCATGGTTCAACTTTAGCATGTTACAAAACTGACAATGCCATGTTGCATTTGCACAAATATAGCTATTAATGCTTTTAACTTGTTGCCAAGTGTCACTTAAAACAGTAGCTTTAGCACACAGATTTTGCTGATGCAACATACAATGAAAAGAAATGAGAGTATCTGGATCCGCTAATACTTTTTTTATCTGTGCAATAAACTCTTCATGTTTTCCTGTCATGGAAGGTGCACCATCTGTACATATACTCACTAAATTTACCAAATTCAGTCTAACTTCATGACATTTATCTTGAAAGTTGTTGAGGATACCTATTCCCTGGGTTCGTTCCCAAGAGTACCCAAAGCAAGGAACTCTTCACAGCAAGGAAAATCTTCTGTTTTGACCTGAAAGAAGTATAAAACCGGCACTGAGCCAGTAATATCAGTTGATTCACCCAAAGCAATTGAATAATATATATTTTCCTTTTGAAGTATTGCATGACGTTGTTCTGTTACATTGGAGTCTAATTCATGCTGCCAGTCAGTTATGGTTCTCCTCCAAAGAGGAAGTTGTCTGTACTTTGAAACGTCCAGGTGTAAGCATCCTACAACTTCGACAATTCTTTCACAATTTCTACATCACAGAATGGCTTCCCTTTTTCCCCCCAGTATATGAGCTACTTTATAAGTTGCTTCAGTGGCCTTATTTCCAGTTCTTATTGCTGCTCGAAAACGTTGTCTTTGCTTGACCTTCATCTTAGCAGCAGTGATCTAAGCCCTGTTGTATTCCTCCACATAGTCAGCTGGAGACAGCCCTTGAGTTATTTGTTAAAAACGTGAATTTGTTGCCAACAATTAAAAATTAGAAGTTTCACTTTTAAAAATTTAATTTGGGGCCAACTTTGAAAAGCAATGAGATGGGGCTCCACAAGGCCTTCTGCAAAGACGGGATGCTGTGTGTTGTCTGGCAGGTATATGTTGGTCCCATGTGACCATTGAACCCTTGAAATGTGACCAGCGGGACTCTGGGAAACATCTCATGGGGAATACTCAGAAAAACCATGGGGACAGCCCTAATTTTCTCCCAGGCATAGGACAACTTGTCCTCTGTCCTCTGTCCCCCTATGTGTTTAAACAGTACGTGAAGGAATTACTCAAGTTTTCTGAAGGGTCCCATGAGACCTGCTTGCTCAGTGCAGCTATTACAGGCCACCTGCCTAAAGGTCGCCCTGAAGAGGCTCCACCCAGGCCTTCGATTAGAAGGTTAGGCCCATGCAATGACTGAGGGGAGGTGGGTAGGGGCTACTGGGGTCTGGGTGCACACAGAAAGGGGTGCCAGCTGCCCCATCTGCCCACCTGGGGGCAGTGAGGGGCTAGTGGCAGCTCTGCTAGGTGGCTGAGGGTTGTCAGGAGAGTATAGTGGAGGGTCAGGAGAGTATAGTGGCTCAGATGTATGGGCTCTAGAGACAGACACCCTGGGCTTGAATTACTCACTGGTCACTTCAGCTCTTGTGGCCAATAAATAAGGGGAGGGTCACTCAGGCAAGCATAGGGCTTGCAAGGACTCCAGTGCAGCACAGAGTCACTCAGACCTAGGCTGGCCTGGCCCAACTGGAAGAGACGTGAGCCACAGCGAGTGCTGGTGTGTGCCCCTGGGTGGCAGGCCCTGCGGGAAGGAGGAGCAGAACAGAGCACAGCCAAGCCAGTGAGCTGACCCATTACACTTTCACCATTGTAGGGAGTTGAAAAAATGGTGGTCTACTCAGGTGATGCCCCCCCAAGAGACAGTTGAACAAAAAATGAAGATATTTACTCAGCAAGGCTTTGGGGATGACAGAAATGTAGTTTCCTGGAAACTTTCATCATATAGACTGGAAGTCTGTGGTTCCAGCCCATGCCTTGAATAATACTAACAACCACCACATTTATACAGAGTTTACAATACATATAGCCATCCCTGGGGATGAGACTAGAGATGTTGAGTATTCACAATATCAGTGGGCTCCAGGGTCAAGGGAGAGGGCAGTAAGTGAGAGAGAAGCTCCCCATCTCCTAACTGTGTGACCTGGGCCAAGTGTCCTACCCTCTCTGTGCTTCAGTCAACTCAGCTACAAAGTGGGAAAAACTGTATCTACTCCCAGGGTTGTTACAATAACAAAAATTAATACTATAGGTGAAGTGCTCAGAGCGATACCCAGCCCACAGGCAAGCACCCAGGAAATGTTAGCTGCCACCGTCACGATGTCACCTGCATGACCATGGATAGTTTTTCCAGAGGGATCACGTTGGGAAACACACCAGCCCTGCCTATATGTGGTGTTGGCAAGATAAGCAACTCCAGCAGAGCCATGGAAGGACAAATGAGTAAGATGTCTATGAACTAGGAGAAGAAAATGGAAAACAAAGACCAGGTGAGCTGATTGTGATCTGAAAACTGACAGCCACGGAGGGAGATTCCTTCCAAGATTCACATGGGTTGGTAGGGAAGAGCATTCAGGTCAAAGGAAATCAATCCCTTGTTTGTGCTGTTGATGGCGGACTTCTTTTCCCAGGTGGGAAAAGGTGCTTCCACTAATCTTGAACCAGGAGTGGGGCAGCCAGCTCCAGAGAAAATGCAGGAGTGCCACAAATGACAGTCCTTGGAGGAATGCGTCAGGGAAAATGATAAAGACGGACAGAGCAACCTTAAAAAAACAAACTTCTCAAATAAGTTTCACTTAGAAACTCCCTGCACAGTGTGGTACTCACCTTATGCTTAAAATAATTCTGAAGCTTAAATACCTTTTCTCTGTTGACAACATGAAATTCTTCATACAAAAAGAGAGTCTACAGAAAACATACACAGTGTAAATAAATCCATTCCCGGGGACCCCTCACTGGCACTGCTGTCAGGAGGCCACCACGTCCTGCCAGCCACAAATCAGGCACCACAGCCCACCACAGGCCCAGACACTCTAGCTGTGGGTGAGCCTGGCTCAACCCGCCTCCTTGTGAATCATTTTCTTCAGATTTTTCTTCTGTTTTTACATAGTACCCACTGCTCTGGAGAGAAAATAAAAGACCATTTTATTTTGTCACTGAAACAAAAACTTCACTCAGATATACTGAGAAATACAATCATTTTGTCTACCAAGAGGGAACAGGCTGAATAAACCTACCATGAAATACTCGTCAACAGTTATAAATAAGGCAGATCTTTATTCAACGACATGGAATGGTCCCACATTGTTCTGTGGGAAAAAGTCAAGTTGTAGAACAATGCATAGGTGATGCTATCACTTACATGCAAAAATACACACACACACACACACACACACACAAATAAAACTATATATTTCTCCTCCCACGCACACAGGTAAGTGCATGCAAATTATCCGGAAAGATTTGCCACATTAAAGTGGCAGCAGTGCTGACCTCTGGAAAGGGCAGAGTGGAGGGGGCTAAGGAGAGTTCTAAGGTTCACAATAAGAATGTGCTCCATGTACCACGTGTGCAATTAAAAACAAAATTTAAAAATAGATATAGTTATCTTGAAATAAACACAAATGCTCATTCCTTCAGTGCCTCTTAGGTCGGCTGCTTCTCATCGGGCTTGAAATAAAAGGTGAGTCATCATTCCTCTGACGCATCCTTTTCTTCACAGAATTGAGACCCATGCTCAGTTTCAGAATGTGAAATCAGGCCATAGTTCAAAGATTGAGAAATGTAAAGTTAAGGTAAAGTAAAAACGAAAGGGTTTGGGAGGCGGATCAGAGGAGGCAGCTCTCGGGACTAGCTCCAGGCGACCCCACCCTGCACACCAAGCCACGAGCTCCACTGCGACCCTCCCCAGCCAGGTGGTACGGCCCCAGGCAACCATGCCCAGCCCTTCCTTTGGCGTTTATAACTGGAAACCAGAAACATGCAATTACATTTTTATAACAGGCAAACTTAGGCTTTTGGATACTGATTCCTCTATTTCTAGTTGACACTCGTTTTCACAGCAATCAGAAAATCCTCTGAAGGTCCTGATTTTAAAAGTCCTTTTGGAAGCATGGAAAACCAGACATCATTCACCATACAGACATAAGGAATAAAACCAGCAGAGCAGGAAGGCAACTGCCTGCCTGGCCACCACGCACACCTCAACTGCCCCCACCTGTACATCCACCCACTTGCTAGAAAACCTGCACCAACAGGTGCCTGATCAGAGTGAGGCTTGTTGGCCACGAGGCTCCCGTGAGACACAGCCCCGGAACCTGGACTCCAGGCTGCTCAGGATGAAACTGGCAGTCTACCCAACTGAGAGCTCCAATCGGGTGTGCCGACTTGTTCTGCAGGCACAGGGCCCAGAAGTGAGACTTATTATAGTTGATGAAAGCCTGGCTAAGTCTACAGAGCCCCGAAAACACAGGCAAGCCTGAATCTTGGAGGCAAACATTGGCAGTGTTCTCTCTCCTTGGAGAGACAGTCACGGCTAAAGCAAGGGAGCGTTTGGTCTCCTTGGAAAGGCTGTCCCCTTGTGGGTGTATATTTCCTTAGCTGAGAGGCGCTTCTGAAGATCCCAGAACTCAGCAAGTCTGAAAGAGAATCTCACCTCCTAAGAGCATGTCCACAAGAATGGACTGTTCTAGTGGGTCTGACTCTGCCCCTACCCCCGATCACTGGACAGTTAGTTGAATGTAGAGAAATGAATGGCTTTGGGTCCCTATGAGCCCGGTTAAAGCTGAGTCTGCCCTTGAGAGGTGAGGATCTGCTTGTGTTCGGCTCTGGGAAACCTTTAGTGAGTGTCTCCTATCAGACCTCTCCCACTTGTCCTACAGAAAGTCATTCAACAGAAAATGTTCTTCCCATTTCCCACTGTAGGAGACGGTCTGAGAAAGTACAGATTTGAGTAAAGTCACCAAAGCAGTGAGTGACAGGAGTTAGGATGGGGACTTGGGTCTTTGGTTCTCAAGGCACTTGCTGAAACATCTACATTTTTGGTGCAAAACCAACAGGTATACTCAGGGGCTCTTCTAAGCATAGTGTCACTTCTCTGCCGCAGGGCAGGGATCTGAGTCGCTTTGATCTGTCCTCCCTAGTGGAGAAGAAGTAGTAGAGGAAGGAAAAACAGAAATTGGAGCTTTAGCCTTGGTGCACCCCCAAAGAAATACACACACAAGTCACACAAGTTGTGAAACTAGCAGCAATGCCTGCATTATCTCTAATTTCTACTCAAGGGACACAGTTGTCTAGTTGTCTAGTTCTGAAAGATTTCTCATCATAATGAAATTAAAGGAAAAACAAAGGACCCAAATTATATGTGCCCACCATAGAGACAATCATCCTCATGTAAAGGACAGGGGCTCTGAGAACCCTGGAGGCCGGAATCCCAGGTGCACAGCTGGGGAAGCCTGGCCCTAAGGAATGGAAGGAGCCCAAACATCTCAGAATCAGGCAACTTGGGTTTTGGTCTTGCCCTGCCACCAACCAGCTGGAGACTCAGGGAAAATCTCCTAATCTCCAGGGCTTCTGTTTCTTCTTTATTTTTTTAATGTTTTTTTTTCTGAATATAAAATCTATGCACATTCATTGTAGAAAATGAGGAAAACTCAGAATAAAATAAGGAGGACATAATCATGGATAATTTCATCACCAAAAAAGTAATCACTGTTAATATTTTGACAGATTTTCTTCCCATCTTATTATATGCATATTGCATTTATATTTTGGAACATAATTGGAGTGCATTGCAAATACAATTTGGTATAGAGCTTCTTGTTTTTTATTAACCCAACATTATATCATGAGTGTCTTTCCATGTTATTAAAAACTCTGTATGAGCAGTACTTTTATGGCCATATAATATTCCATTATAGAAATACATCATAATTTAGTTAACCTTTTCCCATTGTTATGTAGTTTCCAATTTTGTATATTATGAATGATGGAGAGAAACATCTTTGTAGCATGCAACATTTTCTGCATCTTGGATTACTTTATTAGGATAGATTCTAAAGGTTCTTGTCATAAATTTATATTTCAGTGTCTCTGAGGGGATTAGAACAAATCAGAGATTTGCAAACTCAAATGCCTACTGGGATTAATTGGAGAAACGAGTAGGTAGACTGGACGTAGGAAAAATAAAAGAACCTAGTGAGTGGAGCCTGTTGAAGGTGGTGGCTGCTACAGGGCTCCGGCTGGTGGCTGCCCAGTGGGATGAGGGCCAGGGTGCTGCTTTGGAAAATGGCCCAGTTTTCCAAAGAAGCCAGAAATCCAGTGTTGGATTTCTACTAGTGTGTAAATACTGGCAACAGAGGGCCACTTACCCTTCCAGGCCAGCCACAGCCCCTTCTCAGAGGGCAAGTCTTTCCTGGGAGACTTTGGGGTTTCACTCTACCATGAGAAGGGTCCCCATCAGGAAGCTAAGGGTGGGGGGTATAGCAAGTGTCCAGGGGGGTGATTCACTAGGGGCACACACAGGATTTAGTAATTGGCATCAATTTTAAAACTCTATCATTTCTTCCTTTTGTATTCCACTGGGCTTCTGCCCAGCACATACAATTCACCTTCTACAAACCTCTAAGTCTCGGCAGGAGCCAGGAAGGCAGCTCATTGCAAATCCCTGTTTGATAAACAATGCCAGAGAGGCCCCCTTTTTGCTCTCTTTCTTGGTAACTCTGGCCCTTGCATCTCCAGAAATCAGGTGAAATTCTTACCAAATTAAACCCTGGTGTTCCAGGGCACAAAGTGTCCAAGGAAGTGCCTGCTTTTCCAACAGTGAGTGTGGCTGAGACCTTCAGGCTGTCTGAGACTTGGCTGTGGGGACAGGGAGGGACACAGCGTGCCGGGGAGCAGGTGTGTGCTGGCACGTGAATGTCCTCGTCTCCGAGGCCTCTATTCTAAATGGGCAACATGGCAGCTCTGTCAGCAGTCACAGAAGTGCCCCAGAACAGAGAGAGGAAGAAAAAGATTCTGAGAGTGCAAATCCCCTTTCACAAAGCCCACGGAGGTGCCTTTTATGCCTCCACCATCTGTCATCGCGAAATTCACAACAGCCCCCCATCTCAGGACACGGGCATTTCTGAGGGGGTCACCGGAGCCGTGCAGACACCCTGACAGCAAAACAATGCTCGGCAAGGTGAAGCCCGCTGAGAAAATCCTGCTAAACAAACACAAGGGGTCAACAGCTCAGAGAGCAAGATCCACTGAAACCCACTAATTGGAAATAATTCCGAGTTTTTCAGACATTACGTAGTGACAATAAGGTGCAAACACCGGATTAGTGACCTCCAAAAGACAGAGAGCTTTTGTTCCATCTTTGTAGGAGCATAATTTAACCCCAGGTTTTGAAATTCCCATCAACTACTCTGTGTGAATTTAAGAGTTTGCCATTTAATAACGGAGCCGGGGTTAGATTTTGAGTTTTGCCGTTCCAGGTCAAGAAGCAGAACCTCTGTGCGGGGGAGTGGGGGGAACGGGACAAATAAAGCCCTGGAAGCAGCCAGGGAGCAGCTTTCATTCCTGCCTTTCCCAGAGCTCAGTTAACCAAATGGTTAAGCACCTTGAATCCCTGTCCAACTGGGAAAAGCCACATGTATTTCCAGTGCTTCGGGTTTCCGTGGTGGTGGTTTTTAAGTCAGTCTTGTGACGCCATAACTGTCAAGGTTTTTTGTTTTTGTTTTTGTTTTTGTTTTTTAAATATGCTATAGAATTTTTTTGTTTTTGTTTTTCTTTTTTAAATGTGCTATAGAATTTCCATTGAGTTTTAAAAGCAACAAAAAGAAAGTAAAAGGTTTCTGAGAATGCCTGCTGAGTTTGGAGCCTGGTTTGGTTTGGGAGTCATGATTTTGTAAAAATCAATACTGAAACAAAATCATTAAAAAACAAAAAACAAAACACCCTGTTTCTCCTGGAAACTCTTGCAGGACTTATTGTCAACTTTGGCTCAGTAGAGTTACACTCACTTCCAGAACAACTCCCTCCTGGGAGAACAGGAGGATACGAGGGGGATAGAGGGGGACATTTTAAACAACCAACTCCCTGTGTGGTCCCCAAGATGCAGATAAGCCCGGCTGCCACTTCCTGAGTGCTCTTCTGTACAAGTGCTTGACTTGCACATTATCACCTAGACCTGAACCCAAGTCTGTTTGTCTGTCTCTCCAAAGCTCCTGGTCTTTGCACTGCAGATCTGGGTGGAGTTCTGGCCAAAGAGGAAGGTTCAGGGTACCCCCAGCACTCCATCTTCTGCACCAAGATCCATCTCAGTGAGTTACATATAAACTGACCTTCTCGAAAGGACCAGTGAGCAAGCTGGGGACAGCAAGCCATGTCTCAGCCCAGGCCAGGCTCAGAGTGGCCACTCTGAAAAGCTCCAAGCAACCAAGGTGATGCACAGACTCCTCAGCCTCTGACTGACCAAGGTGATCGACCTTTCCCTAGGTCTTTACAAAGAATTACAAAAGGGCTGTTCAGGTGACAGCCTCACATACACACACAAACGGAAAGCTTCTTAAACCCAATAAAAGAACAAAATGTGAAGCAAAATCACAAATAGGAAGCAGAAAGGGAAAGATGGGGTTGGGGGTAGGTACGTTGTGTGAAGCAGATTGAGGTTCCTGGGGCATCCTTGTGGCTGAAGAAGGGCAAGGGAACGGCTTCCCGGGGATTCCAGAAGCTGCCTCCTCTCTTCCCTCTTCCGTGAGTTTGAAGGATGGGGAGTCCTAGCATGATCCAACAGGTCAGGAACCCTGGGAGCCACCGCCAGATGCAAGGTGAACATCACACTCCTTGGCCTGGGGTGCCGCTGGGGTCGCAAGCATCTGGTGAGCATAGACCCCTCAGCAAATAAGACCTCATGCCCGCCATCCAACCCTCTTGTTTGCAGAGTGCCCTAAAATAAGATTCCACAAGTTGGAAACGGAATCGGGTTTCACCATTGGCAAAGCCCCTGGCCACGTGGCCCAGCCGGGGTCAACAGCAGCTGCATTTTCTCTGCCCTCCTCCCTGGGCACCCAGTGGATTTTCCTCCTTCTTCCTCCAGGTGCACTCTTGCCAGAGCCTGCCCCAATAAGTCTCCCTTTCATAGTGTTCTGATGAATAGATTGTCTGTGTTTTCTTTTACATTCTTTTTAATGCCTTGGACTATCCTCCAGCGACCCAGCTGTGCATGTCAAATAAAATGTATTGGGGTCAGACGGATTCTCACATAGCACCGAAATGCACAGCGCGCGAAACAAAGGACATCCAGCCACAACTTACACACTCTAGAAAGCTACGCTAAGAAACAGCGTAACTGCTACAAAAGCCACGGGACTACACAAGTGTCGAGTCAAATGGCATCATTTCATGTCATTTCTCCATTCTCTTTTTCTCTTTCTTCTTCTTTTTTTTAAGATTTCTCAAATATAGTCATGCAAAAGACTTCTGTTTTTAAACTCATTGTGCAAACACGAACAGTTTACAAAGCCCGGGCAGATAAAATCAGCTCAGGTTCGATGTATCCTGAACACGGAGCTCTAACTGATTCAGCTTTGCAATGTGACCTTTACTTGCCATATAGAAACGGAGAAGCACATTTAGAGAAATGGTGAATTTTTTTATGTCATATACAAAGGTACCGCCTTGCATGAAGCATGAGAGCTCTCTTCAAAGGATTAAATATTTAAAAACTGAAGGAAAATAAGAAGGCAAGCTTCCTGTTTCAGACACACGGAGGAAGAGGGGGTCTTTTAAACCTGTAATAAAACAGATGGGCTGAAGAAACTCAGAAAAGGGTGCGTGGAAATATGCTCTGCCTGACACAGTGATATTTTGAATAACTACAATTTGTATTTTGTTCCATAACTAAACGAAATCAGCTAAAGCCATGGGGAAAGTACGTGTGTTTGCAGCCCAGCCCAGAGTCGATTTGTTACATCTGACTTTCTGTTCTGGTTAAAAACATCCCTCCCTTCAGCCCGCTGGTGCAGACTCTCACAGCCGAGGTCAGATGTGGCTAGCAACGCCTTGTGAAACAAATGCCAAGCAGCAGACCGCTACCACAGGCGCACACACCTGCAGCTGACGTCACCGGCTCTATCTTACACCACCGATCTATTAACATGCAGAAACAGGTGTCACCAGACCAAAACCCACTCTTAGAAAGCATTCGCCTCATCAGCCTGAGTCAAAATGACAAACGAGATGCCGAACTTCTACTCGCCTTCCATGTCTGTCTGCAGGGGCAGGAAGGATCTCCTGATCCCGGCCCAAACTTCTAGGACACCTGTTCCCTGACATCTCAAGGACTCCAGACGCAGCCAGAACAAAAGCTTTGGAGAAAACCCTGTTTCCGGGATATGGCATTTTCCTTTGTTTCGGGGAATGTTGTTATTTCTCTTATAGCAAAAAGTAGCTAATACAGGTCAGTCTTCACTAACTTCTTGTCCCTGAAACAGCTTTCTTCTTTGGATCTGTGACCAGGCATATAGGAGGTACTCATTATGTGTCCAGAGCATAGAAAAAATAGCGTGTCTGGGATGCACCTTAAAAATACTCCAGCAGGAGATGAAGGGGAGGGTAGAGATGAACTAAAATTGTCAAAATATTGACAATTGTAGAAACCGAGATAAGTAATTGAGAATTCACTATGGTACTTCCCCTTGTGTTTGAAATTTTCCATAATAGAAATATTTTTAAAACGTGTAGCAACCTTTCCAGTTGTTGGTCCAAGCCCTCCTCCCTCCCTCCCTCCTTAGTAATAGAATCTCAAGTTTTTTCATGTAATCTACCCTCCCCCATGACCACTGTGCTTCACCATGACCCAATCACAGTCATCCCAGTTTTCCTTGCCTGTGATGGCCTTAGGAAGGGACAGGTGGGTTTATCTGGCTAATGAGAGATGAAGGGTTTCTGGAAAACAATGTTTCCATGCTGCTAAAAAGTGACATTTAGGAAAAGATGGGTCCACCTCTTCTGCTAAATCTTATTACATCTGCATGTGACAGCGAGAACCTCAGCAGCCATTTTGTGGCCATGAGGGAGTCAGTTGAAGACAAAACCAACATGCTGAAAGTTACAGAGAAGAAAGATCAAAGCAACTCTGGTCCTTGAGGATGTCACTGAGCCACTGAAATAACCACCCTGAAACTGCCTCACTTCAGGAATCATTAAGTGAGAGAACAGTCCGCTTGCAGCTTAAAACAGTTGAGCCAGGGTTTCCTGTTACTCATAGCTAAAGGCATCCTACCTCATACAAAATAACTGCTCAATGAGTGAAGGAAAGAATGCCTGAGGATTCTAAAGCACAGAATTATCAGATAGTCTTAGCAGCATCCTTTGAGTCTTAGTAAAGTCAATGTCTTTGTATTAATAATTCCATCCAAGAGTTGGGATTCACATTATATACACCCTCAGCACACAGTGTCTTCTGTCCTTTACTGCCCCCCACAACCGCAGGGGATACATTCCAAGAAGCCCAGTGGATGCTTGAAACCACGGATAGTACCAAACCTGACTGTCCATCAGAACACATTTCTGTTCATGTTTCCATGCACAAATTTAATGCCTTCTCCATCTTAACTAAGCACTGTGGCTGTAACTTTTGCAGTTTGAGGTACAACAGCAAAACTAGCAAGAATTTTTTTCCTTCTTCTCAATTTCACTGATAAAAGATTTGTTCTTACCGTGGATCTTAGCAACCTCAGCATATGATTGTTTTTTTCTTTCCTCATGAAGTTGAGGACTTTCACCTTTTCACTTAAAGGAAGCAGGTGACTACTTCTCTTTGGCATGTCCTAATTGCCAGCATCACTATTCTTGTGCTTCGGGGCCATTATGAAATCAATAAAGGTGACTTGAACACAAGCACCACAATGCAGTGACAGCTGATCTGATCCCCAAGACGGCTACTAAGTGACAAAACGGTGGGAGTGTCAACAGTGTGGATACGCTGGACAAAGGGAGAATTACAGTGGACAAAGGGAGGATTCCCATCCAGGATGGGATGGAGGGGTGAAGGAGCTCATCACACAACTCAAATGGTGCACAATTTAAAACTAATAAATTGCTTATTTCTGGAATTTTCCATTTAATATATTTGGACTGAGGTTGATTGTGGGTAACTGAAAACTCAGAAAGTAAAACCTCAGATAAAAGGGGACTACTGTATTTCACAGTACATATTGTATATTTTATTTCTTTGGCAAGCATTCAGGTATAGCCTTGTATCTTCTCTTGCAAAGTGGCTCTTTGATGTGTTTAGAGCTTTTCCTGAAATGGCATCTCATATTCACAGCTATGCCCAGATTAATGGAGATTCCCAGTATACTGGAAAGAGCATAGTCTTTATTAAGTGCTGTGTGGCCTCAGAAAAATTCCTCAACCTCTCTGAGCATTAATGTCCTTGTCTCTAAAACAGAATTAGTAACACCCATCTTAGGGACTATGACAGTTAAATAGGGAGGCATTTAGGCAGCTTGTCATCTAAAGTATTTCACACTGATATTTCATACTCATCAAGACTGGTTTTAAGGTCAGGACTAACTGCTGGCAACTGGCAGAATCACTGTTTTTTTCTTCTATTCTTGCTTTCAGATATAGGAAAAAAAGGTAACAAGTATAAAAGCAGCAACAACAGAAGTTCCCTCTTCACGCGTGGTTTTGTCTCCAACACCTAACGTTTCCTTTTTTTCATACCTACTTTCTTCACAGAAGGTATGTGATTAAAAAGAAGATTCTAAAAGTTTTCCTTTCAAGCAAAAGAGGTCCCCTGGGGTCAGTCAATTTGCCCACTGGGAGAGTTCTCTGGAGCACAGGTTGGTGGCTTCCTCCCCAGGACCCCAGCTGCTAGTCTTTGGGTGTGACAGATCCTGGGGGCTGGCAGAACAGAGCTGAGATCTCTGAATCCCTGGCCCCACACCAGAAGGACAGGGTCCTTTGTCTCCCTCTCAGGGGAGGAAATAGAGACTGGTCCCTCTGAGATCACATGCAGGGCACCTCTCTCAGGGAATGAACAGGAGCTTTCCACCCTCAGTGTTTTCTGCTACATCATCCTACCACCTGAAGTCTCCTTCACACGCTTCCATAAATCTACTCAGTTGTTACGTAAGTAAATTTATCTGAAGAGGAAATGTTCCATCAGCATTGCCTGCCCTTCCAGCTCTGACACTCTCCAGACATCACTAATCTCCCTGCTGGTGGCCAGCAAATAAGCACCCCTCCCTGGGGGCTGGCGCTGCATGGCGGCCCTGAGACGCAGGAAATCCTCCCAGTACCTACGGTGCTGTTGGTGACACACTTTGGGAAACATGTCTTCTGTTGGGCTTCAGAGGCCTGAGTTCGAATCTCCAAGTCCCCCTGGTGTGGAAGCTGCACATCCTGCCTCCTTCATAGGGATGCAGCAGGGCTCTGCCTGGGCCATCACACAGAGCTAAGGGCTGGGGTGTCTGGAATTTGTACCCACACTAATCGTATCCTCTACCCACCGTGTGCCTGCCAGTCTCCTCCGCCCGCTCCAGAAGTTGCCACCAGCCCACACTGCGGAGCCTGAAAGGCTGACCACACGCTCCCACGTGCGTGTGCTTCCTGTATCACCCTCTCAGTACCATAATCCCACCAGGGTGGGAGGCAGACACGGTGTGCTTTTACCTTTATCTAGTCCGTGGCAGGTACTCAAAAAGAACTGTTGATTGAACAAATTAATCTACATTCAATTCCAATTAAAATAAAATTGTCTGAGGTTGCACTTCTCTTTCTGTTTAAGACTCAAAAAAACAGGAGAGGAGAAGATAGAAGACAACTAGGAACAGGACAGTCAAGGTAAAATAATCAATTACCCTCCAATTATCTATCGCACCTGTGGGTTATCAGTGGGGCAGGACTTCCAACCAAAGCCAAACCAGGGAAGGCTGCAGACTGTCCCCAGAGGGTGACAGCAGGCCCTCTGACCATGTGGGTCTCTGTATCATTACACAGACAACCATAAATGGGTTCTGGGTGATCTACCATTTTGGAGGGTCTACCATTCTCTCCTAGCTATTAGCATTATTAAGTGCAAGCTAATTTATAATAATTTCTATGTTTAAACAAGCAACAAAACAGAACAAAAATATTTTCAGGGACTATCAGAGAGTATTTTATCCACACAAAGCCAACACAGCATGTGAACCTCTTAATAACACTTGCCAATTTAATTGTGCATTAAAACTTGAGAAACACCCTTCAGGAGGGAACCCAGAACCAGAATCCAGGCTTGCAGGTAAGGCCATAGAATATCAGCCTATGAGCCAGGCCCTCAACACATCAGCCTGACCAGAGAGCTCCTCAGTCTA
>CM052437.1:63394305-63437231 GCA_028533085.1 Varecia variegata
GTCCCTTAACAAGAAGCACTCAATTCAAGTCAATCACTATTTGACTGTGGCTTGAGCTACTGTTGCCTTTCTCTCTGGGAGTCTACTTAAGGATGGGGCAAAGGAAAGGAGTAATGACACGGGGGAGGGAAAGGAACGGGGACCTGCACGAGCACCTGTGCTACATGGAAGATCGAGTTTCAGGTGGAAAAGCAGGCCAGTCATCGATCATCCATATCTGACCCGCTGGGTGGCAAGACCATGCTCCCCCAGGCGGCCAACAGGACTTCCATGGAGCGGGGAAGGTCCTCCCAGCTGCATCCGGGCACCTGTCCTAGGTGAGCAGGCGGCCGGAGCCCAGGAAGGCACGCCCCTCCCACGCAGGACCGGGCCGGTGCACTTGGAAGCAGTCTACACTCGCAACAGCGCCACCGTCTCCCTCAAGCTGCCGCCACCACAGCCAGGGTTTGAGGAGGCCGGGTTTCCACAAGGCCTGTGTAGCCTCTGCTGACTTAGTTCCAGGGGGCACTGTTCCGTGAAATGCTGCCACAGTCACAAACATCTAAGGTTCTCAGGCCACATCAAACGGGGAGGGATGCCCAAGGACTTTCTTCTCCTACAGCAAAGAAAAACTCCTCACCCCACTGCGAGCGGCCGGCTGTCCATCTGTGAGTATGACCCAGATATTCAACTTGAAGGGGAAGGGCTGGGTGCCAGCTCCTGGGTGTTTGGGCCACAGACAAAGAGGCCTCATTTAGAAATATTTCTATAAAAGATATGCATTGGACTCTGATCTCTGAGGTCCCCCCTTCCAACCATAAAAATCCCACAACTTTCTCTTTATGACATGTTATTTTCAATGTCCACCACCCCCTCTCCCCTCCTGCTAGTGTAACCCCAGGAGGCTTCCTCACAGCGCTGGAGTATTTCAGTTACCTGGATACACCGTGAGTCCCTGGAGGCGGGGTGGGGCGGTGGGTGGTGGGGGGGGGGGTGCACACAACTTCCAGGTTATCTCTGTCACCTCTCAGCACTGCCCACAATGCTAAGACAAAGGCACTCAACATGTGTTCACAGAATTGAAGTAATTTCAAAATGGAAATTCTTTCAAATATCCATTTCAAATACACACATCATGTGCTACTTATCTCTAGCTCTTTGGTCTTTGGAGAAAGGGGCAGTAGATGTATCTTTTAGAAGACAAATGTTTGAATTTCAGTTGTGGAAATGTAAGCTGCTACAGAAACACTGCAAAAAATTATTTAACTATTTTATACCCACCCAAAATGCTGCAAACATGTTTTTTTTTTAAGACATTCATGAGTCAAATTATATCCTGAAGTGTCATCAAAATAAATCTGCATCGTATTTACAATCTTGGTACTGAGCCAGACAATGACTCAGCTGTTGCCCGCTGTTCTTATATTGACACTTTGGAAAAATCAACACTCACAGCTGATAAGAAGTTAAATAGACTGATGACAATAGCAAAAACCTGGCCACTTCTTACATAACGAAAGTAAATAATGGGTGATGGACACACTTATAACTTTGACTCAAACTGTACAAAAGCAATTCATGTAACCAAAACATTTGTACCCCTGTAATATTCTGAAATAATAATAAAAAAAAAAGTAAATAAACGTAAACAGAATCGGCAAGTCATTGTTGGTATTTGCCGCCCTCTGGTGGGCAAGCCCAGGAAGTGTCCGCACCGGGAAACTGGAAGTGTGTATTTCACAGATGAGATCATCGGGCTCAAACCTCCATCCCACAGGACGTCCCCAGCAACCAAGCAGGTCCTGATTCTCTGCTCCCCGTGTCTGCGTGTGTGTGTGTGTGTGTGTGTGTGTGTGTGTGTGTGTGTAGGCAAAAGGAAGAATAACGTCAGCCCGAGAAGAACGAGATGAGCAACATGATCCTGCTTCCTCAAAGTACACGCACCATGTGTGTAAAGACATACAACAGACGTGAATGAGCTGCCGCTTTCAACTCTCCGACACTGCTCTCCCTGTGAACAGACGCCAAGGACGGGCCACGTTACAAAGTGTCAATAGAATAAGTGTCGATGGACTTTGCCTCATCAACTTCAATGAAACACACGCTTGTGAGTACCACACATTTTCAGGACGTGACTATAGAGAACCCACGGCCTCCCCTCACCTGACCCTCCACCACGCCACACTAGACAAGGAGGCAGTGGCCTCACTGTGCTCGTCATCAGAGGGTTCCCATTGCTACCAGCCCCAAGCAATTCAGTCCCCACGCCGAGCCCTGAGGAATGCAAGACCTTACAGAGATGCTCATTATTCGGGCCTTTACTGCTGGAAGAGGGGCAGGCTCTGGAGGACGGTGTATGCCTCTGGCCTCTGCTTACACTCTCCTGCCTGGGGAGTTTTTCTAAAATGCAGTGTCCATGAGGTAGGTGACTGCTTTTCTCCAAAATATTCCATAGCTCCCCATTAACTACTACTAAATCATACATGAACTGATCACTTTTGTGTTTAGAGTCTTTGTAGTGGGATGGGTATACATTTGTAGTGGGATGATGATTGGATGGATGGATGATGGATGACGGGTGGACAAATGAGTGGGTTGGTAGACAGGTGGATGGATAGGTGGATATAAGAGTATATGGGTGGACAGGTGCATGGACAGGTGAGTGGACAGGTAAGTGAATAAACAGATGGAAATGTGGAAGGATTGATGGAAGGAGGGACGGAAGAATAAAAAGACTTCCATGACATTTAGGACTCTACTAGGTCCTGCACTGAGACTGAATAAAAAGACACTACCCCTGCCCACTAAATGTTCTGTTAGTGATGATAAAAATGAGATCAATCCAAGTGACATGAACAGATGAACATAAAGTGAATCCAGAAAAAAATAAAAGCAGGTGAACTTCTAGCAAGAACAAAGCAGACAAAAAACAGACAGTTTTACAGCAGTGGCCACAAAAATTGAGAGGATTAATTTGAGGGGGCTGAGTAACCTTCCACTCAGGAGGAAGTGTCCTGGCAGCTGGTTGTGGCCATCACGACAGGCAGAATGTCCCACCCTGATGCCAGCTGACCAGCCAGCCTGTGACTAAAGCACATAGGCGTAGCAGTGCAGGGCCAGATGACCAGGAGCCAGACGCCGGGGTGAGGACATTGATGGTGGGGACACCTGTGGGGCCGCGTCAGAGCCTGGGTGAGGGGGATGGCAGCAGGAGCACGCAGCCTGCTGTGCTCAGAGCTCACCAACATGGGCAGGCCGTGGGACGGCCACCACCCTGGGACGGCCACCACCCCCGAGCGGTGTGAAGGCCACACTGGCCATTGGTTAGCCCCAACTGGCCCTGGAGGAGACCCAGATGCCCTCAACCTCCTCTTTGCTGTTCTAATCCTCCACGAGCCCTTACAGTCAGAAGGTCACAGAAAGGTCATTTGAGGACACGATAGCCCATTTCAAACCCTCATCAGCAGGTGGGAGAGACTCTCTTATGGCTTCCTCAGACCCTTTACCGACATCCAACAACACGCACTGTCAGAAAGGTCACGCATCTATCGGAAGTTCTGAGAGTCCCCCCAGAAACCAGTTTCTTCCCTCCGTTCTCCCTTCCACTCCCGGAGACAGCACAAGCTGCCCGCCTCCCGTGCTGCACCCTTGCATGACTTGGAGAAGGCCACCTGGTCTCTCAGGGCCGGCTAAGGGGTGTCTCCACCCACCTGAGATGCCAGCCCAGGAGCCCTAACGTGTTCCTGGCTCACAGCCCCACAGCACAGGCCCTGCGTGTGGGTCACTGGTGCACAGCATGAGTGCACCCCTGCCCTGACTGCCAGGCCTCGCTCCTGAGTGGGCTCACAGCACGGGACATGAGCACCAGAGCCTGGGACAGGCAAACAGAGAGAAAGCAAGGAGACCCGTGGTTCTGGGAAGACGGGCTACTCAGAGTTAGAGCCAAGAGGCAGCAACATCCTCCTTCCCACTCAATGCAGAAACCCACCAAGGGCGTTGGTCTCGGGGGCACAAGAACCAACACATATGGAGGACTTCCCTCTGCCCAGGGCTTCAGATGGGAACCCTGGCTCATTCCTCATTCACTCTTTTGGCTCCTGTTTTCTGTATGCCTACTATGCGCCCTGCACTGTGGGATGCTGAGCACCCAGCAGTGAGTGAGGCTGCAGGGCCCCGGCTGCAGAGACAGAACCACCTGTTACAGCATTCGTTGTTTAAATGCTGCAAGGGGGGAGTCCAGTGCCTTGGGAACAGGTGACAGAGGGACCACACGCAGGCTGTGGCCTTTCTAAAGAAAGGACAGTTGTACAAGCTCTGAAATGTACATGAAAAATAACCATGCAAACTGAGGGGACAACCCGGGCAGCACAGCAGCAGGTGCGAGTCCCGCCACCTGCCACGGTGGCTCAGGGGAGAGAAGGAAATGACACCAGTGGGACAGAGGGCTGACAGTGGCAAGGGGGTGGGGTGAGGGGTCATGCACGGCCCTGGAGACAGGAAGAGAACTTCGGCCCTAATCCTGGGGATCACAGAGGGGGCTCGGACAGTGCTGAGTATTTGCAACTGTACCAGTCTGTTCTGTGCAAGGCTTCCCGAGACACAGTCCCCACCCGCAACAGCACCGCCTGGGAACTGGTGAGAAACGTAGATTCTCCAGCCCAGCCCAGAGCTGCTCAGTCAGACACTCTGGGGATGGGACCCAGCTACTGTGTAGCACCTAATTTAAAAGATCAGCTTGTCTTATGCTAAAGTATTGCAAAATCAACCCCAAAGGATGTGCTAGCCCTCATTTACTTTTCTCACGCCCCCCCCTTTTCTTCTTCTGAAAAGGCTTCCCAGCCTCCATAGCAGACTGCGAGTTCTCTCAATCCCCCACCTCCCAGCTTTGTTTCCTATTCCTTGTGTGCTTGCTAATCGTTTAATTTGGCCTGGCATTTTGGACACAAATTAGAGGATGGCTATTATGGCAAGCCTTTAAGAGAAAATCTGAAAGTCCTGAGGAAATGAAAGATAACCATGAAAAATAAGACATCTGGGCAAAGTTTAAAAGGACCGGGCATGCTCAGCCTTGAGTGAGTACCGCCATGGGGAGCCGCGGTGACAGTTTTCTAATATATGAGGAATGCACGCAGGAGAAAGGGATCCGTTTTTCCACTCATCAGCAAGAGCAGACCGAGCAGGACCGTCTCAGGTTTCAGCAGGGAAAACATATGTCATGTGTTTGAGCCATAGCAGAGGAGGAGCTGCCAAGAGGGCCGGTGAGATCATCCTCGCCAGAGACGCTCGCAATGAGATCACAGCGGCCCGGGTCACTGTCCGGCAGGATGCCCAGACCACGCAAGGACTGAGCGCCCACCAGCCCCTGTGCCCAATGCCTGGCAAGGTCTGGATGGGCAGGGCAGGTGCCGATTCCTGGTTACCATGGTTTGCTTCAGATACCCAGGAATCCAACAGACACCATACACCTCTGCAAAACATTTCAGAGTAACTTGCTACCTGGAGGCCACGATTCCAGGCACTTGTTTCATGAAAAAGCACATTATTCCTTCACTACAGTCAACTCCTCTCTTCCCAGCAACGGTGGCGGCAGCAGCAGTAACAACAAGCATCACTTCCGGTAACAGCTCGGAGCTACCGCGCATTTGCTCTGTGCCAGCACTGCACACCCATTCCTTCACTCAGGACTCAGCACCATCGAAAGACCCATTTTACAGATGATGAAGCTGAGGCTGAGAAGGGGCTACTGACCTGCCCACGGCCCCAGTGCTGCTCACATATGCGATGAGACTTGAGCCCAGGGTTTTCTGACTTCAGAGCATACGATCATGATCACGCCTCTTTTTCATACATTTTTAATTTTTTTCTGTTAATACATTCTAGACCATGAAGAACAATGCCTCTATGTTGCCAGGAACAAGGTATGCACATCAGATCCTCAAGAAGGAATTGATGCAAATGGGGCCCCCCAGACCCTCTGGGGCCGGCAGGGGCTGGCCCTTGATAACATTCAGCAGAAAGGAGGCCAGGAGCCTTTAAAAATCACCTGCTGTCTCCTCTCCCAATCCCCACCCCCACACCGCTCCAGATCTGGTGATATTTAAAACCAAGGCCCTCCTGGAAGGCCCTGAGACCTGCCCTGTCAGCACCACCCCACGCCCTGCCCTGCACAACTCCACCACGGACTCAGTGCGTGTGCAGGGCTGCTCGCTGCGCAGACGTCCTTCACGCACCATCACCCACCCCCAAACTGCAAGAGCACAGGGTTCCCGGCAGCCCGCCCAGCCCCTTACCCACGCACGTCTTTTATACGGGCCCAGCAATCTCCTCAGAGGGCCCCTTGTCAGGACTGTTTGGAGGCTGCTGCGATCGGAGGGGACATTGTGCAGAGACTGCTGTCACAGCCGCAGATAACCCTGGGTCACACGTTTATCCCATCTTCTTGTTGAGTCAATTCTAGGCTCCAATTCTAGGCTTTTCTCTTTTTGCCTCTTTCTGGGGTCCTGAATGTGGCTGAAAGTCTACAGACTGGAAGAACCGGTTTTCCTCGGCACTTTGAGGCTGTCTATGCCAGTGCCTTTGCCACAAGGCTCTCTGGGGCCTCATCGGTCAGATAGATGGTTTGGCTAAGGGACCAGCTTGACACAGGACTGCAGACCTGAGCACCCACCTCACCCTGTTGAAAGAGCCACCGCAAAACAAGCCCAGGAACCAGGTGGGGCCCAGGGCAGGCACGAGGTCACGGGCTCAGGACTGAGTGCACGAATGGACAGTGTCACAGCTGTGCCCGCTCTCGGGAAGAGCGCTGTAAGGGGAAGCTCGGGCCAGGGCAGGCTGCCTGGGAAGCGTGGCAGACCCGGTAGAAGCCAATAAAGACCGATTTTCCTGCTATTCAGACAACCGTGGGCTGATGTCAGGCCTGGAGTCAGGTGAATGAAATTTATTCCTTCTTGATAGAAAAGCTGGACTCAAGCCACAAACGTATATTCCTGGGAAGTCTTAATTTTTCTTCCAGCTTCACCAGGCTCAGCGGAGCTTAAAGCAGGCTTTTCCCTCATGCAAAGAGGGCCCCGAGAACAAACAGGGGAGCCCTGGGGAGGAGAAGGAGGCCCTTCCAGAGCTTCGCTCTCCAGGCGGCTCGTTCCAAACCACTATGGGAAGGATGGGGCAAGAGGGCAGAGATGGCTTCTGGAGGTCTGGCCTCATGGACCCGAACCTGTGATGGTCAGTGTCACACCCTGAACAGCCATGTGAAGATCAACATTTCCAAAGAATGTGACACAAGCCAGCTCTGTTCCAGCAGATGTGTTTGCTCTGAACAACCTGTTCTCCCTGAGCCATCTTTCATGGCTGTGTTACCACACACCCGTCCTCCAGCACCGTGATTCACACACACGTCAGGGATGCGGATGGATGGGATCTCATCCTACGGGGGCAGAAATGTCCCCTGCATATGGCCCCCTGGCATTCCTAGCACCTACCTGGTAACCCTGGCCATATGCACCAACCAATGCTCAGAAGCTCAGCTCCTGGAACTGTTACCCATACCTAGTTCATGCAGAGAATTAACAGTGAGGTCAATTAAAATTAGTCACCTACCTTCATGGCACCCATAGCTTGGAAAGTCAGAGCTAATCTTGAAGGGGTCAGTGCTGCCAGCATCGCATTGAATCTTGCGCTCTTGTTCTTGATAGGTGAATGGTACTGTCCATCTGGAGCCACAGAACCAAACCTGTGGAAAAGAGGGTTGGGGGTTAACAAAAAAGCAGAACATGGCGCCACTGGAAATGAAGTCGGGCAGCTCCCATGTGCACACACAGGGAAGCACACAGGTGTCCCCATCCTGGAACCACCACCATGAGACAGAAAGCAGAGTAAGGGTGAGGCAGAGGTGCCTCCCCAGGAGATGCTGACACAGGCATTGGCTCACTTTTTACAACTGAGATATAATTCACATACAATAAAATTCACCCCTTTATATAGTATATAATTCAATGGATTTTAGTATAGTCGCAAACTTGTACAACCGTCACCCCATACCATTACCCCCACGCCCCATTCCCCCCACTCTCCAGCCCCTGGAAACCATAATCTACAATCTCTATGGATTTGCCTATTCTAGACAAGTCACATAGGTGCAATCATATAATAATACGTGGTCTCATGTCTGACGTCTTTCACTTAGCGTGATGTTTTCCAGGTTCATCTATGTCATAGCATGTATCAGTACTTCATTCCTTTTTATGGCTTAGCAATATGCCATTGTAGGGATAAGCCACATTTTATTTACTTTTTCATCAGTTGATGGACATTTGGGTTGCTATTATGAATAATTATGCTACGGACATCTGTGAGCAAGTTTTTGTGCAGACATACGTTTCTAACTCTCTTGTGGACAGTGTTTTCATACATATCTAGGAGTAGAATTGCTGGGTCATATGTTGACTTTTGAAGAACTGCCAAACTGTTTTCCCCATTGCTGACACCGTTTTACACCCCACCAGGGAATGTATGACTGTTCTAATTTCTCCACATCCTCCGCAACACTTGTTATTGCCTCTTTTATGACAGCATCCTGATGGGTGCAGAATGATATTACATTGTGATGTTGATTTGTTTTTTCCTAATACCAATGATGTAAAGCATCTTTTCATGTGCTTATTACCTAATTGTGTATCTTCTTTAGAGAAATATCTATTTAGATTTTTGCACATTTTTAAATTGGGCTATTTCTCTTTCTATTCTTGGGCTGGAATAGTTCTCTTTATATTCTGGAACCTACACCCTTATGATATGTATGATTTACAAACATTTTCTCCCACTCTGTGGGTTGCCTTTCACTTTCTTCATAGTATACTTTGATGCACAAAGGTTATTAATTTTGATGAAGTCCAATTTATCTATTTTTTCTTTATTTAGTTGTGCTTTTGGTGCCACACCTAACAAATCATTGCTTAAACCGAGGTCACAAAAATTTACACCTATGTTTTCTTCTCAGAGTTTTATAGTATTAACTCTTACATTTAGGTCTGTGATCCATTTCGAGTTAATTTCCTATATGGTGTGAGGCAGAGGTCCCACTTCACGCTTCTGTGTATGGATATCCAGTTGTCCCAGCACCATGTGTTGACAAGACTTCTTTCCCCCACTGAATTGTCTTGGCACTCAAGTTGAGTATTTGTTGACCATAAATGTGAGAACTTATTTCTAGACTCTTCATTCTATTCCATTGTCCATGTACCTATCCTTACACAAACAAAACTCTGTCTTGATTACTGTAGCTTTGTAGTAAGTTTTCAAATCACGCATGTGAGTCCTCCTACTTTGTTCTTTATCAAGATTGTTTTAGCTATTCTGAGTCTCTTGCATTTCCACATGAATCTAGGACCAGTTTCTCAATTTCTGCAAAAGGAGAGGCAGCTGGGACTCTGACAGGGATTGTATTGAATCTGTACATCTATTTCCTGGCCCACTCTTTATCAAGTGATAAACCAACACCCTAAAAGTGTGGCTCCTCCCACAAACCTCCAAACCCCTGTGTTGCTCCTACTATTCCGTAGTATGGGGAGTGGGGGGGCAGCTTGAATTATGTAATCAAATCTTGCTTCTCAAAGAATGACTCTATATATCCTCATATCTTCTGCAAACAAGGTAGCTCACTATCATTTTTTTCTTTCGCATTGACTCTGACTCTCCAATCTCTAGTGCACTGAATGCAGCTCAGCTACATGGTCCAGCATCTGCCAGAGCACTGGCCAAGATCTCATTAAGGCATTGCAGTACAGGGAGTTCCCCGTCTGTGGCTTTCCTTCCTTCTTCCCCATCTCCCAGAGTGGAGCGATGCTGACAAGTGAACAGGAAATGAGCAGACACCTCTGGGGAGGGCTAGTGGCCCTCAGATCTGCTGTCATGAGCACTGGTGGCTTCTGAGGGAGTCTAGGGGGCTTCAGCACCCACCAAGATAACTGCAAAGAGGCTTTTGTTGTTTCCATTTTATTTCCTACCAATTCACAGGAGGAAAAAGTTAAACAGAATTTGGTCCATTTTAAGTTTGTTTCCCATACAATTTTCTCAAACTTTTGGCATCTACTATCACATTTATCTGCTGGCAAGAACTTGAAGGCAATAAAAAGGAGTAAAGCGTTCAAGGGAAATCCGCAGGGAGACAGCTGGTTATGTACTCCCCGACTGCTGGCTTGGTCACAGATTTAAATATGACTGTGGCTCAGAACTTTTATTAGAGAGTGAAACGCTGCTGAAAGAATTAAAGAAACTTGGTGTTTCTTAGCTTCTGCAAAGAGCATCATGAACCCCAGAACACACCTGGAAGATGCCTTAGCTCCTGCCACCCACAAGGGCAGCACTAGCAATGATCTGTTTTTAACAGCAAAATAAAAAAAGGAAAAAACCTAAATACCCAGTAATATAAGAGATTGATTATATTACTTTTATATATAATCATTTATTTGTCTATTATAGTGCTATTAAAAATGATGATGCATATGTATATATTGTTGCATAGAAACATTTGATATATAATGTTAAATGGAAATGACAAGTTATTAAAAAAAACAAAATCTATCAGTGGATCTCATTTGGTAAAAATCCAGCATATCTCTCTCTTCAGACAAGTCAGCATGGAGGAGAGAAGTACATTGAAGTGTAATAATCATTATGTCTGGGAAACAGCCATGCTGAATAATTTTAAAGTTTTTCTGTTTGCCTATCTACCTTTTCCAGTTGGTTGTCAATAAACTTGCAGAGGTGGTTAGGGGAAGACCACCTGACAGCAGCCAATGAGACTGAAGAACCAGACCAACTTAGCAAAGAGATCATCTGCACCATTGACCTGAGTGAAGGAGAAACTACTCACTTATCCAACAGGTTCTCCCTCGGAATCCGAACCTTGTCAAATATTAAAATCCCATTATCCACACCTTGCAGACCTAGAAAGAACAGAAAGGGGGAAATCTATGCAGCATCAGAAATTCCTGCTACTTCCCAGGCCCGTCTCCACTAAAATGCAAAGTCCTTTATTTTACTTCTAGAATTGTAGATGCTTTTTTATTTGGGGTAGGGGGTGGGGATGTTGTTTGTGTGTTTCCTGTGCCTGTTTTTTCAGCCCACCTCGCCCATTCCTCCCTAACAAGAATGGAGAAGAACGTGCTTTTCCTTCTGGGCAGGCTGTGTGCTCCGGGGATCTGGTGGGGGCACCCCTGCCTCCCAGCAGTGACTATGACTAATAAAGGAAGAGTTCTAAGCAACTGAAAGGATGGGAAGCTGAAGACAGAAGGCAGGAAAGTGGACTTGCTCTCCCCAGGAATGCAGAGCCTAAGTCCCTCCTCCCACCCAGTGCTCCCTGCTCAGCACACAGGGCGAGCTGGGGACAGCAAATGCCCACAAGACCAGGGAAAATGGCCACAAGGACAGTGGCAGTGGGGGCAGGGAGGGGGGGTCCTGAAATATGTCCTACTCGTTGCCTAAAGACACCTGTCAGAGTCTGGGGTCTACTCTTTGTTCAGGAACATTTAGGGAGATTTAATCTAGGGGGGAAAAATCTATCTTTAGTAAGTGTCTTTCTTTAGAACATCCCCCCTTGACAAGGACACACTTGCATTTAGGAGCTCACAAGGACACCAAAGCAGACTTTCTGCCGTTGCCAGTGTTTTCAATGTCTGGCACAACTTCACAGAGCTCAGCCTGCCCCTCTGCTCTCAGCAACACTTGACACGAGAGGCGCTTTAATGGGGCCGCCCCAGCCGGGAACTCAATCACCCCTGGGACATGCATTTAAAGTCCCCGCAGACCCACCTGCAGCCCACCCTGCAGCCACGGCAGTGGTCGGTAACCACTGAGGGGGCCGGGATGAGACTGCCCCCCTCCACCAAATTACTGGCTTCTCCCTCCCCCTTCTCTTCCCACTCTTTCTTCTCTCCTTTTTTCCTTATCTCCTAGCTCCCTTCTTTGGCTTGGCGTGACCTTGGCCAAGGAGGGCCACTGGAGGCCACAGGCATGGCCCAATCTCACTGAGTGTTATGGCTTAAATTGCATCCCCCCAAAATCCATATGTTGTAGTCCTAACCCCTACAACTGTGTATGTGACCTTATTTGGAGACAGAGTCTTTACACAGGTAATCAAGTCAAAATGAGGTCATTAGCTTGGGCCCTAATCTAAATCACTGGTGTCCTTGTAAGACAGGGAAATTGGGAGACAGACACGTATACAAGGAGAACACCAGGTTAACGTGAAGGTGGCCATTGACAAGCCACAGAGAGAGTCCTGGGGCAGATCCTTCCCTCACCACCCTCGGGAGGAGCCAACCCTACCGATACCTTGATCTTGGACTTCCAGCCTCCAGAACTGTGAGACAGTAACTTTTTGTTGTTGAAGCCAGCTAGTTAGTGGTATGTCAACCCTAGCAAACCAGTGCACTGAGTCAACCCTTAGCACTCATGAAAAGCCTCACAAGGGCAGACCCCAGGCTGGCAGCCAAGGGGCATCAAGGAGAGGGCTACAGCTGCCCTCTAAGAGCCCACAAGTCTGAGAAGGAGAGAGAACACGGAACAGCGTTCAGGGCAAAACTGCTGCATTACTAGGAAATTTGAGAAGCTGGGAGAAAATGAGACCAATGCACATTCACAAATGGCATCCTGTGACATCCTCTAACAGGGCCACATAAAGACTCTTAATGAGGCTTCAAAGTCAGAGTCTTCTCTAGGGGAAGCTGTCTCTGCCTGCGCCATCTCAGTGGCGTGAGTTAGGTCAGACTCGCCCTGGGTGGGGTGGGGAGCAGGTGGGAGGTGTGGATGAACCCAGGAGAGGGCTCACCTAGAGACCCACCTTCTTTGTACATCATATCAATAGCTGTCACTCCTGGGTACAAGTTTCCATTTTCATCCCGGACAGGAACGATGAAACAGTGTGGCCCTAAGGAAGGCACAGAGATCACTAGTGAGCCGTCCTTTCGAAAGACAGGAATGAAGCTTTCTTCATACATAAAATTATTTTGATCCCCAAATTCATTCAGTTCCACAACCGTGCACTGCACATAACAGTGTGTGATGTCAAAATGTAATAATAAATTTTATCAACACGTATATTTAGGAGATAAAGTTAGTACTGAATTTTCTATAAGATAAAAAGAGCCCTGCAAAGTGGGTTTCCACTGGAAAATAGTTCCAGTAAAGAGAATTATTCTGGTGGTCTGTGTCGGGGACAAACCTTGAGATCTTCCATTTATGATGAGCTGGGCAAAGACTGCCGCGTAATTCCCATGCATGGCATTTCCGATGTACATCTTCTCGGCGTTCTCACACGGCGTGTCGATTACAAACTCCTGCACAGAGACAGCAAAGCAACAGAGTGTTTCCGCTCCTATGGCTCATTACAACTGCTTGCCTCAAGGCAACGAACACTGTGAAAATAGATCCACATGGTGCAGGACGCCGTTTTCAGGTGATTTCACAGCAAAGAAGAGACAAATGAAAAGTCATGTGGCTCCACCTGCTGAAGCCAGTCCTGGGGTCCTATCACCTCAGTGCACGTGTCACCTCCACCTCAACTCTGAAAATGATTGGAGACTAAAGTGATTTTTTTCAAGGAAAAATCCAATCAGGGGGATAAGTTGCCAATTTTCAGTCGTTTAAAGGTGTTGGTTCACTCCTTCCTGGTCTCTCTTCTTTGGAACGCCAGGCTGACGTGTGTGCGGTTTGGCTGCACCTGCCTGGCTTTTAATGTGTGCAGTCTCTCTTCAATTACCAACTTCTTTCTCTCTGACTACTTCACACCCAGGTTTTGACTTTTAAATAATCCAACAGCAAAATCGCTAAAAGCCCGGGTGGTACCTACTCAGCTCTCCAACTGGATGCCTGGATACAGCAAGACTAATAGGCCACTGTGGCCTCTTCCTGACATTGCTCAGAATATCAGCCCAAACAATTTTGGTTTTTATAAAAAGAAATCAGTCATTTAAGCCTTCGAATGATTGTTTCAGAACCTGCCTCTCCATTTTCCTGATCAATGAATGTAATAATTAAAGGTTTCCCCAAAAGGTTCACATGTCCAAGCTCTTAAAATAAAGAAAGCACTTGTAAATGAGTCTCCATCGTAGGAGGGGAAAATCTCAGAATGTGCCATGCAGTTTGTCTCTGAATCTGTCCAAGGATTCCAGCTCAAAACAGTCTGCAACTACCACTGGTCACAAAGAAGCAGGGAGAACATGAAGGGTTTTTGTTTTCAGTCTCTGTTCAAAACTTCATCTTCTGTTTCCTACTCTTTGGAAGCCAATACCAGGGTCACAGTGGAAATGCTCCCCTTCACTTCTTGGCCCTCCCCAGTGTCACTCGACACCGGGGTTACCTTTAAACCTCTTGCCAAGGAGGGACGGACCATACTGCCAGCTCTGAATACAGGGTCCCCGGGACAACTCAGGGAGCCCAGGGGAAATGGCAGAGTTGAGCTGCAAATTTAACTGGAGTTGACACTATTGAAGATGTGGCTGAACTAAACCAACAAGCTATTGATCACACAAAGATTATCTCAGATTTCAGACTATAAAGCATATAGACAATACTTTCCCTCTGGCCAAAAAATACAGTCTTGAAGCCTAAGAAAACACTCTTTGACATATGTTTGCACAAAGAAAGTTTTAACATGTGCAAGGGCTTTTCAGAAACATAAATGGACAAGCTGAATCTTTTTAAGAGAAGTCTCTGGAGGCCGCCCTTGTCTTATCAGGCCAGCCAGGACTTCTCAAGGAAAGGAGTTATTTGAGGTTGGGTACAGTAAAAAACAACAACAACACAACCCACGTGGGTGGGGAATGTTTACACCTGGGGGTGGAGGGTGGGGAGTAGGAAGGGACGTGGCTGAGGGAACGCTGGCCTGGCAGAAAAGATCTGGCGGGACAGGGAGGGCGCAGGAAGCCATCCGTCCCCCCCACCGCCCGGTAAACATCTGCTACACCCTGGGAAAGGAGGTTTGTCACTTCTGGCAAAACGCTTGATTTGGAAAGTTTGCATCAGCCAAAACCCTGGAGTTAAAGCTGGCTCTAAATAACGCACACCATGTGTGTCGGTTACTAGAATAATCATTTGTTGGAGGCCAGCAAAATGGTCAGTGTTGTAAGTGCTAGAAAAGATGGCTTTAGCCAGAGAGCTCCTAACCTCATTTATTTTTGCTATTTAGCATAAAGTGTAATAATAAAACTCTCTCTTACCTCTTAACTATCCATAACACTACCCGATCCACTCCCCCCAAAATAAATATAAAGCAACCAACCCGCAGGAATGAATAACCAAAAGAAATGTAAGAGATTCAAACAGTCCTTGAGGGAGCGAACCCTCATTTAATATGCTCTGACCGTTTAAAAGGGAAATGAAGGGGAAACGCAGAACCCACTGAAGGGAGAAACCCATCCCCTGCTATGTCAATTCTCGGCGGCGTGAGTTTATGATGGGCTTGTTCTCACTCCCTCCCCCAGCGGGGCGGAGAGCTCACCAGAGGCTCCCATCATTAGGATTTCAACTTTGCAACTCCCCTGTCAGCCCGTGGCAGCCGCTGAGGCACTCCAGGTAGCCAAATCGTTTCTGCTGTTTGGGGAGAATGGGACCAACACAGGAAATTATTTTTGTGCAAAAAATAATAATTGTAAGAAGAAACAAATAAATAAGAATTGCAGGTGGTTTTTCCCCCCATCAATGACAGCAAGGTGACCTCAATATCACGGCTTGAGGAGAGAAAAAAATCAGCCAGCCAAAATCCAAAAGATGCTAGGCCAGCACGCCCACCAGCAGGAAAGCCAGGCTGCTAAGTAAAAAACAACCACCACCGAACACAGACTCGCTTATTAACTGGGTAACCAGAGTCCGTTTCTCAGCCTCTGGGAGCCTCAGTTTCCCCATCTGTAAAGTAGGGACCATAATACCTTTCTACAAGATTATGGAACATTTGACAAAATGTTGGGTGCAGAGGGCTTAGCCTATTGCCCAGTATATCTGTGCTCAGTTAACGGGAAAGGCTTAGTGTCATGTTTATGGGATTGTTGTGGGAGGAAACGCAGACACTACACAGAGGGAGACTGACACAGAGCACGGCACATAGTGAGTGATCAAGAAACAGCAGTGCTTATTCTTGTTCCTACTCTGACCTTGGACATCACTGGCTGCTGCAGAGAACTGACGCCAGGACAAGAGGGAAAGCAGAGCATCCTCTAATACAACCCTCCCCTGACTCTGTCATTCTGAACTCTGACCACCTCCAATAGCATTCAAGGGTCAGGAAACCCTACTAACAAAAACCCAGACTCGAAAGGACAAATTCAGGGAAAATGAACAGACGGAGCAGCGGCTCGGCCATGCAGCGCCCACACGCACACTCAGGCATGTGCTGACACACAGGTTTACAAAGCCTCATTTCTAGAAAGAACTTCAAAATGTCTTTATCCCTTTGTCATTCTTAGGAATACCCAGCATCGGGCAAAAAACTATAAAGGAGAGCGACGTAAGTGGATAGTTGCTTTCTTCGTGCAGGAGGGCGTGGGAGTTGAAGCGACGGTGGTAAGGGTTACAGGGCAGCGTGTTCACAGCGCAGGTTGTGACCCATCATGAAGAGAGAGATCAATTCCAGAGACTTGGCCAACATTCTGTTAATTAGTAAGACAAGAAAGGAAAGGATGAAAAACAAAGAGAAGAAAAAGAAAGAGAAGGGAAGAGAAAAAAAGGAATGGAAAGGAAAACATATCAGAAAAGGAAAAATGAAAAATAAGATTGGTGATGCTCTTGTTTCAGGTGTCACGTACAAGGTCAGTGCAGGTCACCATCGGAGCACTGCATGATACGGCACAGGGGACTTGGCTCCCGACAAGGAAGCCCCAGCCCAGACAGTGCCCTCCCACCACACAGCACAAGGCAGAGTGTCTTCCATTTCTCTACCCGCTACTATTAGGAAGGACAACAGAATGGCTTCAGTATTGTCCTCACGGAGTTATGACAAGGGATTAAATCAACGAGCACACGTACAGTGCTCAGAGCACATTACGGGCACCGTATAACTGCTGGCTGGCGCTGGACTCACGAAGGCTGAGCGTACACCCACCTCGACTAAAGCACCTAGACTTTTGCTCCGCATCTGAGCTCCTCGGGCCAGAGAGCACCACAGAGGGTGTGACGCTGAAGAAGGACAGCCTGGCCCTGTGGGTTTCCTGCTGCCCTGAACGGCGGGTGGATGGACAGATCCTCACCTGTGCAGAGAGGTCAAAGGTGGCTTCGGTCTGGATCCCTCTCACGTTGCTCCCGTGGCCCCTCTCGGTCATCGCAAACATCCCTGTGTATTTCTGCTCCTGGAGTTCACCAGATGTGAGAAGGAATTAGCCAGTCAGACGGACGCTCGAACTGCAAACCTCTCATCCCGTTAAGAATGGTGGTGAGAGAGGGACAGGTGATTTGGAGATAATTATTAAAAATTCAGTCTGATGACAAGCTAATGGGAGCTTAACAATGTGACAGACTCAATGCAATATGCAAATAATAGTCTTGGAATTCTCATGAATGAGACTTTTGCTGACACAAATTCTCTGTTTTCTTTTTCTTCAAACACACACACACACCCTAACTGCTAAGGATGTTTAAGGCTCTCCCAGTAGAAGGCATCTATTGAGGAACACGCCATACCTGGAGTGACTGAAACCACTTAGTAACATGTCCAGGGCTTCCAAGATTCCTGACAGCACCACCGAATAGCCAATAAATTATTCCACACTGGAAGCAAGGACAACACAAACCATCATTAGCAACAGCCAACAATTAAATGACAATCAAATCCACCAGCCAAACTCCATTCAGGGAGCATCTGTTTGGCCCCTGAGCTTTACCTAAGTCCCGCCAGTGGCAAGCTTCCTCCTGGTTCCCTGCCACCGCCTGGAGAGCTCCACTTCCTCTCTGCAGACAAGGCTCACGGATCACTCTCTCGGAGAGGCCACCCAGCTCCTCAGAAAGTCAGTCCTCCACCCTCAGGGCTGCCCAGTTCACCCCATCAAATGACTGCTCTGACGCTCGCTCTGCCCTGTGTCCCGGGAACTAGCTGAGGGCCTGGTATGTAGCAGACCTGCAGCACGGTGGGTGTGTGTGCCGCGATCCCGGGTGCTGGGATCTGCAAGGGGCGTCCTGCCCTAAGGAGCAGCCAGCAAGCTGGAAGGGGGAAGGGACAACGCTGCAGAGGAGGAAGGAGGAAGGAGGAAGGAAGAAGGGGCAACGCTGCAGAATGAACAGCACTTAGCCTGGGAGGAGGCAGCCCGGGAGCTGGTCCCACTTCAGCTCCCCACTGGCTGTGGGATCCTGGACAAATGGCACAGTAGCCTCAGCTTCCCCATCTGGCAAATGGAGTGAATGAGGTGTGCACCCACATGCTGATCCACACACACAAGCTCGTCGGTGCTCACAGCAACCCTGTGAAGGACACACCATCGCCCCACTGAACGGCTGAGGATGCTGGGTCCAGAGAGGGAAACTGCCTCACCCGAGGCCACAGTCCGAGAAAGTGGCAAGGGCTGGGCTCCAACCCAAGCTGCCAACACCCAGCGGTGCTCCGTACGGTTGCCATGAGGAATCGCCGAGGGTCGACCGTCAAGCACTCCACCTAGTCTGTAAACCCAGGAAAACTGTTGCTGACGGGGAGGAAGAGGAGGAAGAAAAAGATGAGGAGGAAGAGGAGGAAGGGTGGCTTGAGCAGGGCCATTTGGAAGGGGCAGGGTGACTGCAGAGACAAAAGAACTTGAGTGCAGGGGCCTGCCGTGTCTGCAGGTCAGCATTCGCTCCCCTCCTGACCACACAGCCTCGGTTTTCCTCCTCCCTGGACCCCTTCTCCTCTAGAGTCAGGCTAAGTGGTTTGTGGGTGATGTCAACCCCACCCCCAGCTTTAGGATGAGTCTGGGGCCCAGGACTGGCTGATCTGTGTGACGTCATCCCCCTGGCCATAAGGATGGCCCCAGGGATGGACCTGTGATCTGGGTGGGTCCAAAGAGGGGGCTGGGACACGTGGGTGAGCTGCTGCAGAACAGAAGGGGTCCTTTTCGATGCAGTGGAACCTGGAGGACTGGAGGCCTCTGCTGCCGGCAGCCGCGTGGCCACGAGCTGGTGAAGGAGCCAATGCACGGGGCCAGGTGGGGGGAAAGCCGCAGCGCCTCGGGATGAGAGAGACGGTCCCGCACACCCACTCTGAACCCCTAAGTTAAAGCAGCCAGTAAGTGCCATTTTTGCTTAGGCAAGTTTGGACTGGACTGTTTTCCTGGGGTCACTGAATCTGGAGGAGCCCGCTGTCCCCCACACATATGATCGATCAACATGGGACTAACTTCGTGAAACGGCACGTGATCGGCTCCAACAGCCCTGAGCAGCCAAAACGCTCTGACGTCAGGACAGACGAATGTCACTAATCACATCTGACATATGAAGTGCTTTTCGTTTGGAGAATCATAAAGTATCCTGGGAAGAGGTTTCATGCCCCGATGACTCAGTCTGCTTCACAGAATCATCGTGGGCACTGCAAACTGCATTACTAATGCCAACACGGGAAATGGAAGCAATCCAACAGTGCATGCTTTTTCCCTAAACTATCTTGGAAGTCAAGTGGAAAAAAAAATACTTTTCTAACACTAAAACAAGTGAGATTCTCCACCCCTAAATCTCTTTGGCTGGTGGTTAATGCATTCTTGACAATATATTCCTTTTCTAGGTTTTAAATCCTTTCCTCCTCTTTAGGAAGGGGGAAGAAACCCATAGTGTCTGATCTACATTTTGAAAGTCCCTGTTCACTAAATGTATTAGTAGGAGCCCTGGGCTGTGGGTGTGAACCTGCAGGTTTGTAGAAAACTGCAACAGTTAACTGAGGTGGTGTCTGGGTGACCCCGACCGACACAGGTCAAATGTGGGGTTCTTCTCCCACAAAAGCCACACTCGCTGAGTGGCAGGTAATCCGACAAAGCTGGGCCAAGTGCAAGAAGAGCTCCCGGGGGCTCTAACCAGATGACTCCCTGGCCTGACACACTTTCACCAGGTGCTTCCTGGGAGGGGTGGGGACCCCAGCCCCGCTGGCAGGAGGGAGGCAGGCAGGCAGGGGAGAGAAGTAGAGGGACTCAGGGTAGATTCTGGAAAAGAACCAATGGGGTGGATTTGGGAGGAAAAGGAAAGAGAGGACCCCAGCAGACACCTGGGTCTGTGGCCTGAGTCACCAGGTGGCAGGGTGGCTTGGAGGGGAGCTGGGAGGAGCCAGGAGGAAGGACGGGCGAGTGAAGACAGAGATGCTGAGCCCGACAGGAGATGGGTACTGACCCCTCCTGAGGGAGCAGTGCAATGTGTCCCCTGAGAGGGCACCGTGTCCACTGCTGCCATGACTACCCAGTGTCCTGAACGGGACACAGAGAGATCCATTTGCTCTGAGAGAGACTGGGAAAGGCAAGGAAATAAAAAGGAGCAGAGGAAATCAACTGACAACTCTAACTTCAAACACACACCCACCTTGTCTTGCTTGCCTGGGGAAGACCCCCTCTCCTTTATCACTTCTCTGGAGAAGAAAAAGCAAAGCTACAACATCAGGTGTGCAAAGTAATGACCACAACTTGCTCAGCAAGGGCTGGCAGCAGCCTCCGGAGACCCTGGTTAGAGATACCTAAGGGCTGGGAGGTGTGGCCAGGACAGGCCACAGGGGCCAAAGGACAGAGCCCTGGCAGGGCCTCTTAGCTTTCAGATGATGACTAGAAGGAGACACCCCAAACTGGGAGGGAAATCTGATCAGCTAGACCTGGGAAGGTAGGTTGGTTTCACCTCCACCCACCAATGGAGCTACTAGCTAGAAGACTCTTGGGAGAGGCCCCTGCCCATGTCCCAGGGGTTACAGTCCCCACTGCCCACTGACCTCTTGCTACCTGCCAGGATTAGCACGAGGCTCCTCGTTACAAATTTAAATCTGCACACAGTCTATGAATGCACATTAGCAATGCCATCTTTACAGAAGAGAAAACTAAGGTACAGATGTACAAAGAGATGTGTCAGAACCGTGACTGGGAAGTCCTAGAGACAGAATGTGAGCCCACATCGTTCTGACTGTGTCCCTGCCACGATGGAGCAGTGAGGTCTGTCCTGTGTGCAGAATCTCTGCCGGTGCCAGGGCTTCGATAGAACAGGCCCTTCTCCACAACGGCCCTACAGAGGGTCTCCTAAAGAAACTTCAAGTGCACTCAGGATCTTTTCATTCCAAGAGAAAATGGGATATAATGGGGCACTTGAAGTGGTTTTTGAGCCAATGCTGACCTCAGAAATGGACTTAGAATTGTGTCCCCCGCAAAATTCATGTGTTGAAGCCTTAATCCTCAATGTAATGGTATTTGGAGATGGGGACTTTGGGAGGTAATTAGGGTTAGATGAGCTTATAAGGGTGTGGCCCTTATGATGAGATTAGTGCACTTTTAAGATGAGGCAGAGAGGCCAGTGCCTCTCCACAATGTGGGAACATAGCAAGAAGGCAGCCGTCTGCAAGCCAGGAAAAGAGCCCTCACCAGAACCTGACCATGCTGACACTCTGGTCTTAGATTTCCCAGCCTCCAGAAACGTGGGAAAATAAACTTCTGTTGTTTAAGTCACCCAGTCTGTGGTATTTTGTTACAGCAACCCAAGCAGGCTAAGACAGGCGGTAAGATGATTCAAATGAAGAAAAAGAGAGCAGCTGCGGGGAAGGAGAAAAGGAAGCACAAGGGGTTTTTTTCAGCCTTAGAGTCCTTCCAGATTGCATCCTCATTTTTGGCAGAAGACCCGAGCTTGCTCCCAAGCTCAAGTGGGGATTCAAAGCCCCAGGAAAGAGAATCTTTTTCCCTGGCACCTCTCTGGTATGCCCACCCCTGCCACTGTGATATGTGCTCAGAACCAGCCCCCAGCCCTGCCAGCACTTGGCTGTGTGAGTCAAATGTGTTTGTCCAAAGCACTCAGGGAAATGCAAAGCCCCTGGATAAACACATCCCTGGTGGAAGAGAGAAAAGGGGATTGGACCTGTGGGGCACAGTTGATTTTGACACATTGATGCTGATGTCCCCTCCTCAGGTTGACAACCAGCTCCTGCAAAAGGCAGGGACCACCAGCTGCTCTTGGGCTAGCAGTGGGATCTGGGCACCCCCTGACCAACTCAGCATTCACAGGAACTTTTCCCAGCACACCACATGTCCTCCTGGACATCTCCCTCCACCATCAACAGAAAAGACAGCCACAGCCTTCCTGGCCAGACTCAGGGCACAGGTGCCTCTAATTGCCTAGGATTCCCAAGCTCAGGAAAAAAAATAATCTCCCACAAAGACTGATGAGTGGGAAAGCAAACAGAGTTAATAATAATTTTTAATTGGCATTTTTACTGGGGTAAAATACATATAGCATAAAGTCTGCCATTTCAGCCATTTTTAAGTGTATAGTCCAATGGCATTAAATACAGTCACAATGTTGTGCGACCATCACCACTATTTCCAAAAATTTTCATCATCCCAAATAGAAACTCTTTACCATTAAGCAATAACTTCCAATTCTTCCCTCCCCCTAGCCTCCAGTAACCTCTAATCTACCTTCTATCTCTATGAATTGGCTTATTCTAGATACTTCATATAAGTGGACTCGTAAAATATTTGTCCTTTTGTGTCTGGCTTATTTTACTTAGCCTAATGTTTTCAAGGTTCATCCACATTGTAGCATGAGTCAGAACGTCATTCCTTTTCATGGCTGAGTAGTATTCCACTGTGTGTATATACCACATTTTGTTTATCCATTCATCTGTCCATGGACACTTGGTTTGTTTCCACCTTTTAGCTCTTGTGAATCATGCTGCAATGAACATTGGCATACAGGTATCTGCTGGAGCCCCCACTTTCAATTCTTTGGGGTATATGCCTAGTTAGTGGAATGCTAGGTCATAATGGTAATTCTATGTTTAACCTTCTGGGAAACCATCATATTGTTTCGGTTCTATGTATTTATTTAATACTCACATATTGACACCTGCTATGTACCAAGAATGTAGGAGTGATAATTTTCAAGGAGTTGTCCTCTAGTGGTGCTAAGAGACATAAAGTAATCACATGAATAAATCTATGGATTCAAAATGGGAACATGCAATGACAGTAAACCATAAGGAACAAAGACAGATGACAATGAGTAGATGGGATTTAAATTGCAACTTTAGGAGAGGCTTCCTTGAGGGAAGGACACTTCTGCTGGGATCTGAAGAATAAACAGGTGTCAGCCAGATGACACAGGAGAAAGATCAGTCTAGAGTGGGTGGCAAGAGGGGTTCAAAAGTGGGCAGAAGGAACCAGAAGGAGGCCTAGGGAGCAGAGGAAAGAGGAACAGCATGCATCTGGAGAGGTGATCAGGGCCACGCCCTGCAAGGACCCATGGGCCACACTGAGGATTGGAGGCCTTTTCTAAAGCATAATGGGAAGGAAGGAGTTTTAAGCAGGAGAGTGACAAGATCAGAGGAGCATTTTAAAGAGCCATTTCTTTAAATCTATTCCAGCTTCCTTCTAGAATACTCAGGAGTAAAACCTTTTCAAAAAAAATTATTATGTGAAATTTTAAACAAAACAGAAGGGTACAATGAACTCAAGGATGAGCAGCTCACGGTCCACTGTTCTTCATCTCCCTCGACCCCCACACCCTTTCCCTTCCTACACCCTGGGTCATCCTGACGTCCATCCCTGTCATCACACCATGTCTTCCCTAAATATTTCCTACACATCTGAAAAGATAAAGACTCCTTTTTAAAACATAACCCTAAAACCATTATCCCACCTAAAAATATAATAATTATTCTCTAATATCGTCAAATGTCCAATGTTCAGATCTGCCCAGCTAACATATAATTTTTCTTTACAAACAGTTTGTTGTTTGAATCAGGATCTAAATAAGACGCACACATTGCAATTGGTTGAAATGCTTCTTAAGTCTGCTTTAAACCCCAGGTTGCCCCTCTATCATCCATTCAAACATTCCCTGTGCAGCTCTGTGTACTAGCCTCAGTGCAAGGTCCTGAAGACCACAGGAGAAAGCCCCCTGCTTAGAGCCCTGCTGCCCCTTTGCAGATGTCCCCATGGTGACAACCCATGGAAGCTTGCCAAAGAGAAGGCAGGTGGGGAGAAGAACAATATAGAAAAAGCACAAACTGGGGGTCACAAGTCTGGACCAGGATCCTCCAGCATTTCTGAGAGGGGCTCTATTTGTTGCATCTTAGCTGACTGTTCTTCTCCCTAAAAGCCACAGCTGGCCCATCCAGGAGGGAAGAGGCCCTGCCTGGCTGAAATCTCAGGGAGGCCAGTCTTCCTGGAAGGACCTGATGGTGGGTGCCCTCACCACAGGATGGCATGCACAGATTTCTTTCTAAGTCCTGCCCATACAAAAAGTCTACACCAAACAGAAATAACCGCCATCTTAGACTCACCACCAGTTACCTGGCTTCCTGTCTGATCATTCTGTCTTCACGTTCTAGTTGTAATTTCTCCCATTTGGGGACATCAGGACCAAGTGTTAGAATATGGGGAATTATTTGAGACCCAGTGGTGACCAGGGACAGAAAGGAGGGCATATGCAGGGCCACACAAATGACTGTCTGCTGGGATGCTTAGGGCACCAGGAGGGGCTGAGGCAGTCATGCCCACCTGAGCTATTCCACTCACTGTCTTTGGGGAGCTGGGACATGCAAAGCAAGATCACGGTGGGATGTCATTTTATACCCATCTGATTGGCAAAAATAGAGACATCTAAGAATTCCAAGTGTGGGTGAGGATGTGGATCCACAGGGTCTGAGTACATGCTGAATTGAAGTAATAACTCTGGAGAACAGACTGACACTACCCTTTAAAGTTAAGCATTCATTTATCCTATAAGAAGCAATTCCATTTCTAGTTGAACACCTAAGGGAAGCTTTTACCCATGTTCAACACCAGACATGGACAAGAGTATTCATAGCCACACTTTTCACATTAGCAAGACCTGGAAACAACATGAGAAAGTGGACAAACAAAAGCTGTGGAACAGTCACACAAAGGAATATTATACAGTGGTCAAAAATGAATGAACTTCCATTTCTGTATCATTCCAAAAATGACAAAACTATACAGATGGAGAACAGATTAGTGGTTGCCAAAGGACAGGAGTGGGACTGGATGCAACTGACAAGGACTAGGTAGCACCATGAAGTTGCTTTTTGATGGTGGAACAGTTCTATATCTTGATTGTGGTGGTGGTTATATGAATCGATACATGGAGTCAAACTGCACACACACACACACACACACACACACACATGTGCAAGTAAAAACTAGTGAAATCTGAATAAGGTCTGTATCCTACCTGATAGTACTGTACTAATGTCAATTTCCTGGTTTTATATCACATTACCACTATATAAGATGTCACCACTAGGGGAGAACGGGTAGAGGTCACATGACTATGCACTATTCTCTTTACTTTTTGTGAGCATTATCATTTCAAAATAAAAAGTTTTTTTTAAAAAAATTAAATAATACAGTGACATGCAACAATATGGATCAATCTTGGCAACAATATTTAAGTAAAGAAAGTAAATCAAATGATTATGATACTATTTTTATAAAATTAATATAAATGAAAATAATCTATTGATACAAATGTAATAAAGCTATTCAAAAAAGAAAAGCAAAGAAAAAACCAAAACAGGATTGGATATAATGGTTAAAGGGGCAGGCAGGGCTGGGTGGTGAGGTGTACCCTTTTACCTACACCTATTGCAGAAAATAGACTGAGCTCCCAGGGTCAGAGTTTCCACTCCTTGCCATCAAAGCAAGCATGAGGTCGTGCAGACGGCTGCCCGGCCCTCTCACCTTCACTCCTGTGGCCATGTCCGCGATGGAGAGGACTTCTCCTATGACGAGGCTTCGGCTGACAAAATTCTTTGTTTTCTCTGCCTGAAAACATGACAGACCCAATGTCAAGGTTTCCTTGTGGTTTTCTGACCTTTTAAATTCACAATTTGTATAATAAAGGCATGTTAACTTTTGTCATAAAAAAACACAATAAAAGCAGTTTTCAAATTAAAAAAATAATCCCATCACTCTATGAAAATAAACATTTTCATCTTTTTTTCAATGTGTTCTTCTGATCTCTGACCACATGTACATAGTGTTTAAAGATTCTTAGACGACAGAAAGTCAACTGCATCCACATGGAGGGCAAGGCAGACGTTGCTCAGGCCTTGCTTTGCCTTCACCAGGTTTGTCCCTTGGAGCTTGCCATTGTTCCTTCTGCAGCCCTAGCGCCCCCACGGTTCTGCCTCGCTCCTCGCCTCCTCCGATGGGCACCATGCCCCGCAGCCTCTCTGCATTGACACCTGAACCAACAGGAACACCTGGCTCAAGCGCCGGCAACATCTTGATGTGAGCCCAGAGGATTGTGGAGGTCTGGGAGCATTTCGGACACAGGAAAAGCAATATTCTTCATTTCCCTTTCTAGCCAGAGATTATCTCAGGACCTTGATGATGTAAAAAATCACAAGATTGCTGTCCCCACTTCTCACTCACGGTGCACGACAGCAACAAATCCCAAAGCTATGTGAGCGCACTCTCCTCCACCAGTGAGAAATGAGAAGGGGCAACGACACTGTCACTGTTTCATTTAAAAAATGCAGAATTAGTGGCCTTTCCTTAGAAGGTGGTGAGCCCTTGAGTGGGCAAATTGCTATTGTTCATTGTTGGAATTAATGCTAATTGTCTTCATTTGCCAGTCTCTTCTGAGACCCGGCCAACAAAACTGGTGTTTGTTACCCATGTGTGTGTGTGTCTATGTGTGTGTCTGTGTATACATGTGTGCATGTGTGTTTGTGTGTGCATGTACATATGCGGATGTGTGCATGTACATGTGTGCATGTGTGTAGGGGTGTGTGTACACATGTGTATGAGAGTGTATCTGTGTGTCTGTGTGTGTGTATACTGCCCCGCCAGCTGTAGAATGATAACCGACCTTCCTTGGATGACTCTCAGTTTCCACACTGGCTTAAGCTCTCTCCCCAAACACTCTCTATTTTCCCCTCCTGTAGATTTTTACAATGTTGCTCTCAAGTGTTATTAATTTTATCAAACAGCAGGCTGTCAAGATTTATGACTCTTATCATGGCTCTAACCCAATGCATCTTGTATTGATTATTTCCTAAAATATCTCCAGGCTTGAGCATAAACCATTGCTTGACTCCAGCTTCAGCACACACTGGAGAGTGAGTTACCAGCAAATAAGAAAAAAAAAAAACCGTAGCAGATAGTCGCAGACATTTTTGGAGGGCCCAAGTGTCCTTGTTGCACAAATCCTCACAACAACCCTCCTGAGGCTAAGCATGACAAGAAGGACTGACCCCACCTAACAGGCTCAGGGTGCTCAAGTGACTTGTCCAACCAGAGTCACCCGGTAAGTGGCAGGGCAAGGATCAGAAACCAGATCTTCAAGTTCCTCATCTGGACATCCTGCCACTGCCCTCACTGCTGGAGGACACCCGGGACTGCAGTGGCCCAGCCTTCATCACCAATCCACCCCTATTCTGCACTACCAGCCTCGCTCCCAGAACCCACCTGGCATCAACCAGTCACTGTGCCTCCAGGTCATCTTCCTGAGAGCCACCCTATCCAGAATCATCACAACAAACCCTTTCTCACCTGAATCCACCTGCTCTGCTCTGGCCAAACCCAAATCATCAGGAGTAAGCAAATCCCTTGGCATTTCCAACTGTTCACAGTTTTCTTCATATTTCATTCTCTGAACGCATATTGTAGATGCAGGAGTATGATTTGTCAGTAGTGGTATCCAAGTGTGGTCACTTTTACTCACCAGTTTGAAATAAATTGCAAGCACATTTGCTGAAGAATCAACCCCAAATTTAGTCATCTTGGAGCATTATAAATTGTTTATGACAATTACCTCCCTTCCCCTGTCTTTGCACGGGACGGCAGCCTTCGCTGTTAGACCTGATGGGAAACGTCAGTCGGAGTGTGCCGTTCATGCGCCCATGTGGATGTAAGCGTGCATTTGGACTGGTCCATTTCAAGAGACCAAACCAAAGTTTCAGCACTGAGACTGGGCTTAATATGAATGACTGCCTCATTGGTGTATATTTTTTTAACATCTTCTTCATGCATAAATTCTCTCTTTCCTTCAATTCTTCTTTCATTTCTGATTGGTTAATTGTTCTTAATTTAAGAATGTTTCTCCTCTTATTGAATTGGCAGCACTAACTGAATTGTCGATACCAACAAATCAATCAATAATCAATATGTGTTGTTCTGCATACATGTTGCAGTGTTTCCACTGTATCAGTAGCTGCCTTCAGGTACACTTGATATAGTCAAACCAAACTCAAGCTCCATATCAGCATATAAATTTGTGGTAACAGTAAATGATAATAATCCCATAAATGCATGGATAACATACCCAAGTTTATCCAAAATTACAGCCCATGCTATTTTTATTTCTACTTAATAAATTCAGTCTCAACCAGAAGAAGATAGTTTTTCCTAAAATATGTCCTTTTCTTTGTAAATTACTTGATGTAGCAGATCTTGGTGATGTAATATTCTGTTATAAATTCTGCAAAATGTACATTTTTTGTTTCATAAGCCCAGAGAGTCTCTAAAAGACATATATATACATATATATATTTAATTCTTCCTGACATAAAACCAACATGATTCAGAACTGGCTGGGTGTGCGTAGTCCGAGCTGCCTTTCCTCTGATGTTAGAAGACCCCCATGGTCTCCTTTGCGACCTATCGGCAGCCTAGGTCAGGTGCCCAGAGGAGGGGCCTGGGCAGAAAGAGGTTCTGATCTCCGTTGTTTTTTTTAATAGCAGTCCCCAAACTGGCAAACTTGCTTCTTCTATCATCTGGTTTCAATTTTCAGTTATGTTTTCTCAGCTTTATTGACTACATGTCCTTTGTTCTAATTAACTTCAAGTTATTTTAGAAAGAGAAAAGGGTCAGAGTAAAATGCACAAATAAATGGGCTTCAAAGATTCAGTTGTCTGGGCCTCTAAGCAAGACTTTTGCCTGCTGGGCTAACCAGCCCAGAACCTCTCTCCAAAAGACCCCAAGTCTGGCCACTTCTTACATCTCCCACCACTCTCTCGTGCCTGGACTATTGTCACAGCCTCCCAACTGGCCTCCTATGTCCACCCTGCCCCAAACTTCAGACATTATGATCTTTTTATGATTTATTATTAAAGTAAAATTTACATCCAGTGAAATACACAGAGCTTAAGTGCATGAGTTCTGGTCAGTTACCTCCCTGCATAGCCATCCCACCCATCAAGAGCACAGAGCATTCCAGTCCCTGCAGTGAGCACCCTCACGCCCCTCTGCAGTGAGTGCCCACCCCAACAGGCAACCACTGTTCTCTTTTTATCACTGTCCACTCGATTTGCCTGTTCTGGGACATACACAAGTAGAAGGACACAGCAAATGCTCTTTGGGGTCTTCCTTCTTTCATGCAAATAAGGCCTCCATGTTATCATGTATACCCATAGTTCATTTTTTATGAGTAGTTTCCATCCATAAATATTCCATCATTTGTCTAATCTGTTACTGTTGAACATTTGCATTGTTTCCCACGTGTGACTACTATGAACCAAGTTGGTAGAAACATTTGTGTACAAGTCTTTTTGTGCATGTGTGTCCATTCTCTTCTGCAAATCCTCAGGAATGCAACTGTGGGGTCAGAGCATAGGTTTAGTTTTATGAGGAACAGCCAGTTTGTGAAAATGGTTGCACCATTTTACACTCCTACCAACGATGTATGAGAGTTCTAGTTTCTCACACTGGCACTATCCGTCTTTTCCACTTCTAGCTATTCTGAAGGAGTGTAATGGTTTCTCATGGCATAAAGATGTATTTCTCAGATGACTAAAAATGACAAGCACATTTTCATATGATTACTGGCCATTTGTACATCTCTATTCAAGTCTTTTGCCCTGTTTTAAAAACAGAGTTGTCTTTTTATTACTGAGTTCTAGGAATTCTTTATATAGTCTGGATACAAATCCTTTGTATCTGGACACAAGTTTTTGTCAGATATATGCATTGCAGACATTTTTTCCTAGTTCGTGGATTGCATTTGTATTTTCTTGAGGCTGTCTTTTGATGAACAGCAGTTTTTAATTTTAATGAAGACCAGTTTATCAGTATTTTTTCTTCTACATGTTCAGTGATTTTGGAGTCCTCTTTAAGAAACCTCTGCCTATCCTAAAGTCTAAAGGACATTCTCCTTTGTTATTCTACAAACTCTGCAATTTTACAGTTTATGTTTAGGTGTGTATACACCTCAAATTATTTCTATGTATAGTATGAGGTATGAATCAAGGTTAACTTTTTTCCTATATGTTTATCTAGTTGTTCCAGCACCATTTGTTGCAAAGACATTTTTTCCCTATGGAATTGTCTTGGCAACATTGTCCAAGAAATCAATTGGTCATATATATGTGGGTTTCTTTCAGGACTCTCCGTTCTGTTCCACTGATTTATTTGTCTTTCCTCTTGCCAACACCACATAATCTTGAGTAGCTTTATAATAAATTTTGAAATCATGCAGTGAGAGTCTTCCAACTTGGTCCCTTTTTAGAATTGTTTTAACTTTTCTAGGTCCTTTGCATTTCCATATATGTTTTGGATCAACTTTTAAATTTTGATCAAGGCACTATAGCATTTTACAAATAAGCATCTTTGGGGGTCAAACAATTGTTTTAAATAAAGATATGTGTCCATTGGGGGGGTTAGAAAATAAATGAATAAATAAATAAATAAAATAAGCATTATGTAATGCCTCCCGCCCCTCTCCCTCACCACGGTGAAAACTTCCAATGACTCCAGTTATCCTTGCAAGAAAATCTAACCCTGTCATCATGGCCTCCATGTCTGGCCTTTCTTATTCCTTGCTGGGTCCTGGGTCCACATATTAGGATACAGCATAGAGCACTGGGGCTGTTCTGTAACAAAGCTGTAGCCATGAACTTCTGATCTTCCCAGGGGCCTTAGACTACTCCAGGAAAGCCCAGTCCAGGAATGATGAAAGATGACAGTCCCATGGCTCTGCCTAAGGATATTTTTCTCTTTTCGTGACAACGGTATTGCAAGATCCTGACAGTGTAGGATTTTCCAAATTCTTTCCTCAAATTTAATACCTCTTCCCTTCACAGCACAGCCTTCCTACAAAATTCCCTTGGAAATGTTTCTGATTATTAGTGTAATCACAGAATTGATCAATATTGGCAGCATGTAATAATGAATGTATCTTATGGACATTACAAGCTTGATGCACAAGCTCACTTTTCTGGTAGTAGAAAGTGCAGCATTTTACGTTAATTTTAATGGAAATTAATGGTTGCTTATAAGTTTTTGCCCATGAGCAAATATTGTTCCTGTTATTCTACATTGTGAGATGAACACACCATATAGCTACTTAAAAACTGGATGGTCAAACAGTAATACACTGGGCGTTCGTTCAGCACTTCACATGTGCCCAAACACTGTCTGAACAATCTAATGCAAATTAAGCCATTTGATCTCTCATCTATCCTTCAAGGTAAGTATTTTTATCGTCCACACTGCATGACGCTCCTGTCTGCTCGGTGGCCCTGTTGGCAGTTTCTTATGGTTGGGCTCAGGTCACATGCCCTGTGGCAGGAAGGGAGCCACTGGAAACCACCAATGTTATCCACATGCCATGTCTGGACAACCCCAAAATAGGACACATGCCCCCACCCCTTGAAGCAGTAGGGCTTCTCCCCAGATGCTATCACCAGGGCCGAGGGTGGAGCCAAGGCCAGGGCGACAGAGCCAAGGCTCAAAGTAAGTAGGTCGGACAGGCATGTACACACACAAGGTCACTGTGGGCTCTGTGCAGCCACCATGGCCAGTGTCAGCCCTGGCCTGCCCAGGAGGGCTGCCCTTGTGGGTGCCCATCTCTGAGCCACTGCCCTGCAACTGACTCACACTCGCCCCTGGCCCACCAGCCAGCGGACACTTGGAAGCGCTGTCTCCTATTCATCTTGAGTTACAGGAGTCAATTCTCCCAGGCCTCTGTTCTTCCCATCACAGCAGAAAGATTACGTGGGGCGGAGTTTCACCTCACATGGCTGTGGAATCTCCCAGGCCCAGTTTGAATCCTGCCTCTGCTGTTTCTACCATTTAACTTTAGACAAGTTACCTTTTCTCTCTACATTTTCGTCCCCTGACCTGTAAAACAGGGGTCATATTTACTTTATGGATTTGCTGTGAGAATTTAAGGGGATAATGTGCACAACTGCTCGCCAGCCTTCTTCCACTCCTCCCCTGCCTTCCCTCGGCTCCTTCCATCTGCCCTCCAGGCTCCGCCCCGGGGCCTCGTCCTTTCTGTCAACACTCCTGCCTTGGGCATCCATCCAGCCTCATGGCTCTAAATTCATCTCTACGCTGATGCCTTCCCCGTACCTTGCTGGTAAGCATCTCAAACTCCTGATCGCATGCAAAGATGAATTGCTGACTTAACCTCCCATCTCCTCCAGCCTCCGCACCCCAGTAGGTGGTGATCTCAACCTTCTAGCTGCCCAGACCGAAGTCCACAGAATCATCTTTGTGTTCCTCTCTCTCAGGCCGTATCTATTTGTCAGTATCTGCTGCTGCTCTTCCTTCAGTAGAATCTCTAATTTGGCCACTTCTCCTTGCCTGCACTGTGGCCACCCTGGTCCCAGCTAGCACCACCTCTCTCCCGGGTGACTGCAGAGTCCTCTCAGCCCCCCTCCCTGCCTGCAACCCTGCCCCTCACTTAGTGCCCTCTCAAGCCCAGCCACCAGGGGGTCCTGCTACACTCAGTCCCTCCAAAAGCCTCCCGGGCTATCCAGTCTGAAGGATCCAGGGAGCCACCCTCCCCAGCCACTCTCCCCTCCTCTCTCCTCCTCACTCACTCTGCCTCTACCACACTGCGCCTGTGCCTTAACAAGCCCAGGACACTCCCTGCTCGGGCCCTCGTGACTGCTGTTCCCTCTGCCTGGATGCTGTTCCCTGACCTCCACCTAGCTCCCTCTCCCAGCCCTTAGGCATCTGCCCAAATGTCACCCCATCATGAGGACCTCAACTGTGCCCCCAATTCTCCCTGGCACCTTTACATGCTTGAGTATTTTTTTAAATTTTAATACATATTAAACACATAACATAAAATTTACTATTTCAGCTATTTTTTAAGTGTACAGTTCTGTGGCACTAAGTACATTCACAGTGTTCTGCAACCATCACCACCATCCATCTCCAGAACTTTCACATCTTCCCAGAGTGAAAATCTGCACCCATTAAACAAGGATTCCCCACTTGCCCTGTCCCCAGACCCTGAAAACCACCATTCCACTTTCTGCCTCTATGCACCAGACTGCTCTAGGTACCCCATTCTATCTACATAGAGTCATACAGCATTTGTCTCTTGTGACTGGCTTGTTTCACTCAGCATAATGTCCTCTAGGTTCAACTGTGTTGTAGCCTATCTCAACATTTCCTTCCTTTTTAAGCTGAATTATATTCATTGTATGTATTTACTGCATTTTGTTCATCCATTCATCTGTCGATAGACACTTGGGTTATTTCCACCTTTTGGCTATCATGAATGATGCCGCTATTAACACGAGGGTGCACATATCTGTTTGGGTCCCTGCTTTCATGTCTTTTGAGTATATACCAAGAAGTGGAATTTCTGGATCATGTGGTAATTCTATGTTTAATTTTTTAAGGAAATGCCATACTGTCTTCCACACTGGCTGTACCATTTTACATTCCCACCTCAGCACCAGCAATGCACAAGCGTTCCAATTTCTCCAAATATTCTCCAACACTTGTTTTTTTCTGTTTTCTTTTTTTGATAATAGCAATCCTAATGGGTGTGAAGTGGTGTCTCATTGTGGTTTTGATTTGCATTTCCCTAATGATTAGTGATGTTGGGCATCTTTCCATGTGTTTATTGTTCATCTGTAAGAAGACATGTCTCTTCAAGTCCTTTGACCATTTTTTTTAATCTAGTTATTTGTTTTTTTGTTGTTGTTGTTGTTGAGTTGTAGGAGTTCTTTCTTTATATATTCTGGATATCAATCCCTTATCAGATAGAAGATTTGCAAATATTTTCTTCACTTCCACGTGTTGCCTTTTCACTCCGTTGATAGTGTCTTTTGATGCACACACATTTTTAATTTTGATGTAGTCTAAATTATTTTTAGACAAATTTTTACTAACATGTTTTCTAAAATTTTTTCAAAAGCCTGTTCTTTTGGTGTTCTATCCAAGCATTGCCAAATCCAATGTGGTAAGGCCTTTCCTTCATGTTTTCTTCTAATTGTTTATTAATGTTAACTCTTACATTTAGGTCTTTAATCCATTTTGAGTTAATTTTTGTATATGGTGTAAGGTAGGGTTCCAAATTCATTCTTTTGCACGTAGATACCAGTTGTCTCACCAACATTTGTTGACAAGACTGCTCTTGGTCTTGACACCCTTGTCAGAGATCATTGGCCACATATGTGAGGGGCCAGCCCAGGCACTATTTTAGGACAGGTTTTTCTATTTCTGCAAAATACATCATTGAGACTTTGATAGCGATTGCACTGAATCTGTAGATTGCTTTGGTAGTACTGACATTTTAACAATATAAAGTCTTCCCATCTATGAACACAAGATGTCTTTCCATTTATTTTTGTCTCCTTTCATTTTTTTCAGCAATTTTGTAGTTTTCAATGTACAAGTCCTTCACCTCCTTGGTTAAGTTTATTCTTCAGTCTTTTGTTCTTTTTGATGCCATTATAAATAGAATTGTTTTCTCAGTTTCCTTATGGCCTCTTCATTATTAGTGTATAGAAATCCAACTGATTTCTGCACATTGGTTTTTATCCTGCAACTTCGCTGAATTTGTTTATTAGCTCTAACAGATTTTTTTGGTGAAATCAGTAGGGTTTTCTACATAAAAGATCATCTCATGTGCCAACAGAGACTGTTTCACTTCTTCTTTTCCAATGTACCATGCTTGATTTTCTTCCACAGTGTCCATTGCCATCTGACATACCATAAATTTACTGGTGTTTTAGTTTATTGTCTGACTCCTCCAAGACTAAAAAGTAAGTTCCATAATGACAGGTACTTTTCCCCTGCTTTGTTCACTGCCCCTTGAACAGTGCCTGGCTCATAGTAGGTGCTCAAAAAATTGTTCTGAAATGAATGAATCACCTCACCTGGCACACAGAAGAGACTTAACAAATGGTAGCAAGAAATAATTATTATTAGTATTTTACATAATATTTTACAGCAAGAGTAGTAAGTCTTAAAATGAAAAGTTTTCATTATGAAGAATGATTGCAGTGTCAAAAAATAAACAGCACCATGATTCCAGCTACACTGGAGTCCCTGGGCAGGCCCCAACTCACTCCCTGGCATGCCCTTTCAAGTAATCCCTGTGGCCATCACAGATGACAACTCGGTTCAGGTGCCAATCTACACAGAGGGACTTCTGTAAACAGGCCACTCTGTCCCGTCATCCCTGTTCAAATCCTCCACGATATCCCATGGGGCCAGGGCTGGCCTTGCCAGAGCACTGGCCAAGTGGCCAGTGTCCAAAATCTGTGGAGCTGGATGGAGCAGGGACAGGGACTCCTGCCAAAGGCAGCACACAGGACCGAGAGCCAGGGCAGCCTGTCACAGCCCACTAGGAAGAGCCTGGGTTCCAGTACAAACAGAAGCCAGAGGGCCGAGGGTGGAGCCAAGGCCAGGGCGACAGAGCCAAGGCTCAAAGTAAGTAGGTGGGTCAGGATCCAGTACTGGGGGAGGTGGGGGAGGTGCAGCGGTCACAGTGTGCGGGACCAGCCGGCGGGCACTGGCATTTGTGGGCCACAGGTGGGGCCCGGGTGGAGCTGAGTAGAGGACCAGGGGCAGAGCAGACATCCTCAGCCTCTTGGCATATTCCCAGCTCAGCTCCTTTTCTGCAACACCCTCAGCTTAAATATAACACTTCCTGGGAAAGGCTGTTTCTTATCTCAGGGGCTAATTAGGAAAGTAACCATGTTCCCTATTCCCAAATGCCTTCTAAGGTGAGCTGACCCTAGAATATTATTCCATTTTATTTTATTTTTTATTTATTTTTTTTTTTTGAGACAGAGTCTCGCTTTGTTGCCTGGGCTAGAGTGAGTGCCGTGGCGTCGGCCTAGCTCACAGCAACCTCAAACTCCTGGGCTTAAGCAATCCTCCTGCCTCAGCCTCCCGGGTAGCTGGGACTACAGGCATGCGCCACCATGCCCGGCTAATTTTTTCTATATATATTTTAGTTGGCCAGATAATTTCTTTCAATTTTTTTTTTAGTAGAGACGGGGTCTCGCTCTTGCTCAGGCTGGTCTCGAACTCCTGACCTCGAGCGATCCACCCGCCTCGGCCTCCCAGAGTGCTAGGATTACAGGCGTGAGCCACCGCGCCCGGCCAATATTATTCCATTTTAGATCTGATCACCCACCTGATATTTCTCTAAACACAAAAACACCCTAAACTGAGATTATCTAAAATTCTAATCAAAATAATAGATAATTATAATAAACATATATATAAAGTGCCAATATTCTGCCAGTTCCCCTTCGAGCTGCTAAGATTGGGCTTCCTAAGAAAACAGTGAATGATTTAGATCAAAAGTTCTCAAACTTTATAGTGCCTGGACCCCTTTACACTTAAAATTATTGAGGATTCCAAAGAGCTTTTGTTTATGCAGGTTGTATCTACGAATTTACCATATTAGTATTTAAAACAGGAAATTGTAAAAATATTTATTCATTTTAAAATAACAGCAATAAAACCATTAGATGTTAATATAAATAGCATCATTTTTATGAAAAATAATAACAATTTCAAAAAAATTCCATGAAAAGAATGGCATTGTTTTACATACTAGCAAACTGTTTAAAGATCTGGCTTAATCTCGTTTAAATATCCAGTTTAATCAAAGACAGCTGCACTCTCATATCTGCTTTTACACTGTTGCAATGTGTTGTTTTTATTGAAGTTTATGATGAAAATCCAGTGTCTCACACATAGGTAGTCAGACATCTACTTTCCAGGTAGCACCTGAAAGGGTCTGGGGGACACCCAGGGGTCCTCACACCATACTTTGAGAACCACCGGTTTGGAAAATGATGGTGCTACCATGCCCCTCACCCACATGGACTTTGGAGATGAGGAGAAGAGGGGCTCAGGATGGGAGAGAAGATGATTGTGGGGTGAGGGACTCACAGGAGTCACAGGGTTGGTGCTTCATTATCCGGATACATTGGCCAAGGGCAGACTGACCCAACTGGCTCGGCTACCTCCTGGGGGAAGGAAATGTTGAGATGGAGTTCCCCGATGAGGCAGCCCTGGACCACAATTGGTAGGGACCAAATGCTGAAAGGGAACAATTTTGGGGAAACAGGTCCTCGGGAGGGAAGCAGAGTGCAGCAGTTCTCACCCCCAGATGCGTATAGGATCACCTGGGAGATGGAAGTGCTGATTTGATTGGCCTGAGCAAAAGCCTGGCTAGCAGGGGTTTTGAAGGCTCCCCAGGTGGATCCCGTGTGCAGCCAGGGTAAGTGCCACTACACTGAGGTGGGCTCAGGAAGCAGACCACCTGGGTTTGAATCCCTGCTCCACTAGCTATATATACAGCTCTCACTGGTTGTATAACTAACCTCAGGCCAATATTCAGCATCAGTTTACCTCTCTGTAAAACGGGAAGGTCGTGAGGGATGTTGTGAACGCTCAATGAGATCACCCGTGTAGAGCTCTGGGCGCTGTGACTGGCAGAGTATGTACTGGGTAGGTTGGAGCTGTCACTATTTGTTATGGAGATGATCAGAGCAGCTGTCAGCCTTCTTCAGCTTCCCGGGACAAGTGTCTCCGAGGAAGCCGCCCCACATACAGGACAAGGCACTGCCACAAAGTAGATGTACAACGTGGGTATTCTGTTTCCTCATCTGGGAATACAGGTAGTCCTCGACTCCCCCTAGCCAGGATCCAATCCTAGGTCTTCAGGGGAACAACAGAGCCCTTGGCTGAGATGCACAAAGGTGATGTCACTGGAAACAGGTGCAGGAGAAGTCGGCACAGAGTGCAGTGATGGTGCTCACGCTGTGTGTATGTCTGTGTGTGTGCGTACATACTCTGTAGTCAGATACCGTTTTTTCCCTTTAAAATTATTGGAACATCTCAAATCTATTACAGATGGCAGAGAGGAAAACACAGAGTGGAAATATTTTAATGGCTTATTCTTGGCCTGTGCACTGTCCATAGAGACCTGGAACGAATGAGGCTCCCTCCTCATTTGTCCCTGAGAACATCATCACTACACATCACATGCCACGTTCTGCCTCGGAGCTCATCGGATCATCCACGAAAGTGAACAGCCACGGGGCCAGGGAGAGACAGGCGAACCTGGCGCGCTCCCCGCACGGGCCGAACGGCCATGACGCCATCGTTTTATTAAGAGGCAGGATGAATCATGTAACACTTCTTCTAGAATTACTGGCTGTGGACAGCTCCTCCAGCTGTTTACAGGGTGGAATCTGAGAGCCTTCAGACACAGATGTGCCACGGAGTCTCCTGACACCCGCGCGCCTCGAGATGAGCCTGCCATGCGGATGGCCGGCTTCATTTCCTTCGGGTTTATTGGCTTTTGTGAATTCACACAGAGAGAGGTGCCAAACGGGCCAAGATAACTAACAGAAATGAACTGGAAGGAGCGTCTGCGGCCCATCTTGTGCCTCCTAGAGGAACCATATCTAATCACCCAGGACACAGAGTTGTCCAGGCTGCCTAAGGCCACTAAGGGAGCCAGGAAAACACAAAGATAATTGGATCCAGGGCTCAGCACACTTCATCAGGAGCAAGATTAGAGGCTAATCCTTCAGACTCAGTGGGTCGGGTGGCAATTAGCAAGCCTCATTAAGGGATCAACCCTCACGTCCGGGTCTTGAGGATTGACACTAAATTAAGCCGTAGACATGTTGGGCTGATTAAGGGAGCAGGAGCCTGGCGCCATGCCAAGATTTCACCTTCCAAACAGCCCCGCACCGAACGTGTTTGGAGACCAGACTCTGATAAAGTGTTTAGAAGCAAAGAGGTTGCTTGTTTTGTTTTTTTTTCTTTTCCTTTTTTGGTTGTATTCACAGCAATAAACGTATGTTCCATCAAGAGGCAATTAACTAGCTTGAAAAACTCTGCCAAACTGCTTGGTATGTAACGGTTTCTTAGGCTTTGCAAGCACGCTGCTCTACCAAGTGGGCGTTTTCCTTTTCCTCTGCCAAGCGAACTTCCACACGCTCGCCTTCCACATCCCAGTGTGACGCTGCAGGGCCCCTGGTGGCACAAGAGGAGGTGGTGCCAGGCTCTGCCTGGAACTCCTTCCTGAGAAGATGCCGCGTTCGGTACTTGTCTCCTCAGGACAGCCCACCAAAGGTGTGGGTATGGGGGTCTACTCTCAAGCGTGGATTCCAGGCCCCCACTGGCTCCTGAATGGGGAGGAGCCCCACCCCGCAATCCTCAGACTCTCCCTCCACGGACCACTCTGGGCAGTGAGAGGGCCCGGCTCACTGCAGGACGGGGTCACCTCCTCAGCCGGCTGCCACCCTAGTTCAGGCTTCCCTAGGGGTCTCACCAGGAGGTATTTCTTTCCCTGTGTGCAGTGTTAGGTTAAGAAAGGCAATGAAGCTGAAGGAAATGGAAATGAATTTAAACTTGGCTAAAATATGTAGCTCCTAATGCTGACATACAAAGGAACTTACTCATCACATAGCCTTTCTTTCATTCTTTCTTGTGAAAGAATACCTTAAAAGCCTCTAGAATGAGTTATTTCTATTTCTCAGCTACTTAACTTTATGGCTAAAGTTATATTGGTTTTGTGAACAAATATTGTATTCCCTCTGCTGATTCTGCTATTCCCTAGTCTGTGAGCTTGGAGAACGGAGTGTGTGGGCCGAGGGAAGGGGGTCTGATTAGGCAGAAAGGGGGCCAAAGAAGGCACTCCCCTGCTGTCACCTGCTGTCAGCCTGGCCAGCATGAGATCAATGTGCTTATGCAAGTCACAGAAGCAAACAAAAGAAAACAAAACAAAACATCTCTCTCTCCCTCCCTCTCTCTGTCTCTCTCTCTCTCACACACACACACACACACACACACACCAAAATAATGATGACACTTACCTGTTCCTGAATTGCACGCTTTAACAGAGGTAGACCCATGGCAAAATTCACTCTCTGAATTGTCAAAGCTCTCATTTCGTCCAAACTTAAATCATACCTGTGTGGAGCAGACACAAAATAAGACATTGAATTGTTGGTGACTGAGTGGAGGCTCTGGGATGCTTTGAGCCAGGGCTCAGACAGAGCAGATGCTTCTGCTGTCTCTCGTTGGATGCTGCGTACACTGTGCATGTCACACAGACTATGTGTTCAATACGGCTGGCCGAGTGGGAGGAAAGAGGGAAGGATTTCCTGACAAGAACATCTTAAAACAAGACTGCAGCTCTCCTGCTCTGCAGGGCTTTAAAGACTGCAGACACTCTCATGTGTCTGAGATGGCCCAAGAGCAACATTTGTGAGATGCGGGAGAGGGCGTGACCTGCGTGTTACAGGAGTGAACTGTGGTGGCCATAAGGAGTGTCACTCGGGGATGCCTTCAAGAGCACCTGCCCGCAGCTGCCACAACTTTGAGTTAATTGCAGAGGGCACCCCAAGGCTGCTCTTGTCTAGGCTGCTCCCAGCTGATGACTGAGCACGCTAGGTTCTAGAGTCAGGCCATGCCTTCCCAATGGGTGCCTTCTGCTCCAGGACCCCTCACTGGCCCAGGGAGACTTTGTCACACTGCGCTGTGGTCAGAGGCTTCCCCAGCTCCACCCTTTCCTCCCTCTCTCCCTTCACGGGGGCCAGGCCTGCTGCCTGCGTTCTGGAAGGTCTTCCCACCAAGCCAGCTCCGTCCTTTTTATCCTTCACGGGTGTTTTCCCCCAATAAATCTCTTGCATGTCTAGCCCCGCCTCGGTGTCTACTTCTCGATGAAACTAAACTGATACGGGAGGAGAGGTTCCACCTCTGCCATCTAAGGTGTTTCAATGCAAAGCACAGCCTGAGCCTGGAAGACCCTCACTCAGTTTGATTCCTGGCTCTGCCACTAACTATGAGACCAACATCAAGGGACTTGGCCTCCTTCTATCTCCATCCTCTCATCTGTAAGATGGGAGTGATAATTGTACCTAACTCAGCAGCAAATCGTCAGGAAAACTCCACTTTTTTATGCTTTCTGAGTTGTGAACCATGTTATGTAACACCAATTGAAAAGAACGTGTCCAATTTATTTTAAGTTGTACACTTAAAAACAACCACTAGATGGTGCTGCCACCGTAACAAACTCACAGTGTAAGCTTGGACATCTATCATAACGATATCTAAATTTCTAACACTTTTCAAGCTAAAGGTGACACGCTGCAGTGGAAAAATCAGAATTTTAGAAACACTCGAAAGCATTCCACACCCCCAAGTGACATGCATATTTGATTATGTATTTTCTATCTTTAAATATAAACCTCCACATTTAACGATCTTGGCAGGTTACCTCAAATGCTATCTGTATAACAATGGGGTATAAAAATCATAAATAATTTCTTGGTATTTTCTCAGCTATAATTTCTCTTTTCTGTCTTCTTGAGTCTATAAGATATGAAAACAAGGCAAATATTCTGTCCCTGTGCCTCAGACTGCAGACAGAGGCCCTGGGTGGATGGTATTAGCACTGGGATTAGGAGTCAGGCCTCAGATGCTAAGGGGCATCTGGGGACAGCTGTGGGGGCAGTGATGAGGGACAGAGAGGGCCCAGCTGTGCCCAGCAGCTCCACCGTCACCTGACTTATCCATTGATGTTCTGTGTAGGATTTAGCTCGCAAAAAAGATCCCATTACTAAGAACAAGCTAGCAAACCTCAGAGCTAAAGCATGCCACCAGCAAGAACTAAAGCAAAAGCTACTAGCTTTGCCCACCGCCAGAGAGGGGGTGGGGTGAGCATGTAGCACAAGAGAGACGCCTCTCCAGGGAGCCTGGCACATGGCACTAGGGCCAAACCACACTGTACCAAGCAAAAAAAAAAACTCAAATCATATATAGCTAGTAGAATGACTAAAATAAAAAGGCTGACCATACCAAGTGTTAATGAGGATGCCAAGCAACTGGATCTCTCATTCACTGGTGCTGGGAATGTAAAATGGTACAGCCACTATGGAAAAGTTTGACAGTTAGTTATGAAGATAAACATACACTTTTCATATAATCTTGCGATCTCACTCCTAGTTATAAAACCAAGAGAAAAGAAACCCTTTGTCTACCAAAGAAAGCCAAAAAACTCGTACATAAATATTTACAGCAGCTTTATTTGTGATCACCAAAAACTGGAAAAATCCAAATGTCCCTCAACTGAGGAATGGATAAACTGTGGCATATATATACCTTAGGATACTTCTTAGCAATAAAAAGGAATGAACTGACACATGCAACAACTTGGATGGATCTCAAGGGCATTGTGTTGAGAGGGGGGAAGCCCATCTCAAAAAAGTTACTGTATGATTCCAATTTTATAACATTCTCAAAATGACAAAATTGGGGGAAAGAAGACCATTTCAGTGGCTGGAAGGGCTGTGGGGGGAGTCCGACTCTGAAGGGGAAATACAGAGAATTGCTTTGTGATATTGTGTGCTCTGATCATGGTAGTGGTCACACAAAACTAGACCTGGGATAAAATTTCACAGAATTACACACACACACACACACACACAAATAGATGCCCTCCAAAATATTGGAACAGACGTTTCACAAAAGAGGATATACAAATGTCCAGTAAGCAAGCAAGAAAATGCTCAA
>CM052437.1:63437731-63453688 GCA_028533085.1 Varecia variegata
TTCCAAACAGTTAAATCCCTAACAAACAGTTTTCCATTCTTTCCAGTTCTTGTTTATTTACTTCATAATTTCAAAGTTGTAATAATGGCACAGACAACATATTTTTTTTTAAATGGTTAAAGGTTCTGATATGTATCTATTTGAAAGTTCACATTGTACTCTAAGATTCTATCTTAGCCCATGTTAGAAGACCGTCATCTTGATTTCTGGATGTTTGAACATTCTACTAATATAGAAAGCTTTGTGGAAGGTCAGAAATAAAACTTCCCTATTCACTGAGGCAATGTGAGACCTCCCATGGCTGGTCCCCACCTCTCCCGAAACTCTTTCAATGAGCTCTCTCCCTGGCTGGTGAGTGAGCGTGCTCATGTACAGGCATGGCGCACATTGTTCAGCCAAACAACTTAAATAGCCCTTCTAGATGGTTCTGTTCTCCCAAGACCTTCTCACACCCTTCCACAAGGCTCCCCTCTCCAGCTCCCACCTGTTGTCCCTGGCTGCTTCCCTCCCCCTTTCTTTTTCTTCACTTCCCCAGAGCAACGCACATTTCTTGGCCTAAGTTTTTCATATCTTTAGCTTTTCCCCCTCAGTCTTATTTATACATGCAAGTGTTTCACAAACACACTCTCATTATGAAGAGTCGAATACCGTGGAAAACTTGAAAGTTTCCAAAAGTATTTCCTCCCCCAACCACTTTTTTTTTTATTGTGGTAAAATACACATAATATAAAATTTACCATCTTAACCATTTTTAAGTGTACAGTTCAGTGGTATTAAGTGCATTCACATTGTTGTGCAACCATCACCACCACCCAGCTCCAGAACTTCTTTGTTCTCCCAAACTGAAATTCCGCACCCATTAAACACTAACTCCCCGTCCCACCTCCCCCAGCCTCTGGCAACCTCCTTGCATTTTCTGTGTCTATGGATTTGACTACTCTGGGTACCTCACACAACTGAACACAGAATTTGACCTTTTGTGACTGGATTATTTCACTCAGCATAATGCCCTCGAGGTTCATCCATGTTGTAGCATGTATCAGAATTACCTCCCTTTTTAAGGCCGAGTAATATTTCATTGTATATATAGACCACGTTTTCATTATTTACTCATCTGTTGATGGACATTGGAGCCCCCCAACACTTTAGTGTGTTTATAGGCACTTTTTCTACTTTTTCTGTTTTTCTATGAGTTCATGTACACATATAAACGTTATTTTGTTATATTAACAGGATCTTACTATGTGTTTTGTTCTACAGCCTGCTTTTTTACAATTTAATTCTTATTTCCATTGATGCAATATATGGACATACTTAATAAAATTGTACTGTGAGATTTGAAATGAAAAACAGCCACCCCAAGTTTCACCCCTCTTCAGCTCTCATTTCCTTCCCTAATGGGCAACCACTCCCAATTCTTTTACTTCTTTTATGTTATTTACCTCCATATGCCTAATAACATGCTTAAATGGCCACCTCTCAGTTATAAACTGGCTTACTGTTACGGAAAATGATTTCTTACCACAGCGCCCCTTTCCTTTTCCTATTCTCTGAAAATCAGTGTATTTAAATCTATGTCCAGTGTTCACACTGTTATGACTATATAAATATTTTTCCCAGCTAGGCCTCATGGTGTACCATATTTCATTTCCTTTCTGTTACAACTTGTTGATTTCTCTGGAGATAATCGTCCCCTTTATTCATTTGCTTAGTTTTCTATAAACCCTTCACTCACTGACTTCCACACTAGATAGATACAGGATAGACTAGACCTATCACAGGACGGAACAGTCCCACTGCACACAGTGTGGCCAAACCTGTCAGGTAATTGGCGGTTCTACTCCTCTTGGCCTCCCATGGACACATCTGTTGCGGAGACCTCCTTCTGTGGCTTCAGTCTGGAACTGGCTCTCTACCTGTCCCTTCACCACCATCTTGGAAATTTCCTTTGCGTCTCCTCTGTGGTCAAGTCACTGTTTTCCCAGGCTTTCTCTTCCTTGGTTACCCTTTGTAGAGGCTCAGAAAGGACCACATTCTTTAATGCTACTCCTGTTGAGAGGTGTGGTTTGTGTCCCCTCCTCTTGAATCTGAAAAGCTTTGTGACTGCTTTGGCCAACAGAATCTGGCAGAAGTGACAATGTGCCAGTGTCCATTGTAAAGACTGGTACCCTCCACTTTCTGTCTCTAGAGGCCCTGAGCTTCCATGGATTTAACAAAACGTTCTACTAGCCTGTGGCTGCCATGCTGTGAGGAAGCCCAAGCTGGTCCATGTGGAGAGGCTACATAGGGAGAGGTTAAGAGATGCTAACATTCCCACCTGCTCCAGCTCCTAGCTCTTCCGAGCTGGGACCCCAGACATGGGGAAGCAGAGAGACAAGCCATCCCTACTTGTTCCCTGTCCAGATTCCATAGAATAATAACACTTGTTTTAAGCTGCTAAGTTTTAGGGTACATTCTTACACAGCCATAGATAACCAGAATGGTCTTTCATTTAATAGCGTCCTGAAAAATGGTACCTGGGAATTAACTTTTTGAGATCTTTGAGATTTTCATGTCTGAAAATAGTTCTTGTCCAACTGACTGAAAGTTTGGGTATAGAATTCTAGGCTGGAAAAAATTTTCCTCCTACTTTAAAGGCATCATGACATTGCTTTCTAGTATCCAACATTGCTATTAACCAGTCTGACTGCTTCTGTACCTGGACACTTTATGTATATGTTTTATTCCTCCTTTCTGGAAGCTTCTAGGAGTTTCTTTTTTAGCACTGGTGTTATGGAATTTCATGATGGGGTGGCTTAATGTGGGTCTCTTTTTCTTTCAGTGTGTTGGGCGTGCATTGGGCCCTTTTGATACAGGCATTCACATTCAGTTACCTGCACTGTTCTCTCACCTGGCCCTCCTCACCTTGTTCTTTAATTTTCTGATCCTTTCTTTCTTTATTTTCAATTTCTTTATCTTTTTGTTCTACTTCCTGGGGAGATTTTCTCAACTTTATCTTCCAACTCTTCTTGAGTTATTTTAAAATAATCTGCTATCATATTTTTAATTTTCCAAAGTCTTTTAAGTTCTTTATTCCTTTTTTAATAGCACATGTTCTTTTTTCTGGTTATAAAATCTCTTTATTTCTGAAAATATTTGATAGTAACTTTTGAAATCTTGCCTTCTGTTCTCTGCTTTGTCTCTGTTTCCTTTGCCTTCCCTTTTTCCCTTTTTACTTTTGACCTCTGTGTTTTTGTGTTTGAGGCTTTCATTAAATGTCTAGTCAGCCTTTGGTGTTCACAATATGAGCAAAATGAGTAATATGAGTAGAGTGCTGATTGCAAACAGCAGGGTTTGTTGGGCACAGGCTTTCTTGATCACAGAGTAACCTTGTTTGGCAGGTCAGTCTTAGCGTTTTGTTTGGGACAGGGTTAATTTCCACAGTGACGCATCTTAGTCTCCAGAGAGATGTGTGGGTGGAGATTGAGGGACAGGTCTTTGTCCTGCTGCCAGGGATCTTGCAGCCACGCAGGGGAAGAGACTGTGATCAGGGCTCCTCCCAACATGACGGTGAGGCTGGTTAGAAAATTGTGCTCCTTTCTTAAGACATTTGACTTCCATTTGCTGGAAAATGGTTGTATGCCCTGATTTTGTTAGACCAAGTCACTTTACACCATCTTCTGGGAATTTGTCTCAGGCATCTACAATGTGGAGGCCACTGCTCATGGCTGCACATTGGTCAGCGGGGGGCCCTGGTGGAGGGGGTCTTCCACTAGCTCAGTGTTCCCCTTGTAGGACCTCACTGTCGCTCTCCTGCACCTTCTCCTGACAGTAAAGCCTCAGGCTTTGATGGGCTTGGGGAGGGGGCTTTGGAGATCAACTTGCCCATTTGTAAAGGAGGAAACAAAGGCTCAAGGAGGAGAAGTGACTTGAGCAGGAGTCATTCTGTTTTCCCTATTAAAATATATATGCCAGGTGTGGTGGCATGTGCCTGTAATCCTGTTTTCTAGGGAGGCTGAGGCAGGAGGATTGCTTGAGCCCAGGAGTTTGAGACCAGCCTGGGCAACATAGTAGGATTTGTCTAAAAAAAAAAAAAAATATATATATATATATATATATATATATACATACACACACACACACACACACACACATCCATCTCAGACATTCTTGAGATATGGAGTGGCAAAACCAAGAATAAATAAGACCTCTGGTCTTCTGATTGCTAAAGCAGTTATTTCCAGTGTGTTTCTTTGGAGTATGATGGTGGTGTGTTAGTTTACTAGGGGTGCTGTAACAAAGTACGCCAGGCGAGGTGGCTTCAATAACAGAAATGGATTGTCTCAGAGTTCTGGAAGCTAGAAGTCCAAGATGGAGGTGTTGGCAGTGCTGGTTCCTTCTGAGGGTTGTCAGGGAGACTCTGCTCCAGGCCTCTCTCCTGGGCTTGCAGATGGCTGTCTTCTCCCTGGCTTCACAGGGTCTTCCCTCTGTACCTGTCTTCAAATTCTCCCTTTTTATAAGGACACCAGTCATATTGGGTTAGGGCCCACCCTAACAACCTAATTTTAATGAACTTCCTCTGTAAAGCCCTTATCTCCAAATCCAGTCACATTCTGAGGTGCTGGGGGTTAGGATGTCAACATATGAATTTGGTTGGGGACACACTTCAGCCTGTAACAGGTGGTGAGTGTTACAGAGTAACTTCAGCCTGTAACAGGTGTTGAGTGTTACAGAGTAAGAATAAGAACTTGCATGTGTATGTGTTTGGATAAAACAAGAGTTTTATAAATTTAAATAGAAACTCCTTATCTCTGCCCTCAATTGGAAAGTCATCTATCAGGAAATGCTGGCTCCCCACGCCCAGCACAGTGCTTGTCATCCAGTGGGAGCTCAGGGAGTGAGCGCTGACTAGATGGGCAGGAATGAAGACCCATGGAATCAAAATCCTCGGGGCTGCAAGGGATTCCTAAGGAATTTAGTTGAAGCAACCTCTTATATGTGGCTTCCTTCCATTGCTGTTGCGTACACCTGCTCAGAGGAGGACTGTGAGGGAGCCAGGGCTGGTGGTTTTTCACCTGTCTGCCACCAGCAGTGAGAGAGGAGAGAGGCAGGGAGTTTCTTGCACATTTTCTTGCTAATTAGTCTCACAAACCTGCAAGGGACAGCACTTTTCCAGGTCCTTGTCAGACTCCGTGCCCGCTGCCTGTGCAATAGTGAGACACTAAGCAGGGCTTTCAGTCCTGGAGGAAAACAGCATGGTGGGGAGAAGGTGCCAGGATTCGGGGCAGTTATCACTGTCTTCTCTTACGTGTATCTACCAGCTAAAATCGTGACAGTATGTGGATTTTAAAAAAGTCACACGAGAACAAAACATGTTTTTGATAGGGATGATTCTGAAAAGGTTTTTAAATATTTGGAGAGCATCTCCTCCCAGGTCTAGGCATCGAGACAATTACTGTAGTGCTGCTTTGTGCTCTGTTCATTGTGAGACTTTATTAAAGGGCATTGTCAACCTCTTAGATCACTTTTCTTAACCTTAAAAAAATTAACTATATGCTAGAAAACGTATTGTTGTCTATGCACAAGGAAAGTTTTCCTTTTTTTCCCCTCTTTCTTTGGCAAGAAGCTCTGGGGTGATGTGTTATGATTACTTGCTTTTCTGGATGGGGAAGTTTGGGTGTCCCCTGGTTCCTTGGGTCCTGATGCCTTTGGGTGGCAGAGCTCCTGGGGTCCTTCCTCACCCCACTCATCTAGTGCCCCAACCACCTCTAGAGCGTGAGCAGTGGGAGATGAAGGACAGAAGATGGTTGAGTTCTGGGAATGTTCCCAATTATCTTTTGTATCACACTGGGGTTCGGGGCTTTCCTGTACTCTCAATAATAATAGCACTGTAAAATTTATCGAGCACATATAAAGATAACTTAAAATGGATTAAAGAGTAACCTGTAAAACCACTAGAAAAAAACATAGGAGAAAAGATTGTTGACATTGGTTTGGGCAAATAGTTTTTGGATATGAACCCAAAAGCACAGGCAACAAAAATAAAAATAAAAGAGATATATATAGTCGTAAAGAGCTGTAGTGGACACTGGAAACTAAGGAGGTGGGGGTGAGGGATAAAAATCTACCTATAGAGTACACCGTCATACTGGTCTGGTGATGAGTGCACTAGAAGACCTGACTTGAACAATGATACAATTTATCCACATAACAAAAAACACTTGTACCCCCTAAATTTTTTGAAATAAAAAAATAATTTGTCTAATCTAAAAAAAAAAAACTCAAATGTAGTTAAAAAAAGTAAAAAATAGCCTGCCAATTAAAACATGATAGTCTATCAATTGTAAAATATATTCCAATTTCAGAGATGTTAAATATGAAAACAAATCTGTATCTCAGAATGACAAAAAAAATAAAAGAGCTTCTGTACACATTAAGGAGCCTCTTCACAGCAAACAAAACAGTCAACAGAGTGAAGAGACAACTTATGGAATGGGAGAAAATATTTGTGAACCCTCTAATAAGAGTTTAATATCCAAAATATATAAGGGACTCAAATGACTCAACAGTAATAAAACAAATAAGCAAATATTGTATTAAAAAATAAGCAAATAACCTGAACAGACATTTCTCAAAAGAAGACACACAAATGGCCAACGGATATATGAAGAACTGTTCACCATCATTAATCATCAAGGCAAAGCAAATTAAAATCACAGTGAGAATTCACCTCACAGCTGTTAGAATGGCTGCTATGAAAGAGACGAGATAGCAAGTGTTGCTGAGGATGTGGAAAAAGGAAACCCTTGTACACTGTTGATGGAATGTAAATTAGTACAGCCATTATTGAAATTGGCATGGAGGTTCCTCAATGAATTAAAAATAGAACTACCATGTGATCCAGCAATCTCATATATACTTTGGAGTATATATCCAAAGGAAATGGAATCAGTATGTCAAAGAGATATCTACACTCCCAAGTTCATTGCAGCATTATTCACAATGGCCAAGATATGGAAACAATCTAAGCATTCATTGATGGATGAATGGATAAACTGTGGGATATATACAATGGAATACTAGTCAGCCTTCAAAGAGAAGGAAATCCTGTTATTTGTGACAACATGGGTAAACCTGGAGGACATTGTGCTTAGTGAAATAAGCCAGGCACAGAAAGATAAATACTGAATGATCTCACTTGTGTGTGGAATCTAAAGAAGTTGAGCTCATAGAAGCAGAAAGGAGAGTGGTGGTTACCAGGGGCTAGACTGGGGAGATGTTCACCAAAGGCTATAAAATTTCAGTTAGAGTAATGAGTTCGGCAGATCTTCTGTATACCATGGTGACTATAGTTAATAATAATGTAGTCCATACTTGAAAATTGCTAAGAGAGTAGATTTTAAATGTTCTCACCACAAAAAATAACTATGTGAGGTAATAATTTGTTAATTATCAATAGTTTGATTTAGCCACTCCAGAATGTGTACATATATCAAAGCATTATGTTGTACACTATAAATATATACAATTTTTCTCAATTAAAAAATTTACTGGGTGTGTACTCTGTGCCAGACATACTTTCTAGTGTATTAACTGCTTTATTCTTACAACACCCCCAAGAAGTTGACACTATTATTTTCCCAGTTCTCCAGATGAAGAAATGGAAGCACACAGAGGTTGAGTGACTTGCCCTAAGTCACCGGTAGGTGGGTGGGAGAGACCGGATCCAAAGGGGGTGTTCTGGACCCAGAGTTTGTGCTCTGACCTCTGGGCTGCCTGGCCCTTGAGGGGCCCTGCTTCCATTAAGGCCGTGCTGCCTCCCAGGGCAGTGGGAGTGTGTGGGGTGTGTTTGAGTTTTCACTGTGAAGGAGGGTGCTGCTGGCATTTGCTGCTTCTTAGGGGCATGAGGTGGTCACTCCATGAAGACTGTCCTGCCCCAAATGCCAGCGGGCCTGCTGAGAAACACTGGGTGTGCCTCGGAGCCCCCACAATGACATCCCTGCAATAAACGTTCAGGCAGACAGTCTCTTTCTCTCTCCCTCCCTGCTTTCCTTCTTTCTTCATTAGAAGAAGTGAAATTCAGATAACATGCAATGAACTATTTTAAAGTGTACATTTCAGTGGCATTTAGTGTGCTCACTTATGTTGTGCAACGATCACTTCTACCTCATTCCAAAACTTTTTCATCACCCGGGAAAAACACCCTGTACCCATTAACTAACCACTCCCTAGTCTCCTGTCTTCCCCTGGTGACCACTAATCTATTAATACTTTCTGCATCCATGGAGTTGCCTATTCTGGACATTTCACAAGAAAGTTTACAATATGTGACCTTTGTGTCTGGCTTCTTTCACTTAGCATAATGTTTTTGAGGTTCCCTAGAGTTATAGCACTTTTACAACTGTCAACTTTGTAATATCAGTACTTTGTTTCTTTTTATGGTTGGATAATATTGTGTGGTATGGGTATATCAGGCAGATAATTTCCTATATTTAAAAATACAGATGCAGTCCCATCCAGTTGTTTCATCCCAGGCCATGTGGGGAGGTGCAGTGGGGCCAAGTGTTTTGGCTTCTGGACCCCTACTTCTTCTTCTAGAATATCTTCCTTATTCCTAAATAGTTAGTCACAGTGACTGTTCTAATTTATTTTTCCAAAAATTTACTAATTTTCTACTAACTTATATTATGAAATAAGAGTGCAAGCTTTTGAAATAAAACCCAAGTCCAGAGACTTGGTGATGAAGACTGGAACGAGGTCAGTGGGTGCTCTAGCCCGTGGTAGGTCACCGGAATCCATGGGTGACCAGGATAGAGGCAGGGCTGAGGCACCAATGCACTGTTCAGAGCACTTTGCACCCGTCTTTGTAGATCACCCACAGTTTCTGTGTCTCTGCCCTGTGCTCTCAGAATTGTCCTAGCCCTTTGAATTTCACCACCCCCCTGCTTTCCCTTGTGGTGGCTTCTGCAGTAGCCATGTCACCAGAGGATGACTTGTGCTCTCTCTTCACTGGGTGCTCAGGGACCTGTGAAAGGAGTCTGTGGTGTGCTCTGATGCCTTAATTACTTCTAGGATCCTGTATGGCTAATTAATTGGGAATAAGTAATGCCCAGACTGGTTTTATTCCTTCCTACTTCTATGTAGCAGCAAACTACAAACGAGCATGTACAATATCCTCTCTGTGAAGACCTTTAATAATTTAGCAATTGAGAAAGACTTTTGGTCACATTAGCTGAAAGAAACAAGAAATACCCACTGCTCTCTTAGAGTGGAGATAGAAGGACTCTTTATTTGGGATGTATATGCTCTTTCAAACAAACGTGCAGAATAAATGTTATTGTTAATATAAAACTAGAGAGCACTGTAAACCTTCGAAAGCACCGGGCAGGTGGGGAGGCCAGGGGTGAGTTTCCAGGTGCTGCTAGGCAGGTGTGTGGCCATCAGGTAGAAAGCAGGTCTCTGCAGTTCAGTTCTTCTGTATTCCTTTGAAACACTAGGACTTTGGGGGATGAGGAGGAAGTGTGGGCATTTTATGTCAATGCCTTATGAATGCGCCCACACATCCCTTCTCCTCTGCTCCTAGCAGGGAAATCCCGTGAGCTGACACAGGGCAGCAGGTAGCACCTCCTGTTCTACTTTGTGGTTTCCTCTTGAGGGTAAAATGCCCAGTCGTTTTAGGGACTCTCCTTCTGCTGGGTGCTGTGGAGGTGCTGCCTTAGGTGCTGACCCTGCAGCGAATGTCCCACTCCCAGGTCTGCCTCCTGCCCCCCACCGGGCCTGCAAGGAAAGAACTCTGGCTGATACCTGCTTAGGAGGGAGAGAGAAAGACAGAGAGGGACAGAGACAGAGAGAGATATCAAGTGAAGTGAACTAAAACCCTTGCTTGTAAAAAGCCAAGAGACCCAGTGGTCCCACTTCACCCTCATGGGAACCTAGGCCCAAGGAATGATTTCTATATTTTATAATTTTTTGACTGTTAAAAGTGGTAATAATAAAGTTTCTCATTTTGGAGAAAAATATAGAGGAGGACGGATAGTTAAGAGATGGAATCTGTAGGATTTGGCAATTATAAATTATGTTTACTAACTTCATTTGAGAAATTCCCTTAGAGAAGATGGCACAGTATTAATATTATCTTTTGCTTCTCCATTAGGCACAGTGTCAGTGAAGTAAGCGCTTGTCCTCACTTCATGCCCCCTTCCCAGCATTATCTAGGTTTTCATCTGAGCACACCCCCCTCCGTCACAGGTTGTGTGATTCAGGGAAAGCTGACCAGACACCCCCCTCCCATAGGGATTGTCTCGTAAGTCCTGCAGGAAGCCACTCAGGCATGGCTACCCTCTGAGCATGGGAGTTGGTTCAGGAAGTCATATGATCTGATTTTGGGCAGTGAACTGTGGGAGTGGAGTGGGGGTTGGGTGCTTGCTCCTGGGAAAGGCGCTTCCTTACTTGAGAGATCTGTCAGAAGGAGGGCACACCCTCTCATTTTGGACAGGGTGGAGTTTGAATGTGAAGCTAGCCCTGCTGCAGCCATTTTGTCACCGTGAGGGAAGCCAGTCCTAGGATGAGATGAAGTGGCTCACAGAGGTAGAGTAGAAAGACACTTTTGAGCTGCTCTCGGGTACCAGCCCTGCAGTCCGGAAGTGCAGCCACCTCTGCCCCGTTCTCTTCCTGCAAAGAAGTCAAGATTCTCCTGCCACCTCCTATTCATGTGTATAATTTTTTGTTTTATTTCTATTTACCTCATTGCAATGAATGTCCATAGTATCACTTCTTTTTAAGTTCTCTTCTTTGCATCCTCTGTTGTGGAAGATGATGCATTTGCACTGTAGACCCCTGCAGAATTTGAGTATAGTTGTGTTCCACCGAGGACATCCTTTGGGTGACTAACTGGGTCACACTTATACCATAGCTGGAAAGAAGGAGCCCTGTGTTAACTAAAAAGAAAAATTAACGAGGTTTGTACTTTGGAAAAGTGAGAGCTTTATTTTTCATAAAGGGTAGCAGCCTGTTGGGTGGTTATTCCAACAGGCTGGGAAGCAAAGCCCCGGCTGGAAGCCAGGTGTGCATGCTTCAAAGGACAGTCAAAAGGAACAAGATTTTATATTGAGTGGGTGGTTAAATATACATATTCAACAACCTATAGGAGGAGTTATGAATATTTATGAAGGGGAATCACACGTTTGTAATTGTGCTTTATATCTCTCCCGTCCCATCATGGCTGAGAACTCAGTTTTAAGGTGATTTTTGGGTACCCTTGGCCAAAAGGGGTCAATTCAGTTAGCGGAGGGCTTAGGATTTTATTTTTAGTTCTCACCCGCAAGCCAGCAGCCTCGACCATCCCGTGGGCAGAGCGCAGCCTCAGGAAGGCCTAGTTACATCCATCTGCCGCAGGACCGGGCGTCCCTCCAGTGCATTTAACGTTTGGGGTGCAAGTCCATTTCTGTTTTCTCAGCTAGCCTCTTGTGTGCCATTCCCTCCTCAGCACCTCCTAAATGCAACCTAAAAATAACCCTCTGGTTTCAAGCATCAAGCCTCATTGCTAAGCCATCATTGCCCTGGAGGTTGGGGCCCTTGTGATGATCTGAACCAATCAGGAGTCTCCCTGGGGCTGTCAATGGAGCGACCCAGGAATTCTGGCAAGGGGAAGAGCCACCAGCAGTGTCTGCCGCAATAGACTTTTACCTAGTGAAGGGACATTTTTGTGTTTGCCGTCTGTATTTTTGTCTTAGGAGACTGTATCTGTTCACGTCCTCCACTCGTGTGGCACTGTTTCTCCCTTCGCTTCCTGCCTGCTCCCTTCCAGTTTTTTCCACCTTACCGCCCCCTGTGCCATCCTTTCCTCCTGGCGACTTCCTCCCCCTGCCCACAGTTGCCCCCTTCTCAGCATGTGCAGAGTGATGTGCTTCTTACTCTGCCTTCTTGCCCCCTCCGCAGCTCGTCCTGACAGAACCAAGGAAAGACAGTTGCTAAACCAGGGACTTTGTACTGCAGGAAACAACCATGCCATCCCCTGGGAGGTGGCAGCAACCCTGGCCACTTGGGGTTTAATGTGAAAAATTTCTCTCTGTGCCATGCTATATTGGGACCCGCCCTTCACTCCTGTCTTCCATGCAGATGAGTCTGAGCTCTTTGAGGATAGGAATGGCCCAACTTACCTTAGATTCTTAGTGCTTAGCACGGTGCAGGTGCCTAATGAAAGCTCAGGGAAGGAAACAAGGCGGGCTGGAAGAGGGACCATCCCTTCCCCCACCAGCACCCTGCTGGAGAGCCCAGGGTACAGGGGTGTGCATTGGAAGTGCCTGCTGTCTGCTGTCGAGGGTTCTTGTCAGGCTTTGTCTCTGGTGGAGGGAATTTTTCTTCTTTCTCCCATTTCTGTCTCCTAAGTTCATGTTCCTGTGACCTTTGTAGACTTTGCCAATTAACAACTGTACATCTTCCTGGTTGAGTGACATCACAACTGCAATTAAACCACAGTACTTAGAAAACCCTCTCTTAGCATTTTCTGTCCCTCTTACTGGTTCAGGGCCTGCAGTCTTTGACAGTTACCGCAAGATGATTCAACAGTTTCTGTTTCCATTCACGACTAATGCATCAGGCTGTGCCTGTGGCTTAGGGGTGAGGGGTGGAGGGGGTGCAGGGGGTGAAGGGGTGGAGGGGGTGGAGGAGTGGAGGGGGTGGAGGCTTCAGGGGCAGGGGGCTGAGCTATGATTGTCCCTGCAGTGTTCACGGAGAAGGCAGATGGTTTCTTTGCTCTCTCCCTTTGGGGACTTGCTCTTCACAGCCACCTTTCATTTGCCGAGTGCTTGGCAGTGGATGCATCTCACTCTGTAATGGGGAGAGAGCGTTTTTGATTCTTGCTGCTTGAGTCAAGAAGAGATCGGTGTAGGGAGTTGTCATGGGCTGAACTGGCGGCGTCTCCTGAAGCAAAATTGCAACAGGGACCAGGCAAAAGGGGGCAGGTTGTTAGAGCAGGAACATGCTGTGAATTCAGGGTTGCTTTTGAAGTTCATGTTAGTACTTCATCTCGGAATGTCTGTCCGTGCTGCCCGGAACCACGCGGTGTCAAAGGCTAGCGCCAGCGATGTTCCTTGCTGTGAGGACGTTCAAATGTAGTATCTGAAGATGTGTTCTGGTCTAGTGACTAGACCAATAGTGATTTTTTTGATTTAGATTTTGAGAAAACCACACACAAACACAGTTTTTAGAGTGTTTCTGGTTGTCTACCCAAAAGTAAGTGACTGAGGCAAAAATCTCAATCAATGGGGGTTCATTAAGCCAAAGGTGAGGATGAGCCCAGGAAAAACACACACCACAGACAAAAGTGTGGCTGTTTTTGTGAAGGGGAATTTGGAAGTTTCAGCATGTAAAGGCATACAGAACAAAAAGGCAGGGGGTGTGGGGATAGTGAGAGAAAATGGTTACATTCTTGTGAAACCCAGGAAAGTCTACATTTTACATAAGACGAGATAAATGTTAGTAAAAGGGAGTGAAGGAAGCATCAATTATGTGGATATTCCTGGGAGTGTGGAAGAATGTTTGATCCTGTCTTTGTTTTGCACCTAGGAAGATAAACTTGTAATTCGTTATTAGTGTGGAATCGAACAGACTTTAGTTTTAGGAGCTAGACTTAGCCTGCAGACCTAAGTTACAATCTGCGTGTCCTTGCTTATGGGAGGTGAGCAAGGGATTTCCTTAGTGAGTGATCTGTGGGTCTGGTTCTTCACAGGTGCCTGAGGCTTTTACCTTCCCTTTTGCGTAAGGAGTTGGGGTGGCCCTGAGATTTTGATTTTCTCTTTACATAGTTTTTTTTTTTTTGCACAAAGGTGGTTTTGTTGTTGTTGCCTTGGTTATTGTCTCTTTTTGAAATAAACTTTTTATTTTGGAATAATTTCCAATTTGTGAACTTAAATAAAGCCCTAAGATTCCTGCTGACTGAACGGACCCCCTTCTCAGCCAAGGGGACCCCGGAGAAGTCTTAACCCATGACAGGCTGGGAGGTCAGACACACCTCATCATACACCCTCCCTTGCAAACGACCATCAGGGTTTTTTTCTTAACGGCTAAACAGAAACCAATCTCCTGATCCAGACCAGCATTCTTTGATATGATAAGAGACCACCAACCATGAAGTGGTTTTTACCAGTCTATGGAACATGTGCAGAGAGGGTTTTCATGTCCTTGTTTCGCCTTTTGACCTCAGGCGGCTACCGTTTTCTGAACATGGACCCCAGAAAGGGGCATAAAGCTTAGTTGTGCAGGTGCCTATTTCTCCTTTCATAAATATTTGTGACTCCTCCTATGGCTTGTTATATATGTATATTTGGCCATCCTGCTCAGTATAAATTCCTGTTCCCATTGTCCCTGTCTCGAAGTACATTGTTCCTGGCTTCTGGCCAGGGGCTCTGCTTCCTAACATGTCAGAATGGCTACCTGCAGGCTGCAACCTTTATGGGAAATAAAGCTCTCCTTTCCAAGTTATGCACCTTGTTATTTCTTTAGTTAACACATTTTATAGAAAAGTTGCAAAGATAGTAGGAGAGTTCTTATATACCTCTCTCCTATTGTTATCATCTTGCACAACCACAGCACATTGGTCAAACTTAGAAAGCAGCCCTGGTATGTTACTGTTAATTAAACTCTAGACTTCGTTTGAATTTCCTTAGTGTTCCCACTAGTGTCCTATTTCTGCCCCAGGATCCCATCCAGGATGTCACATTATGTTTTATTGTTGCATCTCCTTAGTGTCCCCTTGTCTGTGTCTTTCCGTGTTTTTTATTACCTGACCTAATCAGGTGTTTTGTTTAATGTCTTTCACTTTATGTTTGTCTACATTTTCCTTGAGACTAGACTGGGATTCTGGGTTTGGGAAGAATACCAGGAGAGGAAGTAACCTTCTGGTCATATCGTCTTGGGGTGCATTCTGTCAACATGGCTTGTCACAGGTGATGTTAACCTGCATCACCTGGCCGAGGTAGTGCTTGTCAGGTTTCTCCACTGTAAAGTTACTCTTTCCCCCTTTGGAAGCAAATCACTAAGTGCAGCCATCATTCTAGGCGGTGGGTGGCGTGGAGATAGTTAAGCTCCATGTTCTGGAGGGGAGAGTAGCTACACAAGTTATTTATTACAGGAGATTTATCTCTTTTGCCTCACATATTTATTTATTAAGTCACTTACTTATATTAGTATAGACTCCTGTATATTTATTTTCTGTTTTGGGTTATAATCCAGTAATACATTTTTGTTGCTCAAATTGCTTCAGCTTTGGCCTTGGGAGTCATTTCAGTTGGCTCTCGTGTCCCTTTGACTGGCCCCGTTCTTTTGTTACTTGAGCGTTCCTTACTGTCGGACATTGTAAGATGCTCCAGGCTCATCTTGTGTTTTCCCTGCCCCTGTCCTAGAACTAGCCATTTCTCCAATGAGCACTAGTTCCTTTGATTTGAGAATAGTATTTAGAAACCAAGACTTATGCATAAAACTCTCATTTTAACTTAAGAAAACAACGGCTTTACCATATTTCCCTTTTAGGTCATCTGTTTTTTTCCAACACTTTATATTTAAAAATTTTAACATACAGCAAAATTGAAAGACCTTGACATTTAACATCTCTATATTCACTATCTAGATTCTGCCATTAACATGCTACTATACTTGCTTTATCACGTTTGTCCATCTGTCCATCCCACTATCCACCAAATCCCATTTTTTGGATGCACTTCAAAATTACAAACATAAGTACACTTCCCCCTAAATAAAGCAGCATGCATACCATTAGCAAGACTTTAATATGTGTTCAGATATTTTTCATTTGCTGTAAAATTTCATACAATGAAATGGTAAAAATCTTAAGTATGCATCCTCAGAGTTCTGACAAATGCATACACCTCTGTAACTCAATATATATAGAACATTATCATCATCCCAGAAAGTTCTCTCATGCCCTTCCCAGTTAACTCCAGGAGGTAATAACAATTGTGG
>CM052437.1:63454188-63477726 GCA_028533085.1 Varecia variegata
CTGGGTTCCTTCTGAGGGCTCCAGGGAAAAAATGCATTTCCTTGTCTTTTCTAGCCTCTAGAGGGTGCCTGCATTTCTTGACTCCTGGCCCTGTCCTCTGTCTTCAAAATGCATCACTTCAACGTCTGCTTCCATTGTTCCTCTTCTTTTGACTTTGACCTTCTTGCCTCCATCTTAAAAGGACTTGTTTACATTGGGTGCATCTGGATAATCCAGGAAAATCCTTAACTTGGTCACATCAGCAATGTCCCTTCTTGCCAAGACAACACAGTCTCAGGTTCTGGAGATTCAAACATAAACATCTTGGTGGGCCATTATTCTGCCTACCGCACCTGTGGGGCTGCAAGTAACACTATCCAACCAAATGCAAAGAAAAAGGGCTTTGCTCTCTCACAGAACAGGAAGCATAGAGGTAGGGAGTCCCAAAAGCTAATTCGATGGCTCTACCCTAGGGACCCAGGTTCTTTCTATTATTCTGTTCCACTATCTGCCATCCTTTCTCAGTGTTACCTTTATCTTATTTTTTTTAAACTCATCTCCTCCCGGTCATAAGATGGATGCTGCAACTCCAAGCACCACTGTGTGCCAAGCAGAAAGAGAGTGTTTCCTTCTGTATCAGTAAAGTTTCCAGCTGGAAAGGACACATGTAACGTTCACCCACAATCCACTGGACAAAGCAGCTCCCTCCTGACTCTGTGGGAGAGGAAAGTACCATCCTGGACATCCCAGAAGGCCAACACCCAAAGTATTAATAGCCTGTGAACAGTGCTAGTGACTACTAAATCTGCTCCTCTGGCCACCCACTCCCTGCCACAGGCAAAATACACTCTCCACTCCTCCCAGGAGGCAACCAAAGCCCCACACCATCACAACATCAAGTCCAGGTCCCTGGGATAGTGGTCCCTGCATCAGGTCAGGATGTGGTTCCTCTTGATCCAGAGACCTATAAACTGAAAAGGTAAGTTAAGTTGCCTTCCAAGTGCCTGTAGCTTGAGTGAAGAAAAAAAGAAACTTTGTTATTATGAGCCACTAAGATTTTTTGGAGAATTATTTATTACCTAGCCTATCGTGGAAGATACTGGAAGAATGTTGCTGATGAAGTAAAAACTAAAATAGATGTACTGGCCTAGGTGCTAGGAGTAACAGGGAGGATGCTGTTGGCCAGAGCTGGATGGAAGAAGGTTCATGTTATGAAAAGGCAAACATTTTACAAACTGTCACCTACAGATGACATACCTAATGAACTCATCACTCCAGAGGAAGATGCTGAAAACACAAAGTTGGCATTGCATGTTGGTTGCTGTTGGCTGTGTTTGACAAGGCATTATAAGAAGGAGATGGGCTTAGAAAAGAAGTGACCAGTTTGCAACCAGGGTAGAAGGAACTAAAAGGTCCAAAAATTCAAGGACTTTTAGGGTTAGAAGAGGCAACTGCTTCCCGACTTCTGTTACTAAAAGATAAATCTGAGAAGTAGTTTTTAGTAACAAAGACCAATTAAAACTCAGGAACCTCAAACTCTACTCCCTTGCCCCTTGTGGCAAAGATAGGATCAAGAGTCTGACCTGAACTCTTATGAAAAATGATTTTGGAGATGCCCAGCAAGCCACCTTCTCACCCCCAGACCCTGTGGACCCAAGCAACCCCCATCTGAAGCATCACCGGTCACCACACCAGAATACAAGGGAGTGGTTGGAATCACCTGCTGGTTTATAAATGTACACCCAAAAGTGACAAGGATAATCTAGCCTATCCTAGAAGATACTGCAAGACTCTGTTCACATGCCATACCTCTCTCCAAGAGCCAGAGAAGTGTAATCCTCCCAGGCCTCCAGAGTAGGGAGACCCAGAAGTACTTACCAGCCAGCAATAAGGGCTACCATACCTCCTGTGAATCTTTTGTTATTAGCAAGGAAAAGCTGTCAGTGAAATGGCCCAGTAGAATTGCCCTTCAGTCACTTTGACTTAATTAGGTTCCATGCCCACTGCATTAGTTTCCTAGGGCTGACATAACAAATTGCCACAAGCTGGGTGTAGTAAACAACAGAAATTAATTCTCTCACAGATCTGGAGGCTAGAAGTCTGAAATCAAAGTGCCAGCAGTGCCTTGTTCCTCTTGAAGACTCTAGGAATGAGACTCTGGAGACTTGGGTGATGCAGCTACAAGCCAAGGTACCCCAAGGACAGCTGAGAGCCACCAGCCTCCAGGAAGAGGTAAGGAAGGTGACATACCTGATGAACTCAGTGCTCCAGGAGAAGATGCTGAAAACAGAAGGTTGGCAGTGTATGTTAGCTGCTATTGGCTGCGTTTGGCAAGGCATTATAAGAAAGAGATGAGTTTAGAAAAAAAGTGATTGGTTTGTAAGCGGGGGTGTAAGGAAATAAAGAATCCACAACTTCAGGGACTTTTAGGGTTGGAAGAGGCAACTGTTTCCCTTGTTATTTGCTCCTAATAACAAGAACATTCATTTCAATATCCACAGTACAATGATCAACATCAGAAAATCAACATTGGTACAACAATAGTATGTAATCCATCTTGTTTAACTTTCGTCAATTGTCCTAATAATGTATTAATCCAATGTGCAGCAAGGTTTGCTACACAGGGGTCTGGTGGGGAGGTGGCGCCCACTTCAGCACCCCATCCAGCTGCCTCCTGGGGCTTGGTTTTGGCAGCCACCTCTCCCACCTCCTTGAATCCTTCCCCAGCCTTTTCCCCAAATGCCTTCCCCCCGGCAGGCAGGGTAACAGGACCAGGCCTGCCATCCTCTCCAGAACAGGGTAGGGACCTCTAGGCTGCCCTATACAGTAATACCCATAAAAGCATTCTGCTGGCATTTTTTCCTTCAAGGCCATCAATAGGATATGAGAGGTCAAAGACACAGAGTACATGTGCCAGCTTCCTGAGGCTCAGGTTCAAAAGCCCTCCGTGACAGGATGCCAGAAGGCAGGCCTGCAGAGCAAGGCTGGGCTAAGCCAGTGTCCCTGAAGCTGGGTGCAGCAGGGGGCTAAAGGAAGCCAGCAGTCAAAAGCCTCTGAGAAGGAGGGATGGATCCACAGTGCACTGGGGTGGCATCCGGGTTTGCCCAGGGGCCACCCTGGAGTCCTTGGCCCTTACTGCAAGAGTGAGGCCATAAACTGCTGCTGGCTTCAGTCTGCACTGCTCCTGGACCCTGGGACCTGGGCCCTTCACTCTGCACTGCTCCTGGACCCCCGTACGAGAGGCAAACTCCTCAGGGAGAACACTTGGAGAGCATTCCCACATGCGGTGGCTCTATGCACCTTGACCCAGCAGTGGGCATCTGGGGGGCAGGTTTCCTTGAAACTGCTGCACAGATGAGTGGCCAGCAATGTTAACTGACTTGCCTAAGGGCACACTGCTGTTGGTGGCAGAGGACCCGGGCCTCTGAATGCTCTCTCCAGGGCTCACACCCTACATCACACCACCCCAACAGGCTTGACCTGGGGGCCTTGGCGAACTTTATGGACACTGCGTTTATGGAAGCCTGGGGCATGAACGTTACAAGCCAGGGCTCAGGGTTCTACGGTGAGGCACAGCCTGTTCTCAGGGACATCTCAGTGTGTTTTGTACAAATCATAGAACCATAATGTGAGAGCTGGGGCCACCCTGGAGCTTGTCCAGCCAGTCCCTTCTGCTCAGATGAGGACACAGCAGGGCATGGCCTCTGATGGAGTAGTGTGGCCACTGCACTGGGGTATGAGGAGGGAGAAATGGGATGATTTGGGAAACTATAGTGTCCCCATGCTTCTCAGTAATCCCCAGTCTGAGTACTTCGGGAGTCACAGAAAAGGTAGCTCAGATTTACCTGGCCTGTGCCTTACCTGTCCGTGTATAGCCTTAGCTGCCTGACAAGGTCCTCTTCTTATCTCATCGACTCTCCAGGGACCCTACGGGCCTCTCCCATATGAGCACGAGAGGTTCTACTGCCTGCCCTGGGCACTGACTCACACAGAGCCCAGGAAGGGAAGGAAAACTGGTATGTGGGGACAAGAGCCAGGAAATACAGCTTCCCTTTATGTTGTCAGCTTGGGAACAGGATCCTAGAGCAGAGTTTACAATGGGAAACGTCTGGCACCTTATACTGCTTTCTCTGCCCCCAGGTGCCAGACATATGTCTAGGGAGAGGGAAGAGACAGATTCTGAAACAGCTGTCATGTTGTCCTCAGGAATACCCTCCCCCTACATGGCTATGGCTTCCTTCCAGGGTAACCCGGGACATGTCTGCCTCTTTTTCTCCCCCCAGGAAAAAGTCTTCCCACAATTCGACTCAGATGGGCTCACTCCAGCCTTCACTGGCCCCACCAGGCACACGTGGCCCCTGCTGGTAACACACACGATCACCCTCCCTGATCCCCCAGCAGGCAGGCTGGGGTCTAGGGCTCCCAGGCACACTCCCATGCACACCATTCTTGGAAACAATCGGGCTGTGAACCATGGTGCTCCCTTTCCCTGGCTCCTGGGAGCAAGACCAGCTAGTTTTGAGGCCAGTTTATTTCCCACATGCCTCCTCCAAAACATAAGTTCCTGGTACAAAGCAGAGCTTCCCAACATAAGGTCCATAGATCAACTTGTGTCATACTGAGCATTATCTCTGTATGTTGCCATGCAGGGATCTCCAGGAGGTACTGTTGTTTAAAATGCAAGTGAAGAACAGTGTGGTATGTCAAAGTTGCTACTTTGTGTGTAAAAGGGAGAACGAATATATTTGTGTGTCTGTGTGTGTGTGTAGGCATTTACTTATGTTTTCAAAAATAAACCAGATAGGTATGGTGCGGTGGCTCATGCCTGTAATCCTAGCACTCCGGGAGGGAGGCCGGGGTGGGTGGATTGTTTGAGCTCAGGAGTTCAAGATCAGCCTGAGCAAGAGCGAGACCCCATCTCTACTAAAAATAGAAAGAAATTATATGAACAACTAAAAATATATATAGAAAAAATTAGCCGGGCATATCAGGAGGCTGAGGCAGAAGGATCGCTTGAGCCCAGGAGTTTGAGGTTGCTGTGAGCTAGGCTGACACCACGGCACTCACTCTAGCCCGGGCAACAGAGTGAGACTCTGTCTCAAAAAAAAAATTTAAGATTTTTAGTATAGGAGTAACAGATATAAAAATTGAAGAAATTAAGGCAAAATCTTTAACTTACATCCTTATCTTACATTTGGGTTGAAAACAGCATGACTGTATGGTTTGTGTTTCACTGATGAGGTATGTCCTAGTTCTAGCCAACAAAAAAGCCTAAAAGCGATACCCACCCAGTAGCCATGAGGCCCCAGCACCCAGATTCTATCTTTCAATACTGTTTTCCACTACAGGAGCCAGAGTTCCTTAGAAAAAGGGCTGATTCCAGGGCTAGTGCAGGAATGTCCAAGATGAACCTTGGGCATCTTTGTTGTGCCAGAAAGCAGGGATGACATCCTAAAAGACTGAGCTTGTATCGAAAGGACACAGGAGGCCTCCACTGTCCAAATGAGACAATTTGAACAACAACAAAGACAACTATAATGGATTGAAGCACAACAAATATATAAAAACCCAAAATATTTATACCAAAAAAAAAAAAACCCCACATTAGTCACCATGGAGCTTGCTAGGGCACCCATTCATTATTTTTAAATTTGATAAATAAGGGGAAAGGGTCAAATATTTATCCTTACTTTCCTGTTCTTAGGAAACCCACGTATTTGAAGAAGGAAAGCTCTCGATTATAGAATTTCAGCTAATAAATGTGACATAGTGACAGCTTAGTAATCATCAGCCTGGCAAACCCTCACGAGATGATGGACTCGGGTCACCACTGCTGCTAACCCCATGCAGTGCGAGCTTGGTGAGGACTACGGTGGGTAGATCAGGCTGATAACATGCGAACCCGCTAACCATTCTTAATGAGATGAAGAGAGGGACAGCCAGACATTCTGGCTCCTGCTGTGGCGTAATACAAAGTACAAGGCACCACCTGTTAAGTTTCTTGAGGAAAAAATTGAACATGAATTTAAATCAAGCCTCTAGGTATACAGCAGCTAGTGTATAGGAAATACAAGGGAGAGGCAAACATGTTTTTTAAAAAAGAAAACGCACAAGGATGAAATTAACCAAACCTCAAAATGTAAAGGATTCTTTAGAACAAATGGTCAAGTATTTTCAACAAATAACAAGCATAAGAAAGAGAAGGGAATGCTATTATAGTTAAAACAACAAAAGCAACAAATCAAAAGACCCATTAAACCAATGTGCGCACCTGTTTGAATTATGTGAAAAGTACTCCACTTTTACCAGCTGTAAAATTTTGAAAATTTCATATGAACTGGGTATTAGAAAATATTAAGGAATTGTTGTTAGCCTTTTCAGTATAATAATGGCATTGTGGGTGTTTTGCTTTTAGTCCTTTTCTGTTAGAGATACGTAAGTAAGTGTTTCAGATGAAATGATACAATGTCTGGGACTTGCTTTAAAATACCTCCTTGGAAAAACAAAAACAAATGAGGAGGGTGTGATGAATTAAGAGCAGAAGGATGTTGAAATGCATGATGGTAGAATGGGTGTTAATTATATTAATACTAATCTCTCTATTTTGTGTATATTTGAACATTTCTATGATACTTACATTGATTTTAGAAATGTCACTTCCCAGCCTGCATCCCAGTCCTCTGCATTAGAATTCCCCAGCAGTAGGGCCTGGGCACCTGTTTTGTACAAGCATCCCCAGTGATTGTGACATCTGTAGTTTGAAACCACTGGCCTAAAGCAGGGGTCCTCATACCATAGTCCTGGCCAAATTCAGCCCATCACCTACTTCTGTAAATAGAATTTTATTGGAGCATATCCATGTTTGTTCATTTACATATCGTCCATGGTCCCTTTCGTGCTACAACAGCACAGTTGAGTATTGGCAGCAGAGACCATACGGCCCACAAAACCTAAACTATTTACTATCAGGCCTTTTAAAGAAAAGGTTTGCCAACCCTTGGTTTGTAGGATACTTCCTTACTATAGGCATACTCCCCCTTGTTCTAGCCTCTCGGACTTCATCTTTAACTTTTATTTCTGGGGTGTCTGGGGAGTGGAAATCAGTCTGAATATGAATATATGATGGTTGGTTCCCTTAATCCCAACTTGGGTACATTGAGACTTGAAGGTTGAGTACAACTTAACCAAGCAAAATGTGGGCAGAAGAGTGTTCCCAGTAGTGGGATTAGCAGAATCAAAGGTCAGGAGGAGAGCAGGCAGGACCACCATGTACAGTTGTCGGGGCTGTACACTGTGCATGGGCACCACATTTAGAACATACTGGCTATAAATCAGGGTTCCCACACCCCCTCCTTGGGTTTGCTTAATTGGCTAGAGTGGCCCACAGAACTCAGGGAAGCACTTACATGCATTGACTGGCTTATTATAAAGGATATTACAAAGAATACAGATGAAGAGATGCATAGGGCAAGGCATGTGGGAAGGAATGCGGAGCCTCCATGTCTCAGTGGGTACACCATCCTCCAGGAACCTCCAAATGTTCAGCTGTCCAGAAGACTTCCGAACTCTTGTCCTTTTTTGGGTTTTTATGGAAGTTTCACTGCGTACGGGTGATTGATTACATCATTGGCCATTGGTGAGCAACTCAACTTTCAGCTCCTCTCCCTTCCCCGGAGGCTGAGGGGGAGGGGTTGGGAAATTCCCAACCCTTTAATCCCGCCTTGGTCTTTCCAGTGACCAGCCCTCAACCTGAAGCTACCTAGGGACTGCCAGCCACCCATCAACTTGTTAGCATACAAAAGATACGTATCACCTGGAAGATTCTAAGAATTTTAGGAATTGTATGCCAAAAATGGGGGCAAGACCAAATATATATTTCACAATATCACAAGCCCCCTGTTATTTAAGCCCCTGACACTGATGACCAGTTGGTTGGTACGACAAGCCTGACACATCTCCATTGCTCAAGAAACACCCTTCATTGTTCATGAAACTGCATTTTAACAGTGCCCTGTCTTCTCATACCTCCAGAAGCCTGTGAAGACAGATGTAAGTGTGAACGCATTCTATTTTAGGATTTGGTGATGAAGGAGTCAAACCAAACAGATAATTGAATTATCTTTTACCCCAGAAACAAGATATAAATTATCCCACTTAACTGACAGCCATTGTACACATCATATATATACATAAAGCTCAGAGAGGCTATGTTAGCTGCCAAGGTCACATGGGTAATAAGAAATATAGTCACCATCCAAAGCTAGGTCCCTCTGACTCCACAGCCCATGCTTTTTACAGGATACCACATGGTTTAACAGGGAGGAAATGCTATTTTTAAAAAACATGGATTAATTGCATTAGTTTCCTAGGGCTGCCATAGCAAGGTGCTATAAACTGGATTGCTTACAACAACAGAAGTATTTTTTTTTTCACAGTTCTAGGTACCAGAAGTCCTAATCAAGGTTTTGGCAGGGTTAGTTTCTTCTTGGGAGGTCAGAGGGAGAATCTGCCCCATGCTTCTCTCTCCCAGCTTCTTCTGGTTGCTGCAATTCTGACATTCCTTGGCTTGTGCCAGCATAACTCCAACCTCTGCCTCCACCATCATATGGCATTCGCCTTGTGTGTGGCTCTGTCTCTGTGTCTCCTCTACTCTTCTTATAAGGACATACATCATATTGTATTAAGGTCCCACCCTACTCCAGTATGACCTCATCTTAACTATGCTTGCAATCAAGTTCACTTTCCAAAGTTCCAGGAAGGACATGAATTTGGGAAGGGCTCCATTTAACGCAGCACACCATTGTTTTTTCCTTCATTTTGTACAGACAGTCCCCAGGTCACGGTGACCTGACTTACAGCATTCCGTACTTATGAACAGTTTCCCCACAAGGGTAATTTATAGTTAAATAATTAAATTTGTAATTCAGGAACTAGTTTCTTCCATACATGCAGGCAAACCAGCAAGGAGTACACAGTTCGTTGGCGCAGCATCTTTACGCTGGTGGCTAGTCTCATAGGTAGATAGAGAAGCAGCTGATAGAAACACAAGAACAAGAAGAATCAGAAGATCCAGAGCTGAGAATATGCAACAGAGTAGTCGCCCCTCCTCCCATAGATATGGAATGGTAAGACTGAGAGTGGGGAATATGTAACAGGGAATGGCCTGAAAAAAAAAAAAAAGATGATTTTCTGATTTTCTGTCTCTTTAAAACTTCCACCACTCTTTTTGGGAACTACAGCCTGCCCTGTATCTCTGAGGAAGGTTAAGTCTTTTGTTAAAACTCCCAGTTGGCACCAGCACCCCCAGGTGGGGGCTGGCAGACTTCACAGGCTTTGTCTTTGGCAGAGATGGGATGATTAGAATAGTTAAGCACAGTAATTGCCTGAAGCTGAGAACCCTCCCTTTAAAAGCTCTGTATTTCTGCCTATGTTCAGGAAATTTGGATTTTGAGATGAGAGGGTCTACCATAGTTCCTCCTTTGCAAAGTAAAATCTCTTTCCTCCTCCCCCAAACATTTGTCCTCGTTCTTCTGATTCAGCCTCGTGGACAAGTGCCAAGTTTTCGGTAACAAAAGTTCACGACAAAATAATTAGCTGAAATCTTTTGTCTCATTGAAGCAAGATTTGCTAAGCTTGAGGAGCAAGATCCTAACACCAAGCTGTTTACAAAGGTTCACCATGCAGTTAGTGAGAACATCAGCTGCTACAAGGCCATTTATGATGACAAAAAGAAAAAGGCTGTGCTAACAATTCTAGATACCTTTTTCAAGAAACTGACCTCAGTGGTAAGCTCCCTTCCTCCAGCAACAGAATCAAATCCCGATTCTCCAGCACCCAGTCCATCCTCTCCAGCACCATCTCCATCATCACCTTCCGATTAATGTCAGCTGCCTTCTTGCCCCAAAAATGCCCCTTCCAGTGAACAAGACATTGATGCAACATTAAGTGTTAACTTTTAATATTCTTTTTTGAAATTTCTCCTATTTAAACTTTTTGTATGAGTTTGTTTTTATATTCCGTTTGTTTGAATTAAAAGAAAGAGCACAATAGTGTCTGTAACTTACTATTATAGTACAGGGGTATTATTATTATTATATTACACTGTATTATTACCAAATGTGAGCCATTATAGTATTGTTATTATCATTATTATTATTACCATATATGCATTGTTCATACATACCATACTAGTTACATACAAATTCGACCTAAAGACATTCTCAGGAATGTATCTCATCCCTAACCCAGAGACCACCTGTATTCTGAAATAGTGACTTAGAAAATGATTAGCAGACACCTTGCTTTTCTGAGGGGTATTTCACCTGTTTAAAGTTCATTTTAGGCCCACAAACATATAGTTTAGGAAGGAAAGGAATAATAGGCAATATGTTTGCTGTGGTGAACTCAGGATTTTTCCAGACACTCCAGTGACTGTTTTCCATGAATGTCCTTGTTGAATCCCACACCCTGGCAATTATTATCTCCAATTTCAGCATAGTCTATTGAGGCTCAGAGAGATTAACTTCCTAAGGTCAGACAACTATGGTGCAATAATCTGAAGTTTAGAAGAGAAAAATCAGCCCAGTTCTGGGGCCGGTACTCACACACTGGTGTGATTCTGTACACCTTTCACACACCAGGCCTCTCAACAGAATTGTTTAGCAGGATTCAGGCTTATCATTTGGGGGGAACTTTCCCATTGTCTTGACTCTAGTTCTGGCTTGTCTATGAAATCACAGGGGGCAAGGAAAGGAAATTAACTTGAAAATTGGACGATACAATCAATGCCAATGTATGGTAAGCGGCGTGTCAGTATATGTTGGGCCTGGTTCCTGGCTCGGGGGTTTCTGGTACATTACTGGCACGTACACCAGGACTGATTGACAACCAGACAAAAAGGAAGCTCAATCTCCTGATTTCAAACTCTGCTCTTCCTACCATTTACTTATTTATTCTCTTTTTTACCTGGCTTCCTTCCCCTCTAGAACTTAGGGTCTTCAAAGGCAGGGATTTTATGTGGGGTTTTTTTTGTGTGTGTATGCTATATTCCAAGATTCTAGGATACTAGGCACCCAATAAATGTTTTCAGAATGGAAATTTCCTATGCATGCTTAAATTAATTCACTTGCTTTACTTAAGTAAATTTATTTTTGAGAGAAACTTTATATTACTACCACACTGGAAAGCAGTATCTCATAATGTAACATAAACAGAATTCAGAAAAATAGATACAACAACAGAACTAGGCAGTTATTTGATTTTAACAATGAAATTATAAGTTGAAAAATACAAGTATATCTGAAAAGAGGTTAAGCCACATTCATAATAAGAGCAATGTAGATTTAGACCCAAACTGGAGATAGCATTCTTCATCAGATGAGCAAAGATCAGAAAGTCAGGTTCTTGCGTGTGGGTATGAGGGTGGAAACCAGGCACTCTGGTCCATTGCTTGTGGGTTGTGAGCATGCACCCTTATGTACAGGCACTGCAAGGGACCTCATAGCTGTGGGACTGCCTGTATATGCATTATGGGTGGAATATCAATCAAGGTTTTATCCTCCCAACAGCATCACCGAATGTAATCTCATAGGTAACAACAGGTCAATAACTGAATATGGCTCACATTTCCTGAGTGATAATTGAGTGCTGAGCCACATGCTAGGCACAGAGTGGGAAAGATGGCCTTTGAGAAACTTTGAGTTCTATTAGGGCATGTGCCTGCCAGCCTATAGGCAGAGTCTGACAAGATGCAGTACCAAGAAGAAAACAAAGCTTCCCAGGAGAACGTGGAGCCGAGAGCGTTGGGTCAAATGGGCCTTTCCTGCTCCTGCCCATGAATTAGTCTTCCAGTCTGCCTTGGATGAGTGGATGCTTGGTGCCCTCTCCCTTGAGGCTCGTCCACTCCTCTGCACCCCGGCCCCATGGCCCTCGGTCTTCCTCAAGGGCATGCTTGGGCCTTTCCAAGTCCACAGAGTGGAGAGCATCCACATGATAGTACTGCATTCTCCACTGGTCAAACCTCAGAGGAGACCACCCCAGATGTTATACTGGAGGATCTTCTTACCCGCAGGGGCAAGGCAAGGAAGTGGTGGGGAGCGAAGACCCCTACACTGTCACATGTGTAATTTGGTAACTTCAAGATCACCTGCAAATGCTCAAATGCCTCGTGTACCAGGTGAAAGAGTATTGGAACTGGGTGGAAAGAAGTAAGCTGGAGCCAGCCATTCTGATGCCAGGTTCATTCTGTACACTGGGTTCCAGGCCTGCTCACTCTATCCCATGGCAGTTTGCCAGGCCACCCCTGACCCTGAAAAACATGTGCCACGGAACACCCTGGTGAAAGCAGATGGAGTAAAAGAATGGGTATCTCAAGGACCCCTTTCTGCTGTCGGTGAAGAGAGCCAGGTAGCCTGACAACACCATCATCCAATGAGCCCTTCTGAGTGAGGCAACAGGAGTCCCTGGATTGTCTGATTAGATTAGAAACATCCCACACTTGCTCAGAGCCAAGATATGAGGATTCAGAGAAATGTGTGTGCTATAAGCAACAGAGGAGAAAAATCAGGTGGGGGTGATCCACACCTTTGATTAGGAATGCTGGACATAGGGGAGAAGAAATATTTTGTTCTTGCCTGGGTTGAAAGGGTGGGCAGGAAGGCTTGGTGGGAGCTTAATTAGGACTGGGGTCTGAGTAGAGAACAGGGAAAGGCTCGTGGAGGGCTGGGCTACTTGGATTAATGCACATTGCATTATCGGTTCAGTTCAATGTGGGGCTGGTTTCATTGCAATTTTTTGCAGGACAAACAGCCCTTTACTACTATCAGCTTCAGATCAGTTGGGGAATGTTCACTTTTCTCTGCTGCGTTCATTTCCTAAGGAATGTTAAGCCCATAGCTTTTTTGTTTTATTGGTAAGTTACAGTAGAAATCAAAATCACAAAGATTATTTTATTTCCAAATATTACAAAAAGATTTGATATAAAAAAATCATTATTTCAGATAGGTGCAGAGGAATGGGGATGGTAAGAGTTGCTTTTTTTAAACAGTGTGGGCCACAAGCTTTTAAATTTGTGAGCTAGTTACATGGTGTGAAGTTTGGGATCTTGGGGACTTTTAATTGTGATCCTGGAGACTTTTAGTTGGGATGCATGGTTGAGCCAATTTCTATTTCAAAACTTCTTCCTGTGCCTTACAAATGTCTTTGGCATGCAAAACCATTAGTACGTATTTGCCTATAACAATCACTCTAATGCAAGATGCCACAAATTAATTTTTAAATTGAGCAACAGTTACATTGCTGTGTGTTAACATTTTACAGTTGACAAATTGTTCTCTCAATTACCTCTTGCAACAATTCTGTAAGTTTAGCGTATTTTCATTGTCTTGACTATATATGAGGAAACTGTTTCACTGAGACAGACTGGACCAGGGCCACACTGCCATTAAGAAGTGAAGTCAAGGCAAAAGTCCCCATTTTTTAAATTTCAGAACTATTTTTAGGGTATATAATGCATAGCAGCACAGCATGGACTTGCTTCCCCAAACCAAAGATATATAGCTAATAAGTGGGGAAACAGATAAAATCTTCCATCATTTTCATGTTTTTCAGCAATGTTAGCCCTGCAACTACAGAATATAAGGGTCTCTTGCAGGGAGTACATAGAAGTTTTCAGGGCATTTATGTAATTCAAATCTCTGAGCACATCCTTTTCTCTCTAGACTTTATTCAATGACATTATGAGCAACCAGCCAATCTCATTATCCTCATTAGTTTAACAAAAACGTTCTGTGGTATCAAATACATGACCACCTATAGTCTTGCCTCTAATGAATACTTGATTAAGCATATCCAGTAGTGACATTTTACAAATCTCTACCATCACATAATCCCATGGACTATCAGTGTATAACAGAGGTAAAGGGCTGAAAAAGAGCAAAATGTTTTGCCATTTGTCTCTTTAAAAACCCCACCCTTTTTGGGAATTAAAACTTGCATTCCTGCTGGAGGCCAGTAATCAAAGGGGCAAGAAAGTGTTCTTTGCGGTTTGTTTTCTAGCATCTTAAACCACAGGAGATGGCTCTACAGCAGCAGTCCCCAAACTTTTGGGCACCAGGGACCAGTTTCATGGAAGACAATTTTTCCAGACTGGAGAAGGGGGAAATGACAAGCCATGGGGAGCAGCTATAAATACAGATGAAGCTCCACTTGGTCGCCCACTGCTCACGTCCTGCTGTGTGGCCCGTGGACCAGTACCAGTCCGCGGCCTGGAGGTTGTGGACTGCAGCTCTACAGAATTGTCTAGACAAAGGTCACGGGATCGTCTTCATCAAAGATAAGGTCAACTGAAACCACCAACTATAACTGAACAATAGTCCAAAGCCATGACATGTGACACTGGTCACAGGGGCCTGAGCCCAACCACTGAAGCCCCACCCCCCTTTTAAAAGCCCTGTATTTCTGCTGAAAGGGAGGATGGTGGTCTTCTGGGGTGCTAGTCTGCTGCCCTCCTCATTTGCAGGCAAATTAGAAAACTTCTCTTTCTTTTTCCTCAAACCACTTGTCCTCAGTCTTCTTCGTTTTCACTGATTTGGCCTTGGGGGCAAGTACCGAACTTTCCATAACAAAACTTGGTGTCTCTGGGTGGGCCCGTTGGTGCCCCAGTGGAACGGCACCCCTTGATCGACTGCTGCCATGGCTGGAAGAGGCGGGGAGCAGCCCCGGGTCAAGCCGTGGGTCTTCACCAGTAGGAGCATCATCAGGGTGACAGAGTAAGGGACTGCCCCAGCAGCTGCCAGAACCTGCTTAGCTCCAGGGAATGTCCACTTCTTCCTCCCCGAATTAAGGCGCAGCTCCTCACAGCCTGAACCTCACTGAGGAAAAAGTAAGGGATTTGGGAGGAGCTGCTGTGTTTTGCATTGGGAATTCCCCGTCGACCCTTTTGGTGAGTCTCCCAGTGTGCACACTGCAACCCTTGATTCCACCCAGTTGGGGAAGGTGGTGAACCTTCCAGCCCTGTGACAGGGCATCTGTGGCACCATAGGTGTGGAAGTCATGGTCGAGCAGGATTAGGGAGCCTAGGGATTCAGCCCCTCTTGGGTTAGGAGAACTTGGTTCTCTTTCGTGCAGTTCCCATTTGTTTGGCGGGCCTTGGCATTGAGATTGTTTGGGCTGGGAACTCCCTGTACCATCTACTTGTCAACTTGTGTTGTTTGTGTTGTTTGTGAGTTTTTGTTTCAACATAGGAGGCTCCATTTCTATTCCACCTGAAAGTCCCTTGGGGAGAATCTTGGCTGAAGGGCCAACTTATAGCTATAAGTCTATGTCTAAAAAGAGAATGGTGTTTTGTTGTAATACTGCTTGGCCAATGTATGTGCTGGAGTGTGAGGAGACTTGGCCTTTGAAAGGAACCTTAAATTATTATTTGTCAAAGGTCAGGTAAATGGGACGAGATCCCACATGTACAACTTTCATGCAATTGCATAATATAAAGGCTAAAAGGCCTGGGACAAAATTGATGTGAGAAAATGATGCATGAACGGATGTTAGGAGAAAATATCACGATACTAAGCAGAGTATTCTCAGTGATTCTAACTATGTAAAAGAAGAAATACACTAAATATAAAAAGACAATGATTAAAATTTCTAAGTGGTGAGATTATAAGTGATTTTTACATTTTTATTATTTTCTTCTTTGACTCCCAACCTCCCTGCTCAGGAAGACCAGGAAGGGAGGCCTACTAGACCCACTCAAAGCCATGGTGGTTATCAGGAGAGCTGAGGCCGTTTGTTCATAAGCCATGCTGGGGCTCTGTGAGGGACAGAAGGGGCTTACAAGCTACCAAGGACCCTACATTGCAGGAGACTTCACCAGAGAGCTCCAGACAGGAGAGAAAGTTGTGAAATTAACTCATCAGACAAGGCCAAGAGATAGTAAATGCCTTCCTATTCAATACATTCCTTGAGTAGGAAGATAGGCATAGGACTCACTAGGTAGGCTGAAGCCCTTAATTCTGAAAACCAAAGGGGTCTCAGGAAGGACTGCCCAGAGAGAGAGGTGTTGGGATCTGGCTGGATGTTACCAATGAGATGTTTCAGAAATGAAATAGACCAACTATGAACAGCTTACCTGAGCTACGTCCTAGGCACATCTGTGTAACCAGGGCTAGCAATGCTTTCAAATTGTGGCTGAAAACTGAAAGACATTTTAAACACAGAGAGCCATGGGATGGGACTAAAGAGGCCACATTTTAAATATATTACCAGAAAAAAAAAATTTCCTCTTATGATGCTAGAAATATAAGTCAGGAGAGAAAGAAGAACCAGAAAACTGAGAAAAGACAAAAATAGATCAAAAAAGAAAAACAAACAAAACAACAAAAAAAAGAAATCTAGTTGTTCGGTTCTCAGGAGATTTGATTGGTTTCATAATGGTCAATGATGGGACAGCAATAAATGATGTAATGTTCCAGCTCAAATTAAGGGTGTAACCTCCTTTCAAAGCTTACAAAATCTCAGTCTCTTTCCACATTGCAACTTCTTTCCCACTTTAGCATCCTTACATGAACAATAAGGCAAATAAGATTACATAAAAAGATAAAGAATTCCAGAAAGAACTACATGCTAAATCACAAAAGAACAAAGTGCAAGTGAATGTATGATATTATTTAGGCTGCATAAATCCTAGTTAAAGAAAAAAAGGGCATTAGAAAGACAATCTTACTAGGCCTTACACAGGCAACAAAAAGGGATGAGAATATAGGACAACTAGGTCTAAAATACTCACTGATCTTGGCTCTAATATGGGTATCTTATATGGCTCTGTTTCCATCTTAGTATATTTCCCCTCAGCGTTCTGTGTAACTGATTTTATAGAGTATATTTTATTCCTTCCACCTAAGTCTAGAGTTCCCTAGACAAAAGTGCTCAAGTGCCACGAGCCATGAAGCCACTGAAGAACCTGTAGGTACATCTGAGTATTATAGCATGCATGGGGGAGACTGCCCACACCATGGGCTTGGCTGGCCACTAAGATTCCAAATTCCAACACGATTCTGCATAACCCACAAGAGAAGCCCAGGCTGGACTCTCCAGGACCTGCTGGGTATGCTGCACCCAAAACAGACCACAGAGTCAGCACATAGCATCCTGAATCTATATACACAATGACACCAGAAACAATGCGACTGGTTTCATTTGCACCTCTAGAAGGTCTACTCACCCATGGACCTCTGTTTTGAGATAGATATTGGGGGTAAGAACTCCAGGAACTACACCTGGGTGCAGCTTGAAAAAAAAATAAAACTTCTTTGGATAGACAACTCTGAAGTTGGCCTCCACAATACCTATATGATCCTACAAAAGCGTAGTCAGGAAATGCAAGCAGCATTACAGCCAACCTCTGAAAATCACACCATCTGACAAATCCCCATCTGGGGGTGGAATGTGTATCGATGCTGACAATAGGTCGTATACCTCTACGGCAGTCAAGGTGAGTCATTTATCAATCCTGCTGCTGTATGGCAACACCAGACTGGTTAAGGGGCCCTGAATCCCAGAGAGTGAGATCATCTGCTCAAAAGGTAGAGCATCTCCTCATGGTTTCCACCAACTCCACTCCAAGACAGATGAGGCTAGGGAATTGGTGTCAATTTTGTTGGAGAGATAGCAGACCCAGCACAAAGAAAATTAAGCAGAGAAGAGACTTTCAAAAGGGTGGCATCTGAGATGTGCTGCAGGACACACCAGACCTGAGATAAGGGGAATTTACAAGGAGGAATCCCTCAGCCACAGCTTAGGGCTATGAGTCCTGAGTCAAGGTTCTTAACCTTCCCAAACTTATTTTCTTATCTGAAAACCTGAAGGTAAAGATGGTATACTCAGGATTGCTTTAAGCACTGAATAAGGCAATTCTTGCAAAACACTCAGCAAAGGTTCTGGCATATAACAAGTGCTTAATGAGTGTGACTATTATTGTTAGTTCCTTGATATAAAGTGATATTAGAGTTGTTCCAGTTAAGACTGTCTATTTCTCAGCCCCTCGTAAGAGGGATTTTGGATGGGGAAGAAATCGTACAGGAACTCCTTAGGTTTTATGAAAGTTGGCTGAAGAAGAAGAGCAGGGAGAGTATCATTAGCAAAAGTGACCAAGAAAGGACACACCCTGGGGAAGAAATGGAGACTGGGCGTCTGACCGGGGCCAGAAGCAGAGCAGCCTCCAGGGAGGAGGAAGCCACAGCATGTGCGTGGTAAGGCAGAGCACTAGTCACCTACTGCTGTGAAGCAAAGGAGCCCAAATGTAGCAGCCTAAAAAACAATAGACACCTTTTAGTTCCCACAGTTTCTGTGTACCGGAAATCCAGAGGCAGTATACCTGAGTGGTCCGGGCCTGGGGTCTCTCGTGAGGTGGTCATGAAGACGTCAGATTGGGTTGCAGTTATTTGAAGGTTTGACTGGGGCTGGAGGGCCAGCCTCTAAGGTGGCTCACTCGGGTGGCTGGCAAACCAGTCCCAGCTGTTGACTGGAGGCCTCAGTTCCTCCACATCTGGGACCTCTCCCTAGGACTGCTTGAATGTCCTCATGGCACGGCAGAGGGCTCCCCCAGAGTGAGTGATCCTAAGAGAGCATAGCAGAAGCCTCAATATCTTTTATAACCTAGCCTCAGAAGTCACACACTGTCACTTCTTCAGGATTCTGTTGGTGACACAGGCCAGCCATGATTTAGTGTGGGAGGTGGCTATGCATGGGCATGAACAACAGGAGGCAGGGGTCACCAGGGGCTGTTGGAAGCTGGCTGCCCACACAGAGGTCTCAGAGAAGAGGTGTGAGAGCCAGTGAGAGCCCCCACAAGGGCAGTGCTCCCTGGGTGGGGGAAGAGGGAACACAAACCTTCCCCAGATCCTGCCTGGCCCCTTAGAGAGAAAGGGGGAAGGTGGTGGTGACTGATGGAAATCTTTGACTTTGTCTTTGTGTTCCAGTAGAGGCCAGAGGCAGGAACCCCATGATGGACCCTATCCAGCCCTGGTGTAGATGGTGGGAAATAGGTGGTTTTCCTCTGAGAGAGGCACCTGGCCTAAGGCATTAGGGGCTGCATTGTTGACAGGGACACAGAGATGAAGTCTGTCTGGGGTGTGAAGCTGTGCTCCCCTGGCCTAAGGTGTGCAGTGTCTCCAAGGACACTGCCCAGCTCCCCCAGCATGAGGGCAGCAGCACCAGGCTCAAGCTGGGGAGCCCCAGGAGGGCCACACTGAGCTTCAGAGTGGACCCGAGACTGCTGGCTTCCCACTGTCATCGCTGCCCTGACTCCACGCAGATGAGCATAGGAGATTCCTTCAGAGCTCAGGCTCTCCCTTCCCTTCCCACTTATTTAGGGATTTCCACCCAGAGGGTCAGAAGCTGGCAAAAAGCCCAGCTTCACTGTGGCAAGGGGAAATAAGGATTTTGCCATTTTCTGATGATGCCTTTCTGTGTGCCCAGAGCACTGGGGCAGGGTGTACTAGATCATGAGCATCATTTAAAGTAAGGACGAACATTTATGAGGTGCCTGGTTTGAGTCCACAGCACGACTGATCACATAGCAGGTGTGCACCAGAAATATGACTAAGTGATCAGCTCTCAGGATTACAAGAGAGCACTATGAACAACTGCATGCCAACTAAATAGATAACATAGATGAAATGAGCAAATTCCTAGAAACAAAACTAGCAAAACTGATGCAAGAAAAAACAGACAAGCTGAATAAAACTATAACAAGTGAAGAGATTGAATTAGTAATTGAAGAAAAAAAATCTTTCAACAAAGAAAATCCCAACACCAGATTGCTTCACAGCAGAATTCTACCAAACATTTAAAGAGGAATTAATACAAACCCTTCTTGAATTCTTCCAAAATTTAAAAGAGAGAATACCTCCTAACTCATTCTATGAGGCCAGTATTTCCCTCATACCAAAGCTGGACAAAGGCATTACAAAGATGAACACTAACAACCAATATCTTTTATGAATATAGAGGCAAAAATCCTCAACAAAATACTAGCAAACCACATCCAGCAGCATGTTAAAAGGATTGTACACCATGACCAAGTGAGATTTAGCCTTTGCATGCAAAGGTGAGTCAACATATGAAAATCAGCCAAGATAACACATCATTTTAATAGAATGAAGGAAAAAAACTGTGATCATCTCAACAGATACAGAAAAGTATTTGACAAAATTCATCACGCTTTCATGATCAAAAACAGAATAAAATACTCAACAAACTAGGGAATTTTCTCAACCTAATAAAAGGCAGCCGTGAAAACCCCACAGCTAACATCATACTTGATGGTAAAAGACTGAAATCTTTCCTCTTAAAATTAGAAATAAGATAAGGATGTCTGCTATCACTACTGCTATTTAACATGTATTGGAAGTTCTAGCCAGGGCAATTAGGCAAGAAAAAGAAATAAAAGGCACCCAACTTGAAAAGGAAGAAGTAAAACTATCACTATTTCAGATGACATAAGCTTCCATATAGGAGATACCAAGGAATCAACCACAAAACTATTAGAGCTAATAAACAAATTCAGCAAAGTTTCAGGTTACAAAATCAATATACACTTCCACACAGCAGCCAATCAGCAAGCCACTTCACTCCAGTAACGATGCTTCTGAAAGTCAGTGGCTCAACAGCATCCTTATTCCAGCGTCCAGGCTGACATATCTGAAAGTCCAACAATCCCTAAACACTCCCACTTCTGAAAGTCCACAAACCCCTGAACTCCAGGCTCCGCAAAACCTTGTATAAGAACAGCTCTGTCTTTACTGGGGGAGACTCTGCCTTGCAACTACAGCTCTCCTTCTCAGGCAAATGGGAAGTTAATCCTTTTTTGATATCAGACAGAGTTGAATTTATTGTTAGTTAGTTTGCAACCCTACAACACTTGAAAGCTAGTTAGGTTCAGACTTGTGAGTGACAGATGTACTGATGCAGCCTTGACATGATCAAATTCAATATTTTCAATTCCAGCAGTGGTTCTGATTGTCTGTTTTTATTTGTATACAGATTTTCTTTGACTTATGATGGAGCTATGTCCCGATAAACCCATCATAAGTTAAAAATATGCGTTTAATATACCTAACCTACCAAACATCATGGCTTAGCCTAGCCTACCTTAAACATGCTCAGAACACTTCAGCCTATAGTGGGTCAAAATCATGTAACACAAAGCCTATTTTATAATAAAGTGTTTAATATTTCATGTAACTTATTGAATGCTGTACAGAAAGTGAAAAACAGAATGGTTGTATGGATACTTGACATATGATTTATACTGAATACATAACATTTTTGCACCATCATAAAGTCGAAAAATCGTCCAACTGTTGTAAATCAGGAACTGTCTATACATATAAGCCCTAAAACATCAAAATGCAAGTGTAAACTTTGTGATGAATTTTCTGAATAATGAACAGGTATTAAATGAGGAATGAGTTATTTCGAAGCTCTTTGTGCAGGTTGTAATTGATCATTCAATATCAAAAATGGTGGAAAGTCATATATAAACCAGCTAAGCAGAGCTAACACCTAAACAGAGATGTATGATTCCTAGGACCAAAGAAAGTGATAAAGTAATGAAAGTTTTATTAAAAGAAATTGAGACAAAGAATATAAAATCATCACAACAGAAGTTGTAATGGCCTTCTACATGGATTATCATCATGAGTTTTGCAGCTTAAATGACGGTTTAAACACTGACAGAAGTATTTTCCAAAACTACAAGCAAACTTTCAAGTGCTAGGACAAAATCTACTATTAATACAAAAATAAAAAATGTAGTAGCTCAATCGACTATTACAGAGATTATTACTAAAGATTTAAATGTCTTGCCTCTTTACAGTGTAGCCATGTAAGCAAAGTCATCACAACATAGACATTTTCTCATTTTCCCTTTTTCTCATGAAGAAGAGAAAAGGGTAAGTTTATTGCCAGTAAAATCTTTCCAAATGAGAGTTTGGAAATGATAGCAAAAAAAAAAAAAAAATTACTGATTTTGGTAGAGATAATACAACAAAACTTCAGTGGATTTTTGTGTAAAGGTGCAAACAATGTTTACTCAAAGTTGAAACAAAGCATGGATGAAGCAATGGAAGATCTTAGCCGTCCTGCCCATATTCTATAAGGCTGCTCATGATGTTTTCCTATTGGCATTAAAGTTACTGTCATGAAATTGTTCTCTTCTGCATTTGTATGTCCAAACTGAGTGATTAAAGGATTTTTGTGATGTTGGCATTCAATATTCTTCAACCCTCTTGCATTCAAAAATTGGTTCTCTTTAACAAATGCAATTGAGAGAATTCTCAATTTATTTGAAACACTGAAATCGTATTTTAATTCTAAAGGAAAGGCCCTCTCAAATCCTTCATGTTTTAAATAATTCATTGAGTGAAACCTACTTATTTCTTGCTCATAGTTTTTGATATCTCTTTAGTGATAGGATTATGCAAATTAAAGAAGAGCAAGCTGTTATCGAAGTAGTCAGTTAAAGGAACTTGTTGAGTGCATTAAAGAAAGAAGTGTTGAGAAATTTTACTTTTTAAGTGTCAAGGCTGTTGTTTAAGGGGACATTATTTAGGACAGGAAAAGAAACTACGACTTAAAGTGGTACTTGCCATGACTAACTTTTGAAAGGGGTTTCATAACTTAAAGAATTTGATTTTTTAACACCTACATTACTATATACTCTTCCAGCATGGAAGCAAGTGAACTAATCATGTGTAGTTCTGAAGAAGGGAATAAAAATGAACAATAACGTTCATTTTAGAAAGTTGTTGATCAAAAAATACAACATAATCCAAAAGAATGGAAAGAAAGTTAGCCATGAAAGATGATTTTACACACTTAAATCAGATTAAAGAGCAATTCTTAGAGTTGTTAACTTTCTGCCAGTACATGCTCAGCGTACTGGTTCATGATGCTAATGTTGAGCATGTTTTCTCATGAATAGTGTTCAATGAACAAAAGAACAAAATAAGTTGCAGAAGCTAAATCATAATGTAAATGGAACATAGTCTAACTGTAAAGAATTTTATATGCAAATTCTGCAAAAAGAGGAACTGCTAAGGAGAGTCAAATCATCAGGGAAATATAATTAAAGAGAGAAGCATGTAATTTAGATACTTATACTTTGTTTCAGCACATTTTTATTTCATAATATTTTTAGCATAACCATATCTCAAGCAATATTATCCTTTTATTTTGATGTACATATGCATAGACAATTAGAAATAATTCAAATGTAACTGAGTGTCTTGTATTTTTATTTGCTAGATCTGGCAACCATATGCCAGGGGTCTCTGAGACATTAATAGTATGGCTTCCCCTGGCAGAGATGAATAGTCACCTATTCCCACAGTCTGTCCAGGGCTGCAGGCCCCTGGACAATACCCCTACCAGAGAGATTCTTGGACTATGACTAAACAATTCCAGTTTCAAGGGATCTCCTCAATATAAAGGTCCAGTAAACAGCTTTTTTTGTTATTCTTGCAGTTTCACTTTTTAGCTACATCTTTTGAATTGCACTGT
>CM052437.1:63478226-63496018 GCA_028533085.1 Varecia variegata
AGAGTGACACAGAGGGCATTTGGGACTGTGGAGTAAGCAGGTGAGACCAAGAACTGCTGTAACCATCTTGCCACCATGAAGAAAGTCTGCCTGAGGGCAAAGTCAATGAAGAGAGATAGCAGAGCTGAGGGAACTGCAGAGAAAGAGAGCTAGAGTCCTGATCAAACTGTACCTGAAGCCCACATACCTCAGGACTTTACAGTTAAATGAGCCAATAAATTCACTTTTTGTTTAAGATAGCTGGAGTGGGTTTTTTGTTTATTGAAATTCAAATATAAGGATAGATTTATCAGACTCTCTGAAACATCACTGGCATTCTTCCAAGCATGTACCAATTACTATATTGTGACATATTAATTAATGTCCAGGATGAAGGACAGTAATGAAGATGCACTGTGAATTTCAGAAAAATGAAGAAGACTATCAAGTCGGAATAAAGGAAGCAAAACAGATTTCTGTGAGCTCTGAATTGATTTGAAATTTTCAATGTCATCAAAACCCTTGCCAAACTAACTGGGTCTAAGCAGGAGTGTATAGCATATGTCCAGGAATGTACAGCATATGTGGAAGCAGCTAAAGAGTGAGAAAATGCCAACAATAGCAGAATCAGTTAGAATTCAAGTCTGGCTTGAAGCTTTTAAGTGGCTATTATAGAGAATATTTCATGGGAATATAGGAAATGATCATACAGGGGTCCACTGTTTCTTGGAGAGTTGATCTTCCTACCTCTTATTTCTTTTGACTCCCAAGTGTACAAACCAAATATGATGAAAAATCACTCCCAGAATGCTGGTTGCAAAGCCCAGGTGGACACTGAGGTCCAAAGATGACCAGGAAGATGAACTGGTCAAGGAAAGTTAATGGTTCAAGTTGATTATCCATTAAGAAGTCAAAATGGGCAACAGATTCAAAAAGCAGTGGGGTCATCATTTGGGGGTCCCCTTAGAAAATCAGAAGCGTCAAGACCTACCCAAAAGAGAAGCAGAAACAGAGACATATTTCCCGGTGATCCCGACATCCCAGGGAAATAGCCCTGTACAGACTAACGCAGCATGTAAACTGCAAAGAACAACAAATGCAAAGACAAGACAGTTTCACTAACTAAATGAAAGAAGGTATCTCATTGTGTGCATTGATATGCAAAATCAAGGGGACCGCAAAAATAAATGGATACAAAAAGAAAATATGAAAGTAATAGCAGCAGCAATAACTACAACAGTAGCAGACAAAAACAGAAAGCTTTATATAATAGAAATGCAGCTTAGGTCAATGCTGACAGAGGCTGACCAGCCATTTAAAAGTAATGGCTGTCTATTCTCATTACTTCTGGATAAGACCACTCTCTGGCAGGGAAATCATGGACAGGAAGACAAAAACGACTGAGACCAAAATTAAACAAGGCTTAATGACTTTGCCTCTAGTTACCTGTGGCTAGAAGCTTTTGCCATTCCCTGGGGAAGAGAAATCAGCAGCTAAATATGAAGCATATCTGTAATATATATGACAATTTACAATATGCATGTCCAAACTAAGCAATCTGGTAAACTAATCTACAGGCAACTTATAGTTTCACTTTTTTTCCTTAAATCATTCCTCTGTTTTCAAAAAGACAAGCTAAAGAACCTTATTTAGACTTTGATACACAGACAAGAATTATATTAGTGCCCAGCTATATAAATATCTGTCAGGACTATCCCTGAAATTGCATGTTTTTAAGTAGGCAAGTCTGAGCCTTTATCTCAGCTCTTTTCTCTAGATTGGGAAGTGTCCAGCTCTTTGAAGGGCCAGAAGCAAATCTAATCTGAGCAAGAATACTGATTACTTTTCAGCTTGGCAAGAGGACAGTGTTGTTGTCCAGAGAATATAGATAATTTCATAAAATATCTATATTTTGTTGTTAAAGCTAATAAAATTTTGAGCTTATCCTCAAAGATGCCGATCATCTCTTTGGTATAATAAAAAATCTGGTCATTTTCCTGGGTTCCAGGGCTTAAAAATCATTGAAATTTCCTAAGTGATAGAAGTGTCTTTGTTATGTTAATGAAGTGATACCATAGTGGCCCCTAGATAGCTTCAGGATGCAACCTGGTCACCAGAATGACCAGGTACATAATTATAGGGTTGGGGCTTTGAGCCCTGTGATATCAGCCAGTTCTTCAGACCTATAGGGCCCTGAAGACCAAGTTCAATCATGTAGCCAATGATTTAACCAATCATGCTTATGTAATGAAACCTCAATAAAAACTCCAGACACTGAAACTCAGTGGAGATTTGTGGTTGGTGAACATATTGACACAGCAGAGTGATACACCCCAACTTCTTGGAGAAAGGGGATGCCAGTTCCATGTCCAAGACCCTCCCAGACCTCATCCTATGTGTATTCTTTGTAATAAAACTATAATCATAAGCACAGAGCTTTCCTGAGTTATGTGAGCCATTCTAGTGAATTATCAAACAAGGGGTGGGGTCATGGGAAGCCCCAAATTGGTAGCCAGTTGGTCTGAAGTACAGGTGGCCTGCAAACCCCGGAATGTGTGGCTGGCGTCTGAAGTAAGGGCAGTCTTGTTGGGGACTATGCCCTTAAAGTGGAGTCCGATGCTAACTGTGGGCCAGAATTGAATTGTGTACACCCAGGTGAGGTAGAACAGAACACTTTCTGTCCGAATCAAGAAAGGGACTGAGTAATCATCACTCAGGAGAGGTGTGGTCAGCTGTCTCTACCTGCATGCCCAAACCACCACCTTTAAGATAAAGCTGGCCAGGGCCTAGAGCAGGTGGCTGTTTTTCCTGAGAGCCCGACACTTCCCTGATATATGATTTAAGTGGTGATTTTACCAAAGAAGCCAGAACTCCTCCCTTCCTTCCCTAATATTCTAATCAACCTCAGGGTGGTATTTTGGCCACAAAACTTTTCTATAGGAAATACCCTCTCTATTTATAACTTCAATTACTACCAGGCAATTCAATGGCAGAAAGTTCCCCCCCAAACTTCAAAATGAAGGTACCTTTTCAAATACCTGGTATTTGTGCCCAGTGTTCTATTCTTCAGTATAAAATTTTCCAATTATTTATTTTTCCAATAAGGGTGATTTATTATGCTTAGAACTAAATGTGATTTAACTGTTGTAAGCACTTGTAACATAAATTCCCAAATATGGAAAAAAATATATTTCTGGTCTAAGAGTCTTTTGGCTCTGGGGCTAGTTACACAATTGCCTACCCGAACAGGCCATCTCTCTTCTGAAAGCAGGTGTGGAATGGTTCTTTTGTGGAGGAAACAAATGATGAAGTGAGACTCACCATCAGTCAGCAAAAGAGAAGGAAAAGACTTATGAAAAACATAAAAGGAAAAGGCAGAAAATATAAATTAGGCAACATCTCCTGAACTCTACAAAACATTTTTAATATATCCATTTTGGCAAAGTTTCAAATAAACAAAAGCCACTGTTTTTCAAGGATCCTAAGGAAAAGCGGTGGGATCTGAAGAGACCCTCTCATCCATCCTATTTTGTAAGTCACAAGAGACAGAAAAGGTGACAGCAGCTGTGAAGAAGGAGGGAAAACAAGCTATGTCCTAGATGCCTGGGGGACAGAAGAAGGCTTAAGAATAGCTTTCGGTCTCTAGCATTGATCGTGGAAATTATCCCACTCAACTGGGATTTGAAGAGCCTAGTTGAGGGGAATGAGTCCTAGAAATTTGGTCAAATGCCCTTAATGAAGGGAAGTGACATGTCTCATGTATGATTTCAGTTCTAAGACTAGAGTTTGCTATATCTGGTTTCCTAAGTATGAGGAGGATGGTTTGCCCCAGAATCCAGGTCAGCACAACTTAAACAGCAATGAAAGGATCCAACCAGTGTTCAAGAACAGGAGCCAAAGAAGGCTGTGGCTGACAAGAGGGAAGAAGTCTGAAGGTACACAGACTTGAGGCAGGCCTATTTGGAGAGAATACAAGCAGCTGTGATGCACAACTAAGCTTATGAAGAATCAGGTTGCCTCCAACAGGGAAAAATAGGAAAGAGAAAGGATTAGGGCCTCTGGTCTCTATTACCATGCTCTAAATTGAAATAACATTTAGGTATCACTGGATTCTTTTTTCAAATACCAGCATGGCATGCTGGACTGAACATTATATTAAGGATTACTGGGGAGGTTCTTGCAGGACAGGGAGCCAGAATCCCATCTCTTCTTCCCAGGCTGCAGTGATTCAGGGAGGTCTCTGAGCTTTGGTCCCACAGGCATATTGTGAAGTCACAGGACACACTCGGGTGAAAAAATTTTTCTAACATGGAGCTATAGATCCCCTGTTCTACATATAAACTTTATTCTTAATATTTTATAGTCCCCTAAATCACTCTCTGCTTTCTCTAACTATTCTAATTATAAATCTCCAATCTTATATGATGCATTAGGGCACCACGAGCTACCCACACATCTAATACGGCTACTCCAAATTGCTCAGGGAAAGGAAGATACATGTGTATCTATGACCATTCGCTTAGGTAAAACCCTCAGAACCTAGAGAAAAATAACCATTTCCCCTTGTTGAAACATAGTACCAACTTGGATATCATGTGACAACCCAAGAGAGCTCAGGAATTAAGTGGAAAATCTTATGAGGTTACAGGATAGTGAAAGTCAGAGAAACATGAAAACAAGGAGCCAGGTTTCTTTACTCATTTTACGGAACAGGAAACTGACACCCAGATTGAGAATTTATGTCATTTTCCCATTTGCTGCTTCTTGGAAAGTCAAGGTTGGAGCTTAGGTACCCTGATGTGGCCTGGTTTTCCTTCTCCAATAAGTTTGGAAATTATGATGCTGGCATAACAAGTCACTGAAAATCCATATATAAATGAAGATACTTTATCTATTGGCCTTCCTAATAATTTAGAGAAATCTATTAGAGCCATTTTTGATAGCTGGACATTTAATATTGAAATTAGCTTATAAAGTGAATTAGAGTCATAAAGGAAGAGAGAGTGATGGCTGCACATTTCTGCATCTGATGCAGGACAGGCAAACATTAGACATAGCTGCATCTGCTCCTCTCACCCAGACCAAGGCACGCCTCCAGTCTCCCACTCTGGGGTGAGTTTGGGAGATACGGTAACAGAAGCACTAAGGCAACAACAATGCCAAAAATGAAAGGAAGGGATAGATTCATGAAACAAGTATTTTTACTTAACAGACTCCCAGATATCCCAGGACAATTGCTGCACTCTCAACTCAAGCCTGAGGGAAAAGGGCAGAGGAGAAGATTAAAGAAGACAAGGAGAGAACTGATGAAACTTGGAGTACTATCTGTGGCACACGTTTCCAGTTAGTGAGCTTTTTAAAAATGAGCAATAGATTTGCCAGCCCTGTGGTATTTTTTGCTTATATTGATATATATAAATTGCCAGTATTGCTTTCGTCTTTTTAGATTTTCTTCATCCAAGTATCAAACTACTCAGAGGTTCTTCGTTTATTCCTGGCACGTAGAGATAATGTGAAGCTCTCCAGGATTAGGAAATGGCACATGAAACTTCCTTCAACAAGCTTCTGAAGTCTGTGGCCCACGTCTGTCTCTGTCCTCCTTCTCTTGTGCCTAGTCTTACTGTGTAGGAGAACAGAGGCCTGGTAACCTCTCCAACTCAACACGTCCAAAACCAAAGTAGCAGCCTTCTCCCAGCTTCAACGGCCTGATTCCGTTAACTCTCCCAGGCCTCCAAATTATCTTTGATTCTTTTCTTTTTCTTATGTGTTGAGGACATCATTGTGTTACGAGACTTCTTATTCCATGGGATCTGATTCCCTCCTTTACCTTCCATTCCCTCTGCCTCCAACTTCAACTCCAGTTTTAATGCTGCAAATTGCTGTTTACTGCCCATTCCTACCCCTGTCTTCAATAAATCCTGAATACTACCAGGTTCAGGATTTAGGTTATTTATAATAAGTTATTAGGTTAATTAACCTAATAGGGACATTAAGATGAACACATTCATTGTGTGGGAGGATCATTTTAATTCTTCCTCAGAATAAGAATAATGGCAGAGGGAGACTTCCATAAGCCAGGATAAAGGGAAGTCATTGAGTAAGCCAGGAAATTATTCCTAGAAAACTGTCAGTTTCTAATTACTACAGGCAACCCTACTATTTTATTTCTATTACCTTTGGATATACCCATGGTGATTGACATTGGATCAATGTGCCTTTTTAAGGGGCACTGTGGAAAAGCACCCAGAATACCTTACCCATAAACAAGCCTCAGGGAAAGGAACCCCTAGTAGCAGAAGTGAAGGAGGGTAGACAACCTCTGTGGCTTTTAGAAAATAGAATATAGCTGAGTGTAACTATCACGAGGTCCTTATGATCACAACTCTTTTTTTTTTCAGTCTCCATAGAGACCGTCAAAAATTGCCAGTGCTGACTATATTGCAAGTCGTCACAGTGGGGTATTGGGAAAAGTTTTCAATTAGCAATAATCATGCCTTGGATAAACCACATTGGCTATGATACTGACACTGCACAAAGCTAATCACAACTTTTATTTGCTCCAAAAAGACCCAGTTACTAACGTTATCAAGTACAAACTCCTTAATCTAGAATTTGAGATTTGACATCAAAATATCAAACCAGTCTTTCAAAAAAGAATCCCTACTACTCATTAACATGAGTCCTTGGGGATGATCTCCTCCTGTAATCTTGATTTACACCTGGAAGGACCTCTCCTGGGCTCAGCCTCACCTATGTCCACCCCCACCTTCACCATGAAACTTTATCTGACTAACAGGTCCCCATTACCTCTCCCTCCTCTGAACTCCCCTAGCAGATACACTCTGAACTCTCATTTGGCTCATGTGTGAGCCATATATATACATACATTCACATATATACCACCTTTAAACAATTCTCTGTGTCTGTATCTTCATGTACCAGGCAAAATCACTAGTTTCTTAAGGACAGGTTCTGTTTGAGTTGAACAAGGTTGTAATTAGCACCTAGTTCATGAAGGATCCTCAATCAACATTTCCTAAGTGATTACTGATTGAGCCACTATCAGAAACAGTTGAAAAATTGAGATGGTGGGACCAAAAATATCTTAGATCCTGGGATGGTTAGCAGAACCTGGCGCTTATCTAAAGACCCCAGAGTGAGCAACCTCTGAATAATAAACCACACAAATTGAATACTCATGTAGATCCAAACCAATCAACATGCTGGAAAAAAAATTCTGGACTCTGTGAGCATTGGGATTTTCAGAAGCTGCTGAATATTTTTGTAGGCATTTAACTTAAGAGGCTTAAGGGAGCTGAAACATCCACAACCTCTTTCTAAAAGGAATGTAATCACATGCATAGCTCTTATATATTACTTGCATTGTCAAGTGGTCCTTGAAATAATCTTGAAAGGTAGAGTGGGAAGTTATTAAAAACCAAGGAGCAGAGAAGGCTAGGCTAACTCTTTTCCATCTCACTCTTAAGAAGCATCAGCATATTACATATTTCTTAAGACATCGGGACTCCTCTACAAAGAGGTCTCTTTATTTTCGATTTTATGATTCTTAGGAACTTGGTTTCCAGAGTGCCTGGTCCCCCAAAAAGATGTTGAAATCTTTCTCACTGGCATTCTATAATCTACCTAAACTCTTCTGTTCTTATTTTAATTACCATCTGGATGTAGGAACAGCTCCAGTCCCTTGAGCTCCCATTCGCTCCAGGGTACCCACACACAGCCTATCAGATCAGTTCAATAAAGGCCAAAAGTCCACCAGCCCATGTGCCGTAACATCGTGGGCAGTCACTAAGCCAAAAACCACTTAGGTTTTTCCGTGGATGTGGATAAATCATTCCGTCTTTGCCACAGGATTTTAGAGTCGGGGACTAAGACTTTACTGGCTTCAACATCTGGGTTTTCTTACAGCCGAGGATGCGGAATAGAAAACTGCTGGCAATGGGGAGGTGTCGGCAGGTGTCCGTGCAGGGCTCCGCCTTTCTCCCCACCTGCCTAACTCCTACCTAAGCCACAGGCTGGCATTTCCCCCGCGCTCTGCGGCCCTGAGCAACGACAGTCTCGACCCTACAGACGGGATTATTTTTCTTCGTTCCATGAACCAGATATAATGATTGTGGTTTATATATTTAAGCAAAGGGGACAAACTCTCAAGACTCAAGGACCGGGACACAGTTTTTCCGTCTCGGGGACCTCGAGTTGGACATTTTCCTCCTGCGAAGCCTTCCCTGGGATGATGGCTTAATCAAGTAATTATGTAAATCAGTTACAATTTGGCTAAAAAAAACCCACCCCAGTTCCCTACGCCTGAGCCAAGCTAGCGCCCCCCACAACCGGCTCCCCAGGCCACCAGGTTTCGGTTCAACCTAGAGCTACGGAAGTGGGAGGAGCTGCTGGCGCACCGGAGGGAGGCGGAACTTGGTCTCCTGGCAACGGCCGTGGCGATTGGCCAGCCCTTCTGCAGCCGAGGCCAATGGTCAGGCGCCCTGAAAACGCTCGGCGCAGCGACTGCGGCTGCGCGCGAGATTTGAATAGGTGGCGGCTCCTCGCTCGCGGCGCAAAAGGGGTCGCTGGTGGTCAGCGTCTTCTCGCCATGGATAACCCGGAAAACGTCTTTCAGTAAGTGTCCACCTGGTGGGATGGGGGCGCCGAGGGGGCTGGGGCGCCCGGGGTTCGGGCCCAGCCCGCCGCAGATCTGCCTCCGTTTGCCCCCTCCGCCCCTTGCCGGGGCTTTGGGGTTTGCCCCACCCGGCAAGGTCGTGGGCCGCTCGGGAGTCGTGGGGAGGACGCGGCACCGCGTATCGGTGGTCTCGGCGGAGGCCACAGTGGCCGTCTTTTGGGGATTCGGGCAGTTGGTGAGGCCCTCAAAGCTCTTGTGTATTCTTCGTAATGAATCCCCTGTGGACAGTTGCTGTTCTGGAAGAAAAAAGTCCAACCCAGCCAGAAACTAAACCTTGTGTTTTATGAGAAATTTTCAAAAGCCACTTATTAAGAAGTTCTGCTACAGTAGGGAGAGAATTAAAAATTGCTGTCTTACCCGTAATCTCACCGTTACTTTTTAAAAGTCTTTGAATGCAGGGCACTTTAAGAAAAAAAAAAAAAGCTTATTGTTTAGTTATTTGTGCCAGCCTGCTCACAGTTTTTAAAGTTCCCACGCCTTTGTTTTATGACTTAGGTGATTTACCCAGACTGATTAAAAAGTTTTTAAAACAAGTCATATGTGGCAGGAAGTGAAACTGGTTAGTTTTATCAGTTCTTTGGGATCAGAAGACGGAGGTTGTTAAATACAGTCAAAACCAAGTATCTGTTTGCTTTACTACTTTTTCTTTGGCCTTCAACCTAGCCAGCAACTATGTTATTTTGGAAGTCCCCCATCCCATTTTTAAAGGGAAATTAGGTCATTCTCATCTTATTTTGACTTTCTAAGATTAATTTGCTTTAATGAACTGGGTGTTTTGGTATCAACTTACAGTGCATTTAGGCCATTTTCCTAGGGAAAATTGGTTGATATTAAAACATGAAATGTTTACCTTGAGAAGGCCTATTACACATATTTTTGGGAAAAAGGCTCTGACAGGGATTTATCTCTCTGCTAGAGGTATGAGAGAGATTCAAAATTTAGAAGCAATTTTTTTAATTTTTAAAAGTAATATATTTATATGACTAAAAAAAGATTTAGAAAAGTATTCATCAAGAACTCTGATACCTGTCTACTCTCTTCCTACCCCTTCATATGTAACCATTTTTCTTTATTGGATGTGTAAATATTTATATTATTACAATATATTAAATGTCTATATGTTTGTGTGTGTGTGTGTGTACATTTCCTGCCTTTATCTCACATAAAATCAGCAGAGCGTATACACTACTCTTTTTGCCTAGCAGTATCCTTGGAGATCTCTCTCAATCCATACAAAAAGCTCTCTCTCATTCTTTAACAACTGCATACTATTTCATGCACCACAATTGCTCCAAATAGTCCTCTATTGATGGACACAGGTTGTTGACAATATTTTGCCATTATAAATAATGCCTCAGTGAAAAATCTTGTACATATGGCATTTTACACATACACTCGTATCTGTCTTTTAGATTCTCAAAAGTGAATTTATTGGATCAAAAGCAAATCAGGCTTCAATTTTGGTAGATATTGCCTATTGCCTTGGTTGGAATTGAGCGCACTTTCCCCTGCAAGCAAGATGTGTTAGAGAGCCTGCTTCCTATTGCTTCACCTATACAGTCACAATTCTTATTTTTGCCAATCTGATGGGTGAGAAATTGTATCTCAGGTAAATTTCTCTTATGAGCGAGGTTGGACATCTTTTCATGTTTGAGAGCCATGTATATTTTTCTGTGAAATGCTTTTTTATGCCCTTTGTTCATTTTTAAAAATCGAGTTGATGACTTTTCCCTCAATTTCTGGAAGCCCTTTTGTTTTTCCAGTTTACCATTTTTCTTTTGACTCAGTGTTTTGTTTGTTTGTTTTGTCAATTTCACATGTAGAAGCTTTTATTTACATATAGTTGTCTTTAGCTGTTCTTTTGAGTCATAAGAAACATCAATTTCATTTGTATACTGAAGTGATAGCAAGAAGTATTGCTTTTTAAATCATTTTTTCAAAACCAAATCTTGTAATTTCTCACATGGAGAACCTAGGAGTCTTCTTGAACTTGATTCTCATGCCCGGTATGCAGTCCCATCAGGAAGCCCATTGTGTCTTTTCCCAAATTGCACACAAGCGCTGTTCCCACCCTGGTCCAGCTCACCACCCTGTCTCTGGGACTTCCCAAAGCTTCCTAGCTGGTTTCCCACTTCTCACCGCCCCCCCCCAAAATGCAAATTAGATCTTGTCACCCCCATCTTCCCCTGCTTATCACACTTAAACCACACTACACTGGTTTTCTTTCTGTTCCTGAAACAGTCCAGTTTCTGAAGTTCTCTCAGCCTTGACCATTTCTCCCAGATAGCTACATGGCTGTCTGGCACTGATCACATGCCATCCCCTTTGAGAGGCGGGCCTTCCCTGACCACCCTATCTGAAAATAGTAACTCTTACTACACTCTGACCTTTCTCATGTTTTGTTTTGCTTTGCTTTGTTTTCTAAGTACTTAATGTAAACTGACATTATTTTACATGTTTTTGTTTGTTTATCCTACTGGCACCTGAGCTCCCATGGAGATTTTGCTTTTCCTGGTTGGTTTTTTAAAGCTGTGTTTGGGTATGTGGAAGCAGGGGAAGCAGAGTTCTCTGGGCACTCTTAGGGGCTGATTTCTCAGCATTGCCATCATGTGTTCTTCCTCAGGGACATTGTGTTGTACTGAGGCCAGGAAAACTGTATCTGGAAACTCCAATTTCTGATACCCTGGGCTTATCTCACACTCCTTTACAAGCCCTCTTTGAACCTTTTTCCAGCCATGGCTCAGCCATGTCCTGGGGAGCAAGGGCAGGGGTCTGAGTCAGTGCCACACATGGGTCCCACTGTTAGGAGGAGCAGCAAACTTCTGGATGCTGCCCCTTATGGTGATAGTGACATTGGGGATCAGTGAGAGGAGATGGAGATTCTTGGGGACAGAGCTGGGGACTGACTTTCTTCTGGAAAAACACTGGCTGCTTCTGAGTTTTCTGACTACTTCTGAGTGAATGCCCTTTAAATTCTGTATAGCATTTGGATTGATATTTAAGATATAATTTATATACCTTAAATATATATGTAAATATAAATATGTATATAAATAAATAAGTTTTGCTGTTAGGAATTATCCCTAATATCCCTCGTGCATAATTTTCTCTGTTCTAGAATGTTTGAAGCCCACATGCAGAGCTACAAGGGTGATGACCCACTTGGTGAATGGGAAAGGTTAGCATTTAGTTTATTTTATTCCTTTAAACAAACTATATGCTGCTCTATGGGGAAAATTAACATTATTCTTATTTTTCTAGCTACATGCAGTGGGTAGAAGAGAATTTTCCTGAGAATAAAGAATACTTGACAACTTTATTAGAACATTTAATGAAGGAGTTTTTAGATAAGAAGAGATACCACAATGACCCAAGATTCATCAATTATTGTTTAAAATTTGTAAGTATACTTTCATATGTATAATTAAATCTATAATCATGTTGTACTTTCGCTTCTTTCCCCTAGATCGAAAGATCATTTTAAACTATATTTTAATTCTTTGTTTCCAATTCTGAGAATATAAAGAGGAAAAACAAACTTTTTTTCTGTTCTCTTACTCAACAACACAGAAGATTTCTGTGACCTCTGATCACCAAGAAGTGTATGGGGATTTCTCCGCACCAGCAACCAATCAATCATTTCTGCAGCAGACACCAGCTGAGTGTCCTCCGATTCAATTCTGACACTATCTATCTGGAGATAGTGTCAGATTCCACAGGTTGAGAACTTGGTCCCACAAGACTGCTCCCCCATTGCCAATGCCAGTTGCAAGCCCCGGGTTGTTTTATGTGTGATTCTGACTGACTGTAAAGCAGGGTTCCCACAACCCCCTCCTTGGGTTCAATTAATTTGCTAGAGTGGCACATATAACTCAGGGAAATACAGACAGTCCCTGGGTTACAGATGAGATACATTCCCGAGAATGTCTTTAGGTTGGGTTTGTATGTAACTCAGATCCTGGTGAACAGCATATACGGTAGTAATAATAACAATACTATAATGGCTCGTATGTGGTAATAATACAGTATAATCCTATAATAATAATACCCCTGTACTGTAATAATAAGTTACAGAAACTATTGTGCTCTTTCTTTTAATTCAAACAAACTGAACATAAAAACAAACTCATACACAAAGTTTAGATAGGAGATACGAGACATTTCAAAAAAGAATATTAAGGGTTAACACTCCCCTACTGTTGCTTCAGTGTCTTGCTCACGGGAAGGGGCATTTTTGAGGCAAGAAGGTAGCTGACATTAATCAAAAGATGTTAATGGAGATGGTGCTGGAGAGGATGGACTGGGTGCTGGAGAATCGGGATTTGATTCTGTTGTTGGAGGAAGGGAGCTTACCACTGAGGTCAGTTTCTTGAAAAAGGTATCTAGAATTGTTAGCACAGCCTTTTTCTTTTTGTCATCATAAATAGCCTTGTAGCAGCTGATGTTCTCACTAACTGCATGGTAGAACCTTTGTAAACAGCTTGGTGTTAGGATCTTGCTCCTCAAGCTTAGCAAATCCTGCTTCAATGAGATGAAAGGCTTCAGCGAATTTTTTTGTCATAAACTTTCTCAGCTCTGGATCTTCTGATTCTTCGTGTTCTTGTGTTTCTGTCAGCTGCTTCTCTATCAACTTATGAGACTAGCTGCCAGGGTAAAGATGCTAACGAACAGCTTATTTCATGCAGGTTTGTTTACATGTGCAGAAGAAACTGGTATCCTAATTTTTAGTTTAATTATTTATAATAATTATAAATTATCCTTGTGGGGAGCCTGTTCATAAGTACGGAACACCATAAGTCAGGTCACCTGTGACCTGAGGACTGCCTGTACTTATGTTTACCGGTTTATTATAAAGAATATTACAAAGGATACCAATGATCACCAGATGAAGAGATGGATAGGACAATGTCTTCTACCTCCACATCTTGTCCCACTGGAAGGTCTTCAGGGGCAAGACCTAACACACATGGGCTATCATCTCCTATGATAATAATGCCCTTTTCTGGAATGCCTCCTGAAGGACCTGCCTGAGTTTGTTTTACAGTTAACTTTTTTTTATAAATAGAAAGAATATACTCTAATGATATAAAAGTATAATATAGTAAACCTATAAACAAGTTATATAGTCATTTATTATCAAGTATTATGTACTACACATAATTAGGTGTGCTATACCTTTATATGATTGGCAGTGCAATAAGTTTGTTAACACCAGCACCACCACAAACATGATTAATGCATTGAGCTACAACATTAGAACAGCTTTGACATCACTAGACAATAAGAATTTTTCACCTCCATTATAATCTTACAGGACCTCCATCATGTATGTGGTCTTTGTTGACCAAAACATTTTTATGCGGCACATGGCTGTATTTTACAATATTACACCAGTCATAAATTTTTAAAAGTTGTATGGCCAGTGGTCTATATTTTAGAATCTTTGGCTTCTGTATTGTGCAGTCAGTGATTACATTTTAAAATCCTCCTCTGTGTATCAAATCTGGGTATGTTGCGGCACAAGATAGAAACCATTAAATTATAAGAAAGTTTATTGGATGAGAAGTATGTTTGGGGAAGGGAGGGTAAGCAGGCACTCCTAGGTACTGAGAGGGTTCCTGGGAGTATATTAAATTCAATGTTATTCATTAAGAAAATTTTAACTCTCAGAAACTAAATTTAGTACTAAAAGGAAGTGGCCGTCTTGGGTTAGACTTTAGAAGGTTGGGACTCTTAAGGCTGTAAGTAAAGGCACAGGGGCATAATGAAATCAGTGGAGTGGATAAGGTAAATGTGAATTTGTTCACTAAATTACAAAACAAATACGATTAGAGGCATCCCATGGAACTTGATGGAGCAAGCTCAGATTAAGGCAAATGTAATAATTTACATAATGGGTCAAAATAGACGCCACCATCTCAGGAAATAGTATGGGTGATAGTGTGGGGACATTGAATGTCAAGGAAAGGAATGAGCCTAACTTTTAGGTTTGCCATCTGAGAACCACACATGCCTTCCCTTACACAGTACACCCTGAGACCTCCATGAAGGCGGAAGGAACGTTGAGTTCTGGTGGGACTCAGCCAGAGCTAGGCTAGCAGTTTTGCTATTCTTATGTCTTTTTGCTTTGGGTTCCTGTAGGCTGAGTGCAACAGTGACCTTCATCAGTTTTTTGAGTTTCTGTACAACCATGGGATCGGAACCCTGTCATCCCTTCTGTACGTCGCCTGGGCGGAGCATCTGGAAGCTCAGGGAGAGCTGCAGCATGCCAGTGCCGTTTTTCGTAGAGGAATTCAAAACCAAGCTGAACCTAGAGAGCTACTGCAACAACAGTACAGGTAGTTTCAAAATAAAACTCTGCTTTGAAATATTTCCTACTTTGAAATATAACTTTTTCTCTTAAAAATTATATTATCTATTTGTACATGGAAGTCCTTCTTGTTATGGAAAATGTGGATAATACCAGCGTAGTGTAAAGAAAAAGAAACTTCCCAGAGGTATTACTGCTAACATTTTGGTGTATTTCCTTCTGTTATCTTTTCCTATGTCTATGTGTGTCTTTGTGTTTGTATATATTAACAGTAAATCATACTGTATGTCTCATAATACATATCAGGCTTAATACTTCTCTTAAGTTATGAACTAATTCTGAAGTGGTTATGAAATCTGTCACAGAGTTATATCATAATTTAACCACTCTCCAACTGGATATTTAAGTTGTTTACAACATTTTGATTTTTATAAAGAAGACCATGATGAATATTTTAATGAGTAACTTGGTGCTCACAATTTTTTACTTTTTCTGTGATTAAATATGCCTCATTTAGAGAATTTTAAAAATTCGGAAAACTAAAGAAGCAAAAGAAACCTTTTGGCATTTTTATTCTGTGCTTGTCACAGGATTGCAGGCATGCTGTAATATGTAGCATGTGTTTACATATGCAGCTTTGTATCAAAGTCTTTTTCCTTTATCATAAAAGTATTTTTTAATATGTTTCCTATTTGTATTTAGTTCCTTCTGATAGATTCTCAGAATTGAAACTGTTCAGTCAAAGGATGTATGAAGAGTTTTTAGGCTTGGAATGCAATAACCCAACTGCCTACTCAAAGGTTATACCACTTTTTTACTGTCACCCTCTCATTAGTAGAATTTGAGACTCATTATCCACTGTATCCCTTGTCAGCCTTTAATATATTCATTTTCAACTTTGCTATAGTACTCCTGCTTTTTTAAAAACTTTATTATGAGAATTTCCAAACATACATTAAAAAAAGAAAAATTAATATAATGAAGTTCCATTTATCTACCACCTACTTTTAATAATTATTAACATTGGGTCATATGTTTTCTATGCTGAGGAATTTTAAAACAAATCCAAAACAGCAAAATATTTTACCCCAAACACTACCATAAACATCTCTGAAAGCTTATTTCTTATACAACTTTATTCCATAATCACACTGTTAGTGGAAAAGAACCCAAACTCCGTGAAGTAATTTAAAGAGGTTTATTCTGAGCTGAATATGTGCGACCATGGCCTGTAGACCCATGCCCAAGAAGCCTTGAGCAAGTGGTCCCGCAGTGGTTGGGTTACAGTTTGGTTTTATACATTTCAGGGAGCCAGGAATTACACGTAAAGTCATAAATCAATATATGGAAGGCATACATTAGTTTGGCCTGAAAAGGCAGAACATTTCGAAGCGGGGGGGCTTACAGGTTGTAGGTGGGTTTAAAGATCCTTTAATTTATAATTGATTAAAGAAATGAAGCTTTGTCTAAAGGCTTGGAATGTTTTAAGATAAGGAACTCTTATAGACAAGCCACCAGACATATACCAAGACTCAAGTGATGGTTAAATAAATTGATGACCTGTGGGTGTGGATCTTTGTCTTACATGGCCTTAGGCTTATTAATGATTTTGTATCTTATTGTTACAAAGAGTAACTCCAAAAAGGACAGGGCACAACTAGGCATGTCTGATGTCTCTGACCTCCCTTCTCAGGGCCAGCAACTCAGCTTTAAGGTTTTTCTGGGGTCCCCTTGACCAAGAGGGAGTCCATTCAGTTGGTTGGGGGAGGGGGCTTAAGATTTTATTTTAGTTTACAACACCTAACAAAATTAACAATAATTTTTTAATATCTAATTTTCAGTCTTTCCTCATCATGTAAAATTGATTTTTTTTTACCGTTGGTTTGTTTGAATTAAGAGCCAACAAGGTTTAGCATTTTGTTGTACATCTTTTAGTCTCTTTATAGTGTGCTCTTTGGCTTGTGTCACCTGAAAATGTTAGGCTTGGGAGTTGCACATTACTGGACAGGAAGAGTTGATGTGCAAAGAGGCCATGAAATGACATATTTGAGAAGTTCTCACAAAAGGTGAGCAATAAAATATCTGCCCATTGAAGCAGTAGTCTAAGTACTTGTATACTTTCACTTCTTTCTTCCAAATATATTCATTGTCTCCCAGAGGTATAAAATACCTAAAATAGGAGTTCAAACATCCTATGTAAGAACATTTGCAGACCTGATACACAGAGGAAAAGGGTGCATTTGTTATGTAAATTTGAAGAATATTGACATAAACTAGGCAAAAGGAGGAATTTTTCTAATAGGGGTGTTTTAAATACAAAGATATTTCTAGCATTTTATTTTTTAAATTTTGAAGCAACTCTAAAATTCAACTTGTACATTCTCTCTTGACCTCGGTCTTTACTAGCTTATAATAAGCTGTCTATGGTATTTAGTTTCCACTCAACTGTAGATATGTATTAAACCATAACTTTATCATCTTTCTGCTGTCATTTAGGTTATTTCAGACACGCCTCACTGAAACCCATTTGCCTGCTCAAGGTAAAATAAAGCTTTCTGAAATGTCTAAATTGTTGATAATTTAGTCTTTGATTTGTACCGCTTTTTTTTTCCTTTAAAAAAATAAATCCAGGCCGGGCGCGGTGGCTCACGCCTGTAATCCTAGCACTCTGGGAGGCCGAGGCGGGCGGATCGTTTGAGCTCAGGAGTTCGAGACCAGCCTGAGCAAGAGCGAGACCCCCGTCTCTACTAAAAAAAATGGAAAGAAATTATATGGACAGCTAAAAATATATATATAGAAAAAATTAGC
>CM052437.1:63496518-63518386 GCA_028533085.1 Varecia variegata
CCAGGAGTTTGAGGTTGTAGTAAGCTGTGATGATGCCACTGCACTCTAGCCCAGGCAACGGAGTAAGACCCTGTCTCCAAAAATAAATAAATAATGTTTTAGTTATAATTTCTGAGACAGTGTGAATGAGTTGATATATTTCTTATGCTACTTACTGAAAGATCAGGGGACTGTATTATATGAAATAATTTTATTTAATTTAGTTTTACCCTTATTTCTTATTTCATCCTTTCTTCCCTCATAGCTAGAACCTCAGAACCTCTGCATAATGCTCAGATTTTAAACCAAATAACAACATCAAAATCAAATCCAGGAAACAGCTTGGCCTGCGTTTCTAAGAATCAGGTAACAGTGACATTTGTGGGTTGTATGGAAACTGGGAATGGAATTGAATGGCCATCCTGGCTTCCCTCTACACCCACTTTGACATTTCATTTCTTTCACCTGTCTCTCGTGACTCTAACCTCCATGTCAACCACCTGCTCCTGTGGCAACTTCCTGGGCCTATTGTCCTCTCCCACTGCTTACCTCAAATATAACTTGTTGTCTGACCTAGAGACCCCCACCACACAACCTTCTGTCTTCCCTGCCCCCAGCAGCTTCTCCTACCAATATCCTCTCCCCCTCTCTTCTGCTGGCCTCTCTGCACAGGCTCAGGAAATCCCTACCTTGGATCATACCCACCTGGAGGCTCCTGAGTCTGCTTAAAAAACTCAGAGCCTCAAACATTGGTGGCTGTAACCTCAATGAGAGCTCTAATACTCCCAGGCACTGGGACTTGCTTCCAGTGTCCCAGTTCACTCTTGTGTTTCCCAGTCTACTCTTTTGTGCCAAGTTATCCTAATTTAAAATTTCATTTCGCTCTCCTCAAACTTGGGACCTGACTACTTCTAGCCTTCCAGTTTCTCCGGAGCTAGCAAAATCCTATTTCAGAAACAGCAGAAGCCAACAGATGACATCTGTCAATTTTCTGCCACCAACCAATAAATTTAACTGCATCCTTCCATGCCATTCCAGTGGGAAAAGATAGCCTTCCACCTGTGCTTGTCTTCATTCTCATCAGGATTTTTGCCCTCTTGAGACTTCTTCTGCCCCTGTGGCTTATCAACATGTAAAAATGCTCAAGTCTCTCCGTCCCTCAGCCTCACATTTCCCAGCATCTTTTCCTCATAGTACGGGTGCTCTTTCAGAGTTTGCCAAAGACCTCCCTGGAGCTGAATCCTATGGAAATGCCTCTGTTCCTAGTGCACACATGCAGGTTTTATTAATGTAACACATTACTGGAAGTAAAATATGCATTTCTAACTTTGATAGATAGTACAAACTGTTCCCATTTACATCATATCCATGCTTGCCAGCCTCCTGGTCTTATTTGTGGTCATATTCTCCAGACCTAGCTCAGGGCATGACATAGAGGAGGTGCTCAGTAAATATTTGTTTAGTGAATGAATGCTAGCATTGGGAACTCCTGCAGGGGTGGGGAACCTGTGGCCTCAAGGCCACGTGTGGCCCTCCAGATCCCCAGGTGTGGCCCCTTGACCAAATCCAAACTTCACAGAACAAAAGGATTTGTTCTGTAAAATTTGGATTCAGTCAAAAGGCTGTACTCAAGGATCCAGAAGGCCATATGTGCCCTTGGCAGGGCTCTTCTCTACTACTGAGTAGAGCTTTTTTTTTTTTTTTTTTTTTTTCACTTTCTGATTGGATTAAGTTACAATAGTTACTGTAAGGTTAATGATGAAAATTAAAGCTCCAGATATTAACTAATGTAAAGAACATATACAAATCTGCTTGAGATTAAAAGATGTCTCTTCCTTCAAGCATTACTGTTTTGTGAAGTAATTTGGGTGAAGGTTTCTTCTCAGATAAGTGAATGCTTATGTTTGTTTTCTGTCTTTTAGGGTTCAGAACTTTCTGGAGTGATATCTTCAGCTTGTGATAAAGAATCAAATATGCAAGTACCATCAATGTAGTAATCTAATACTTAGTTTCCTTCAAGTGCTACTTCAGTACAGTGTTATAAATAAAGTATTTTTCCCTATTATAGAGAACAAAGGGTGATCATGATTTCTAAATCAGAATATTCTGCGCACTCAACTTTGGCAGCCAAAGCTGATGTTCAGCAGGTTGTTATGTATTGCAAGGAGAAGCTTATTCGTGGAGAGTCAGAATTTTCCTTTGAAGAACTAAGAGCCCAGAAATATAATCAACGGAGAAAGCATGAGCAATGGGGTACTTGCAATCTTATATTTTAAGTTATTCTTATGTTACTTAAACTAATCCTCATCTTTTAGTAATTACACTTTTTATCAAATAATTGACTATGCTGAAAGACTCTGCAAAAAAAAGGATCCAGCTCAACTTATCAAAAGCCTAGAAATCTTTGTTAAACTCTAGTTGTAGCAGCCGTGTTTGTCCAAGTACTAAATTGATGTCTTGACAGCAATTAGTTGAAAGAGCACTAAAGTAAGTATCTATACCAGTGTCACCTTAGCTTTGGTGAAATAGATCTGTATATAGTAATTCTAAACCTGTCAGTTATTTGTACTGTAAAAGGATTAAGTTAGGAACTGAAATTCTGAAGAGCTTTTCCAAGATCAGCACCAACTATTAATACAAATAAAACATTCAGGAGTTCTCTGGTTGAAGTGCCATGTTATTTGTTCTGTTCCTCACAGGGAAAGCTGTGTGCCTTAACACCAGTATTTGCACTTGGCTTTCCTGTAACAACATGGGCCTTGGAGAGAGGAAAATAAATCTTTGTTCCACTCAGGGCTTTTATACTGTCCAAATTATTTGGACTATAGCCACTCTCTGAGCCCTTCTTTTTTGTTCATTACTTTTCATATTCAGTTGTCAACAGAGAAACCAGTTAACACTCAGTGGAGGACCCATTTTGTGCCGGGCATAGATGCATTTTTCTTTCACACTCCAGTGACCTGCAGCCTCAAGCCAGACTCTGAATTGTCTGTGCTATGGCTCTGTTAACCAGTTACTGGAAGTGAGGCTGACCACAGTGCACTTTATGCCCTGACCTTTTAGTACCCTTTACTTCTTACAAAGTCCCTAGAAATTTATATCTTTTAAAAACTAAAAGTGAAAAATCATTTTTAAATGATTTACACAGTCATAGTTGTTTTATAAACAATGTTTAGTATTATACTGTGCTATTAACAAGTATTATTGATCAACATGTAAATTTTTTAAAATAACTTACATGCCCTGAACTTAATAGTAACCATGTTGAGGGCAGGTAAAAATTATAATTAACAGGTAATACAAGTTTCAGTTCTAAAACCTAATAAGCATGGGAGAGATTAATACAAGAAATTGTCCTAGAATATAACCTTTTCCTGATTTTGTGTGTGTTCCTCTGATCACCTGAATTTAAGTTTCGCATGCAATCCATTTTTTATCTTTCCTAAAGTAAATGAAGACAGACATTATATGAAAAGGAAAGAAGCAAATGCTTTTGAAGAACAACTATTAAAACAGAAAATGGATGAACTTCATAAGAAGTTGCATCAAGTGGTAGAAACATCCCATGAGGACCTGCCTGCTATGCAGGAAAGGTCTGAGGTATGTACGTGCTCTTCACTGAGGCATCCTATGCCCAGCAACAGTAATTGCAGTGTTGATTGTTCCTTTCTATGTACTGTTTTTAGAGTTAATTCTGATCTTAATTTAAATAGGAACTTTCTGAAATTTTAACATAATTTGATGCAGAAAGATGTTCAAAATGTAGAATGAGAGAAGGAAATTACAAAACAGAATGGGTAGTACATTTTAGATATGTGTATGTACGTGTACATGTTTGTGTATTCACGTGTTAATTATTTAATAAAGTCTTTTTTCTGTTTTGTGTACAATGATGGTGTATTACATAGTGAAAATTTGAATATAATCCTTTCAGTAATTTGTCATCTAGATGTATTTTCTGTTTGCCATTTCATGTTGGAAAGGAGGAAAGGTGGTGAGTGTGTTAGAGCCACATATGTTTTCTTGATTGTTTCACAAGAAGTATTTAGTGGACAGAGAGATTGGGAATAAATTAATTTAAGCTGTGTAATGGTTGCCTAATCTTTCACATGGTATATGTCTATGACATGTAATACCATGAAGATAAAACATCCTCTTTTCTTACATATTTTGATAATTATAAAAACACGTGACTATATGATGGTTTTTAAAAAATTGAATGAAAGGTGTGTGTATGTATATATAGATGTGTGTATTTGTATATCTTTATTGCTACTGCTGTTGTTTGTAGTTTTCCAGACTTTTACTGTGCATGAACACACATAAATATGAATACAATTGAAGTTTCTGCATAAATAAGACTTACCTCCTGCTTTTTCTACCTAACACATCTTATAGATCTTTTAACTATTATTGCATGGACATCTAACTCATTCTGCTTGCAGCACAGTCTTCTGTCATACCTTATAAAAGGGCATGTGTCCAGTAGAAACTGTTACAAATCATGCTACAATGAGGATTCTTGTACATATGAGTTGTATCTCTAGACAAGATAGAAGTAGAATAACTGCCTTTGAAGTTTATGCACCTAAAATAGTCAGTCTGCCCTCTAAAGACTTACAATTGTGCAGTCACATTAATAGTGTATAAAAGTATCTGTTTCTTCTATGCACTTGGCTAACATTAGATATACTAAATGTTTTCAAGCACTTGATTGTAATTTCTCTAATTACAGCTGAATTTGTACCTTTTTTGAATGTATGTAGTGGCTGTTTGTCTTTTTTTCTTTAAATTGGCTTTGATGGATTTGTCCATTTTTCTATTGGGTCATTTTATTTATTTTTTATTTATTTGGATTCATTTTCTTGTATAATTTATGTTTTCCCTGGACAGTTGCAAGAAATTATTAAGAAATTCTCCCTGGCTCCTCTCCTGTGGTATATTCCTGGTTCCCATGCCTTTGTTTCTCTTTACTGTCCCCATTTTGAAGGTGCACATTCTCCGGTGGCTTTTTTTTTTTTTTTAAGAAAAAAGCATGTTTGAGGGATTTGTTTTTTGAGATCTGTTGCATGTGTAAAAGCACCTTTATTCTACCCTCACACTTGGTTAATAATTTGGCTGGGTACAGTATTCTCAGAAGGAATTCATGTTCCCTCAGAATGTTCAAAGGCACTCCTCCATTGTCTTTGGCTTCCTCTCTTGGTGTGGAGAAGCCCAGTTGTTCTGATTCTTGGTTCTTTGAATGTGACTTTGTTGTTTTCTCTGGAGGTGTATAGGATCAGCTTTTTCCCCAGTGTTGTGACATAATATACTTGGTGTTTATCTTTTTCATCCATTACCCTTAGTACTTGAATATTCTAGTTTTGCAGTTCTGGGGGATTTTCCTGGAGTTTTATTTTTTGTTTTTGATCATTTGTTCCCCTACATGTTCTCTGTTAGACTATCCTGGACTAATTAATTCACCTTTTTTTATCTTTTGTCTGTTTTCCCCTAATTTTCTGGGAGATTTCCTTAACTTTTTATTGCCCTCTTATTAAATTTTTTTATTTCTGATGTAACTTTGGGGTCAGTGTCATTGCTTTTTTATTAGGTATGCTCATTTTCATATTTGCTTCATATTCATGTTCATAGAATTCAGCTTCATATTCATAGAATAGTCTTGTTTTGTGAATATAATATCTTACCTCTTAGTGTGAGGATATTAATGGGTTTTTTTTCCTGTCCCAGAATCCTTGATTTCCCATTCATATATGTCGTTTGTTTTGATCTTTGTCCGTCATGTTGAAAGCTTATCATGAGGTTTCTGGTGATCTCTGCTGTGTCCTCATCCAAGAGCAGGCCTGAGAAGGCTGGTTGGAAGCTGTAGGTGTGTCAGTGGGGCTTGGTGACTGGCCAGCTTCACAGGGAGGTGTCTGTTATTTTGGGCAGATAGATTCCCACGAGCAGAACCTTTTGATATGAGAGCATACACCTGGGCTGCTAGCATTTGTGGAGCCAAGGAGAGGGCCCAGAGGTCCCAGTGCTCAGTAAGTAGCTTGACTCAGTCCTTTTGTTTCTCGTGCAGTATCTATTGCCACCACCCTCAGCCCTAGTCCTGAATCCTTTTGATTGTTTCTCCAGGAAGGAAACCCAGTTTGCTGCTAGGCCAGGCATGGGGAATCACCCCCTGCATGCATCTGTGAGAATGGGTCTCAGAATCTGCTTTTTGGACAGACTAAACTTTTACCACGTTCCTGTTTTCAGCTCTACCTTCACTTCCATTCTTAGATGTATCCAGTATTGCAGATTTCTGAACTTCTAGAGATAAGGAACACATCATCCCTAGCCTCCTCCGCAGCTATTTTAGGTGTCAGAATTCCTTTATTGTCACTTTGGTGAGGTTTGCAGAGGGAGTAGCTGATAAAGCACATGTTTAAACCACTGTCTTTAACTAGAAGTCTGCCTTTATGGAGCTGATTTCTGTGTATGGGTGGCATAAGGATATATTTTCCAAATGTTTTTCCAGTTGTCCCTAAATCATTCATTGACCAGCTCAGTCTTTCCCCATTGATTTCAAATATCTTTTCCATGTACTAAATTTTTATATATATAAAAGATCCAATTCTAAAATATCTATACTTTTGGTCAATAAATCTATTCTTGATCATTCCATATTGTGTATTTACTTCAGCTTTCTTGTATGTTTTGATATCTGGTAGGGAAAGTCTCTGATTATTGTTCAAAATATTTCTTCAGAATTGATGACTGTGATTATTTTTAATCTTTACTAATTGGATAGGTGAGAAAATGGTATAGGTCATTTTAAATTTTCTTTTATGATGATGAGTGAGGATGAACTTTTTATATTTTATCCATTTTTCTGTGAAATAACTATTATTGCCCTATATATTTGGTGTTTATCTTAACAATTTGTAAGAATACTTTCATATGGTAAGGAATTAACTCCTCTATCTTTTAACTTTGTAACATTAATGTATATAATTACAAGCTTACCTAGATGTGAGTAGCAAAGCAAAGATTTTAAATTAAGAGCTTGTTGGCCAGGTAAGGGGGCTCAGCCCGTAATCCTAGCACTCTGGGAGGCCGAGGCCAGGAGGATTGCTTGAGTTCAGGAGTTGGAGGCCAGCCTTAGCAAGAGCGAGGAGACCCCATCTCTACTAAAAATAGAAAAAATTAGCCAGGTGTGGTGGCGTGCACCTGTGATCTCAGCTACCTGGGAGGCTGAGGCAGGAGGATTGCTTGAGCCCAGGAATTTAAGGTTGCTATGAGGTAGGCTGACACCACAGCACTCTAGCCTGGGTGACGGAGTAAGACTCTGTCTCAAAAAAAAAAGAGCTTGTTATTCCTTCCTGTTGTGAGATTGTGAGATATGCTTTTGTGGCAGCTAGTATTGCAGTTTATATTTGTGTTTCCTATTCTTCAAAGAGAAAATGGTTACCGAGGGTATTTTAATGGAAGGAACAACGTTATGAGCATTTGATAACTTTGATTTGTTGGTCTTTTCCCAAAATTAAGTAAAGAGAAATAAGACAATACCTAAATGCTGATACAATTGTAGAAGCTGATTATTTCAGCGGTTAGACATATGAGCTGCCAGTTGTGTCTGTGGTTAAGAAGCTACAAGGCATCCATTATGGAGAGTGGTCTTTTTTGTTGTTGACTGTTCGTGTCAGACTACCTGAAGTGGGTAAGGGGACACTCCATGAGGAAAGGAGTCTACTGAAGGCAGATGCTGTGCTTTGAAAAGCTATAATGCCTGATTAGTAATGTTCTGGACTTCATGGTTTTGTTTTTATTTGTTTGCTTAATATGAAAGGTTAATCCAGCATGTATGGGGCCAAGTGTAGGCTCCCAGCAGGAACTGAGAGCTCCATGTCTTCCAGCCATCAATCAGCAGACCTCAATGAACACAAGAGAGAACCCAAGACAGGCACCTCCTGTTGATCCTCTTAAGACAAATGCTATTCCTCCATCTTTGGTGTCCCCAGCCATCAGCCAGAGCATACCTCCTCCTGTTCCTTTCACAGCCCAGTCAGTGACAGACTCCATGTTTACAGTGGCTGGAAGAGATCCTGGGTAAGCTGAAAGTAGTCCTAGAGAAGATAGTGATGTCAATGGCGTCTGTCAACTTCTTTACATGTCCTGTATTATCGAGAGCAGTATATAAAAGATGAATAACTCCTGCTTTTTAAAATAATTTTTAGATAGGTATATTGTTGAAAAAGCAAGTTACCAAAATATTGCCCCCAATCCTTCAGACTTAACTTATTCACTGCTTCTTTTACAGTGTTTGTTTTACTTTATACTTTTCTCTCAAATTAAAAAATTTTAATATCCTGAAAGTCAACAATGTGTTTGTAACTGATGAGTATACAGGTGCTGAGGTGAAATTGTCTTTGCTTACTGGCTTTGGCTAAATACCTGCAAGGGATTATTATTATCCAGACAGTTACTTGATGTGTGTTCTTATATTCCTTCTGTCTTCCTAAGGGAGCAGTTTGGGATTAATACCCATGACTCTATATGCCAAAATCTACCTCTGTACTGCACTGGAGGTTTTTCCCCCCTATTTTGAGGGATTTTTCTAGATTTCAGAAATTATAATTAATGTCACATCACTTGCTTTATTTGAATTTTTACCTTCAGTCACTTCGGCTCTCTTTTAACTCATGTTTTTATAGGGATTTGTAAAATTAAAAGTCCTTTTCACTCTATACTTTACATCTTAAAAGGATTCATTAAGGGAATTCTAGCAATATTAAATAGACATAGGAGGCCCACTACCTCAAGTGTACTTAAAGCAAGCTGTGATATAAATGGTTCGTGTGCCTTTTTTTCTTTCTTGACAACTGTTATTTTTAAAGTCTGGAGGACATCACGCAGTGGCTGCTGGCAAATCGCCAGAAAGGTGTCCTGCACAGCGGAAGCACACCAGTGCTTCCCCTATCCTGACTCTAGTTAGTTGTGTTGGCGCCTGGAGCTGAGTTTAACCCTTTAACCTCTGTAACAAATGGGATCATTTGAATGAGGGAAGCTGTTGTCCTGCCCTACCACATATAGAGATGGTTATCTCTATAATCACTGTGTCACACAAATATTTTAGTATCTAACCTTTCTCTGTGAGAATTCTTTTCCTGAAAAGAAGCTGAAAGGAAAAATAAAACATTTCATTTACTTACACTGGACACCTAAGAAGTTCCATAACAACAGGCTTATAATTTTTGACTGATTTTTTTTCACTGTTATTTCTTGAGAGTTAGTTAAAAATTCTAATATGTCAGGCATTTTTATTCTTTAGTGTGTCTCAAAAGTATTCTCTTCCAGATGTGTGAATAAAAGTACTCATGAGTTCAAGCCACAGAGTGGAACAGATATAAAAGAAGGTAATGTTTAATTATAATAAATTTGTTTCTGATCTGTTTGCCAGATTCCTCCAGGTTGCTCAGAGGTCTGTTTTTGGCTGTGGTTTATGAAGCCTTTGGACCTTGACCCTGAGTATTAGCTTTCCTATTTTTAGAGTGTAGGGGTTATTTAAGCCCTGAACCATTTCAAAGAAATGTAGAAATCCACTTGTTAGTCACATCTTACTAGTTTAGACTCCTTTGAAAACTTAATTTGTGAAAACTTTTCTATTAAATTTCTCAGCAAATTAATCCAAAATAAGAGTTATCTCCAGTATGTTAGGTAAGAAAGGTGATCCAAAGGTTAATTAGGAATGTTACACTATTATTTGGTACTACTTTGTTAGAGGTATTTGTATAGAAGGTAGGTTTTGTAAATAAAGTAAAACACACAGATTAGGCATTCACTTCTTTCCCCTGTGTGACTGTGACATCCTTTCCACTGATAATTTAGTGGGTAGCGGGGCTGTTTGAAACAGCTGAAGACTCATTCATTGAACCAAGATGTACTGAGCATGCTCTCTAGGTGCTGGGCACTGTTCTAGATAATTAGGGATGTAGTCAAGGACAAAAAGCCTCACCCACACAGAGGGGGAAGGAAGTGTTATTAGAGTTGGGAGGTTGAAATTTCAGAGAAGGTGATAAGAAGCTACCATGCAGCTAGCTTGGGGAACCTGTTTTGGCAGAGGGAATATCAAGTATTGAGCCCTCAGGCAGGAATATCCCTGACGTGTTCTAACCACAGCAAAAAGGCCAGTACAGGGAGGTGAGCAGGTGTAGGAGGAAGGTGAGGCCTAAGCAAACAGGGCCCGGGCTGTGTGAGCCTTGTACACTATGTCTGACTCCAGCTGAGTGAGAGGGAAAGCTGGTCTTAAGATTTATATCATGACTATAAACACATAGTGCTTTGGATACAGTAGAGCTAAGGGTGCTATTTATGATAAAGCTGCTAATCTGGTATGATCTAAGGCCAAACACTTAATCTCTTTGAGCCTTCATTTCCTTTTCTATAAAAGGATAATTCTCACCTTACCTACCTCAGAGGACTGTTACAAAGCTAATAATGAAATTTATGAAAGCACTATAATGAAGTCCATAGTGATAATTATTGAGAATGACAAAGTGGTTTAATTATAATAAGTTACTTACACTGTGTGCCTTCTCAATTATTCGGATTTGTCTACTGATACTACGTTTTGTCCTCATTTCTTTACTAGGGTGTGAAACACATAAGGTTGCTAACACAAGTTCTTTTCACACAACTCCAAACACATCACTGGGAATGGTTCAGGCAACGCCATCTAAGGGGCAGCCGTCACCCACTGTGCACACAAAAGAAGCATTAGGTAAAGCATTTTATCTGAGTGTGTAGCACCTGACACCAAATTAATGAATGTTCTTTTGCAGCCTGTTTACAGCTATTCTTTCTGTTCTTTAAGGTTTCATCATGAATATGTTTCAGGCTCCTACACTTCCTGATATTTCTGATGACAAAGATGAATGGCAATCTCTAGATCAAAATGAAGATGCATTTGAAGCCCAGTTTCAAAGTAATAACAATTCATCTAAAAGCTATTAAGTGCATAGCATTGTGGGTGGTTATCACAGGAAATATCAAAGATTATACAAGATGTGGCCTGCCCTTGATTAGCTAGTCACAAAAGGGCAGGGAATGCATGAAATAAAAATATGATGGTGCTTGACAAAGTACTCAATATGTGTGATAGATTTGCTTTGTTTTTTAAAAAAAAATAGCAAGTGCTAAAGAAGGACAAAACCCCCATGGATAGGAATGGCCAGGAAGGGCTGAGTACTTGAGTTGTGACCTGAGCCTTTTGGGCAGAGGAATGCCTGAGGGCAGAGTGTTGGAGGCAGGCAGCTAGCCCACATTTGTCCAGAAGCCAAAGACCATGATAAAGATAAGTAGGTTTAGGAGAATGATTAACACCATGCTGATATGTAGGCAGGAGCTCACGACCTGGAGCTTGAGTGCTAGACCCTGTGACCATGGTTAAGTTACTTCATTTCACTACAAAGTGACTTATTGTCTAGTATTTGAAAAACTGATATCAGTTCTTTTCTGTAAGTTGTTATTTCTTTTTCTTATTTGTAGTTGAAGTTTAGCATAAAGGATAGTGTTTTTTCCCAGTACAGTAATTAAATGCTATTTTTTATTCTATTGCAGAAAATGCAAAGTCTTCTGGGGCTTGGGGTGTCAATAAGATTATCTCTTCTTTGTCATCTACTTTTTCTGTGTTTGAAGATGGAAACAAAGAAAATTATGGGTAAAGAAACATCTAGTTAATGGGATGCTGCACAGGTTCCTCTGGGACTTGAGGTGGTGGGGTGGTGGGGACAGAATGTGGACTGCTGATCAAATGGCCTTGTGAGCCTTTTGACCACCTGACCAGGAGGAGTGTGCTGCTAAAGATCTTATCCAGATCTACAGTGCTGCAGGAGTTCTAAGAGAGCAGACCTCCCATAGCAAAAGTATGTGTTGAAAAAGAAAAACAATGTGATTATAATTTAGCAGAGAACTGAGGGATTCCATGGATGTGAAATGGTATTAAATATGAACGAATTCACCAGTACAGGTATCCATACATGCTGTTTATATTTGCAGGACTGATAAAGTAGAAAAGGAAGTGGCTTATATTGATTGGATAATGCTGCAGAGAGAATGTGCTTTTAGTCTGAAAGACATTATATTAGCTATATCTGGGAGTAGAGTGGTGTAGCTGTTTCACTACGAATAGTTTAAACCGTGGAAAGAGCGAAGTCAGTGTGAATTAAAGGTATTCTGATATGGAAGAAATTCATGTTGAGATAGAAAGGAGAAAGGGCATGGCCAGCTCCCTGAGAGGAATTATATAGCTAGACCAAGCACTGAAAATAAGAAATAAAATGTGTTGGCATGCATGGCTTTCTACTGGCCATGGCCCTAATACTTTTGCTCCTAAAAGTTATAACTCAGTGTAACAGAAATTTTTGTATTTTTCATCCTCACTTAAGTAACAATAGGCCGTCTTATATATACAGTCAGGTTAATTCATTTTACACTCAAGTTTTGCTAGAACTGCTGCAAAAGGAATATCTGTATAAATATTAGCGCATTAAACAGAATAAGTAGAGAATGTTTCAAACACTCAAGTGATAACATTTACTTCCTTAGCATATTTTACTATTTATGATTTTCCAAATCTTTCCTTAGATTACCGCAGCCTAAAAATAAACCCGCAGGAGCCAGAACCTTTGGAGAACGCTCTATCAGCAGATTTCCTTCAAAATCAAATGTAAGCAGATCTCTATTTCATCTGTAAAATGGGTCTTACAACGCTTTCCCCTTCATTTTACCAAGTGAATACACCAGTCAAATGATATGGTGTATATAAAACTGTGCTGAAAAATACAATATATGACAAATGATACTTTCAGAACATTTTTAATAATTACTTAAGAAGAAACAGAGTATATGCATAGTCTCCAAGTGTCTCATCAAAATTATTTATCAATTACTGTGGTGACTTAACATTTATCCACAAATTCTTTAAGTTGGCATTTAATTCATCTCCCTTGGAGTGTGTCTAGACTTGGTGACTTGGTTCTAACAAATGGAATAGAGAAAGGAAAAAATAGTTTATAGTGGGGAAACTTGGCAGATTCCCCCTAACCAAGTGGGTTAATCTCACCAGGAATAAGTTGTGTCGATAGCATGAATTCCCTAATATGATGTAATTAACCCCAATCTAATTATGAGAAAACATCAAATTAGAGGGACATTCTACACAGTTCCTTTCTGACCAGTATTCACAAGTGTCAGTGCAAGAAAGACTAGGAAAGACGAATAGACAGTAACAGACTCAAGGAGACTTAAGTAGATGTGACAAGGAAGAGTAACGTGGAATCCTAGACTGGATCCTGGAATAGAAAAGGGACATTACTGAAAAAATGGTGAAATCCAAATAGTTTATAGTTAATAGTACTATTTAATTTTTATAAATGTGCCAGGGTTGATAATAGAGGAAGCTTGGTGAAGGGGATATGGGAATTCTGTACTACCTTTGTAACTCTTGTAAATCTTGGCTTTTTTCAAATTAAAAAAAAAGTATAAAAATTGAAAACAAAAATGTGGCCCTTGTTGCAATGTGACACCACTGGTATGCGTTAAAGATGAAGTATCACCATTCTAGGGAAAAGAGCAGAGCCATGATGTCCTTGGCTGTGTGTGAGCCAGGTTATCATCTGTTTCTTTTTTAATTTCTTATTTTTTTGAATCTTAATGTGTTAATATGTAAGATTTCATGGACGAAACAGGGAGATTGCTGCTTTTTTTCAGTTCATCCTCTGTTGTAGGAAGTGCCTCACACTGAAGAGTTTTTGGATGATTCAACTGTATGGGGTATTCGCTGCAACAAAACCCTGGCACCCAGTCCTAAGAGCTCCGGAGACTTTACACGTGCTGCACAGCTTGCATCCACACCATTCCACAAACTTCCAGCAGAGTCAGTGCACATTCTAGAAGATAAAGGTGTGTGTTACGTTATTTTAATGTCTGTCTTTCGCCTACTTTGATTGTTTCAGTATGAGTTTTCTTTTTGAAAATTCTAAATGGGAACTTTTAAAATCATTAAAGAAGAAACTTAAAATCCATTCATTATATTTTCACTTATTTTTTTTCATAAAATCTGTGTATTTTAAAAATGTGTAATAACTTAGATTATAGGTAATATAGGGGAAAAATCTATAGAAGCATTTAAAGGCAAATAAAATTCAACCCATTTGTACAGGGTATGTTTATTTTGTTTCACAGCAAACAAAAAGGTCACTACAGACAGATTAAACTATTTGAGTGCTAAAAATAATGAACATTTATGTTTTCTAATTTAATAAGAGTAACAAATTGCTAATTTTAGTTCTTGATGTGTGTCTACAAATTTTACAAGTACTATACTCAGAAAGTCTTATTTTTCCTTTTTTTTTTGTCATGATCTGACTTTGAGAGTAATGATAAAATCACAAGTAGTCCTTACTTCTACCTCTTTCCAAATCTATCTCCCTATATATATAAAAGATCTTTATATATCAGAATGAAATCCTAATACATGAAGTTGTTAGCTATTAAGTACCAACCTACAAAATATACAGTCATCTCTTGGTATCCACAGGTATTTGGTTCCAGGAACCCCTGCAGATACCAAACTCTACATGGATTCTCAAGTCCCATAGTTCACCCTATAGAATCTGTGAATAAAGAGGGCTGACTGTATATTAAAAATAGCAGTTGTTTGCCAAAACTATAAGGAAGAACTGCCAAAGAATTTAACTTATGTAGATGGAAGTATATTTTAATGTGAATTCTGAGCCTGTAGACCTAGACATTTTTGACTAAAGATTTCATTTTTTCAGACAGAGTCTTGCTCTGTCACTCAGGCTAGAGTGCCATGGCATTAGCCTAGCTCACAGCAACCTCAAATTCCTGAGCTCCATTGATCCTCCTGCCTCAGCCTCCCCGGTAACTGAGACTACAGGCTAATTTTTTCTATTTTTAGTAAAGATGGGGTCTCAACTCTTGCTCAGGCTGGTCTCAAACTCCTGACCTCAAGCAATCCTCCCACCTCGGCCTCCCAAGAGTGCTACGATTACAGGCATGAGCCACCACACCTGGTCTCTTGACTAAGGATTTCTTAGAGTGCTAATCCAGCATGTTAAATTTCTTTCCTGAATCTTAAAGGAGAGTTTTGTTGAAACTTGAACAATTGTTAGGCACCATCACAAACTTGCTACTTTAATGAAAAAAAAAGCCTTTTCCATTTGCAAAAGATAGTTTGTTTAGTCCAAAGAGTCTTTCAAAGAGTCAATATTGGCTATTCGTAGAGTATTTGCCACTTTGGTTCTGTAAACAGAAGCCAATGTTCTAGTGCTAAAAAAGTATTAGCACCTGTTTAATGAGGGAATATCTGATAAAATTTAATCCAGTGTAATACTCAGCTGTGTACAGTGTTAGCATCACTTGGTAGAAGTTCATTCTATATTTCTGCCCTATCTAGTTTATGTATCTATCTGTAGATAGCTTTTTTTTTTTTTTTTTTTAAGTTATAGGGAATGATAAGCTTTGCCAGGTTGCTTTCTGGTTTAAACATGAAATCATTTCAATCAACTAAATGCTAAATGATTGACTAAAACATGTTAAACTGAAAGACACAAAATATCTGCCCTCCAGAGCATTGTAGCCTTTTACTTTCCATGTCCTTGTCTTAGGTTCTCCTAAGCTGGGTGTGCCCTGCCATCCATTCCAGTAACCTCCATGGTCTGGTCATCCTGCACACAGTGGACCTGCCACTCTCTGGACCCTGTTTTCTTGAAGGATTGTTATGGATTAGACATAGAATTGAAATGTTCACATATATTAGTAGTAGATTTTTAAAGTGATTTCCCCCCCTCATTTTTTAATCTTACTATACAATTTACCATGGAACACTATTTTGGAATTACAGTGAAAGTCAGTGTCAAAAGAAGTCCGAGAGTTTGCAACTATATCAGATGGTGTGTATTGTGCACATATGTGCATATAGTTTATCTTGTCTCTAATTTTCTGTATCTTTCAGAAAATGTGGTAGCGAAACAGTGCACCCATGTGACTTTGGATTCTTGTGAAGAAAACGTAGTGGTACCTTCAAAGAACAGAAAATTCAGGTATTGTGAGGATTTATGTGGTTCTGTCATTCTCTCCATTTCTATTCTAGCTTTGTTTTTGTTTTGGTTTTGAGACAGAGTCTCACTCTGTTGCCTTGGCTAGAGTGCAGTGGCATGATCATAGTTCACTGTAACCTCAAACTCCTGAGCTCAAGTGATCCTCCTCCCTCAGCCTCCCAGGTTGCTGGGACTACAGGTGTATGCCACCATGCCCTGCTAAGTTTTCTATTTTTTGTAGAGATGGGGTCTCACTCTTGCTCAAGCTGGTCTGGAACTCCTAACCTCAAGCCATCCTCCTACCTCAGCTTCTCAGAGTGCGAGGATTACAGGCTGGAGCCACCTTGCCTGGCCTAGTTTTGCTTTTTAAACTCTAATAGAATACCTAATTCCAACCCTTAAGGCTAATAAAGTTTTTATGGATGCACAGCTTTAAGTAGAAGGTACTACTCTCTGTGTATATAAATATAGCAGTGATCCCAAGCACTTGATATATCAGGCCAGTACTTGATGAGAAAAACATCAAAGAAGCCCAAATTAAAGGTCATTCTACATAATACTTGGCCAATAATTCTTCAAAACTGTCAAAGTTTTGGAAAAAGTAAGAAACTTACAGATGAGAAAGGAGTAAGGACACATGAAAACTAAATGCAACCTGGTATCCAGGCCTTGGATACTGGAGCAAAAGAAGAATAGCAGTGGAAAGAGTGGTCAAGTCTGAATGAAGTCTGCAGGTTAGTTAACAGTAATATAATATTAGTTTGTTAGTTTTGACACAGGTGCCATTGTAATAGGAGATGATAACATTAGCAGAAATTGGATAAGAAGTATGTAGGAATTCTTTATTATCTTTGCAACATTTCTTGAAATTATTATAACAGTTTATTTGAAAAAATTCACAGGAAAAATGTGACAACTGACAGTATCAATGTATGAAAATACATGTATAAATTTATTTGTGTAAAAATATATATTTAAATATTTGTGTATAGATGGATATAGATGTGGGACTATGTATATGTGGAGATATATACACAGTTGATTCTCATTATTCACTGTAGTTCTGTTCTATGAAGTCACTGTGAATACTGAATTAGTGAATACTGAACCACTATTCCTAAGGGGAATACAGACTTTGGTTCCTGTGAGCCTCTGGTCACATTTTGTTTAAAGACACCTTGTTTAATACTTTGCTTCCTGTGAGCCTCTGGTCACATTTTGTTTAAAGACACCTTATTTAATATATATTGTTGATTTATTAAACATTGAACTCACGTCCAACAACACTATAACTCATATCTGAATGGAGCTTATCTAATATGTGTATTTTCTCCGTAAGGCACATCACAGATTGTGCTTAGGAACATTAGACAGCACCTAGGCACTCTACTTTGAGACCATGTTCAACAGCAAAATCAACCAAAAAAAGCACAATACTGTGGAAAACATGTCACTAAGTGTACCGTGTAAAGGACACTTGTTTACATGAGAGCTGAACCAAGAAAGCTGAATGTCACCTTTTTCAATCTGAGCTGGGAACGTGTTAGGTGACTCAGATTTTTCGTCACTCTGCATATCTGCAGATGACTGCAAAATCACCATGAGTAGTGACATGAGGCTTACAAATAAATTTTAGCATGTGAGTGAATTCACAAATATTAAATCCATGAATACTAAGGATCCACTATGTGTGTGGATAAACATATATACACATATACTTCCATATACAGTCATGTATTACTTAACAATGGGGACACATTCTGAGAAGTGCATTATTAGGTGATTGCATCATTGTGTGAACATCATAGAGTGTACTTACGCAAACAAACCTAGACGGTATAGCCTACTACATATCCGGGCTATATAGTATGGCTTATTGTTCGTAGGCTAAAAACCTGTGCATTATGTTACTGTGCTGAATATTGTAGACAGTTGTAACATAACGGTAAACATTTGTATATCCAAACATAGAAAAGGTATGGTAAAAAAAAATACAATATAAAAGATAAATAAAAAGATAAATGGAACACCCGATTAGGGCACTTACCATGAGTGGAGGTGAGTCATTGAGCAGTGAGTGAATGTGAAAGTGTAAGACGTTACTGTACACTACTGTAGACTTTATAAACACTGTACACGTAGGCTACACTAAATTTATTAAAAATGTTTTTCTTTCTTCAGTAATAAATTAACCTTAGCTTACTGTAACTTTTTTACTTATAAACTTTTTAATTTTTTTAATTGCTTTACTCTTTGGTAATAACACTTACCTTAAAACACAAACACATTGTACAGCTGTACAAAAATATTTTCTTTCTCTATATCCTTATTCTATGAGCATTTTTCTATGCTTTAAATTTTTTATTTTTTACTTTTTAAACTTTTTTGTTAAAAACTAAGAAACACACATTAGTCTAGGCCTATAAAAGGTCAGGATCATCAAAATGTCACTAGGAAATAGAAGTTTTTCCACTCCATTTTAATCTTACGCAACCACCATTATATATGCTATTTATTGTTGACCAAATAATCATTGTGTGGCACATGCGTGTATATTTGGAAATGTACTGGAGTGTTAAGTTGTTAGATTGTTGTTGACAGTTTCTGTTTGTTTCAATGTTATAGACGAAAGCCGTCTTCAGAATAAAGTTAAGTATTAGGTTTTAAATATACTAGCGTTGCTTAGATGCAGCTTGGAGAAATAAACTCATTCCTCCCCACATTTCCTACTAAAGAATATACAATGTATCACCTCACCTGTTTAATATATTACCACGTCTTTAATTTTCTTTTTGTATTTATATAGTACTAGATGTATATTTTCATACATTTGCTTGTCTAGAGAAAATGCTTTAACCAACTTTTAGTCCATGAGGCTATTGTGAAATATTATTCCTAAAATGAAAAGAAAACTGTGTTGTGGGACTTCTATGTGACCAAATCCAGCAGGCTTCTAATCATGCGGTATTTTTATTTCCTCTTTATCCCTTTCACACATCCAGTCCAATTCGAGAGAAAAGCCCAGGACAAGCATTTCCCTCTGACACTTATTCAGCATCCTTACTCCGTCAGAACCAGCCTGCTGCAGGTGTTGTACTTACCCGTGAGGCAGAGCGAGGCCTTGAGGCTTGTAAGCTCACAGACACTGAGATTGCCATTGCAGAGGATCCACCAGATGCTGTTGCTGGGCTCCAAGCAGAACGGATGCAGACGGATTCACTTGGGAATGTCGATGCTCCAAGTATGAACAGATGTTTTGCCCTTGACTAAGGACAATAGCATGGGAAAAGCTGTTCTATGAAAGAAACTCAAAGAATGGGGACTTGAATGTCACTGAATAGAACAAATGTTATTGAATTTGGACAAAACTTGCATATCTCCATCACAGTGTAGTATAACAGTAGCATATTTGAAAGGCAAATCAATTCATTTTAGAAGGTATCAAAATAACTACTATTGGAAGAGGGAGTTAGAATTTGAGAGCCTACTATGTGCCAGGCATTTAATCTAATACTGTTATCCCCGTATTATAGAAAAGTAAACTGAAGCTTGCTCAAGGATAAAGAGACAACTTCCCGTCCCCCAACCCCACCCTTCATGTTACAAACAGTCTTGCATAGTGGTTAAGAAAGCACATAGACTCTGGAGAGAGACTGCCTAGGTTCTGATTCCAGCTCCCCAACCTAAGTAGTCCTGTGATCTTGGCCAAGATTATTTCAATTCTCTGTACCACTGTGTCCTTTTCTCTAGAGTAGCGCTGATGCCGGTACCTACCATAGAGGCTTATTGTAAGAACTGAGTAGGTTAATAAACCTAAAGTACTCACAACAGTGTACTGCACATGCTTAGCATTAGCTAAATGTTAACTGTGTTGGATTAGTCTTTGCTAACTGCCACTAATAGAATTTTTTATAACATTCTAGATTGGAGAGAACCTTTTTCTTCCCTTTAGAAATTATTTCCTTTTTGTGGACCCAAACTATATCTCATACATGCAGATTGCACATAGGTAGTGTAAGTGTTTTGTGTATGTAAGTGGAAAAGCCATGAAAGAGAATGTGTCTATTTGAACACATTAGAAGTAGCTAATGTCCAAGTCTGCCCTTAAGACACACACCCCTGATTGTGTTAAAGACAGAATCTAGCAGTTCCAGGGGAATGGAACAGATGCACCTGGTATTGATTTCCTTTGTCACAACTGAATATTGATCCAAATTTATAGATCTAAAATGGCAAATAATGGACTGTACATAACTACCAATTGTGACTTTTGAAAATATTAAATGGTTCTTTATTATTTGAATCAATGCTCTTTAAAGGAGAAGGCTTTTGGAAGCTTATTTAATGAATGTTATGAATGTTTCCACTTTACAATTTCTTTGCTAAAATTCTTGAGTGCTGAATTCATATTTCTTTTTTTGTTCCCATTCCTTTAAGACTTCATTGTTGAGAACCCATGGGATGATAAACTGATTCTCAGACTTTTATCTGGGCTTTCTAAACCAGTGACTTCCTATACAAATACTTTTGAATGGCAATGTAAACTTCCAGCCATCAAGGCCAAGACTGAATTTCAACTGGGTAAGAATTATTTGTGTAATATAACTTTAAATCCTTGTTTCTCTATAGCAAGTTGATGGCAACTCACGTGTGTGTGTGTGTGTGTGTGTGTGTGTGTGTGTGTGTGTTTGTGTGTGTATGTATGGCTCTTCTGCCCACCCCTCCCACCTCCAATGAAGAGTTGTATCTATAGTATTAAGTGGAGAACATTTTTTTAAGCCATGACTGTAGGATTATGGATTATGATTACTGTTTGGACTATAGTTTGTATAACTTATAGAAGGTAATTTGGCAACGTCTATCAAAATAAAAAATGCAAACACTCTTAGACCCAGCCATCCACTTTTAAGAATTTCTGGCCGGGTGCGGTTGCTCATGCCTGTAATCCTAGCACTCTGGGAGGCTGAGACGGGCGGATTGTTTGAGTTCAGGAGTTCAAGACCAGCCTGAGCAAGAGTGACACCCTGTCTCTACTAAAAATAGAAAGAAATTATATGGACAGCTAAAAATATATATAGAAAAAATTAGCCGGGCATGGTGGCACATGCCTGTGGTCCCAGCTACTCGGGAGGCTGAGGCAGAAGAATCGCTTGAGCCCAGGAGTTTGAGGTTGCTGTGAGCTAGGCTGACGCCACGGCAACAGAGTGAGGCTCTGTCTCAAAAACAAACAAACAAAAAAAAGATTCAGTTAATTTACTGTCAGCATAGTTTCTCATTTTCCATAACAGCATATAGTTGTAGTTATACAATATGTAGTTCAGTTGGCTTCTTTTACTTGGCAACATGTATTTAAGGTTCCTCTGTGTCTTTCTGTGATTTGATAGTTCTTTTTTTTTAAAGCACTGAGCAATTTTTATTGCATGAATGTACCACACGGTTTGTTTATCCATCATCTAATGAAGGGCATCTTGGTCCAAGTTTTGGCAATCATGAATAAAGTTGCCGTAAACATCTGTGTGCAGGTTTTTGTGTGGATATAAGTTTTCAACTCATTTGGGTAAATATCAGGGAGTGCAATTGCTCTATTATATGATGAGAATATGTTTATTTTTGTAAGAAACTTCCAAACTCTCTTCCAAAGTGGCTGTATAATTTTGTATTCCCACCCACAATGAATGAGAGTTTCTCATTCTTGCCAGCAATTTGGTGGTATTAGTGTTTTGGGTTTTAGCCATTCTAATAGGTATATAGTGGTATCTCAGGATTGTTATAAGTTGTAATTCGCTGATGATATATGA